>CM019073.1:76323121-76923121 GCA_009667805.1 Leptobrachium leishanense | reverse complement strand
TGTAAATTTCAGACATTTTCGCTCAGTAGTTTCTTTGCAAACAGCGTTTCACTTTTCAAACATTCATGCAAACTGTTTTCCTAATTTATTCACTGCCTTCGTCTGCGGTGTCGGCTTTTTCCGGTGGCTTCGCTGCATGTGATCAGATGTTTTTGCGGGTTTTCTGCGTGCATTCGCCGGGTTTTGCGGTTAGTTTTCGTCGGGTTTGTGGCGGCCTTTTCCTGGAATTCGGGGACCCTGTGGTGCTTGCTGAATACATCGCTGGGTCACCGAAATGGGACCGGCAAAACAAACCGAATTGAAGAGAACGAAAAGTCACCGAGCGTGCGGTGACTTTTCGATTCTCTTTGAATTACCCTGTAAGGGTCATAATATTTAATATGTGGGTAAAAGCTTCTTGATCCAAGGAGAAATCTGACTGCCATTCTGGGGTCAAGAAAGATTTTTTTCCCAGTGTGTTGCATATTGGCGAGAGCTTCAGACTGGGTTTTTTGTCTTCTTTTGGATCAACAGCAGTAGGTGATGTGTGAGAGGCTGAACCCAATGGACGCATGTCTTTTTTCAGCCTTTGTAACTATGTAACTATGTCTGTTTACGTATGATGCATAAAAGATATAACACAATAAAAAAGCTGTACCGAATCTGAAATCTGAAAATTGATGATGATGTTGTCATTTGGTTTTAACCTTTTTCCTTTTACGGCATAGTACGCCCCGCTGGCTTCAATTGGCCTCTTTGCTCCCACCCACCAGCTAGCATTGGCTGCTGCTAGAAGGCCTTAACTCACGAGCATCAGCTGTGTAGGCTGGCCGGGGGAGATGAAGAAGAAAGGGGTCGGTATGGGCGCTCTTGTCTAGGTACAAGTGCTTATTTTAGTTTGCTGCCGTCTAGGGGATAGCACAGACTCTCGAGTTGGGTGTGCAGATATCAGTAGAAAGAAAAAGGAGGGGTTCCTAGTGGCGCAACAATTATGCACAACACATCACAGTGTCGTACTTTTGGACCATCAGATGTACATAAATCCTTACGGTTCGTATGGATGCAACTTTAGTCGTGCGAATTCAGGGTAAAGTGCTGGTGCCACAGTTTATGCAGTATTAAAGTGCAACAATTTATGCAGTATTAAAGTGCAATAGTGACAGATTGGGTGCGTAAAGCGTGCAGGCTAGAGCAGATCTATGCAACGGTGCCGCAGTTGAGGGTACGCTCAATGCACGACTCTATATAAGGTTGACTCTCAAAACGATAAGTGCTGGTGTTACAGAAAATATCGCTATTTACACAATATGAGATGTATAACAGTGACAGCAAGTTGATGAAAAATATAAGAAGGTGCAGATGCCCGCATCATCGTTGTGATGACCGGTGCGACTTGAGTTTGGATACTTAATGTCTATTTATGGGTATACGAATGACCTTACACTGATTCCCCGTGCGTATTGAAGGTCTAGTGTCCTTGGTATCTTTTTTTTCCTTCCAGAAGTCCTCAAATAGCAGAATATGCACTAAACGTGCTCTGCCGTGTGCTCGATGCAGCGGCTCCTCCTATAGCGTTGATTAACTCAACTCCAATGGGAGATAAAGAATGGGGGAGAGAGAAAAGATAATAATAGTGCAGCAGCGTTTTATATCGGTGAACTGTCGTGTGTTCAATAATTGCACACTTACAGGAACCAGAGCCGCTTATATCCGGGCTCTGGAGTGAAACGCCTTGTGTCAACTATAGGGTGACCACTGCCCTTCTTTAATGCATCGCCTTCACCTCAAGTGGAGAGACATAAAAAAAAAAAAAAGGGGGGGAGAGAGTGCTCTCATGGCACAGCGTCAGTGGTTACTGGCTTAATATGATAGGAGGGGGGTTGGTTACACTCACCGATTTGGGAGCCTTATCACTCCAGGCTCAACTGCTGTCGACATATCGACTGAGGAAGGCGCAGGACAGCGCCGAAACGCTGACGCAGACATTAAGTATCCAAACTCAAGCCGCACCGGTCATCACAACGTTGATGCGGGCATCTGCACCTTCTTATATTTTTCATCAACTTGCTGTCACTGTTATACATCTCATATTGTGTAAATAGCGATATTTTCTGTAACACCAGCACTTATCGTTTTGAGAGTCAACCTTATATAGAGTCGTGCATTGAGCGTACCCTCAACTGCGGCACCGTTGCATAGATCTGCTCTAGCCTGCACGCTTTACGCACCCAATCTGTCACTATTGCACTTTAATACTGCATAAATTGTTGCACTTTAATACTGCATAAACTGTTGCACTTTAATACTGCATAAACTGTGGCACCAGCACTTTACCTTGAATTTGCACGACTAAAGTTGCATCCATACGAACCGTAAGGATTTATGTACATCTGATGGTCCAAAAGTACGACACTGTGATGTGTTGTGCATAATTGTTGCGCCACTAGGAACCCCTCCTTTTTCTGGCCAGGGGAGATGCCAGCCATAGCAGCCAACCAGCGGGACGTACTAGAAAGTCCCGCCGGCGTTAATGCACAATCCACCTGGTGGTAAGTGGTTAAAGAAATGAAATATTAACCCATAGGCATAATTGGACAATTCTGGTCTAAATGACCTGCCTCATCTCAGCACAGTAAAATGCAGCAGTTCAGCCCCTAGGATTTAAATGATGCAATGCTTTCTTACACAGTGCATCATTTCATCTCCACGTGCCCAATTTTATTTTGACAGGTTTTGTTTAATGGTTGGTCTTTGTTTGGCACTGCATTCACTGAGGAATTATTGTCCCCTGGTATGCTCGTTTTGCCAAGTTTTAATGTAAATTGTACCGGCTGGATGGAGTAGAGGTAACATCACTGCTCTGCATGGAGAGAGCCTGTGGAGACATGGGTTCAATCCCAGCGAGCAACCTCTCCAGTAAGTGTCTTTGGGCAAGACACCTAACGGTACATACTCACCACCCAGGACGTACTTGAAAACGAGAGAAATCTCAATGTATCCTTCCTGGTAAAATCCTTTCTCAAAAAAAAAAAAAATTGTATGCTATTGTTGTTGTGCTTATGATGAGTGCTACATGACCCTTTATCCTATGTATTAATTTGTTATTTTTATTTATTAATTGAATAAAGAGTATGTTATTTATTTCGGGTGTACAGTTTTCTACTTTCTTCTGGTTTGGAAGGATCAGATCTTTCCAAACATTTGACTTTTGGGGCAATAAAATCAGAGGTAAACTGGGATCTAAATGACCCACCACATCTCTGCAATGTAAAATTCAACAGTACAGTGCTCATTCCTCTGCGTACTCTTACTTACTTTTCCATTGATACCTCAACTGTGCTGGAGTTCAGAGCATAAGTGTGACATGATGCCAGCATGAGTCCCCCAGCTTGATCAGAATTTATCAAAGCTATTCAGCCATTCAAAGTGCCAGGTTACCAATGGAGTTATCAGCAGGTGAGTGATAGGGAGGACATGTGTCGTTTGGACCATCAAGGGAAGCATATGATGCTTTGCACGCAAACTATACAGTTGTATTACCTAGATGGTGTACCAGTTAAAGAAAAGTATATACAGTATATGACAACTCATAAAAAAATCAACCTGTGTGATTTTTTTCTAATATAAGGAAGTGTGATACAAAGAATCATGGGAATCAGAACACTATCAGGGTTATTCAAAGAGATTCGAAAAGTCACCACATGTTCGGTGACTTTTCGTTCTCTTCAGTTCGGTTCCTTTTGCCGATCCCATTTCGGTGACCGTGCGGTGTATTCAGCAAACACCACAGAGTCCCCGAATTGCAGGGAAAAGCTGCCGCAAACCCGACGAAAACAAACTGCAAAACCCAGCGAATGCATGCCGAAAACCCTCAAAAACATCTGGATTAACCCGCCGAAAACCACGGAAAAACCCGAGCAGGAGCCGATCACACGCAGCGAAGCCGCCGGAAAAAGCCGAGACGCAGACAGAGCGAAGTGAATAAATTAGGAAAACAGTTTGCATGAATGTTTGAAAAGTGAAACGCTGTTTGCAAAGAAACTACTGAGCGAAAATGTCTGAAATTTACATATGAGGTCCAGGGAATGATAATAAAGAGGGCTGTTACAGAAAAAATAAGTAAACTTAAAAAAAATAAATCTGACTTTTAAAAAAAAAATTAAGAAAAATGCTTAAAATATCCTAAAAAATCTATAGATAAAGAGACTCTTTACTGCAGAATTTTATAATGAACGGTTTATTAGATATTGAATTAAAACAGGAAAATTTTTAACATTGAAGCCTATGGGATTCTCCTGAATAAATCTGCCGAATTAAACCACCGAATGGCAGGGCATTTCGGGAACCTTTCACTGCTGGTTTGTGTTCTCTGAATAGCCGAAGCAGTGCTTTTTCATGGGGTTTTCACTGCCCTCGAACAGGCACCGAACAGGCACCGTATGTGCAGGCAATTCTCCAGGATTTGGCAAATTGCCTGCTCTCTGGATAGCTGAATGGCCAAGAAAGGCTGATTTTCAGCGTTCGGTTACCTTTCTCAAGCAATTCAGATCTCTTTGAATAACCTTGTTAAAATTGACAATCCGTGAACTAATCAAGAACAATTTCAAGAACCAAAAATCGTGTGCCCAAGGAATAATCTTTTACAGAACAACCAACATCAAACAATACAAACAAGAAATTATACTTAAAAAGCTGCTTGTTCTTGCCGGTGCAAGCATTTTTGTTTACTCAGGCGAAGTTGCGTTTTGGTGCCCCCCTCCACCCAATCCATGCCATACAATCGGGAGTGTTTGGTGTCCTCACGCATTGCCAATCTATGCTGTGCCTGGTGCCCCTCCTGTGCCACAGGGCCAATCTACATGTGCGGTCCCCTCCTTGGCAATGTGGCATAGGAGGGGCACCAGGCACTGCACAAATTTGCAATGTGGCCTGGTGGTGCCCCCTGGTCTTGCTGTGTCAATATACCCACATATTTCAAACTGCCTGCCACTCCCAGTGTCTCCCTGTGATCCTGCTACCTACCACTCTCACTCTGTTGCTGTGGTCCACTGTCTGACTCCAGGTCTCCAGAAGCAGACTGGCAGCAGGGTCCTCGTCCTCTAATTCAATTCACTCCCCCTTAATTCATTTTTCCCCTTTAATTACTTTCACCCCCTCCCCCCTTAAATTAATTTCATATAGCGTATGACAGAGCTCCACAGCAATAAAACTCACAGTAATGTGCGGGTGTATGAGCGTATGACAGAGCTCCACAGCAATAAAACTCACAGTAAACTGCAGTGTGTATGAGCGTATGACAGAGCTCCACAGCAATAAAACTCACAGTAATGTGCGGGGTGTATGAGCGTATGACAGAGCTCCACAGCAATAAACCTCACAGTAATGTTCAGTTTGTGTGTATGAAAGTATCACTGAGCTCCACAGCAATAAAACTCACACTCATACACACTGCCCATTACTGTATCACAGAGCTCCACAACAATAAAACTCACAGCAATGTGCAGTGTGTATGAGCGTATCACAGAGCTCCGCAGCCATAAACCTTACAGTAATGTGCAGTGTGAATGAGCGTATCACAGAGCTCCACAGCAATAAACCTCACAGTAATGTACCGATATCAGTTTACTCAAACCCCCCAGCAGAACATTACACACACACACACACACACACACACACACATTACGCCCCCGAGCAGAATATTACACCCCCCGAGCAGAACATTACACCCCCCGAGCAGAACATTACCCCTCCCAGCTACACATTACACCCCCCAGCAGAACATCACACTCCCCCAGCAGAACATTACACACCCACACCCCCTCCCCTCCCTCTCTGCCCAGTCCTCCTTCACATTACAGTGGAAGCACGCAGGCTGACTCTGCTGCAGGGCCGCACCCTAAGCTTTGGGGTTTGTCCTCCAGGCTTTTCTGCTGCTGCGTGCCCTGGCTATGCGTGTCACGTGAGGGGGCGGGGCCAAATTATGCAGTGTGCCTGCTCATGTTTAGAATGTGGAACTGAGGCAGGCACATGCATCGCTTTGAGAGTGCGCGGCTAGGCCCCTGGTTGATGTCTGAAGATCATTCATAGCTCCGCTTCCGCTATTTTAAAAACAGAATTTTTCCGCCCCTCACACTGACAGCAAGCCAGGACAGTAAGGCGGCCGCCTGTGCCGCCTTACACTAGCGCCGGCCCTGGTTAGGATTACAAAGACCTAACGCTGATTAACGTCTGACTGCGGTTAGCAAAAAGTTAACCACAGTCAGGGCTTGGTGCAGAATCTGTTAGCACCAGCCTAAAACCCCCCAGAACAATTCAGATACTCACCTACTATCCCACGGCGAGGACCGCGGCTCTGTTCGCCTCCTCTGTCCAGCGTTAGCAGGGAGAGACTGGGGGAAAAGTCCCTCAATCTCCCCCTGCAGATCACTATGCCAACCTGCTGGATCTCGCAAGGCGAAAAGTACTTTGTCTTCAGGGTTTTTGCTTCCTTTCCTGCTGTAGGCAGCACACAGACTGCTCTCTCAGAGGAAACCACCTCACTTATAAGGGCAGGGACTTAATTAGGCATTAGTTTAGGGTTAAACCTATAGGGGTAAAAGGGCGTTCTCCAGTCGCCTGCTAATAAATCTGTGTTCCACCACCCTGCCCCTAATAACACTGTCACAGAGTTTTTCCTCTATTTATATTTATAGTTGACGCTTTCCGCATGTCCTTCGTAACAAACAGATTGAAGTGGTATTTTATAAAACCATTGGTTCTTGACAGTGGTTTTATATAAACCACCTGGCAGTGGCAGGGTTAATCATGTAACTTTGTTGCTGTCTGAATTTATTCTTGTACACATTTAGTCATGTTATCAAACTCTGGCCCTACGTTTGCCGATCCAGTCGAATTTGAAATGTCTCAGAATTTACAATGCTTTTTCATTGATCTGGTTTTCAGTTTCTGTCCACCTTTGCCCACTATGGTATCAGCTCACACTTTTGTTTGTCTTTTAGCTCACAATCGCTGAGACCATTGTGGTCTTTTGTCACCATGGCCCAGAGCCATCTACTTTAAATGAAATTTTTTTTATGTGATTTATTTGAAGTGATGGATTGTTAAATGTCATATGAAGAGATGTCGGATATTGTTATTCACACTTTAAGACATTTTTGCTGTAGCATATACTGTACATAAAAATTAAAAATATCACAAAATGTAATGACATCAATATATGAGATACATAAAAACTACAGAAAATCTTGGTAAAAATAAAAATAATTTTACACTACTAGTTATTTTTTTTATACAGTAAAAGGACACTTTGCATGTCCCATAAAGGTGTTCAAGAACAGAATCTCTACAGTAACTGCATTTCCACAGTAACCAAATGATCTATAGGCTTAAAGGAACACTCTAATCAAAAATCCCCCCCCGTTTTTTTACATTAAACTATATCTATTCCCTCACTAACTAGGTAGGGATTTTTTATTTTATTTTACTGTAATACTTACCCTAAAATCCACTTGTTTCCAACGGCGTCTTTTTTTTTTTTTATGCTCACCTCCCTCCTCTTCCGCTCCCGTCCTTGTTAGTTTCACTTGGCTAATGGTTTACGTGAGAAGCGTGCATGCGCGCCTCTCACATAAGCCAGCCAATCGGCAGACTTCCTCCCGGCTCCATCTTCTTAGATTAGTGTTGCACGCAAGAGGATGCACGCAACACTAATCTTCAGCCGCTGCCGCCAGCTACTGCGGCGAGTTGGAGACGCCATCGCGCTGAAAGTGCGATGACGTCTCCTACTCGGCAATAGTCAGCAGAAGCGGGAAATATTAATCCCGCTCTGCTGACTGACACCTGGGAAGGCGGAGTAAAGTCCTCCGCGTCTCTCAGCTGTTTTCAGCTTTTTCAGCCGATCGCTGAGCGGAGGGTGGGGGGACAGTCAAGGGCATACTCAGGGCATCATGACCACCTAAAAAAGCTTAAATGGTCATGTTGCCTAGAGTATCCCTTTAAGTATCTATTCACAAAGCACCAAAATTGTGTGCAATTTCGGTGGTTTAGTTTCCGACGATTTCGCCGCATTTCAGCGATTCCATTTTGCCAAAAATACGATGAATTCACTATTTAGAGAATAATCACCAAATTTTTCTGAAATCGGAGTTACTGAAGCAGTTATCAGACATCGACAAAAAACGCCAACGTGCATCTATATCTGCCAAATCGTCTTTTTAAACCTGTCGAACTGAAAAATCGAAAATCAGTGCACGTTGCCGTAATTTTGGTGCTGTTCAGCGTTCTGTGAATATTAGACATGATAGTCTTGTATGGGCACTTTCGGTGACGCCGAACTGTGGCAAATGGCACTGTAGTTTGCTGACCATTCGCCAGTATTTGGCAAATTGAAGCTTAGTGAATAGACGAATTGGCCAGAAATTGCACCAACCGGTGAAATTTACCATCCGAAGCAATTCAGGGACAATTCGGAGATTACATAGTTGCATAGGCTGAAAAAAGACATGTGTCCATCGGGTTCAGCGTTTCACACATCACCTACTGCTGTTGATCCAAAAGAAGGCAAAAAACCCAGTCTGAAGCGCTCGCCAATATACTTCTTGACCCCTTCTTGACCCCAGAATGGCAGTCAGATTTCTCCTTGGATCAAGAAGCTTTTACCCACATATTAAATATTATAACCCTTAATATTCTGATTTTACAGGAAGTCATTCAGCTGTTGTTTAAAAGTCTGTACAGTCTCTGACCCAACCACCTCAACAGGCAGAGAATTCCACAGCTTTATTGTTCTCACCGTAAAATAATTCTTCCTATACTTTAGGCTGAATTTCCTTTCGTCCAGTCTAAATGGGTGACCTCGTGTCCTGTGTATAGTCCTGTTAATGAATAGGTTTCCAGACAATGGTTTATAATGGCCCTGTATACATTTATATAAGGTTATCAGATCCCCTCTAGTTTTCTCTAAACTAAACAGGTTTAAGCTTGTTAGTCTTTCCTCATAACTTAAACCTTCCATTCCCCTTATTAATTTAGTCGCCCGTCTCTGCACTTTTTCTAGCGCTATAATATCCTTTCTTAAGAGAGGTGCCCAAAATTGCACGGCATATTCAAGGTGCGTCTTACCAGTGATTTATAAACAGACAAATTATGTTTTAATCCCGGGAGTGAATTCCCCTTTTAATGCATGCCAATACCTTGCTGGCCTTGGCAGCTGCTGTTTGACATTGCCCATTGTTACTTAGTTTGAAATCTATGATTATTCCCAAATCCTTCTCCTGCTTCAATTTCCCTAATTCAGTACCATTTAGGGTATAAGTTGCTTGTGTGTTCTTCACTCCAAAGTGCATAACTTTGCATTCATCTACATTATATTTCATCTGCCATTTAAGTGCCCAGTCCCCCAATCTATCTAAATCCCTCTGCAGTGAAGTAACATCCGGCTCACATTGTATTACTTTTCCTAGTTTTGCGTCATCTGCAAACACTGATACATGGCTTCGATGCCTATCTCAGGGTCATTTATAAATAAATTGAATAGAATTGGTCCTATAACAGACCCCTGAGGGACACCACTTACCACTGATGTCCATCAGCTTAGTGAATAACCTCTTTAGTAATAAGGATATTTTTCACTCTTCTCGTCTGTCACCTACCCATTTTTTTAAACTTTATTGTCTATGCTCATTCACTAGTCACGTATGTGCTTCACTCTATGTTCAATTTTTTTTAAACTAAAGAAATGTGTTGGTCCTTACTTGGTGGTTATTAGAGGACATGAAATATAATGTTTGAATTTAATTAGTTATGCACTAGTTGCAGAGTTACCATTGGCTGTTTGTAAGTTCTCATACTTTCAAAATTCAGCATGTCCCCAGCTTGGTTCTAAAATATTTAATTTTCTTCAAATGGAAGTCTAGCATTATTCTCATCATTATTTGACAGTGACCCTAACAAAGAAAAGACTGTGATATTGCAGCACCTACTTCAAATTCGGACCAGACTTTCCCTTGCAATTACTGTGGCCTGTTCTGCCTGTCTTCCATCGGCTTTCATTAGCCACCAGTGAGTCTGTGGTCACCCTGCTTCTTAAATCTTCATCACGATTTGACCAGCGAGCTACTCAATATATACGGTATATATAATTATTTATACAGCACAATGCTTTGTAAAGTATAAAGTAAAGCTAAACTACAATAATGACCTACCAAATTTAAGAAACAAGGGATGCTGAAAGTGGTCTTTAAATAAACTGACTCCCAACTCCAACAATGTCATTAGACATGTGTGATGTGATGTCTTCCCTACAGACATGTCCTGAAGTGCTCTGGACAGGAAATGTCATTAACGTGCTTCAGCTAAGTGGGTTTATTCCAACACTCTTATTGAAAACAATGACATTTCATCCACAGTTATTGGTTTAAAACATTTGGTCGCAATACTGTTTTCTATGAGGATGTTGGAATAAACTCACTGAGCTGAAGAGTTCTCTGCTGAAGTCTTTCCTTTATTTTTCTACGTGTATTTAAGGACTACTCTAGGGCTAAATTGCGGTGGGAAAAAATTTAGGGGTTAAACGCTTTAAGGAACTAAACAGCAGTGAAACATTTTTCAGGTGTAATTAACCTCTTAACCCCTTCACTGCGGATGACGTGTGGGGAACGTCCTCATTGTCTCCCGCTATATGCGCAGGACGTTCCCCACACGTCATCTGCTTACGGGAGCCCTGGGAGAGATACTCACCTCTCTCTCCGGGGTCCCGTGGCATTCTGACTTCAGGGAAGTCAGACACCACATTTACAGGCCTCCGATGGAAATTACGTCATCGCGGGACCCTGGAGAGAGAGGTGAGTATCTCTCCCAGGGCTGCCGCAAGCGGATGACGTGTGGGGAACGTCCTCCACATATAGCGGGAGTCAATGAGGACGTTCCCCACACGTCATCCGCAGTAAAGGGGTTAAGAGGTTAATTACACCTGAAAAATGTTTCACTGTAGTTTATTTAGTTCCTTAAAGCATTTAACCCCTAAATTTCAGATCCCTCTCCCTCCCGATCGGGAGGACCTAGCGGGACAAGCCAGGCACCGCGTAAAAGGGGAGTCTCCCCTTTTAGGCGGTGCCTGACCTTAACCCCTGAGGCACCGGGCCGCGATCTGGCACCATCTTGGATGCTCCAACTCCGGGTCCCCCCTTGTCACCTGATGTCAATTATTATAAATATAAATAATTTAAAAAAATTAATAAAAATTATTTAAAAAAAAAATTCTGTCTTATTTTTATTAATGCAGCAATTTTGTTCCCATTTCAATTATAATGTGAACAATGATGCTGCGCACTAATGATTTTTTTCTATGGGGTGTGTTTGCTTAAAAAAAATGAAAGTAGATTGTGACTAATATATCGCAGCTATATAAGCTGACTAATACCACTTGTGCTGGTTTCGAATTGCAGACATAAAATAACCAAATTAGGTATAAATTTTATTAAATAATTCTAAAACATAAATTGACAAACAGTTATATATGAAATAAGAATACTCAATATACTGTTGGTTGGCCCCACATCAGTTGGCCCCACATAGATATGGCTCTACGGGTCTCTGGGGAATTAACAGCCGAAACAATAACCTTCATTTTGGATATACTTACATTTATTCTCAAGCACAACTACTTTACCTTTGATCAGAAGTTCTACCATCAGATACAGGGGACCACAATGGGCACTACTTGTGCCCCAGCATATGCCAACATCTACCTGGGTATCTGGGAGAAACAACTGGTATTTTCTGAATTAAACCCCCTTCATTCCAAAATTTTGTTTTGGAAAAGATTTATAGATGACATCTTCTTAGTATGGGAGGAACGCAGGAGGAGTTTTTTGAACTGGCTGATTACTTAAATCAGAATGAACTAAATTTGAGGTTCACTCACGAAATCCATAACAGTAAACTAAACTTCCTAGACGTAACTATTACCAATAGCCAAGGACGAGCTGATACCACCCTCTAACGAACAACCTACTTAATTGGACAAGTTTTCATCCCATCCCCCTGAAAAAGGGTATACCCTATGGACAATATCTCAGATTGAAGCGAATCTGCTCATCGAATGAAGAGTATGAGAATAAAGCTAGAATGCTGAGAGCCAATTTTAAGGAAAAAGGTTATCCTAATAGGGTTATTAAAAAAGCGTATTAAAAAGCGGCACTGAGCACTAGGGAATTATTACTACGAGATACATCAAGGGATAATCCCTCAACAATACGGTGCATTGGTGACTTTGATGTGGGAAAGTTCAATGGTGAAAAATATTATGGAGAGATATTGGCCCCTCCTGACCCTTGATCCACACCTCAAGGAAGTAGTAGGAACCCATGCAACGATAACGTATAGACGTTGCAAAAATGTAAAAGATGTTTTGGTTTCAAGCCACTATAAATCCTTACATAGAACAAAAGGATGGCTTACCAACAATCTCAAAGGTACATATGCTTGTGGCAGATGCAAGAGTTGTGCACATATTTTGAGAAATTCTAAGATCATTCAAGATGCTAGAAATACAACTGCATATACCATACGCTCCTTCTTCAACTGCAACACAGCTGGCCTGGTATATTTGCTTATTTGTGGTTGCGGGAAAAAATATGTTGGCAAAACCTTTCGTCCCTTCAAACTAAGAATTAGGGAGCACATTAGATCAATCAATGGTCCTCTTGATATGCCAGTAGCCAGACATGTTAGACTCTGCCAGAAAGGTGAAACTAGCCATATCAGGTTCTGTGGCGTTGAACTGGTTAAGCATCATCAGAGGAAAGGTGATTATGATTTGATGTTGAGACGCAGGGAATGTTTCTGGATTTATACCCTGCATACTTTGGCTCCAGAAGGACTTAACGAGGGTTTCACATATACTCCCTTCATTTGAAATATGAATGCAACCCGACCAATGGTTAGCCCCTTTTTTACATTTAGTAACAAGACACACTATCTATATGCTGTTTGATTTATTTATTTATTTTTTCATTTTCTTTCAATTTACAGAACTTTAATTAATTCCCTCAAACCCACATGTAAAACACGTTGGTTTTGGAGCCGGGTATTGAACCGGCCCATCTAGAAACCATACTGTGTCTTATGAGATGGGTTTTACACCCAAGTTCCCCTTTAAACTCAGTACATCTAAATTGAAGCTGAATCAATGAGGCACGCTTAGCCAGCTACTGTAATAAATGACCGGCAACAGTGTATTATGTTTATTCACGTGTCACTGTGAACCGCCGCTTGATTGGTCTAGAACAGTCACGTGTCTTATTTGCCGGCTTTGCAACGAAGGGGGTCTAATATCAACCCATATGTTGGACATGTTGGTTTTGGAACTGTTTATTTAACCAGCCCACCTAGAAGCCATATTGTCTCATGAGATGGGATTTACATCTGAGACCGCCGCTAACTCAGTATTGCGCTGCCTTTTAACATCTATTTTAAAGCAGGATGTATGGGGAATATTTAGCCAACTGTTGTAACAAATGATTGGCAACAGAGCATTATGTTGATCCACGTGTTATTGTGAATCGCCGTTTGATTGGTCTAGAGCAGTCACGTGGTCCATCTGCCGGCTTCTGGATGCGGAAATGCCCATACGCTATGGGCAATCGAGCTCCAGCCGAAGCAGGTGAGAGACGTTCATCTTATGGGTATAAATATGGGTATAGGCACGAGATTCTGGTCACGCTCTGGACGAAGCCGCCCGCTGTTGGTGGCGAAACGCGCGTTAGCGTTTTCTATCAATGATGTTTGATTTTAGCAGCTAATTTGGTACTCTTGTACTGTTGATTTTGGAGACATGTTTATCTAACAATCTTATAGCCATTGGGGCTACTTATTGCAGCAATCAATTTGACCTATCATTGGTGTGGCATTATGTTGCTTTAGATTGGGTCAGCCTATTTACCTCCATCGTATTTAGGGCTTAAACAAATTGGCTACTACCTTATGATAACTTGAATGGTGGCTATATCTAAGGTATATGTTGGCCATATCTAATCTTTAGTCATATTTGATTCAATGGGAATTTATAATTCTGTTTATTGAAGTACTTAACCATGCCACAACATGACCTTTCACGTGACTAAAATCTATCAAGGCTATTATTGGTAGGCTCCTTTTTTCTATATAATCATGCTCATTAAGGAGTTCGAGTAACTCTTCAACATATACTTGTTGTGTGATTATTATTCCAGTTACTGAGGCTTAATTTATTCATAGGAGCAAGTGACTTTATAAAGTCCAGGTGTTTATGCTGCAATCTAATAGTATTCGCCGTTGGTGGTCTGTACATTTCCACTGAGTTGTGTTGGTCGATCTAAATCTATTTATCGAATGGTTTCTATATATTTTATGTAACCATACACCAATAGTGGTTGTTTATATATTGCAGGGAGACCCGCTGTCCAGCTAATGATCTAATCAATTAAGGTTACAATTGTGATCAAAGGATAGGGGCAATCTAATACCTGTGGTCCTCCACTATTCCCCACTGACGTGGGGCCAACCAACAGTATATTGAGTATTCTTATTTCATATATAACTGTTTGTCAATTTATGTTTTTAGAATTATTTAATAAAATTTATACCTAATTTGGTTATTTTATGTCTGCAATTCGAAACCAGTACAAGTGGTATTAGTCAGCTTATATAGCTGCGATATATTAGCCACAATCTACTTTCGTTTTCTGTAACTATACTATAGGTTTAATCCTAAAATGTGCTGGATCTGACTCCATTGTCCTGGTGACACAAGTTTTCTTTCTTTGTGTTTGCTTAAAATCACGTAATTCCCCCCAAAAAAATGTAACAAGTCCCCATTTCTAATTTTTTTAACAAGCGTACCCTATAGAAAATATAAACGCAAAGGCTTGTGTGATAAAATGTGAAAAAAAAACACTTTACACGCTGTAGATGATTACAAATTCAAATTTTATTGCTTTTTTTGTTATAATATACAGGCAGGGCATGACGTATACATATAATATATACCAAAAATCAGCAGGCTACACCAGGAGCTTGACCATATAAAAATATTTATTATGGAGCGGCCACAGGGGTACTAAATGCAAGCAACGTTTCAGCAAAGTGCCTTAGTCATGACTAAGGCACTTTGCCGAAACGTCGCTTGTATCCAGTACCCCTGTGGCCGCTCCACAATAAATATTTTTAGATGGTCAAGCTCCTGGTGTGGCCTGCTGATTTTTGGTATACACTATTGGTGGACTGCGGATCCCAGACAGTGGAGCACCCCTGCGTTGACCCGGCATTGGTGAGTCCCACTGTGTTAGCCACGCTGTGTTTGACCTTGCTTGTATACATATAATAATGATATATTATGAATCTGCCGAGTCTTGGAAAAAAAGATATATAATATGTCTGTGTCATATAATAAACCGTGGCTTCAAATCGCGGTTAAACATGATGAGCAAAAGAGGTAAAAATTAGCTCAGAACACAGACGTGAAATGGCTCAGCAGTGAAGGGGTTAAGGACCAATGACATAACTATTACATCATAAATGCATTGATTTTAAAGACCCTTGTTCCTTAAGTGGTTAATGTATGTTTTTTATTGTTATTGTCATGATAATAACTGCAAAGAAACTAACAGTGTCCCCAAATAGCAAGTTATAATAATTTATGATACATTTGTTCATTAATGTAATGTATACAATGAAAATGGTGTATGGGTTGTGAATACAATTAATACATCAGGATTTTTTTTCTTTCAAACCAGAGGAGTGAAGGCAAGTCAGTTTTTGAGCAAACGGGACCGGTAGAATTTTTGAAGCTGAAATTTAAGTTATATCAGTCAGAACTAATATTTTTTTTATCCAACTCATTGCTTTATGAAAAAGCATGTTGCATGATATCCTGCTCTGT
Source organism: Leptobrachium leishanense (assembly GCA_009667805.1). NCBI lineage: Eukaryota > Metazoa > Chordata > Amphibia > Anura > Megophryidae > Leptobrachium > Leptobrachium leishanense. Next base: position 76,907,223 of record CM019073.1, on the reverse strand, counting down.
TGTAGATATTCATATGTTATGAAGCTACACAGATAAATGTTATTTTACAGTATTAAAGCAGTTAAAACAATGTTATATCGGATATTAATTTGTTATCCTCTTTTATTTAAGCATACTGAATATGTCCTTGCTATGAAATCTTACACCTATATGACAGTTTATCCAGGGACTCAACATAACATTGACTAGAGGAACAGTAAGAAGGATATTAACCATCAATAAAAAGCAAGGTTTGGGATGTTCTTACTTTTGATCATTTCACAATCCTTTGAAGGACATCTTTCTGCTTTTACATTATGCACATCTTAGCAAAACTGTCATTGTGCACTTTCACAAATCTTTTGGCAGATGGTTCAATGATTTCATGAGCACCTTGAGCCTATTGCGATTTATGAAACAAATACAATTTACGTTTGGGACCATTATTTTATATGGCTTTCTACAAAAATAGAACATACCACATTTATTTAAGTGGCCAAACAGCAATTTAGTTTTTAAGAGATAGTATTAGTAATAATATTATTTGGGCGTCTAAGAAATAAAGATGATGGAAAAACTTATGTTATTATTTGTATTATTATTTTAACCATTATGCAACTTTTCAAATGCCAACAAAACATACACAACTATGGGCCCTATTCCGAGGTTGGCGCAGAAAGGCAACTGCAGATTTTTCTTAACGTTTCCCTTTTTGTGTGTCCATTCCAAGGTAGGTGCTTAATTAGGAAGGAAACGCAGTGCAAGCTGATACTTACAGCGGTGCAGCGCGCCGTCGTGAGTATCATTTCCTGGAGTCCATAGTACACGAAGGGTGGTTCTCATACAAGCCAGAAGTAAGACAATCAGAGTAATCAATACAGCCAGGAACTGGTACACAAAGGGTGGTTCTCAATACAAGATGGGTCATACACAGAGTATCAAGTAATACAAGGAATCAGTGAATCGCGGGGAACGAGTCACTCAGCACTCAGGGAGATAACTCCACGAGAGAGCAATGTACAGGTTCAGCTCTTCCAGATTTAAACCCAGTGACGCCGCGTCATAATGCCACGTCCTGCCCCCTGATCAGCCGCGCGACCTCCTCCAGCCGGCGCATCACCTGGCACCCAGCCAGCCCTCATCACGAAATGTGCTGCCGGGTGCCGGGCATCCCCCAGGGTAGCTCGAGGCCCCCCAGGATGGCAGGACGTAACATGGGCGGCCACCGGATGACCACCAGGTGCAGAGGGATGTACAGCATGAAATTGACTCACCAAACGAGGCGCATGGACCTCACCAGCCGGTAACCTCGGGACTATAGCCTTCAAAATCTACCAGGTACTGCAGAAGTCCTCTTGAAACTCATGAGTTTAAGATGGCATGAACTTCAAATTCCTCCTCACCACCCTCAGACTGAATGGGTGGAGGAGGGTTGTTAACCCTGGTGTACCTGTTGCATACAAGAGGTTTCAAGAGGCTGACATGGAAAACATTATGAATCCTCAAATGAGGAGGTAGTGCAAATGCATATGATACAGGGTTCACCCTGCGTAGAACTTTATATGGACCAATAAATTTGGGAGCCATTTTCATTGAAGGAACCAAAAGTTTTATGTTCCATGTGGAAAGCCAGACTCTATCCCCAACGGTGTACACAGGAGCTGGTTTCCTACATTTATCAGCCTACTCTTTTTGTTTTTTGGAACTGTTTTCAATGGCTTCCCTAACCTTATTCCATGTGTCTTTTAACGAGACAAGATGCTCATCGAGCGCAGGCAAGGAGGTCTCCTGAAAACTAGAAGGAAGCACTGGAGGGTCAAATCCATACACCGTATAAAATGGAGAACACCCAGTAGTCTCACTGACTGAGTTATTCAACGCATACTCTGCCCATGGCAACAGATCAGACCACTCATTCTGTTTTTCTGATACAAAACACCGCAAATATTGCTCCAGCTTTTGAATTGTCCTCTCAGCTGCTCCATTAGTCTGTGGATGGTAAGAAGAAGAGAAGGCCAGTTTTATGCCCATGTTATCGCAGAAGCCTCTCCAAAAATTTAGACACAAATTTTGTGCCTCGATCAGAGACAATGCCCAGAGGCATTCCGTGAAGCCTGACCACATTCTGGATGAAGATGGGTACCTGTTCTGCTGCTGGTGGAAGCTTCTGAAGTGGTATGTAATGCCCCATCTTAGAGATCCTGTCTACCACGGTAAGTATCACCGTATTACCCTGAGACGGTGGTAGATCCACAGTAAAATCCATAGCTAGTTGTGCCCATGGTCTTTCGGGTATGGGAAATGGTTGGAGTAACTATATAGGCAGGGTTTTGGGGTTTTTGTTTCTGCAGCAGACCTCACAAGTAGAGACCTAGTCAATCACATCTTTTCGCAAAGTGGGCCACCTGAATTGTTTCATTAGAGTAGCTACTGTTTTAGTCACTCCTATATGACCGTAAGATTTGGTATCATGATATACTGACATGATATGAATTCTTTCTGTCGTAGGAACAAAGAGCTTACCAGGTGGTCTATCCACCAGAGCTGTACCCTGGATAACCTGAATTCATTCCAGCAAGGGTGAAGACACAGATATCATTGTGGTAGCTATGATCTTTTCTTGAGGAACAATGGGAGTTTGATCAAATATGTGATGCTCATATGTATCTTGTTGTCTGGATAAGGCATCGGCCATCGGTCAAAATAGCCGCTTTGGAAAGTGAGATAAATGGGAGAATTTTTCTGGTTTGGCTATTTTGACCTAGAAATTTCCATTCTCCAGCCATTTTCCTGCTTTTCACCCCTCTCTCTGAATAACCCTGTTATTTATTTATGAAGTATTATACCAGGAAGGATACATTGAGATTTCTTTTATTTTCTTGTGCAAAAGGTGTAATGGTTTACTCCTTCTGTATACTATGAACCATATTTGATATATGGTTCAAATTTTATTATTGCAAATGTATAAACTCGAAAGCACACATAAATAAAAAAAATCCTTTATTGAAAAACAACACAAATACACAACAATAGTCAATCAAATTAAAAAATAAATAAAAAATAATAAATAGCAACACAATTCATAGATTTAGTCGCCAGGGAATAGAAGGTTAAATCAATATATTTGGGCACATAAACAGATGAAAAAGTACTCACAAAATATATGTGTATATATAAGCCCACCAAGACCACACCTGGCTAAATCAACTAGTAAATGCACACAAATGAATAATCTGTCAAACAGACAATATATACATATATTTTTTGAGTACTTTTTCATCTGTTTATGTGCCCAAATATATTGATTTAACCTTCTATTCCCTGGAAGACTAAATATATGAATTGAGTTGCTATTTTTTATTTATTTTTTCATTTGATTGACTATTGTGTATTTGTGTTGTTTTTCAATAAAGGTTTTTTAATTTATGGTGTGCTTTCAAGTTTATACATTTGCATTAATATTTTGGGACTGTTGGAGCAGTGGTCCTTTTTTTCGAGTGGCACCCAATTACATGCTTTAAGATCCAGTGTGCAGTACAATAGTCTCTTTATTGCTCCAATTTTATTATTGGACATGGGGGCCACTCTTAGATAAAGAATTTAAATAAATGGTGCCCAAGTGTCCTGTAAGACTTGAAGCTGATGAACCAAGGCAGGTATTCATACAGAAAAATTTGCTGAAAGGACCAATGGAATCACTAACCCATAGTTAAAAAGGCCTGCGGTAAGACGCCTCATGGGTGGCATTATCCATATCAAATTTTACTCAAGTTAACAAGTCAGAAAAGGTATGAAACCGGACCAGAGATTGGTTGGACCTCCTATCAGCACTGTTGGTTTAAGGGTGATAGGAATAAGAAAAAGGAACTCTGATGCCCAACTAATCATAAAGTGTATTGAATAAAAGGAGAGACCAACTGTCTGCCACTGTCAGAAACAGTCTCTGTTGTCAACCCATGCAACCTATAGATATTATGAGCAACAATCTTGTCAATGTTTGAAGCAGAGAAGAGCTTGGAAAGGATAGGAAGATGATCTGTCAATAATCATAAGTATGACAGTATTAGCATTGGATGTTGGAAGATCAACACTGAAAACCATGGAAAGGTATGTCCAGGGGCAGATAGGTAGAGGAAGGAGGTCTTTGAAGACCACATAGTGACATAAGAGAGGATGCACAGCCTTGAACAAACTCTTATAGCATCACTCTCTAATGATGGCCACTAGAACGCTACAATATGTTTGTTAATTACTGGTGACTTGCAGCTTTAAATTAGTGGAAAAGAAAAAGAATGACATATGTTAAAGGGACTAAACCTTTACTTATAACCTTTACAATGATAGATTCTTGTGGGCAGGTCAAGTACTGGATAGGGATCTATGTCAATTCCTTAGATACAATAACAATGGGCAGGAGTTCCAATTAACAATTGGGCATTGTTACTTAGTTTGAAGTCTATCAGGGTTATTCAAATAGATTTGAAAAGTCACCGCACATTCCGTGCACTTCGGGGCAATTCGGCGATCCTAATTTGCTAACCGTGCAGTGTATTCTGCAAGCACCACAGGGCCCCCCATAGTGCAGGGAAAACTCGCTGCAAACACACTGAACACTCACCGCAAACCTGACGAACACTCACCGAACACTCACCGAAACCCGCAGAAACAGCTGGATTAACCACGCCGAACACGCCGGAGAAACCCCGACTAGCTGCGCAGCGCAGAGCAGCCGCCGGAAGAAGCCGACACGCAGATGAACAAGGTAAAAAAAACAAAACAGTACGCTTGAAAGTTTGAAATTTGAAACGCTGTTTGCAAAAAACTACTGAACGAAAATCTCTGAAATTTATATATAAGATCCAATGAATGATAATAAAAAGGTCTGTTACAGAAAAAAGAAAAAACGATTTAAAAAAAAACATAAAAAAGTTTGCAAAAAAATTTCCAAAAAATGCCTAAAAGATCCAAAAAAAATCTATAAATAAAGACTCTTTTTATTGCAGAATAAAATAATAAATGGTTTATTAGATATTGAATTAAAACGGGAATATTTTTAACATTGAAGCCTATGGGATTCTCCTGAATAAACCTGTCGAATTCAACCACCGAACAGCAGGGCATTTCGGCAACTTTCCCTGCTGTTTTGTGTTATCTGAATAGATGAAGCATTGCTTCTCTATGGGGGGTTCACTGCCCTCGAACAGGCACCGTACGTGCAGGCAATTCACCAACATCTGGCGAACTGCCTGCTCTCTGAATAGCCGAATGGCCAGGAAATGTAGCTGTATGCTGAATTTCAGTGTCCGGTTACATTTCAGGGCCAGATCGGCTCTCTTTGAATAACCCTGTATGATTATTCCCAAATCCTTCTCCTACTTTGATTTCCCTAACTCTGTACCATATAGGGTTAGGGTATAAATTGCTTGTGCGTTCTTTACTCCAAAGTGCATAACCTTGCATTTATCTTCATTAAACTTCATCTGCCATTTTTAGTGCCCAGTCCCCCAATCTATCTAATTCTCTTTGTTGATTAAAGTCTCTGACGTTTGTACATCTGTATAAATTCTTTAGGGGTTTTCTGGTTGCTCATGTTAGAAGAATCATTAATTTATCTATGTAGTACATTTCTGTTTTTGATCACAGTTAATCCATACGAAATGTCACTGACATTTCGGTACTCTGTCATTCCCCACAATTCGGGAAATCAAATTTCCCGACCCTGGGGGTGTGCCCGGCTAGGGAAGGGAGCAGACGTGTTCCAGAGGAGCTCCGCACGTCTGCTGCTCTCGGGGAAGCTTATTCGGACCTTCCTGCGGTGCTAACCTCGCTTTGGGGACCCGACTAGCTGGCCACCGGAACCAAGTTGTCCGAAGGCAGTTTTGTTCCCCCCCTCTGGACCAGAGACACCTTTTACAGCAGCTGGCATGTTGGTGGAGCGAGGTGCCGGCAGCCATCTTCTCTCTCGGCCTCTCTCGGATCTCTGCCCAGCTATCCTGTTGCATTGGTCCAAACGGGGCCTTCGCTGAGGGTGGAGGAGATGCCCTGGATGGCTGCCTGGAGGGAGCCATGGGCAGCTTGACTGCTGCTCGGCGGGAAGGACCCTCCCCCTTCACAGCAGGTACTGATGCCTTTCTTTCAGGCCTAGAGGCCTGCCTGCAGCTACTGAAAGGGGAGGATATGGAAGGCCTGCTCACCAGGGGCCTTTGGAGCCAGGCGATGATCGCACTGTGGGACTACCGGGAGGAGGAAGACACAGGAGCTGAATAGGATGAGGCCGCATCAGATGGGTGCCACGAGGAGGCCTGTTTCCCGGCTGCTGCTGGGAGGGATGACAAGGTTGATGTCTCGGCTGAGACACTGATGCCGGTCTCTGAGACCCCGCAGCCGCTTTTGGCGGTGCTGAAAGGGATCGACTGGTACAGTACTGAGGGGAGGCAGTGCTGGTCCGGATCCTGGTTTGGGGCCGCTGTGGCGGGGGTGGGGGTATGGAGACTGGCGTTCCGCCGGGCGCCGAGCACCATCGGCGTTGTTGAGATGACCTTTAGCCCTGCATCCCTGATGGATACACCTGGCCTGCTTGGCTTCACTGTACCTGCTGTACGCCCACTGCCATTTAGAGACACTGGCTGAGGGCACCCCTTGCACTTATTTCAGACATCCCGCGTTTTTATTTCCTGACCCTGCTGTTAATTCAGAATTCACCACAAAGTCCCTGGAGTGCAGGGAAAAGCCACTGCAAAGCCACCAAATGAAATTAGTGAAAAAGAGTGAATTTCCCCGTACGGTGCCACTTCTTGGCCATTTGGCTATTCAGAAAGCATGCAGTTCACCAAATTTTGGCGAATTGCTTGCAAGTACAGTGCCTGTTCGACAGCAGTGATAGTCCCTATAGAGAAGCAATGGTTAATCTATTCACAGAACACCGAACAGCAGGGGAAATGTCAGTGAAATGTCCTGATTTTTGGTGGTTTCATTCGGCAGGTTTATTCAGACGAATCCCATAGGTTTCAATGTTAAAAATATTCCCGTTTCTATTCAATATCTAATAAACCATTTATTCTTTTATTCTGCAGTAAAAGTCTCTTTATTTATTGATTTTTTAGGATCTTTTAGACACTTTTTGGGATTTTTTCTGCAAAGAACAGGCATTTTTATTATCATTCATAGGATCTTATATGTTAATAGAAACATAGAAACATAGAAAAATGTCGGCAGATAAGAACCTTTCGGCCCATCTAGTCTGCCCAATTACATGGATACTTTACCTGGATTTATCTTTTGTTTAGGATAGCCTTATGCCTATCCCATGCTTGCTTAAATTCAATTACTGTTTTGGCCTCTACCACTTCTACTGGAAGACTGTTCCATGTATCCACCACCCTCTCAGTAAAATAATGCTTCCTGATGTTACTTTTAAACCTTTGCCCCTCTAATCTAAGACTATGTCCTCTTGTTTTGCTATTTTGTTTCCTTTTAAATATACTCCCTTCCTCTACCTTGTGGATTCCCTTTACGTATTTAAATGTTTCTATCATATCTCCTCTGTCTCGTCTTTTTTCCAAGCTGTACATGTTAATTACAGACATTTTCGTTCAGTAGTTTTTTTGCAAACAGCGTTTCAATTTTGACACTTTAAAACGTTTTCTCTTTGTTTGTTTTTTCCCCCATTCGTCGGCTTGTTGGCTTTTTCCTGTCACTGGTCGTCGCTGTGTTCGGCGTATCGTCTGCGTTTTACAGATGAGTTCGGCAGGTTTGCGGTGGATCATCGGATCAGATCCGATAATTTATCGGAGCAAATCGGATCAGATATTTTCTGCATGGTTTTTAAAAAAGCAGCTGCAAAACCGCCGAAATTATCAGATCCGATAATTTTGGCAGTTTTGCGGCTTTTTCTTTTATTTTCATTCGGCAGCTTTGCGGTGGCTTTTCTCTCCGGGGGCCTTGCGGTGAATGCAGAATTCTCTGCAGGGTGGGGAAATTTGATTCCCCGAAGTGTGGGGAACAAGAGAGCACTGAAATGTCAGTGACATTTCGGTGCTCTCTGAATAACCCCTTTGGTCTTCCTGGTAGACTATTTACACTCTTGTGTATCTTTGGTAAATAATAGAAACACGGTATCCTCGGGTGTGCCATTTTCATATATTGATGTTCCATATTGTTGAGCATACCCTGCATGTGTCCATTATCCAGATACTCTCCAAACAACTGTTTTATATAATTTGTGGGTTCTTTAATTATTTAATATATGTATTAGTATCATCTAAATATTCTTAGTGCTTCCTTCTGTCAATCTATTGTTGATAACACTACAATCTATACACCTATGTATACGAGTTTGATAGTAATGGATTTATCATCACTTAATTGTCTTAATGCTACCCTCTCCTTAACCCCTTAATGCCGTGCAGGTTACATACACGGTCCTATGAATAATATTAAAAAGGTCTGTTACAGAAAAAAAATGAATTGAATCACTAAAGCTGGAACTTCCATTAGTAAGTGTAGATGCCAGGGGCTGACTGACAACTAATGGGGCCCCCGGGCAATAGGAGGTCATGGGGCCCCCTTGTTCCGCACCCACAGGAGACCACACCCATAAAAAAACATCTCCTACAACGCAACACATGGGTATATATTGCCCTTGCTCCCAGCAACTCACACGTGGGTATATATTGCCCCCAGCAGCTCACACGTGGATATATACTGTCCTAGCAGCTCAAACATGGATATATATTGCCCCCAGCAGCTCAAACGTGGTTATGAATTGCCCCAGCTGCTCAAACATGGATATTAATTGCCCCCAGCAGCTCAAACATGGATATTAATTGCCCCCAGCAGCTCAAACATGGATATCAATTGCTCCCTAGCAGCTAAAACATGGATATCAATTGCCCCCAAAAGCTCAAACTTGGATATTAATTGCCCCCAACTGTCATGCCTGCTGGTGCTCCTGCAGTGCGGCCTTCCCAACAGAGAGGGCGCCAGTCTCTGAATCAGGCCACTTTGAATGCCGCACCTGGTCAGGGATCTAGGCCTTTAAATATCAGTCACTGACTGTGCTCTGAGCCCTGACGTGGTTTATTCTAGCCCTCAGCGCGTGTCTTTAGCTTCTGAATATTGGTTTTCTGGTTTGACTTCTGGCTTGTATATTTGACTGTGTTTTCTGTGATTATCCCTTGGCTTATGTTTATCTTGTGTACCGACCTCTGGCTTGTTATTACTACGATATCTCTCCTGTCCCTGATCTGTACTTCTATGTATTTTAGATTAGTACCTGGCCATTCTAAGGACCAGCTTCTCAGTTTAGGGTTTTTTCTTGCCTCTCTGTGGTTTGTCTGCGTGCTGGGTGACTCTATATCCTTACACCAGCAGCTCAAACATGGATATCAATTGCCCCCAGCAGCTCAAACATGGATATTAATTGCCCCCAGTAGCTCAAACATGGATATTAATTGCCCCCAGCAGCTCAAACATGGATACACATTGCCCTGCCCCCCCCCCGTTGCTCACCAGCTTTTTCGGGACGCGGGACGGTAGGGGCCTGGTTTGGGGTGACACAGTGAGCCCCCACCGGTTTCCCTCTGATCGTAGAAATTTACAGGCAGCCAGCGGCGCAGTCTGAAAACACCGCGGTGACGCCTGCAGCGTGCCTGCATCCTAGTCTAACACTGAAGCGGGCATGTTGCACTGGCGCCGCCCCTCACGTGACACGTCACGTGAGGGGGCGGCACAGGCGCCACCGCAGTGTTTTCACAGTGCGCCGCTGGCTGCCTGTTAATTTTCATGATCAGAGGGAAACCGGCGGAGGCCCAGTGTGTCGCCCCACCTGGGCCCCTACTGACCCGTGGGCCCTTGGGCAGTGCCCGAGTGCCCGATGGGTCAATCCGCTCCTGGTAGATGCAAGTCCCGATAATTGAGCTGAAGTTTTATTGGGAATCGAAATGCAAGACTGCCCTCAATTTAATCTGCTGAACATGATAACAGCAACACATAAATGTCTGTGATCTTCAGGGATCTCTAATCTTTTTGTTGTGATTGACATGTCATGTTTGGCTGAATACTTATGGTCCGCGCAGCCGCCCAGATAGGGAATAGACGGGAATACGTTTTTTCTGTACATATGTATATTTGTTGTATTCTCAGCCAGGTCATTTTTTGCTGCTGCCCCTTTTCCATTTTATCCCAAAGTGCAATTGTCCCTGGTGAGAGTATAAAAGTAAACCCACCAGTTTCTCTCATGACTGAAAAGCAGCATGAGCATATAAGGTTGCTTAAAAAGCAGCTTGGTTACATTAGGTACTCGCGTGACCGTAGGTGCCATGACGTGGCAGGTGAGCTTACACCTTAATGGCCATTCAAGTAAACTAAAACCTCTGATTGTGTTTTCTTTCACATGGAGCCACAGGAGGGAGTGCAAATGACAACTTTTTTTCTTCTTATGTTTTATACATGGAACATGTGGGTATGGTGTCATGCTTTGCGTCTCCAGCCCTGTCCCCCTGTCCTCTGTATATGTATATCATGTGCAGGCTTTGATTTATGTTGACATTCCTGGATTGCAGCTCAGGGGTTAATATGGTTTCAGTTCTCCCAGCTCACCTGTTTGTCCTTGTCCTGATCCACTCCCCGTAAGAGAGCAATGTGCCCATAGTACATTGCTCCATGATGTTCACTTCCTGATTTATCAGTATTTGTTTTCAGTGAGATGCCTGCTAGTTTGTTCCTGCTGTGTTTGTATTGTATATCTTGTTGTTGTATACTTTTTGTCCTGTTTCCCTGTCTGTCTATCTGTTACCGTTATTATAGTGTTCTTGGTTTATTTTCTGTTTCTTCTGTGTTATTCAGTTTATGGTTGTTCTCTTGTTGCGTTTTGGTTTTCTGTGTATTATTTATACTGATTACCGATATTTGGCTTGTCTGACTTCCCTCCTGGTTCTGTACCCCAGCATCTGTATGACGCTCTTGCTCTGGTTTTCGACTCCTGGCTATCCTAATCACTATGCTTATGTATGATCCTTGTTTGTACTGATTATAGAGATTCCTGTCATATGTATATGTTAAAAGACTCTGCACGGCTTCGAGGTAAATATTTCTATAGCGTAGATCCGTAGACCGGCCTATCAGATATGGACTTTTGTGGTATTGCCGTGCAGAGGTCTCTAGTTAACCCTGTGTTGCTCTTGTCATATATATATATTGCTGGCTGTCTGTGTATTTCTGCATATAGGGGCTTTCACCTGAACCAGGGCCTTACCACGACGCAAGCCTGGTGCGAGCGTGACAAACAGGCTGAATACTTCTGGTCCACGCAGCCGTCCTGATAGGGAATAGGCGCAAAAACTTTTTTTCTGGACACATGTCAAGTTTAGTTACTGTTTTGTTACTAATATTAGATTTCGCTGATTTATAGTATAGTGTACAATAATATTGAGCATAAAATTCTATTTAGGAAATGAAAATGTCAGTGTTCCTAATTTTTATAATAAGGATCTGGGTGGGTATATAAGGTGGATAGCAAAAGTCTACACACCCTTGTTAAAATGTCAGGCTTCTGTGATGTAAAAATCAGCATGGCACATCTTGACTTGGCAATGGCAATATTTGCCCACTCTTCATTGCAAACACACTCCAAATCTGTTAGATTGCGAGAGCATCTCCTGTGCACAGCCCTCTTCAGATCACCCCACAGATTTTCGAATCGGATTCAGATCCAGGCTCTGGCTGGTCCATTCCAAAACTTTAATCTTCTGGTGAAGCCATTCCTTAGTTGATTTGGATATATGCTTTGGGTCTTTGTCATGCTGAAAGTTCCTCTTCATGTTCTAGCAGAAGCATGAAGGTTTTGTGCCAATATTGGGCACTATTACATTCTCTGCGCAAAAACGATCACGCAGCGCAATTTTTTTTGCGCGCAGCGTCAAACGTTAACGTGCGTAAATTAACGCTGGTATTACAATCTGAATGCATTTTTTCATCCGTCAAAAAATAGCACGCGCAAAAGCGCGCATTTACGCTGCGCACAGAAATCGGTGGGCGGACTGTTTTTTCACGCGATTCAGCCAATCTGAATTAAGAACCACAATTGTCTTCCGTTCGGTTTTTGCGCCTGTCAAAATCAATCTGAATATATATGCTGCAGCAATAATAAAAACACGCACAACTTCTCAATTTTATTGTTTGGGTATGCGTAGAATGTGTAGCTGTACTTTGCTGTATTTTTATTTTTGGGCTGATGTATTTGGTTTCGGCCAGAACGTTCAGATTTGCCATTAACACCAGCTTTTCAAAGAAGTTAAAATTATGCGCGCAAACGTTGCCGGGTAAAATTTTCGCTAAGATTGTAATACCTTGCGCACACCAGCGCACAAACGCATTTCCGCTCACAATGTTAAGTATAGGACGCGCAAAGTACATTACGCTCGCAAAGGGTTCACGCAGGTTCACCCGCGTTAGACGTTAACGCGCATTTTTTGCACGGACATTGTAATACGACGTTCTGCGCAAAGGGTTTTGTCCCTCGCGTTAATGCGTTTCTGTGCGCACGTTAACGTTTGCGCGAAGAATTTAATAGTGCCCATTGACTGGTATTTGTAACTGTTCATAATTCCCTCTACCTTGTCTAAGGCCCCAGTTCCAGCTGGAGAAAAACACCTCAAAGCATGATGCTTCCACCTGCCTTGCATCACTGTGGGTATGGTGTTCTTTTGGTGATGTGCAGTGTTGTTTTTGCTCCAAACATATTTTTTGAAATTATGACCATAAAGTTCAATCTTGGTTTCATCAGACCGTAACACATTTTCCCACATGTGTTTGGGAGACTTCAGATGCATTTTCGCAAACTTTCGCTAGATTTGGATGTTTTTCTTCGTACGAAAAGGCTTCTGTCTTGCCACTCTACGCCATAGCCCAGACATATGAAGAATACAGGAGATTGCTGTCACATGTACCACACATGTACCACCACAGAAATTCCTGCAGCTCCTTTAGTGTTGCTGTAGGCCTCTTGGCAGCCTCCCTGACCAGATTTTTCTCGTCTTTTCATCACTTTTGGAGGGTCGACAAGTTCTTAGTAATGTCACTGTTGCTCCATATTTTCTCCATTGCTGATGATGGTCCTCACTTTGTTCCATGGTATATCTAATGCCTTGGAAATTCTTTTGTACCTCCTCCTGACTCCTATTTAATATGATTTTGAATGTGATTGCTTAATTCTAAACACAGCTACATCCCCAGTTATAAGGGGGTGTGCACACTTATGTAAGCTTTTTTATTTTTATTTCCCTTCACCTAAAAGATTTCAGTTTGTTTTTCAATTGAGTTGTACAGTTTATAGGTGACATTAAAGGTGGAAGAAGTTCTGAAATGATTTATCATTGTTTTTTTTTTTTTTTTACATCACAGAAAACTGACATTTTAACAGGGCTGTGTAGACTTTTGCTATCCACTGTAATACATTCAAATCGTGTCACAATTTATAAATGCATTGTCTAAATGGAAAATACACACTGAAATTGTAACAATAAGATCATTTTAGAAAAGGCTGAAATGTTACATGTCACATTGCTGCAGTTGAAACAATACATATGTAAATGATGATTAAATCCCACAAACTACTCCATCACTCCACCCCGTATGTGCTTTAATACTAAATGTTTGTCAATTTCAGTGTTTAAGGAAAGGAGCTGATGATTATCAAAAGATTTCACTTTTACAGGAAAATACTTCCTTCCTATTTACAATTGCCTATTCATATTGATTCAATTCAATAACCTAAGATTAACGGTAAACGCCTCAGGAAGGGTTCAGGAAGAAGTCCAATAAAAAAAAGAAATGGGAACATTTTGATGCAAGATTTAATTGCTATAGCTATTACATAACATGGTGTGTGTTTATACAGACATACAAATTCACATTAAAAATCATATGCATGTTAATACTGAATGCATTGTGAGATGCAAAGGACAGAAAAATAGCAAATTTTCTTTTCAAGAGCACAATTTCTACTTAAATGCCTACGCTATGCAGGGTGTACCAGCAAAATTACATAAAAAACAATGAGATTCTGATGACAGCCTGTCCATTTTGGACAGCCTCTCTTTGGGACGTATTGGAGTTTGAGATCCCGCCACAACTCTCCCCTTTGATTACCACTAGGTCAGATGGGGAAAAAGGCGACCAGGAAACCTGTCTGGCAGAGGGCCCCTGCCAGAGGGATATTTGGGACTCGCTGGCAGAAGATTGTCCTTCTCCGAGGGGTGAACCACCACTGTGTCTCTGGCCCAGCTGCGCCTCATCAGCTGACGATGGCCTCTCGTGGCCTGGAGGAAGCCCCTCTGTCATTGCAGGAAACGCGATTGGGGACCTGCTTGCGGAAGAGAAACCTGGCTTGGCAGCGCCCTTGCCGAGGACCCACCTGTTGCCTAATGCCTGCACTAGCCGGGACCCTGAGGCTCCGGGCCTACCCAGTGTAATGGAGATGGTGCATGTCTCTGATGACTTACCATCCACGAAGTGGGACATTAGGCGTCTGCTGATGGAACTGCGTGCTTTCTGGAGAGCTGAGATTCAAAATTTGCAGGTTGAGGTCTCAGCGGTGCGAGGTTGTTTGGCACTGGTCCAGATGCAGGCAGAAGAGACCTTGTTACCAAGGTGGACTCGCTCCAGGTCCAGGAGCACCTCTCTAGGGCCGTCGAGGGCATGGATGGCCCGCCACTGGCGAAAGAATGTCAGGATCAGAGTAGTCCCTGAAGGGGTGCCCCAGGTTCCCCTCCTGGGGTACGTGAACCGGTTCCCCGGTTGTCTCCTTTATCTGCCTGGGGATGCTCCTGACCCTTTCTGCTTTGTGACGTGGGTCCAAAAGGACACAATGGCCCCTCCAGAGGCCTAAAGAGACCTTATTGCCGTTGCTGTGGATGTGGCTGTTCGCCAGTGGCTTCTGGCTCTCCCTGCGGCACGTGTCCCTGTCACCTTTGAGGCTGCAATTTTGTCCCCTCTATGCTGACATACCTCTCCATACACTGGTAGCCAGTAGGCAATTCCGGGAGGTGATGACCCACTTGTGGCACGCTGGGATTCGGTACCAGCAGGGGGTGGCTGGCTCCCTCTTGCTAACTCATGGTAATGGGTGCCATACTGCCACCAGTCCTGATGAAGCATGGGCACTGCTGGCTTCCCTGGACTTAACACTGTTCCTAGAGCTGGCCCCTGATGTGGCCACTACTGTCCGTGATGATCTGGGTTGATTTGGTGCTTCCCTAAATAATTTTGCATTTACTTTCTGTTGTTGTGCTGTATCCCTTCACCATTTTGTTGCTGCTCCAGTGATGCACTGTATCGGGGTCGCTTTGCAGTTTTGTTTTACTTTCATAGCTCTTCGCTGATTTTTGTTGATGACTTCCTTTCCCACCCTTCTTCCCTCCCTCTCCCCTCCATTACCCACTTATTTTTTTTTGGGCGTTTATCGGGCTGTCTCTGAGTGAGCCACTGTGGCAGCTACCTTGGCTCTGCCTGCCATATCTGGCCATTGAGTGCTTGGGCCTCATGACATTTTGTCTTCCATGGCCTCCTTATAACCTCCAGACTCCCGTGAGTGTACCAGGAAAGTCACGCTATTTGCCGATGCCACCTCCTCCCCTTCTCCCCCCTCCCCTCCTTTTTTTTCTTCCTCAACTCCTTTTTTCTCCTTTGACGACTATGCAGTTATTGTTGTATGCTGCCCTGATGACTTTCTCTTCTACCGCTTTATGCAGTTCTTTTATGTTATTTTTAATTATTGTACAGCTGACATATTTTCCAAAATAAAAATTGTCAAAAATAATAGTAATAGTAATAATAATTACAGATTTTGTTGTTTTACTTTCAAATGATAAAGGAATGTGGAAGAGGTAAACTCTAGATAGATTATAATAATATATTTTGAATTTTTTGTTATTTTACTATCCCATTTTATTTTATAAAGGACTGAGGAAGAGGTTAGTAGTAATAATAATAAAAATAAAAAATATATTTTAAGTGCCAGATTAACAAGTTTCATTTTTTTCACAATTTTTCAGTATACAGGAGCATATAACAATACAATAAAGGAAAGCAATAAAACCTGCAGGAATACAGAAACCATATCAACTCCATCTAGACACAAGCAGAAAAAACGAAATGAAGAACATGATTACGTAAGGGTACAGTGTGGATACGAATCACATAGAAAGAATTGAAAAATCCCGTACAACCAAAATGTAACTCTGATGACTCCCATACAATTTGAGAGACAGAGAGAAACAGGAGAACAGAATAGCTAGAAATAATATAAAGGGTAAAGAGGAAAGAAAAGAGGGAAAGAGGAGGGAAAGAGGAGGGAACAAATAAGATTGGTTTTGCTAGATAAGAACCAAAGTCTATGTGCCCACTGGAGATGTAACAAGTCATTTGAATGGCAGTGAATAATTTATTGAGCATTTGACAAAAGTAAAGATGTTGTAAAAGAAATGGCAGGTATCATGATATTTGTATATTCCAACTATGGGCTCGATTTAAGTCTATTGGCCAATTACTGGAAAAAATATCTTCTGCTTGATGATCACCTGTTTCAGTAGAAAAAATTCAGCCCAAGCTGATATGTGAAAAATGTAGCTGGTCTGAAAAACTGTTTCTGGTAAAAGGACCAAAAAAAATCTTATTTTTAACCAGCACCATACACATGTCGCTTAGAAAAGTCTGATGTGTGGAAAGATTTCAGCCTTATTCCCTCTATTTTCTGCCTGAAAATTCATTTATCAATAACTTTCAGCACTTGAAAGATTGATATACTGATACATTTGAATTGAATCGGAAGATGCCGATATTTCCATTATAAAAGTATAGCCGCATATATTATTGATATTGTAAAATCACCAAATCACTAAAAGACACTAATACGGGCACGATAATGAAGACAAGAATGAGAATTGTCCATGGAAGAGCCCATTATTCTCCACCTGCTGCTAAATTAAACTTCCTATACAAAGTATAGGAGGTATTAGATTACAGTAGGGTGCCATTAAAACCGAGCTGCTAGCAAGATTCGCGGTTTGCCTGGAACCGTTAATGTTAACGAGGGAGACATTAAGTATAATAGCCCCACGAATTTAATTTTTTTATTTATAAAAGATTTTACCAGGAAGGATACATTGAGATTTCTCTCGTTTTCAAGTATGTCCTGGGTTCAAGAACCTTGAAGTGTTACGGTTGTTACAGAAATACAAAGTAATACAATGCAGGATATTTTAAAAAAAACACAAATATACAGATTAACAGAAAATAAATACGTAGGAAATATAGTCATTATGTTACATGTTTACAGGTGCATTCTGTATTGAGGTATGTTAGTAAGGAGCTCTTGAGTGACTTAAGACTGGTGGAAGATTTGATGGTGTCTGGGAGGTTATTCCATAATTGTGGTGCTATGTAGGAAAATGAGGATCGAGCCACTGTCTTTTTGTATTGTGGTATTGCAAGTAAGGTCCTGGATCTGAGGTTATAGGATGAGGGAGCTGCTGGGGGAAGCAGTCCATTCAGATAGGGTGGCAGCTTCCCAGAAAAGCTCTTAAACACCAGGCTGGAAAGGTGAAGGGTGCGTCTAGATTCCAGCGATAGCCAGTTTAGCTCTTTTAACATGTCACAATGGTGGGTCATGTAGTTACATTGTAATGCAAAGCGGCAGAATGAGTTATACAATGTAGTAAGTTTCTGAAGATGTGTTTGCGGGGCGGCTGCGTACACTACGTCTCCGTAATCAATAGCCGGCATAAGCATTTGTTGTACAATCTGCTTTCTTACCGCAGGGCTCAGGCAGGATTTGTTTCTGTACAGGGCGCCTAGTTTGGGGTAAAGTTTAGATGAGAGTTTTTCGATGTGGGGGCCAAAGGATAGGTTAGGGTCCAACCACATACCTAGATATTTGAGAGAAGTGACTGTGGTCAGCGTGCCATTTGATTTTGTCCCAACACATAAGTGGGGATTTTGCAATTTGTGCAGTTTAGGTTTTGTTCCAAAGAGCATCGTTACGGTTTTGTCATTATTTAAAAAAAGTTTGATCCACTTTTCTACCTCTGTGAATTGTTTTTGCTGCACGGCTTCCAGCTGCCGGAGATTTGGTTTGCCGGGAAAGATTACGGTGTCGTCTGCATACATATGTACAGTTGAGGCTTTGCAGATGTTTGGCAGATCATTTATGAATAATGTGAATAGTAGGGGGCTGAGTATTGAGCCTTGGGGTACACCACAAGTGACTGGGAGGGGGAGGGAGGAGCTGCCAGAAATTGACACATATTGTGATCGGTCGGATACATATGATTGAAACCAGGTTAACGTGCGATCACCAATGCCAGAGTTTTTAAGTTTTTCTAACAAGATGCCATGGTCTACTGTGTCAAAGGCCTTGGCAAAATCAAGGAAGATGGCTCCAGTTAGGTTTCCTTGTTCCATCCCAATTTGGATATCTTTGCAGACTTTTAAAAGGGCGGTTGTAGTTGAGTGATTTGGACGAAAGCCGGATTGATCTGGGGTTAAGTAGTTCCAATATTGATAATAATCACGTAATTGTGTGTAGACGCATTTTTCCAAATTTTTTGACATTACAGGGAGCAACGATATCGGACGGTAGTTGGATACCAAAGTACTGTCACCACTTTTATGGATAGGTACCACTCTCGCAGTCTTCCAGAGTTTGGGTATGTATCCAGTTGCCAGTGTTTCTTTGATTAAGGTTGCAACAGGATTTGCACTTGCCGGTGCACTGATTTTCAGCTGCATTGCTGGTATTTGATCAGGTCCAGACTGGTATTTCATTTTTTGCTTACGGAGAAGTTTAGTAACGACACTGACAGGCACTGGTCTAAAACTGAATTCCTGTCTGATACAGGGACTTTGCACAGTTGGAGGGGCCTGACCTGCATGAGGCCTTTCTGATTGCATGCCATTTCCTAGCTTGTGTCACGGATCCCCCTGATACTAGAGTGGTGGTCCCTATACGCAGGACACGCTCTACCCTTCCGATCCTTAGAGTGGTCGGCACGACTCAGACTACTAGAATGGCAGTACAGAGGCACATACAAGAGAGACGTCACGGATCCTTCTGCTTATCTGACTAGTGGTCCCTAGACGCAGGACACTCTCTACCCTTCCGATCCTTAGAGTGGTCGGCACGACTAGACAGACATAGAATGATACACAAGACCTTAGAACAATTAGCTCTTCCCAAGACCCTAACAACACAAGGGTAGTCTGATGTGTGCTTGGGTGCCACACAGACTAACCTCAATACCAGAATTAGAAGAGTTAATGCCAATACCAGGGGTTACGCACAGAATGGTTCGTTCGCCAATGCCAAGGATCATACACAGAGTGGTTCGTTCGCCAATGCCAGGGGTCATACACAGAATCGTTAGTTTGCCAATGCCAAGGGTCATACACAGAATCGTTAGTTTGCCAATGCCAAGGGTCATACACAGATCGTTAGTTTGCCAATGCCAGGGGTCATACACAGAATCGTTAGTTTGCCAATGCCAGGGGTCATACACAGAATCGTTAGTTTGCCAATGCCAAGGGTCATACACAGAATCGTTAATTAGCCAAAATATACAAGAGCTCTGCGGGAAGTAACTACCACGTCAGGCACCGGCGTCTCTGTGAGTCTGGGCTTTAAACCCGGCGGGTCCGCGTCTCGCCGCCAGGCCCCGCCCCCCGGCGTCCCACGTGTGCGGAAGCGCCCGCAATATCACTCGGCGCCTGGCCAGCGAGCAGCGAGGAAGCTGCTGCCAGGCGCCGGGGGGTGCGGGGGCCACCGTGACAGCTTGGCAATCAAAGTGGTGGCGCATCCAACAAAATAACCATTAAAGGCATTTGCTACATCTAGGGGGTTTTGCAGGGTTTGGTTGTTTACTTTGACAGCAGCCGGCTGGGAGTGGACTGGGGGTGCTTGTATGTTACTTATGGTTCTCCAAAGGTTTCTACGGTTTGATATGTTATTGTTTAGATTTTCATTGAAGTAATGGGCTTTGGCCATTTTTGTTTGTTTTGTGCATTCATTCCAGCACTTTCGGTATTCGCAGTGATCGTTCATGGAACCAGTACTCTTGAAATTTGACCACAGTGAATCTCTAAGATGGTACATTAGTGTAAGATCAGCTGTAACCCAGGGGAGATGGGTCCCTTTTACTCGCACTTTACGCAGCGGAGCATGGGAATTCCAGACTTGCAGGAGCTCAGACTGAAAGTATTCAATTGCACAGTCTAGGTCTGGGATTAGGTTTAGTCTGTACCAGGGGAGCTGTTTGAGATCACTTAGGAAGGATTCAAGAATAAATTTCTTGAAAGACCTGGTGGTTATTACCTTTGGGGGAGATTTCATGGCCTTTATTTTGCGCACGCAGTACACTAGACAATGGTCACTAAAGCTATTAGCGAGAACACCTGCCTCCTGTATTCGATCAGGAGATGAGGAGAGAATCCAGTCCAGCAAGGTATGGTTAGGGCTTTTCATATTAATGCGAGTGGGGGAGGAGATTAATTGAGTTAGCTGCAAAGGTTTAAACAGTGAGCAGTGTTTATTGTTTTTAGGATTTAGCCAATCTGTATTAAAATCGCAGAGGAACAGCATTTCACTTTTTTGGTTTTGGGTAAGTAGGTTATTAAGGATTTGAGATATGTCAGAGAGGGAGTGCACTGGAGAGCTTGGTGGGCGATAGAATCCAGCAACAGTCTTCCAGTAGAAGTGGTAGAGGCCAAAACAGTAATTGAATTTAAGCAGGCATGGGATAGGCATAAGGCTATCATAAACAAAAGATAAATCCAGGTAAAGTATCCATGTAATTGGGCAGACTAGATGGGCCGAAAGGTTCTTATCTGCCGACATTTTTCTATGTTTCTATGATGGATTTACTGAATGGAATCTCAATTAAACCAGAGAGGAAATCAAAGGTGACAGGGGAGCTAGAAGTCTGTAAGGGGGTGAACTTTATGGACTCCTCAACATAAATAACAATTCCCCCTCCTCTCTTTGCTCTGTCCTTTCTATAACATGAATACTCCTGTATTGATATGGCAGAGTCTGGTACTTTTGGGGTTAACCATGACTCTGTGAGCACAATGATTTTGGGTTTGTAATAGCAACACCATGCCTGAAGCTCATCCAATTTAGGGAGTAAACTGCGGATGTTACAGTGCACAAATGAGAGGCCTTTTTTAGTGGGGAGACTAAAGGTTGTGTCACCTATAGGACCAGGGTTAGTTTCCACATCGTTTGCCAGGGAAAGTAGCAGGATAAATAGGAATTTGGACAGAGTTTTCTTTTGGTAATAATGTGGTTGCAGAGTTTTAAATCTTGTCTGGGGGTGGGAGGGCTGGATTTTAACACTCTCCACCAACACTCAGCTGATAGGTTAAAAGAACTGAGCAGGCTGTGGTGTATTGGAACTTGTTTTCCATCCTGGGGCAATTGGAAAGGTGTATAGAAGGAGAGAGAAGTTTTAGAGAGAAGGGATGAGAAAGAAAAGAGAAGCAATAGTGGCATAAACATTATAGAGAAAGGTGTTGGAGGTGAGTAGGGTGGCAGCTTCCCAGAAAGGCTCTTAAACACCAGGCTGGAAAGGTGAAGGGTGCGTTTAGACTCCAGCGATGGCCAGTTTAGCTCTTTTAACATGTCACAATGGTGGGTCATGTAGTTACATTGTAATGCAAAGCGGCAGAATGAGTTATACAATGTAGTAAGTTTCTGAATGTGTGTTTGCGAGGCGGCTGCATACACTACATCTCCGTATTCAATAGCCAGCATAATCATTTGTTGTACAATCTGCTTTCTTACCGTGGGGCTGAGGCAGGATTTCTTTCTGTACAGGGCACTTAGTTTGGGTTAAAGTTTAGATGAGAGTTTTTCGATGTGGGGGCCAAAGGATAGATTAGGGTCCAACCACATACCTAGATAAAATATATGGAACGCTTCGCGAATTTCAATATCAAGTCATTGGGTTGGTCAATATAGGGCCCATTATTTCTATTAGCCTTACCAAATTTTTTGAAAAAATGTCTCTGAAAACAAGTACCACTTAATCCTTTTGTCATGTAATTTTTATTTATGATAGCAAGCAGTAATGAATGAAGTAAAATGTACAAAGTAAATAGAAAAACATATACAAACACACCCTAAGAAGAATGCAAAGTAGAGAGTTATTGTTGTGCCAAAAGGTAAAAAAAAACTACAGTTACGCATTTGCTCTTCAATGGGATTTTTGGTGTAGAAAACCTGTCTACTTAGATTGTTGTGAATAGGTTCTTGTATCGTGATTAGAGTCTTGATTCAGTGAACTATCACTTTGTTATGAGATTACACCTATAAAATAACTTATTTTTCAAACTTATACACCTTGTATACACTTACATACTTGACTACTCAAATAGATTTTTACTGTGTAACCCCTTCACTACCAAGCAATTGTTGTTGAAAAGAAGCATAACATTTTTTTGAAACATAGGTTGCGAAGTTAATAATTAAATGTAGGGTAAAACAGAATGTTGTTCTGTAACGGTTAAAAAAAATAAAAAGTGTAAATGTACTTATTTTTTTATCTTTTGTGTATTTCTTTATCCTTCACAGTAATGTTGCTGGGATGAAAGAATTTATTTTATTTATTTATTTATTTATAAAGGATTTTACCAGGAAGGATACATTGAGATTTCTCTCGTTTTCAAGTTTGAATTCTAGATGGTGTCCCTTATCTAGTTATCTAGCATAATGTCACACGGGGTCTGCATTATTAGCATACACACAGAAATGGCTTTTGTGCCAGAAAGGTAAATATGATAACAATCCATAATAAAAATGGTCTGTTATCCTGCTTAAGGGGATTTGGAGAAATCATAATGAGATTAATAGCATTTCAGCTTCCAAAAAATACCAATAGAATATAAAAATAATATCTGTATGTGACATAATGACTCTACAGTAAATGGAAATGTTCTGTCATTATAGCCCCCTGAATCTTATCCCTTTACAGTAGTGAGTGACCCAAGAGCTCTCCCTGTATTCTGCCCTCTCCCTGGCTGTTGTAATACAGCAGCAAATTTTCTGAACAGTTTGTTATAGTGAGTGCAAGAGCTTTTCCTTGTAACTTGTTTATATTAAGATGGAATGAAAATGAGAGAGATAAGACAGTGGATTTCTTTTTCTTCAAAGGTGTGGGGGTGGTAAAGAAATTTTGCTTTAAAAAGGTATGCAAATTGGGTTTTGATATGCTAATGTTTGCTTTTCAATGTAATACAGTGCAAAATTGAGTTAACTTGATTTTTTTGAGAAAGTATTTTACCAGGAAGGATACATTGAGATTTCTCTTGTTTTCAAGTATGTCCTGGGTGGCGAGTATGTATCATTAGGTGTCTTGCCCAAGGACACTTACTGGAGAGGTGCTCTTGCCGGGATTCAAACCTGTGTCTCCACGGTCTCCACGGTCAAAGAGCAGTGATGTTACCTCTACTCCACCCAGCTGGTACTTTAAGAGTGAAAGGATTAAACCCATGAGTGTATATATATATTAATAATATAGACCAGTAATTTGAACTAGTAGGATTTGGATCCTGATTTTGTTTAATGCCTTCCACAACCCTAGAATCTCAAACCTAAGATCCACAGGTCCATACATTTATCACTTACATGGCAATGTGAAATTAGTTTCATTGTTTGGTGAATAATTTCACAGCCACGTTAAATTGTTCAGAGAGATGTGGCAAGTGTCTATTTGTATTTAAAATATAGCAAGAAACAAACTGCCAAAAATTATTGTTACTTACGGTGATAATTTCAAGGACTTCAACTTTACTGACTTCACCATTTCTATCCACATCAAACAAAGAAAAGGCCCACTCTAACTTCAGGCTGGTTTTTCCGGATGAGGTAAGGTGAAGTGCAATTATGTACTCTCGGAAGTCCAACGTGCCATCATCATTGGTATCAAAACTACGGAAAACATGCCTGGCGTATGTCTTGGGATCAGAATTCGGGAAAAAATTGGCATAGATCTTCTCAAAGTCGGGGCGTGTAATTTTGCCATCTGGACATTGCTTTTTAAAACTTTCATACCATTTGCAGAGTTCTTCCTCTGAATACCTTGTGTTCATTTTTAGGTCCTCCAGGATTTCTTTAGACAAAGCTCCACTCTTACTGTTTCCCATGGTAAAGATATTTTGTTGCAAGATTCTTTATTTGTTTGTTCCAACTCCTTCTCGTTCTCCTATCTTAATAACAGTTACCTTTTGTAAATGCAGATTTTTCTCCTTCGCAGAAATGAAGATGGTAAATTATCGTCCTACTTTTATAAACTCGTATACGACTTTTGCATCAGAGGACAAAGGACAGCCTCCTCTCTATCTCTCTAGAGTGTTTGAGAAAAGGATTAGTGAAGCATTTAATGAAAAGAGATTTCTATCCTGAGCAGGTTTAGGAATCTCGCATGTGTTCTCCAGATTGTACCTTGTTCTTTTGTTATTGGTTATTTTTTAAATGTTCCTTTTATAAAAAGGTGTCGGAATCTGAGAGTAGAAATTGATAACTGTGTAACTATAAATGTATTTCTGTATTACTTTGCTTTTTACGCATATAATAAATGCGATTAGTCTTCTTTTTTTTTTTACCCAATTTGGAACCAGTAGATTTAATTTAATTAGTCTAATTAGTTAAGGTGGTAAGAGAAATCATTTCCCTAATTACTTCTACTTGGTGAGTGCTTTCATTTCTTTGTACAACACAAATGACAAAGAGCACTAGATATTAAAACTAGGTAATGAAATACACAAATGTCTTGAATATTAATCATTCTGCAAACTGGTATCCATCTCTAGAATTTATATTTTGGTACGTACAGACACATCTGCTGATATTTAGTCAAGCAGACTGACAAGTTGATGCATACAAATAAACTATAATACTACCAAACAATATTCAGTTAAATGCAGTATTTTCAGAAAGATGTAGATTTAGTATTTGGTGATATTTTATCTACTACGACACAGAGTACTACTTTCCACTCAAAATTCTTTTGACTGGACCCACGTCTGAAGGTCTTATATTTTAATGACCAAGAACAAAAATGCTTAATTTACATATTTACATACACAAATTGAGTTTAGCTTACTACCTATGTATAACGTAAACTTAAATTAAATTCCATTAACATTTCCTCTTGTCTTCTGCTGCTTGAAATTTGAGGTGTGAAGTTTTTTTAGGAATAGGACAGTGTATGCTGTTGCTGCAATATGGTCTATTCAGCTTGCCTATATGGTACACTGACGTATAGAAGTGTACTAACCTAGTATAACCTTGTGTGGGTGTAAACACTCCAAGAGACCCGTGCTTGTAGTTGCAGCTTTTCTGTGTGGCAATTCAAGCATCCTATATATTCCGTAACTGTTATGAAGGTGTTGTACTTAACAATATACATGATTTTTCACTATCACCACATTAAATAAATTCTTTAATAAACAACACTATTTTATTTATTTTTATATATATATATATAGTATATTATTGCAGAGACCATATGCATAGTACAGCAATTCAAAGAACTGCATCACAGAGCTCATGTGCTACATTCCTTATATGCAGCACAGAACTCTGGGTAAGACATGCAAATGACGACTGCAATTTCCCATGTTTTTGCATCCGGGGTCTGCTTTCTCACAGAACCCTTCAATCAATTGCATGCCATACTAGATGGCTTATTTAGCAGAGATCAGGTTTATGCACCTGGTCAAAGCTACTCCTGGACAGCGCTGTTTTGAGTTTATTGGACCCTCTTCAGCAGGAGCTAGACATGGCCAGTTGCAGTATGGAGGCTTTTAATCTAATTTTTTGTCCCCCACCACACCTTATTATTGCAGAAGCCATTTGCATATCACAGCAATTCAAAGAACTGCATCCCAGAGCACCTGTGCCATACTCACTGTATGCAGCAAGGAATTCTGGGTAGGACATGCAAATGACACCTGTCTCACTTTTTTGCATCCTGGGTCTGTTTTTACACAGAACCCTTAAATCAATGCCATGCCATACTAGATGGCTTTTTTTTTTATCAGTTCTTTGAATTTCTGTGATGTGCAAATGGCCGCTGCAATAATAAACATAACTAATTATAGCGTGGAGACTTTTTATCTCACTTTTTGTCCTCCACCACAACCCTTGTAAGTGTATGTATATATTTATATATATATATACTTATTTATCAAAAACTTTCTTTTAGATTCCTAAGGTAATATTTCACACTTGGAAAAATTGTTTTATGATTCATCCTATTCAGTTAATGATACGATTTAGAAACAAACATGGGGACGTATTCTCTTGAAGAATATATGGTGTGTAGGAATAAATTATCATAACAAAACACTTTTATTATTATGATTTAATAGTATGCACTAGTTACAATTTATTACAAAACACACTTTTGTTATTGCTTTAATTAGGTTTTATTTTAATTGCGATTAGCTTTGTTTAAAATAATAATGATCAGCGAGTAGCAAATATCTGTCATGATTGTTTTGTCTTAAACTATCTATGCCTTTGTGAGTGTTTGATTAGGAACTCAATATAGTATTTACTTTATAAAATTGTGTTTAAGTGAATATGTTTTTGTAGTAGTTCAATTAGATTAAATAATTTAGATTTATTTTAGTACTTCTTATTTATTGTAATACTTTACATAAATTCATATTTTTTATTTATTTATAATGTACTTTACTTTCCAAAATTGTATTTAAATGAGGATATTAATGTAGTACTTTATATAAAATTATTATTATTTACTTAACTTATATTACGATATCAGAATACTACTTTACTTTCAATGTTATATTCTTTATTTTAGAATAGTTGCATATTCAAACAGAAAGCCAGCAAACTGAAATGGCCACATAGAGCCATAATACATCAAAGGGGAACATAATGAAGGAGGGGTGGGGGGGATATTAACTCATCAGGAGAGAGGGCGGTGAAATCCGGTAGGAAGAGCACTGAGGAAACACACACAAAAAAAAAGGAAAAAGAAAAAAAAGGGGAGGGTGGAGGGGAAATGAAGATGGGGAGGGACTGCCGTTTAATTTGTGGCGTTCCTGGCTCACCTCGACGACCGTGAGGACACCAAGGGCCATGGAAGGAGCCACGTGGCCGGGGGACCTGGGGCCAAGAGGACAAACAGAGCCTAGGTAGTTGCCCTAGCGGCTCGCCCAGGTTTCCTCCCGATGCCCATCACCAAAAAAAAAAAAAAAAGGGGGGGGGAAAGGGTCTCAGTGCTCCGGCAGAGAAACATCAGTAAGCCCTGAAAGTCAGCAGGTATAAACATAGAGTCAATCAAGTGGTTACATAGAAAAAGGGAGGGGGAACTTGCAAGGAATAAGCAGAGAGTGTGAAGAACATGAGGGGGGAACACATTTCAGCCAGGTTCCGTCATCGGGGCCAGTGGACCTGGTGGCTCCAGTCCAATTCCCGCAGAAAGCAGAACCGCTCGTGCCTCTGCTACAGAAGTCACTGCATGTGTCTTGCCATCATGATTAATAATGAGCGATCCCGAAGATCCCCATCTGTAGCGTATCCCACGAGTGCGCAGCAGAGAAGTGACCTCCTTGAAACTTCGCCGGGCCACCAGCGCCAGAAAGGGCAAATCCCGGAAAAAAGTAAGGCAGCTGGAGGCATGGGTGACCCGGAACGAGGGACCAACCGCAGATAGGACCCGAGAGTGAACATCCGTGTCCCGGACGACCAGTAGAACATCGCGCGGTGCTTCCGCTGGGGCTGCTGCAGATTTTCTCAATCGAATCGTCGACAAGACCAGCGGAGGCGAGATATCCCCATCCAGCTGCAAGAGAGAGGACACCAATTCCACCACATACCTGAGGAGCTCATCCCCTCGTATCTCCTCGGGGACTCCCCGTAGCCTGAGGTTCCTGCGCCGGTGTCGAGTCTCCAGACCCAGCACAGCAGAACTAAGGTGAGTAACTTGTGCCTGTAGATCTTTCACTGTGGCAGCAGTAGCCACCTGCGCTGCCGCTGTTTCCTGTGTCCGAGTCTGAACGTCGGCTAGCTGCGTCTGCAAGGGCTCCAAGACAGCTCTCACCTCCTTCAGGTCCTGTCGCCAGAGTGCACGAAAGTCTTCCATTACTCGTTGCAGTTCTGCGGAGGTGAGTAACGGTGCCGCGGGCAGAGCGTCAGGGACACTCACAGGTGGGGGCCAGTCAGCTGTGATCTTTCCATCTGATGGCGGCGAGACCGAGGCAACCTTAGGGCCTCCAGCCCCTCCCGTCCGTCCAGCTCCAAGAGAAGTCCGGATGTCTGGTAGGGCAGAGCCCCCAACCGCTCCGGGATCCTTCAGTTTCTTGCCCATGATCGTCAATAGGTACAAACACAGGCCGCAAGATGGCCGCCACGTGCTGTGTGCTGCAGATGGGGGAGACTGCAATTGGGTCTCACGGAGCCGGGGTCCTCTCCACTCCAATATGTCAAAAGGATCCCTGGACAATCAGTGACCCCTCAGAGGAGAGCGTGCCAAAAACGGGGTACAAAAACGGCCGCTGGATAGCAAAATCCAACGTCTCAGCACGGAGCTCAGCTAAAAGGCCACTACTTTACTTTCAAAAATATTATTCAAGTGAGGATATTAATGTAGTACTTTATATTAAATTATTATTATTTACTTAATTTATATTAAAATATCAGAATACTACTTTACTTTCAAAAATTTTATTTAAGGATATTAATGATAATAATGTACAACAGAAACAAACTTTCTATTAGGCGAATATTTGTTAACGTTTATCAGTATATTTTTGAATTCGGTGGTAAACCTATTCCAGCTAGTTTGTATCCTTGAATCCCTCTAAATGCAATTATGGAAGTCCTGCTTTAGCTTTAATTTCCACTACCACATGTTTAATCTTCTTGTCCTTATTGATCTGTCAGTAAAGAGGAATTAATGTCACTCTTTATCCATCGGTCACTCTAAGGTGAGAAGTTCGTTTATCTTGTACTCACTCTTTTGAATTACTACATTTCGATTAACCCTTGATTGTAAAAAAATACAGTACACTTCAGTGTTAGGTTGTGAATAACATGTGAAAAATATATGTATACTCAAACTTTAAACAGCCACCATATGCAAGCATACAATTTCTTCATTCTTTCTTCATGCCAACTCTAAATTTGAAGTAGAAAATTATTTTTAGGTTATTTTAGATATTTTTTTAATCAATATAAATGTTCAAGTAATCTCAAAGGACTGGTTTAGGCAACACCATCAGGGTAATTCAAAGAGATCCGAATTGCTTACACTTAATGACTGCACTCTTGATGAAGCCAACAGCTACACATACCTCGGCCTAGAAACAAACCGATCGGGAAGTTTCAAACCAGCCATAGAGGCCCTAAGAGACAAGACGCGTAGAACCTTCTATGCCATCAGGAGAAACCTCTACAAACTAAAACCGCCTGTAAGAGTCTGGCTTAAAATCTTTGATAGCGTCATCACTCCAATCCTCCTTTATGGCAGTGAAGTATGGGGCCCCATCACCTACCCTGACCAACCCAAATGGGACACCAGCCCAACAGAAATATTCCATCTGGAATTCTGCAAGTACCTCCTCCAAGTCCATCGGAGCACCTCTAACAATGCTTGCCGGGCCGAGCTGGGCAGACTCCCCTTACTTCTTGCAGTACAGAAGAGGGCGCTATCATACTGGGACCATCTAAACATCAGCAGCCTCAACTCAAACCACCATAAAGCCCTACTGGCCAACAAGGACCATCCAAAACCATGTGGGCTGCAACAACTCATATCCACCCTGATCATCCAAAGCCCCCATGAAGGCAACCTGACAAAATATCAAATAAAGGCCCTAATTAACGATTCCAGGGAAAACTATATCAGAGAATGGAGACATGATATAGCAAACTCCAAGAAACTCACCATTTACCAATCCTTACAGAGGGAATACAAACTGGCCCCATACCTGGAGGTACTACAAGACCCCAAGGACAGACAGATCCTGAGCCGGTACAGACTGAGCGCCCACAGCCTGGAAATTGAATCAGGGCGGCATAGATAGACCTACAAGCCCAGGGAGAATAGACTGTGCCAGCATTGTGACCAGGAGGCCCTGGAAGATGAGGTCCACTTCCTCCTACAGTGCCCCAAGTACTCAGCACTGAGGGAAACTCACTTCCAGAGACTCTCCGCTCTCATCCCGGACTTCACCTCTATAGAAGAGACGAGGAAACTCCACATCATACTGGGAGAAGAGGAGCCGGCGGTGAAAATATCTGCCCAATACGTCGCAGAATGTCACAGACTGAGAGGAACATGAGAGATCCTGGACTTATAAATCCCCAACACGGACTCGCCCCCATCCCCCTTTACATTATCCCTTACCCCTGATAATGTCCATGGACTTGCCCATTCCCCCCATATATATGTCCCACTACCCCCCTCCTCCCCATATGCTTTGGCAATGCTAAAATGTATTTGGTACTGCCAATAAAGCTTATTTTGATTTGATTTGATTTGGTAACCGAACGCTGAAAATCAGCGTTCGGTTACCTTTCCTGGCCATTCAGCTATCCAGAGAGCAGGCAATTCGCCAAATCCTAGCGAATTGCCTGCACATACGGTGCCTGTTCGGTGCCTATTCGAGGGCAGTGAATCCTCATGAAAAAGCACTGCTTCGGCTATTCAGAGAACACAAACCAGCAGTGAAAGGTTCCCCTAATGCCCTGCCATTAGGTGGTTTAATTCGGCAAGTTTATTCAGGAGAATCCCATAGGCTTCAATGTTAAAAATATTCCCGTTTTAATTCAATATCTAATAAACCGTTCATTATAAAATTCTGCAGTAAAGAGTCTCTTTATTTATAGATTTTTTAGGATATTTTAAGCATTTTTCTGAATTATTTTTTTTTGCGTGCGGTGACTTTTCGAATCTCTTTGAATTAGGCTAGGGTCAGACTAACGCATTTTTCGCGTTGTCCGTGAAAAAGTGCGTTCGAACGAATGGACGTATTTTTTCACGGAATACGCGATAGCGGTCATACGATGCGCATTTTCGTCCGTGATTTTGTACGGATCATCAATAAAACCCTTTTTGCGTCTGGACGTTATGTTGGCCGGACGTGTGCAGCGTCTGACTTCTCCCAATCACGCAAACACGCCGCTATGCGGACGCAGCGCACTCTGTACGTCAGTAGTAGCGGTTTGACGTTCTATAAAAAATGCGTTCGTTTGCCACTTGCGTTACGCGGACGAACTTTCGTGCGGCCTTTCTTCGTATGTTACCCGGCATTGGACGTCATTTGCTGCTAGCACGGCCGTGATTTCGTGCGGCTAAACGCACGTTAAAAATGCTTTCGTCTGACCTTAGCCTTACCCTGCATGTACAATGACAGTTTTATCTAATAATATACAACTGTTAATTAAAAAAAAGAAAGCAGAAAATTCTAGAACTTTTTCATTCTGTGCAATCCAATCCAAATCATCAGGTCAGAAAAATATTGCCAAATGTATAATAAAGGGACACTCTAATCATCCTCACCGCTTTATATTTATAAATGCGAGTAGCTCCAATCTATCGTTCTTTCTGTGCAGGCACTGCAGAACGTGCATATGTAAAGGGTGCAGGTCCCTTTGCGCAATCCAATTTGCATCTCTTACGCAATGCAAGTTGTCAGTGGCCTCACTAGGTTTGGTGTCACCTGGTGCGGTTAGCGCGGCTAGCTGTTGTATAGAACCCCAGGCGAGCGGCAGATATTCATGCAGGCGGCCACTCGTAGGAGGGAAAAGCACGCGGCCGCCGGTAACATCTTCTCAGGGGGAGAGCTTGAATGCCCCCTGAAGTGGATGCCTGGGGCCACCGCCCCTCCGGCCCCCCTCTCTGCACGCCACTGCTGCCAAGAGGTGCTGGTACGCAGTGGCGTAGCGTGGGGGGTGCCTCGGGGGCGGTCGCCCCGGGCGCAATTTTCTTAGGGGGCGCAAAATTTCAAAAGAAATTTGAACCACTAATATTTTCCAGCAGGGATCAGCAAGGTGTCCACTCACAGACACTGGTGTCCGTGAGAGGCCCTTGCACGTGCAGCCGCCAGGTTTTGCAGTGCCGGCGGTGACTTAGCACTCAGCATCCAGAAGGGAGGAGCAGAACATAAAATTCTGGTCCTGTCCTGACTCCGCAACACTGACATGAGTCACATGAAGCAGTGCAGCATTATTCGATGGAACACCCTATATCACGCTTATCAGCCCCCCTTTAAGCCCTGTGCCAGCACCCCACCGCTAGCAGCCCTGCGGCCGCTGAACAGGGAGGGGGGAGGGAGGCGCCTGCCCTGCAGCACATTTAACCCTTTCGCTGCTGAGGCTTTTCCCGCCCCTGTGCTGAGGTCATTTTTTACCTGTTTTGCGCATCATGTTTAAACGTGTTTTTAAGGCTTATTTTAGTATATGACCCAGACATATTATATATCGTTCTTTCCGTCAGACTCGGTAGATTCATAATATGTCATTATTATATGTATACGTTATGTCATGTCTGTATATTATAACAAAAAATGCAATAAAATATGAATTTTTAATAATTTACAATGTGTAAAGTGTTTTTTTCCACATTTTAACATGCGAGCAATTGCGGTTATATTTTGTATGGGGTGCGCTTGTTAAAAAAATTAGAGATGGGGTCTCGTTACATTTTTTTTTGGGGAAAATTACACTATTTTTAACAAACGCACCGCATACAAAAATCGTTAGTGCAGCATCATTGTTCACATTATAATTGAAATGGGAACAATATTGCTACACTAACAAACCAAAAAAAATGTGTTTTTTTTTTTTTTTTTAATTTTTTTTTAATTTTTTTTTATTTTTATTTTTAATTTTTTTTTTTTTACAAATTTTTTAACTTTCATGTTTGGTATCGTTGGAACGGCCATGCTCTGGCCGATCCAACGATATCAAAATTTAACCCCTAGCTGCCACGGATCGGGAGATAGGGAGTTCATTGGAACTCCCTATCTCCACACTTGGTGGCAGTTAGGGGTTAACGCTAGGACTGGCGTCATCGTGCTGCGCACGATGACGCCAGTCCTCTGGGGGAGTTCCCGGAAGCTTGGCCGACATCCAAGATGTCGGCCAGCTCCGGGAAGGATCGCGAATCGGCGCTTTTCAGCGCCGATTTGCGATCCAGCTCCCCAGGGGTTAATGCCAGGCATCATTTGGAAGGGCAGGCTGTGCCCTTCCAAATGATGCCTGGGTTAAGCCCCTGTGTGCCACCGATCGGGAGGGAGAGAGGTCCGAAGGACCTCCCCCCCTCCCTTTCAGGCGCCTCCTCCGCACATGCGGGGGGGGCGCCTGAATTAGGTGTCATCGCGCCCCCGCGATGACACCTAATAATGGCGGCTGGTGGTCCGGATGCCGGGCTGACATCCAGGATGTCAGCCCGCACCGGAGGGGCCAGCGATCGGCCGGAACCCGGCCGAACGCTGACCCCAAACTGAGGACGCGCTCAGCGCGTCCTCAGCACACCAGCGGTAATGCTGAGGACGCGCTGAGCGCGTCCTTAGCATTGAAGTGGTTAAAATCCGGTCCCCACTAAGAACCCTGGACAACCCACCCCCCGGACCACCAGCAACTCCATGCAGGTAGGCGACACTGTGTGACACCAGAGCAGTGTAACCAACACA
The DNA here is from genome assembly GCA_009667805.1 of Leptobrachium leishanense. Taxonomy (NCBI): domain Eukaryota; kingdom Metazoa; phylum Chordata; class Amphibia; order Anura; family Megophryidae; genus Leptobrachium; species Leptobrachium leishanense. Next base: position 76,873,524 of record CM019073.1, on the reverse strand, counting down.
CACAGTGAGGGGGTACTAGGGTATGGGGAGAGGATGAATGGGGGTACTGGGAGAAAGTGGGGGAACTTGGAGAGAGAAAGAGTGACTGGGGGTACTGGGAGAGCGTGACTGGGGTACTGGGAGAGCGTGACTGGGGGTACTGGGAGAGCGTGACTGAGGGTACTTGGAGAACGTGACTGGGGTACTTGGAGAACGTGACTGGGGGGTACTGGGAGAGCGTGACTGGGGTACTGGGAGAGCGTGACTGGGGGTACTGGGAAAAAGTGGGGGTACTTTGAGAGAGTGACTGGGGGTACTTGAGGGAGAGGGTGACTGAGGTACTGGGAGAGAGTGACTGGGTATAGTGTGAGAGTGGAACTATCCTAGTGCATACTGGGACAGGGTGACTGGTAACAGTGGTGTAGCGTGGGGGGCATGTGTGTTTATTATATCAGTATTTTGTTAATATACAATAGAAGTGCTTGTGGGGTAAAAGGGTCAATACTCTACTGATAGAAAGGAATAAGGGTGTGTTACTGTGTCCACAGGTTGGGGGGGCGCACAATGCTTGCCTTGCCCCGGGCGCTGACAACCCACGCTACGCCGCTGCTGGTACGCGCCGAGAGGTGTCACCCCCGCCCTCGAGTTTAACGGTTTCCTTTTTTAACTACTCTTACTCATAAATCAGTACTCTCATATAACACTGAATGCTTATACACAGTGAACATTACTGTGAGGTTTATTGCTGTGGAGCTCTGTGATATGCTCACATATAAATTTTGGCGAACTGCCAGCAAGTACGGTGCCTGTTTGAAGGCAGTGAAAGTCCCCATAAAGAACTAATGGTTAATCTGTTCAGAGACACCGAACAGCAGAGAAATGTCAGTGAAATCCCCTGATGTTCAGTGGTTTCATTCGGCAGGTTTAATCAGGCGAATCCCATAGGTTTCAATATTCCCGTTTTAACTCAATATCTAATAAACCGTTTATTATTTTAATCTGCAGCAAAAAGTCTCTTTATTTATAGATTTTTTTGTATCTTTTAGGCATTTTTTAAAAAAACATCCTTTTTTTCCTAGTAGCGTTTTTTTTTCTGTAACAGACCTTTTTATTATTATTCATAGGACTTTATATCTTAATTCCAGACATTTTCGTTTAGTAGTTTTTTTAAAACAGCGGGTGACGTGTTTGCGGCGGCATTCGTTGGCTGATTCCCTGCACTTCAGGGACCCTGCAGTGAATTCAACGGGAAATATGACTCCCCAAAGTGCATGGAACACCAGAACACTGAAATGTCTGCGTCATTTCGGTGCTCTGTGAATATCCATTTTAGTGGTGGTTTTATTACCGCCCCCTGGAAAGTGCCAGCCTAGGCCTTGTCTACCCATGACATACTTGAAAATGAGAAAAATCTCAATGTATCCTTCCTGGTAAAATATTTTTGTGTAAAATTTTTTTAGGGTGTGACCCTAGGGGTGGTGTCACCCGGTGCAGGCCATACCCCCGCCCCTCCTTGTGACACCACTGCAAGTTGTATAGGGCCGGAAATTGTGCTAGAAAGCTTCACGGACTTCTGGGGTGGAAGTCACTGTAGCCAAAGAGGAGAAGCTGTGTGCAGGGAGGGACAAAAAGTGAGTAAATTCCCCCAAAATAAATAAGTAAATCGGCAGAGTCTATCAGCAGCCTCTGCCCAAATATTTAAGGGCAAAAGAAGGAAACTCTATTTTTAGTAGAGTGTTTCTTTAACCCCTTCACTACTGAGATCGAGATATGTCGGGCTTCAAAGGCACCATCTGGTGCCCCGATGTCGTGATATCTCAATCTGCTGATCTGCAGCCCAAAATCAAATGAAATTAATTTGCTGCAAACGTATTTTGTTTGCTTTTGGGCTGCAGAAGATTCCCCCAAAGTTTTAGCCCTGTGGGCAAAGTGCCCAAAGAGCTAAAACTGTAAAATCAGCTGATGAATGCTCTGAAATATCGGGCTTTCAGCAGCCAATGCAGGGGAAGAAAAAAAAGAGTGATGGCTGTAACTCAGTTTGGCAACAGGTGACGCCATCTACTGGCCAAATAGGTTATTTACAGTAAGAACTCTTTCTTACAATATAATTGATTCAAAATGATTTTACAAAAAAACTAGTTTCTGACAATGTTTTTTTTGGAAAATCACTTGTTAGTAAAGGGGTTAACACAGAATCTCTGTCTGAAGCAAGTGCTTGCTTTTACATCTAGACAACTGTTCATTGTCAGTTATGTTTGGCATTCTGCATGCTGGATCCCACAATCGATATGCCTTAGATTCTTGGATTACAGGTCATTGCACCCTATAATTCTAGAGCCCTATGAAAAAATGCATATAAATACAATAGGTGTACAAAAGTAAAATAATTACTAGTTGTAATGAGGAGTGTGTATATGCAGTGATAAAAATAAGCATAGTATTATTTTATTACATTTTGTGCAGATATTTTATAATCTGATGTTGTTATAAATTTCAGGAGTATTAAAGGGCCACTACCATCGAAAAATGAAATGTCCTTGTTTATTTTATGTTGCTGATACTTGGTGCATCCATTTTCTGAACTTTTGTGTTGCAAACTGCCCCTCCACCCAGTATCTTTATATCATTTGCTCCTCATTGTGTGGCAATGTCTATGAGTCGATCACTGACACAAATAATTGTATTGTGTGGGATGTAATTAACCCCTTAGTGACCGGGCGGTTTTACACAAATCTGTCCAGTGTTTTTTTCTGGAAAAATAGGTGGGGGTACTTTCACACCCAGGGAAAAACTGATTATGAGTTTGACTATTTTTCGTATCCTAATAAATACACCGCACGAATGTATGTTGCAACCAGCAAGGAACCACCAGTCTGCAAGGACACACTTCCAATCCCAAACACTCCAAAGAATAATTACCGACTCCTGAATGTGGTCAATTAGAAAGGATTTAATCCTCAGTGAGCAATAAAAAATGTCGTTTCGACACGCAAGTCTTTGTTAAGTCTTGATGCACTATACACCAAACACATGGATATATTTGCCCCAGGTAGCTCACATAGATATTTTTGCGCCCAGCTCACATGGGTATATTTGCCCCAGCTCACATGTATATATTGCCCCCAGCTCACACATGGATATATTTGCCCCAGCTCACATGGGTATATATTGCCCTCAGCTCACATGGGTATATTTGCCCCCAGCTCACATGGATATATTGCCCCCAGCTCACATGGATATATATTGCCCAAGCTCACACATGGATATATTTGCCCCCAGCTCACACATGGATATATTTGCCCCAGCTCACACATGGATATATTTGCCCCCAGCTCACACAAGGATATATTTGCCCCAGCTCACACATGGATATATTTGCCCAGCTCTCACCTCCTGTCTGCTCTGCCCGAGAAGATATTACCGGCGGCTGTGTGCTTTTCCCTCCTACAAGCAACCGCCTGCATGAATATCTGCCGCTCGCCTGGGGTTCTATACACCAGCCAGCCACGATCTCGCGAGATCGCAATCAAGATCGAGGCTAGCTGTTGTATAGAACCCCAGGCGAGTGGCAGATATTTATGCAGGCGGCCACTTGTAGGAGGGAAAAGCACGCGGCCGCCGGCAAGATCTTCTCAGGGGGAGCGCTTGAATGCCCCCTGAAGTGGATGCCTGGGGCCACCGCCCCTCCGGCCCCCCTCTCTGCATGCCACTGCTGCCAAGAGGTGCCGGTACGCGCCGAGAGGTGTCGGTATGCACCGGTATGGCATACTATCTCAAAAAACCCCTGAATCCGTCCTTTAGTGACCGCTGCTGTTTTTACATTTCTGCACTGTTCGTGTTTAGGTCAAATTTTCCTCTTACTCGTTAATGCAACCCACACATATTATACACCATTTAAAATACCATTATTTCCATCATATCGTTAAATTTTACTATAAAAAAATATGAAATATGATGAAAAAATGGTAAAAACAAACTTTTTTGTAATTTAATCCCCAAAAAAGACCCCAGCTAAATAGTTTCAAAATTTTGTCCCGAGAATAGAAATACTAAATTTTTACATGTTTTTGCTTTTTAACCCCTTCACTGCTGAGCCAGTTCACCTATGTGCGTTGAGCTCATTCTGACCGTTTTATGCTCATTATTTTTGGATGACAGCCTAGGTCCTATTTAACTAAACCCCCCCCAGACAAAAAATTTAAAAAAAAAAAATCAATTGTTTTTTAAAATTTATTTTTATTTTATTTATTGTTTAGCTTTATTTTGCACCAAACCTAATCATGTTTCATGTATCGGGAGATAAGGGGATCCAAAAGATCCCCCTATCTCCCCTTGGCAGCTAGGGGGTTAACTGGCCCACTGACATCCCCACACATATGGTGGGGATGTCAGTGGGTGGGGGGTGACATCCAACACCTCCAGGTTTAAATCGCAATTCAGTGCCGATTGGCGCCGAGTCGTGATCCAGCAGCGAAACGGTTAACTTTATACACCGCTGGAAAATGCATCGCTATAGGGTGAATGGTTGGGGAGATAGAGGGCTCCAGAGCCCCCCTTCCTTGATTTCAATGCAGGCACCAGGGGGGCGCCTGCAGATGATGTCACCACGCAGCGTGGTGACATCATCGTGCCCGCCGGTCCCTCTAAAACAGAGGGGCAGGCTTCCTCCCTGCCAGAACTCCATTGGAGCCAGCGAGGGAGGTAAGTATTGGCGGGAGGGAGGTTAGGAGCCCGCTGACATACTATGTACATTCGCGGGTCTAAGGGAGACCCGTGGGCAGGACGTACATGGTGCGTCAGCGGTCATTAAGGGGTTAACTGTTTGTGACTGTGCTTTATTGTATACAGTAATTAAGTAAAACTGATCATTAGATTTTGGTAAATGTTGCCTCATGGGAGAAATACACAAAATGGAAACAGGAGATACAAATCAAATTTTTATTTTTATTTTTTTTACAATAACAAAGAAAAAACAGCAGCATGTGTTTTATAAGGTGGTTTTTTTAATGCACAAGTAATCTAGTTACAGTTTATGTAAGTGGCAGTGGCCCTTTAAATGTTCAACAAACTGGATTTGTCTTGTACACAAAATCCTGCTTCGGAATTTGTTTAGTTTTTCTTTATCACATTAGTAGTCTTTACCTCAGTGGGCTGATACTGACAAATAGGATTTTGTTGGATTTAATAGCATCTGCCTCTGCTTTATTACAACTTACAAATGCACAGAGAGGTATTTTGCATGCTCTAATTTTTCCCAGAGCTTTGGGATGCATAGAATTAGGCCACTTTGTAGTGACTTAATAGGCATTTAAAGGGCCAGATTTGTGTTACACGTGTATGTTGAAAGCAATGATATAGTTTCTACTTTCAACTCGGTGAATAGTGTTAAGTTTATATAAAATAGTAATATACAGTATGTTTGATGCAATTTTTTTTAACAACCACTAATCTTAGAGCAACACACCAAGTATTAAAATTAAGTTTAAAATAAATACATATATAAGGGGTTATTCAGAGAGAGACGATCTGGCCCCGAAATGTCACCGAACAGGAAATTTCCCCGTACGGGGACATTTGGGGGCCATTCAGCTATTCAAAGAACTATTCAGAGAACCCCTAACAGCAGTGAAAAGTTGCTGAAATGCCCTGCTGTTCTGTGTTTTCATTCGGCAGGTTTATTCAGGTGAATCCCATTGGCTTCAATGTTAAAAATATTCCCATTTTAATCCAATATCTAATAAACCGTTTATTATTTTAATCTGATTGATTGTCATATTACTATTCCAAACAGGGGTAGTTGAGCTTCCCTCCTCCTCCTGAGCAGCACACACAAGCTGTATGTGATCCATATGGAAGAATTCTTATGTTCATGTCCAATATCATATTTTAAGTAGCCCAAAATCGAAACACAGTCTTTTCATGTTTAGACAACGTACCCAATTTCTGTGATTCCTTCCAGGCTCCCATTGTCTGAGAGGAGATAAGACACAATTTGATTGTCTGTGTCTAATAAAAAAAATGCCAGCACATGGAACGTCAGTATTTTATTCACTGTTTTTCTCACAGACATTGACACTCGCTCTGTCTCATGAATTCTGCTGGGAAAGAGAGCTGTACCATAAGATTACTGAAGATCAGGGGAAAGCAACCTACTTTTTGATACACCATGGTTTATACCATACCAAGGACTCTCACATATTATTCTAGCATTTTGGTAAACAACTCCTACTCTCCTCCCCAGATTTGGGCCTAGGCCTTACCTACTTGCTGTTGCTGTGGAGTCCATGAGGGCACAGATTTGCCTACCTGATGGTCGTGTCCTGGAATCCAAAACTTTTGGAGACTCAAACATGATACAGTACTTGAAGTAACAGAATCGGACTTACCTTTCACCCCAACAACCTACCTCCTTTTGCATATCCCAATTTTGGAAATCTAGTTACAAAAAAAATCACTTGCTTTTTGCCTCATTCCGACTGCATTGTCTCTGATACCCTGCAGATGAGTCTTAGCACACCCCTTATCTAAAAGGACTGGATCGCAATAGTTATAGTCATATAATGGAGGCTCTCTTTGCTTCTTATGATGGGACGAACAGGCCAACCTTCACATCCCCTAAGCCCACATTAACAACTCTATACTGGAGCAAATATATTTATTTGGTGAAATGTAACCCTTGTAGTAATTCATTTGTCTTTTCCATATGAAGAAGGGAATTGTTATCCTCCCATTACATGAGTTTGGTCTTTGCTTTTTCTTTCCTAACAACCACACCGCTCTCCCTCTTCCCATTTTTCTCCTTTTCTACATTTCTCTCTATTTTCTCCCTCTCTCTGTTGTTGCCCTTAACCTCCTCTTTTCAGTTTCCCTTTTATCATCCCAATCATCCTCACCTACCCCCTCCCTTTACAAACAACAGAAAGTACATCTCACGTTAAGTGACATTAAGGCGAAAATTCACATCGAAGGGGTCAGCCCTAACATGTACCCCTATCAATGATGCGTCAATGTCAATCTCAAGAAATTGGAGTGAGATCAAGAGAACAAAAAGAGCAGGAGAAGACAAGGAGAAGAAGAGGAAAGAAGAAAAAAGGGGGGTTGAGGAAGGGGAAGTAGGGCACCCAGGTCCCCCCAGAAGGCCTGCCTTTCCCAAAGAGCCACAGCCCAATCCTAGACAGTGGGTAAAATAAAAAATAAACGTCCTACAGGAGAGAGTCAGTCTCTGCGGATGCCTGTTGGCCCCCCAGGTACCTGAGCCAGTAAAACCAGGTCTCTGTGATTTTTTTGACGGTCCTCATCCGAGAACACCACGGAGTCCTCAACAGTACACAACCATTCTATTTTTTTCGCCAGATCCCTCCTCGAGGGAATCACCATGGAACGCCAAAGAGTCAGAATCAGAAGTCTAGCACAGTGCAAAATGCGTAGAAGTAAAGAACTTTTAATCCGTTTAACAGAAATGTCCAACTTCAGAAGCAGAAACGCAGCCGGGGTAAAAGGCAATTCAGAGTCACAAGTCTCCTCAAGCCTCCTCAACCATATATTCCTTTACTTATTACTTTATATTTTAGGTACTATTTTCCTACATAATTTGATAATTTTTGTTAATAACTGCTTCTTTTACATACAGGGTTATTCAAAGAGATCCGAATGGCTGCCGAAAGGGAACCGAACGCTGAAAATCAGCGTTCGGTTACCTTTCTTGGCCTTTTGGCTATCCAGAGAGCAGGCAATTCGCCAAATCCTGGCGAATTGCCTGCACATATGGTGCCTGTTCGGTGCCTGTTCGAGGGCAATGAATCCCCATAGAGAAGCAATGCTTCGGCTATTCAGAGAGCAAAAGTCAGCAGTGAAAAGTTGCCGAATTGCCCTGCCATTCGGTGGTTTCATGCAGCAGATTTATTCAGGCGAATCCCATAGGCTTCAATGTTAAAAATATTCCCATTTTAATTCAATACCAATAAACTGTTGATTATAATATTCTGCAGTAAAGAGTCTATTTATAGATTTTTTCAGGATATTTTAAGCATTTTTCTGTATTTATTTTAAAACAAATTCTGTTTTTTTTTTTTTAATTTTTTTTAACTTTACCTCTTTTTTCTGTAACAGCCCTTTTTATTATCATTCATTGGACCTCATATGTAAATTTCAGACATTTTCGCTCAGTAGTTTCTTTGCAAACAGAGTTTCACTTCTCAAACATTCAAGCGAACAGTTTTTTTAATTTATTCACTCCATTTGTCTGCGGTGTCGTTTTTTTCCGGCGGCTGCGCTGCGTGTGATCGGCTCCTGCTCGGGTTTTTCCGGCGTTTTCGGCGGGGTTAATCCAGATGTTTTTGCGGTTTGTCGGTGTGCCTTCGCCAGGTTTTGCGGTGAGTTGTCGGTGGGTTTGCGGTGGCTTTTCCCTGCAATTCGGGGACCCTGGGGTGTTTGCTGAATACACCGCAGGGTTGCCGACATGGGATTGCCAAATCGAAGCGAATTGAGGAGAACGAAAAGTCACTGAACGTGCGGTGACTTTTCGATTCTCTTTGAATAACCCTGTTAGATTTATGTTTATTCTACTGATGTTATTCCTTATTAAATCATGGACTTACATCTCTATCGCTTGCATTTCTATAGTTATATCTGCTTTTAGACTAGGCTTCATTGAGTAATAGAAAAACAATAAAAAAAATCACGTTTAAGTAATGTACTTCCTCAATGTATTTTGTATGTAACATTTATTTTGATGATTTTATTCATTTTTGCATGATTTAAATGATAAATAAAATAAAATATTACAGGTTGGGGAGTGGATGTGGTGTGAGCAGTCAATCAATGGATTCATAAGTTGTAAGTCATTTTTGAGTATTGAGCAGAAAACAATCCTTCCAGAAAAATAAGAAATTTGATTGTAATAGATATTTACACAATATCATAATATTGAAACGATAATAAAGAAACGCAGTTGTATGGTACAGGTGCAAATGAATTATCCAAAAAGGTAATCTTAACAGAAATGTTACAAAATTAAAAAAGAGTATTTATAATTTTGTAAGAACATTTTAGTTTATTATGATTAGATAATTAACTTATACACAAGCAAAAAATATTAACATATAAAAAAACCTTAAAAGTGATTTCGACAAAAACGATCTTTAAATACAAACTACAGTTACAGTTACAAGCATTTATAAAGCACCAACAAGTTCTGTAGCGCTGTACGATGGAAGAGACAGAATAACATACAGGGTTATTCAAAGAGATTCGAAAAGTCACCACACATTCGGTGACTTTTCGTTTCCTACACTTCGGGGCCATTCGGCGATCCTAGTTCGCCGACCCTGCGGTGTATTCAGCAAGCGCCGCAGCGCCCCCATAGTGCAGGGAAAACCCACCGCAAAACTCGCCGAACACTCACCGAAACCCGCAGAAACAGCTGGATTAACCACGCCGAACACGCCAGAGAAACCCGACTAGCCGCCGATCGCAGCGCAGAGCAGCTGCCGGAAAAACCTGACATGCAGACGAACGAGTTGAAAAAAGACAAAAACAGTACGCTTGAAAGTTTGAAAATTGAAACGCTGTTTGCAAAAAAACTACTGAACGAAAATGTCTGAAATTTACATATAAGATCCAATGAATGATAATAAAAAGGGCTGTTGCAGAAAAAAGAAAAAAACATTTAGAAAAAACCAGAAGAAAATTTGCCAAAAAGATCCCCAAAAATGCCTAAAAGATCCTAAAAAATCTATAAATAGACTTTTTACTGCAGAATATAATAATAAATGGTTTATTAGATATTGAATTAAAAAGGGAGTATTTTTAACATTGAAGCCTATGGGAATCGCCTGAATAAATCTGTCGAATGAAACCACCGAACAGCAGGGTATTTCGGCAACTTTTCTCTGCTGTTTTGTGTTCTCTGAATAGATAAAGCATTGCTTCTTTATGGGGATTTCACTGCCCTCGAACAGGCACCGAACAGGCACCGAACAGGCACCATACATGCAAGCAATTTGCCAACATTTGGTGAATTGCCTGCTCTCTGAATAGCCGAATGGCCAGGAAATGTAGCCATACGCTGAATTTCAGTGTTCGGTTACATTTCGGGGCCAGATCGACTCTCTTTGAATAACCCTGAAAGAGACATACATATTAAACACACAGAACAGTAGGAGAGAGGACCCTGCTCGAGAGCTTACAATCTAAGAGGAGAGGGGTGACACGCTAGGTGAGGCTGAATAGAGTACAAGAAGTAGTGGGGTGCGTGTGGGCTGATTGGGAAGATGGAGCATGAAATGAACAATGGGGGATTAAGGAGGGAGCAGATAGGCTTCTCTAAAGTAATGTGTTTTCAGAGACTTCTTGAAGGACTGGAGAGATGAGGAGAGTCTGATGTTGCATGGGAGGGAGTTCGATAGAAAGGGGGCAGCTCGGCAGCTCAGGAGAAGTCGTGAAGGTGGGAGTTCAGGTGCGGGTATGAGGAACTGATAGCGTCAGATCATTGACAGAGCAAAGTGGTCAGGACAGGATGTACTTGCTAATAAGGGAGGAAATGTTAGGGATGTGGTTATGAAGAGCTTTGTACGTGAGGACCGGTATTTTAAACTAACAAACTATTTATGAGTATGCGCATGGTGAAGCAATCCCTGGACATATCTTCACTTTCAAGAGATTCGGCATTTTCCAAGTCCTGCATTATTGATCAAAGTCTTTTATTCCTGTCTTGGGCCTCAGTGTCTTTTTTTTCCTTTTCTCATTAACAGATACTATTAATATGGAGAAAAACATGTAAATCAGAATAGGGTAACGGAAAAAAAGAGAAAAAAACAGATCATAAGGGTTTCAGTTTTGTTATGTATAAGTGTTACATTTTATATTGTGATTGTTTTCTGCTTATACTCATAGCACAATACCGCTAGGTCTTCATTTCTCTTTGCTTTCTTCTTTTTCCTGTAGCGTTTCCAAATGCAGCTGAACACAACTGAACAAACACCAGTCAGCAGGACAGAAATTCCCAGTACAAAGAGAACGGAGTCGAGAGAGTCTGTTGCATAAGCCATGCTTGTTGTTGAAATACCAATCACAAAAGTCACAAGTCCTAGACCTAGCATGCAGCTGTGGCATGAATTCTCCATACCCCCTGTAGTGGTGCTTATTTTATGTGCATCCTTGGTTACGATTTCAGTAGGCTCATCCATCTGACGTTTTAAATTTGGATGCTCGTCCTGCAAGTCAATTGTTATATCCTGTGCTTGAGATGCAAAAGACATTGAGGGAAAGTCTGAAATAACAAACAAGGATTTAATTAATTATGTAAAACAAGGAAAATCTGCTTGGGAAAAAAAATGCACAAAACTCATCATATAATGTAGTTTATGTGAATTTTACAAAAATAAATTTCCGTTCCATAGCATTTCGTTATAAGTATATCCGCCTGTGATTAATGCATGGTTCTGTTCCTTGGATCTTGATTTTGGTTGAACAAGGAAAGTAAGTGATTAAAAGAATCAAGATGCTAAAATACTATGCAGGCGTAAACAATTTAAAAAAAATTTAATATGGCAAAAAAATACATAATTAAATCAAATTAAGATTGCCTGAGAGTAAATTAGAAAACAAATGTAAAGTCTTTCTCAATAACCGCTATAAACTTAAATGTAATGAGTTTGAAAAGAATGGTAAAATAAAAAATAAAAGTCATTTAAATGTATAATTGCCTTACTGTAGATATAAGCTACAGTTGTGTTCAAAATGATTCAACCCCCAATGCTGTAAAGGGTTTTAGGGAATTTAGTGTACATTTGTAATTGTATTCAGAATGAAATCCTACAAGGACTTTTTAAAGAACCATATGCAACAAAAATGACATCAATTGGTTTTGTAATACAGTAGTAAATGTTTCTTTTGTGAATTCTTCATTGACACAATTATTCAACCCCTTAAAGACTACCACTCTGAAGAACAGAGTTCATTCAAGTGTTTTCAATCAGGTATTGAAAACACCTGTGGATGTCACGGAGCAGCAATAAAGCATAATAAGCACCAATTAGGCAGCTTTAAAATGACTGTGATACTCAGCTCCTTCTAGACATTTACTGGTGTGGTTACAAAACATGGTGAAGTCAAGAGAATATGGTCCAGGAAGACAAGAGAAGAGGTGATTACTCTTCACAGGAAGGGCAATGGCTATAAGAAGATTGCAAAGATGTTAAACATACCAAGAGAGACCATAGGAAGCATCATTCGCAAATTCAAGGCAAAGGGCACTGTTGAAACGCTACCTGGTCGTGGCAGAAAGAAGATGCTGACTTTGACTGCTGTACGCTACCTGAAGCGTAGAGTGGAGAAAAGTCCCCGTGTGACTGCTGAGGAACTGAGAAAATATTTGTCAGATGTGGGTACTGAAGTTTCAGCTCAGACAATACGGTGCACACTGCGTAATGAAGGCCTCCATGCCAGAACTCCCAGGCGCACCCCCTTGCTGTCTCCAAAGAATAAGAAGAGTCGACTATAGTATGCCAAAAGTCATGTGGACAAACCACAGAAGTTTTGGGATAGTGTTCTGTGGACTGATGAAACAAAATTAGAACTGTTTGGGCCCATGGATCAACGCTTTGTTTGGAGGAGGAAGAACAAGGCCTATGAAGAAAAGAACACCTTGCCTACTGTGAAGCATGGTGGGGGGTCAATCATGCTTTGGGGCTGTTTTGCTTCTGCAGGTACAGGAAGCTTCAGCGTGTGCAAGGTACCATGAATTCTCTTCAGTACCAGGAGATATTGGATGACAATGTGATGCAGTCTGTCACAAACCTGAGGCTTGGGAGACGTTGGACCTTTCAACAGGACAATGATCCCAAGCATACCTCCAAGTCTACTAGAGCTTGGTTGCAGATTAAAGGCTGTAACATTTTGGAGTGGCCATCGCAGTCACCTGACTTAAATCCGATTGAGAACCTCTGGTGGGACTGAAAGAAAGCAGTTGCAGTGCGCAAGCCTAAGAATGTGACTGAACTGGAGGCTTTTGCCCATGACGAATGGGCGAAGATACTCGTAGATCGCTGCAAGACACTTGTGTCAAGCTATGCTTCACGTTTAAAAGCTGTTATAACTGTAAAAGGATGTTGTACTAAGTACTAAGATTGAATGTCACTTGGGGGTTGAATAAAACTGATAATGATGTGAGCACAGAAAAGACATTTGTGGTTATTTCATTATAAATGTTATGTTATATTTGTCTGACCTACACGTGCCTCTTTGATTTAATTGTAAGCAAGATGACTGAATGATCAAAATCAATGTCAAACTGGCCAAAACACTCAATTTCAGTGGGGGTTGAATAATTTTGAACACAACTGTAAGTAACCTTATAAAGCATAAGAATTATGTATATAGATTCATGTCTCAGATAGATCAGATAGGCGCTTCAGACTGTTTATTTTGTCTTCTTTTGGATCAACAGTGCTAGATGATTGTGTGAAATGCTGAACTCGACGGACGCACACTTTTTTTCAGTCTATGTAACTATCTTTCAGTGTCTCCTTCACTGGTGCCTTTCCACCCCCAGTTTCTCTCTCAGTTGGAGTATCTCAAGACTTTGTTCTGGCTTTTCAATCTATATTGCCTCTCTTGGCAATCTAATCTCTTTCTATGGTTTTCAATTTAGCCTATATGCTGGTTGTGACGATTATAATATAGAAAATAAGTGAGTATGGGCGCGACGCCATTTTTTCTGTATTTATGTATATCATGCTTGTAACACCAGTCCGTCGTTCTGCAGCTGTTCCTCTTTCCATGTTTTTGTTTTTGATCCCAAATGGGAAGTGTTTGGTGCGTGTATAAATAAAACCCACCATCTTTGTCTCTCCTTGGCTGAAAAGCAACTGGAGGGGTTTGGAGCTGCTCAGTAGAGCGGCCTTTTGGTTACAATTGTTAGGTACCCACTCTAAAGAGGTGCCTTGAAGTGGCGAGTGGGCTTACGTTGCAATGGCCATTGAAACAAACAAAAACCTCCATTTTTGTTGTACATGGAACACATAGAAACGAGCGCAGATGACACTCTTTTTCCTTGTTATAGATTATAATATATACTCGTCCTAATGTTTGGTAATGCTTCGCATAACGTTAACAATCGTTCATATTTCTGGAATATAAATTGAGCTACAATGCATGGGCAAGCCTAATTTTCTGAGGATGAATGTGGGGATGTTCTTTTGTTGGTTTGTTCCCCCTGAAGCTCCCCTTTGAAACCCTGGAAAGTGTGATGTAGCAGGTCATTGAGAGATCTTAGTACAGGAGGGGTAGCATCGCGCCTATTCCCCGAAGGGGCGGCTGCAACCACCAAATGCATCCAGCCCAACAACATGTAAAGCATAACAAAGATAAAAATGTCCTCTGCGCTTATTCCCATTATACCGTGTGAAACAAAAGACAGAGGCTTTGGTTTCTTATTAATGGCCATTAAAAGATTAAGCTCACCCGCCAAACGTCAAGGCACCTCTAATGAGGGTGAGTCCTATCCAAAAATGAAGCCACAGGCTGCTGTATAGCAAACCATACCTGCTCATTGAGAGATCTTGGTCAAAGCGTAATCTGAAAGCTAGGGGAAATTGCCCATTTGGTCTGCTCAGCAGGGGGGCTAACAACTCAAGCACACCAAAGAGGGTTCTCCCAGACTCAGTGGCGCGACCCTGTAATCGATCATGTATATCAAAGAAGCGAATACGCCTTTGTAGCTTGACACTATCTTTTGATGATTTAATTCAAAGGTATCATAAAGGTTAAGTAAGAAGTGAACTGAGCATGCCCACGAACTATGAGTATTGGGTGGTCTGTACCATCTAGGGCATGACGCTGTGAGAGAGGAAGAAGTCTATAAATTGTGTGGCCAAAGCCATGCTTCGGGGGGACCTGTGGTGGCAGTGTGGATACAAGGGAAGTGGGTGCGGGGGATTGTGTGCAATGTAGTCATTATTCTGGGTCTAGTGCAGATGGATAGTGATTTTTAACCCTGCGTCTACTTCGCCGCATCACTTGTCCTTCTGGAGTAGAGGCGTGTACGTGACACTGGTGACACTCAAATCTACAACTCCTCACCTGCTCTCGCCCCCTGTGTTGGATCATTTTACCACCTGCCTATCTGCTGTCTCTAACTGGTTGACTGTTCATTTCTTAAAGCTCAACTTCTCAAAAACTGAACTTCTGGCATTCCCTCCGTCTAGGTTCAACACTCTTGCACTGGTTTCCCTTCAAGTGAATAGTGCCACCATTAGTTCCACCTCCCAGGCTCAGGCTCGCTGCCTCAGTTTCATCCATGACTCTGATCTCTCCTTTACCCCTCATCTACAGTCACTATCCAAATCTTGTCAGTCTCAACTAAAAAATATTGCAAGGATCTGTCCCCTTCTAAACCAGGACTCTGCTTAAATTCTTATCCAAGCTCTTATTATTTCCTTTCTTGGCTGGAGGGGAACATACAAGCCCTTTAGGCTCTGCATTTTACTTGCTAGCTTGCTCAGAAGCAGACAGACTGGCAAATAAGCCAGGATGATGGGCTGGCCCAGTTTCATACTGCTTTCTCCCCTGGAGTAAACAAATTAAATGGAGGCATACCAGGCCAGTCATCAGAAATTGTAAGGCCGTTTACTGACCCTCAGTATGCCCCCCCCCCTATGATCCCCTCTTCCCATAGGAAATACAATATTTTGTGTGAATCGTGATCACATTACAGATTGGTAGTACCAATACCTTAAAATCACACATATTGCTCGCACAACAGCACAATTAAGATAAAATAGTATCTATCTGGTTCAAATAATTGAAGACAGTATGAAATTGTGATTAAAAATATGAATCAAGATTGTATTAAAGTGTTGCTCCCAATACCTTAAAAATCACATAAAATGTGTATTAGTACAAACAATGTAGCATAAAAGTATAATTAAATTATTCCACTGGTTAAGCATATCATAGCACCAGAAAAATAGAACTCTCACGGTGAAGGCAGGGAGTATGAATGTACACAGGAATTCTGTGTACGTTCATACTCACTACCTTTACCTGTGGATCTTCTGTTTTCATTTCGCCCCTCCCCCCCTCCGTTTTAAATGAAATCCCCCACTCCATTTTAGATTCATTCCCTCCCCCTTTCCATTTAATTTCATTCCCCCCTCCGTTTTAAATTCATCCCCCCTTCCTCTGTTTTAATTTCATTCCCCCCCTCAGTTTTAAATTCATCCCCCCTCCGTTTAAAATCATTCCTCCCTCCTCTGTTTTAATTTCACCCCCTCTGTTTTAAATTCATTCCACCTATTAAGTTTTTTTCATTATATTTCACCCCCCCCCTTCCCAGTAATCAACTACCTGGGAGGGACCTGAGCTGATGCTCCTCTCTCCTCCGCAGCTACACATGCGTCATGGAGCACTGGGAGGAAGTGGCGTTATATGATCACTTACTCCCAGAGCCACAGAGAACACGCGACTAGGGAGGAAGCCAGGACCGAGTCGGAGAGGGCATGGGCTGCCTGCAGACGTCAGGCGCGCCCCCTCTGACATCATTATCTGCCGGCTGCCATCTTGGAGTCTCTGATCGGCGTCCGGGCCCAGGTAGGCTGCAGTACCTCCTCGGAGGCCCTCGGTCTACAGTAAACATAGCCGCCGATGGCAGGCCCCCAGTCCCCTGGAAAATTACCACAGCATGGGCTGTAATGCCCTGATGGCAGCCCTGAGGCATAACACCATCAGTAGGAGGACTGCAGGGAGAGCCGTTTCAGGCTGTCACAGATGTTTGACAGAGGACATGGTTGCTTTTTATTTAATTAGAAAAATGGTAAAGGAAATTAATTTCTAAAAAACACTTAAAGTGCCAGAGTTTACCATTTTAACTAAATGCTAAAAGCAAATTGCTAGCTTAACTTTCCCAACTTGGAAGCTTTCTGTGAAATCAAAGACATCAGTGATCACATCATTAATGACATCCCAAGTGCATCTGGTCGGTAGTTCATAAATGTTTGAATCACAAGGTATTTTTAAGTTTGTTACCATTACTTCCAGTGTACTTTGTTGTGTGTTTTCAGTTGTCATGTCCTCAGTAAGACTAGCAATAAATAAAGATAAAAGGGGTCATTCAGAGAGAGCCGATCTGACCCCGAAATTGCACCGGACAGGGAATTTCCACGTACGGTGCACTTTCGTGGCCACTCGGCTATTCAGAAAGCAGGCAGTTCCTCAAATGTTGGCAAATTGCCTGCAAATACGGTGCCTGTTCAATGGTAGTGAAATCCCCCATAGAGAAGCAATGGTTAATCTATTCAGAAAACACTGGACAGGAGTGAAAAGATGTCGAAATGCCCTGCTTTTCGGTGCTTTCATTCAGCAGGTTTATTCAGGCGAAACCCATACGTTTCAATGTTAAAAATATTCCAGTTTTTACACAATATGTAATAAACCGTTTATCTATTTATTTTTTAGGCATTTTTTGGCAAAAAAAATTAGATTTTTTTTCTTAATTAGTGTTTTCTTTCTTTCTCTAACAGACCTTTTTATTATTATTTATAGGACGTTATATGTTAATTCCAGACATTTTCATCCAGTAGGTTTTTTGCAAACAGCGTTTCAAATTTGACACTTTCAATCGTATTGTATTTTTTTAACCCGCCAGCGGCTTGTCGGCTTATTTCTGTGGCTGGTCGGTGCTGAGCTTCTGTGGCTGTCCAGCGGCGGCAGATGACGGGTTTGTGGTGGAGGCGGCAGGTTTGCGGCGGTGGCTGGAGGGTTTTGTCTGGCAGGTTGGTGGTGGTAGCCAGGAGGTTTGTGGCGGGTTGGCGGCCGATTCACTGCACTTCGGGGACCCTGCGCTGTATGCTGAATTCACCACAGGGTCAGCGAATAGGACTCGCCGAAGTGTGGCGATTCAGAGAGCACTGTAATGTCAGTGAAATTTCGGTACTCTCTGAATAACCCTGACAATGATGTGATATTTTCGGTGTTCTATACATTGAAGTTACAGTACCAGGTTTGTATGTTCCAAGCTGGAACACAAATATTCTACTACTAGGAGGAATCATCCAAAGAAAGCTAAAGATAAGATGATTTTTTTAGAGCTCTTTCTGTAAACGACGCAGCTAGACAATTACAGTTAATCTAACTTCTTGAATGTGAAAATAATTGCTATGCCAATCACATATATTGACTATAAAGTAAACCTAGGAAGTATAACAAAACTCTCCTGTGCATCATGTGAGCTAGATCACATGGCTAAGTATTAAATGTTATGGAATAGAACGGAAGAGAGGAGATGCAGGTTGTTGGAAGACTAGAGTGAAGTATTCTGATGGTGAAGAAGCATCCAGACACACCAGATCCAATTCAAGAATATTTAATGGGGAATACAGGAGTGGAATATTCAACACAGCTTTGGAGAGAGGACACAGAGCAGTGCAAGTAGGAAATAGGACCATACATCCACATTACTGGCAGAGAGAGTCAGTGGGGCACTGGTCATTACCCACAGGAAAGACTGTGAATACCTGTACCACTGTGAATAACTGCCATCAAGAAATGATAACTGCAAGCAGCAGTTGAAGGCAAACAAGAACAACGAGCACAGTGAAGCCAGAGTACCAGAGTACAGGTGGTGGTCACCCCCCCCCTCATCCCACGACCTGTCAAATGCAACAATTGTAACAGCCTAATCTGGGATTTGCAGAATCTTACAAATGAAAATCCAGGAGGAAGTGACTCCTTCCACCCTCCTCCTGCTGCAATATGTTGCCCATTTAGAATGTCAGTTACATGCTGTGTAACACAGTGTAGTTGATATTTATAGTATGGGATGTAAGTAGGCCAGTATAGATATAGGCTATGCGTTTCATGGGTAGACAGTCAGTGCCTGGGTGTATCTATCGGTTAGTAAAGTAGATGTCCAGGTTAAATCAAAAATTTTAGTGTAACACATTACTAAAAGGGTAATACAAATCTTTGAATAGTCAGGATAGCTAATTTAGTTAATGTTGTTCTTGTAGTATTATTCGGGGCCTATTTACAATGTATGAAGACAACACTGACACCACGACCAGCTGGGTCCTTTCCTAGTACGTAGGATACTCTACTTGGCACCGCTGATCCATTGCTACTCATCAACTCATTGCCATCCATTGAAAGACACTATTTGAAGCTGCAGTTGCCACAAGTTTCCAGATCCTGCTTTCATCTCCACATCTAGTACACTGGTATTATCAGTCTATCAAATCTCCAGCTCATCAGGGGAAGGGACATAAAAAGAGATCCACTGCGCCAAGCCAGAGTCCATCCATGATAACATATATTGTACCCTGCAGCCATTCTTTTAACCTAACCTACACATTAACCCCTTCCCGACCGCGGATGTACATAGTACAGCTTGTGGGGAAATTCCCTTAACGACCACAGACATACTATGTACATCATGGTCACTAACCCCTCTCCCTCCCTATACTCACATTTGGAGCCCTCTCCCTCCCAAACAGCTCCTGATAATGGCCTTTCCAATGCTACTAAACATGAATAGGTTTGGTGTAAAACAAAAAATAAAATAATAACAAAATAAGTTTTGTTTTTTTTTAGTTTTTTTTTAAATTGTCTGGGGGTTTAATAAAATAAGATTTCAATTGGAATTTAAACATTATGAGCATAAAACGGTCAAAATGAACTCAGTGCACATGGCTCAGCAGTGAAGGGGTTAAAAAGCAAAAACATGTAAAAATTTGATATTTCTGATCTCAGGACCAAATTTCGAAACTATTTAGCCGGGGTCTTTTTTGGCGGTTATCAGAAAAGAAGAACTTTTGCCTCAAGGACAATGGAGTCAAACCGGCGCATTTAACCCTTTCGCTGCTGAGGCTTTTCACACCTCTGTGCTGAGGTCATTTTTACCGGTTTTGCTCATCATGTTTAAACGTGTTTTGAAGGCTTATTTTAGTATATTACCCAGACATATTATATATCGTTCTTTCCGTCAGACTCGGTAGATTCATAATATGTCATTATTATATGTATACGTTATGTCATGTCTGTATATTATAACAAAAAATGCAATAAAATATGTATTTTCAATAATTTACAACGTGTAAAGTGTTTTTTTTTCACATTTTAACATGCGAGCAATTGCGGTTATATTTTGTATGGGGTGCGCTTGTTAAAAAAATTAGAGATGGGGTCTCGTTACATTTTTTTTTGGGGAAAATTACGCGATTTTTAACAAACGCACCGCATACAAAAATCGTTAGTGCAGCATCATTGTTCACATTATAATTGAAATGGGAACAATATTGCTGCATTAACAAACCAAAAAAAAGAAAAAAAAATGTTTTGTTTTTTTTTTATAATTTTTTTTTAAATATATTTTTATTTTTAATTTTTATTTTTATTTTTTTTAAAAACCTTTTTTCACATTCGAGTTTGGTATCGTTGGAACGGCCATGCTCTGGCCGATCCAACCATACCAAACGTTAACCCCTAGCTGCCACGGATCGGGAGATAGGGAGTTCATTGGAACTCCCTATCTCCACCGTTGGTGGCAGTTAGGGGTTAACTCTAGGACTGGCGTCATCGTGCTATGCACGATGACGCCAGTCCTCAGGGGGAGTTCCCGGAGGCTTGGCCGACATCCAAGATGTCGGCCAGCTCCGGGAAAGGATCACGAACCGGCGCTTTTCAGCGCCGATTCGCGATCCAGCTCCCCAGGGGTTAATGCCAGGCACCATTTGGAAGGGCAGGCTGTGCCCTTCCAAATGGTGCCTGGGTTAACCCCCGAAACACCGCCGATCGGGAGGGAGAGAGGTCCGAAGGACCTCCCCCCCTCCCTTTCAGGCGCCTCCTCCGCACATGCAGGGGGGGCGCCTGAATTAGGTGTCATCGCGCTGCCGCGATGACACCTAATTTCAGCGGCTGCGGTTCCGGATGCTGGGCTGACATCGAGGATGTCAGCCCGCACTGGGGGGGCCAGCGATCGGCCGGAATCCGGCCGAACGCTGACCCCAAAGGGACGACGCGCTCAGCGCGTCCTCCGCATACCAGCAGCCATGCGGAGGACGCGCTGAGCGCGTCCTCCGCATTGAAGTGGTTAAGGATTAAACCTATATTTCATAACAAAAAAACAACAACAAGAGAGATTGTGGCAAATACAACACAGCTATAATAAGCTGGTTAAAACCACTTGCGCTGGTATCAAATAGAAGACATAAATTAAACATAAATTTTTATTAGATTGATTCTAAAAATAAATAGACATACAATTCTATATAGAAAAATACTCAGTATACTGAAAAACAGTGAGAAAATGTGTATAATGAGAGACCAAAATAGTATGAATTATCCCTATCCTCAATTCAGCAAATACAACTTAATTGGTTGATTAGTTAGCAGGATAGCTGGTCTCCTTAGGACATTAGTGTATGGTTAGAATATCACTTAACAGTAGATAGAGGGTAGAGAGTAGACAACTGGATGAGCTAATGTACTGCAGTATAAGGATCCTAGATTGAACAATTAACTAACTTCTATAATAAACTTGGTCTCAGTCCTAAAAGGGATACACCAAGCTTTCATCATATTTCAGATTTTTTTTAATAGTAAAGTATACGATATCATGGAAATAATGGTATCTTTAGAAAGTCCATTTAGTGGCGAGAAAACCAGTACATAATATGTGTGGGTTGCATAAACGAGTAAGAAAAAAATTAGACCTAAACACAAATAGCGCAGAAACATAAAAAACAGCAGCGGGCACTTTCGGACGGAAAATCCGCCCGGTCACTAAGGGGTTAATATTTATTTTTCATTTCAACATTGTCTGCGCATATAATAATGTTTGAAATGTATGTTTGCAACCTCTATAAATTCCCATTACTCCCCTCATATGTGTGTTGAGAGAGTAATGAGAAACAATGTTGTCTGATAGGAAATGGTATATGTAGAGAATTCCTTGTATGCAGCAACTGCTACGTGTCACTGCTTCCAACAATGATCCTAATTGACCCCCCGATGCTACTGGCTGAGACCCATTAACTGATGGCACCAGTCTACCCATTGACTAGTGGTGCATTTTGGCCAATTGGTTTGTGGTGCAGGTCAGCCTCTCTGTAGACAGCTGGTATGCAGGAGGAACCTGCCAGTAAAACTCCTCTCACAGTGTGCCAACTGCCATGTGAAAACAGGGGGGGGGAGTGAGTGAAGTAACTAGCTGGCCCCAACTGTTCATGCTGCCTGCTCATATATATATATTTTTTTGAGAAAGTATTTTACCAGGAAGGATACATTGAGATTTCTCTCGTTTTCAAGTATGTCCTGGGTGGCGAGTATGTACCGTTAGGTGTCTTGCCCAAGGACACTTACTGGAGAGGTGCTCGTCGGGATCGAACCCATGACTCCACAGGCTCTCTCCACGCAGAGCAGTGATGTTACCTCTACTCCACCCAGCCGGTATGCTGCCTGCTCATATATGTACATTTATATCAATTTGATATTTCAGTTTATTCTTTTTAATAAACATGAAATATTGTCAAAATTCTGTGTTGTTTTCTCAATATGGGGTATTGAGAATAGATTGATCTAAAAAAAAGATAATAATTTAGACATTTTGAAAAAAAGAAAGGGGTCTGAATACTTTTTGAACTTACTGTATATCTCGCTAAATGATAAAAAAATATTAAACTCTGCTAAATTCCTAAATAATTTTTCCTAAATTGTCCAAATCTGTCTGTTAAATGAATCATTTTCATCAGCTACATTACAAAGGCAACAAAATTATAAATTATAATAATACCTTTTTTAAGAATGAAATTGCACACATACCAGGTAAAATTTAAATTATACAAAAGTTACTAATGGGGTTATTCAGAGAACACCGAAATGTCTCTCGTTTCCTGCACTTCAGGGAATCAAAGTTCCCCACCCTGCGGTGAATTCTGCATTCACCATAGGGTCCCCGGAATGCAGTGAAAACCCAACGAACACCTGCCGGAACAGCCGCAAAACACGCCGAACACATCGGAATAAGCCGATGAGCCACCGATCACAGCGCAGACCAGCTGCCAGAAAAAAACGACAAGCTGACGTACAGGGTAAAAAAACAAAACAAACAAAAAAATAATAATACGCTAGAAAGTGTCAAAATTGAAACGCTGTTTGCAAAAAAACAGCTGAACAAAAATGTCTGGAATTTACATATAAGGTCCAATGACTGATAATAAAATGGTCTGTTACAGAAAAAAGAAAAAAACACTTAAAATAAAACTGAAAAATAATTTTGCCGAAAACATCCCGAAAAATGCCTAAAAGATCTTAAAAAATCTATAGACTTTTTGCTGCAGATTAAAATAATAAACAGTTTATTAGATATTGAATTAACCACTTGGCTGCTATGGACGCGCTCAGCGCGTCCAGCCAAGTGGTTCTCCTGTGCTACGGACGCGCTGAGCGCGTCCATGCACAGGAGGCAGCAATCCGCCGGATTCCGGGGATTGCTGCCCCCCCCCCCGGTGCGGGCTGACATCCAAGATGTCAGCCCAGCACTCCGGGACCCCGGCGGGGACATTAGATGTCATCGCGGCGACGCGATGATATCTAATTCAGGCGCCCCCCCCCCGCATGTGCGGAGGAGGCGCCTGAAAGGGAGGGGGGGAGGTCCTTCAGACCTATCTCCCTCCCGATCGCCGGGGAGCAGGGAGTTAATACAGGCACAGCTTGGAAGGGAACAGCCTGCCCTTCCAAACGGTGGCTGTCATTAACCCCTGGGGAGCCGGATCACGAATCGGCGTTGAAAAGCGCCGGTTCGTGATCCTTTCCCGGAGCTGGCCAACATCTTGGATGTCGGCCAAGCCTCCAGGAACTCTCCCTGAGGACTGGCGTCATTGTGCACAGCACGATGACGCCAGTCCTGGAGTTAACCCCTAGCTGCGACCAACGGTGGAGATAGGGGGTTCCAATGAACCCCTATCTCCCGATCCGTGGCAGCTAGGGGTTAAAGTTTGGTACTGTTGGATCGGCCAGAGCATGGCCGTTCCAACGATACCAAACACGAGTGTGAAAAAAGTTTTTTTAAAAAAAATAAAACTTAAAAATAAAAATAAAAAAATATTTTAAAAGAAATTCTATAAAAAAAACAAACAAGGTTTTTTTTTTTGGTTTGTTAATGCAGCAATATTGTTCCCATTTCAATTATAATGTGAACAATGATGCTGCACTAACGATTTTTGTATGCAGTGCGTTTGTTAAAAATCACGTAATTTTCCCCAAAGAAAAATGTAACGAGACCCCATTTCTAATTTTTTTAACAAGCGCACCCCATACAAAATATAACCGCAACTGCTCGCATGTTAAAATGTGAAAAAAAACACTTTACACATTGTAAATTATTGAAAATTCATATTTTATTGCATTTTTTTGTTATAATATACAGACAGGACATGACGTATACATATAATAATGACATATTATGAATCTGCCGAGTCTGACGGAAAGAACAATATATAATATGTCTGGGTCATATACTAAAATAAGCCTTCAAAACACGTTTAAACATGATGAGGAAAACCGGTAAAAATGACCTCAGCACACAGGCATGAAACGCCTCAGCAGCGAAAGGGTTAAAACAGGAATATTTTTAACATTGAAACCTATGGGATTCGCCCTAATGAACCTGTCGAATGAAAACACTTAACAGCAGGGCACTTCGGCAACTTTTCACTGCTGTTCGGTGTTCTTTTCACTGCTGTTAAAAAGCTGCCTGCATTGTTACCGAGCGCCAGGATAAGGAGGATGCTCATGGCAGCGCTAAGCGCCTCCACGTGCATCCACTCCATGGAGTCCATAGGACTCCATTGAGGCAGACCCTGGAGGTCACATGACCTGCCAGATCTCGCCTCGTGAGATCCGGCAGGTCGGTGTAGCGATCCCCAGGGAGAGACTGGGGGACTTTTTCGCACAGTGGAGGCGGTTGGAGCCGAAGGTCCTCGCTACGGGATAGAAGGTGAGTATCTGATTTATTTTTGGGGGGGTTTTGGCTAGTGCTAACGGATTCTGCAACAGAGGAATCCGTTAGCACCAAGTCCTGGCTGTGGTTAACGTTTTGCTAACCGCAGCTGGACGTTAATCAGCGTTAGGACTTTGTAATCCTAACGTTGAGTAACACTTTGCGCTCCCCATGTTAAGTATAGGGAGCACAAAGTACAGTAACCTCTCGCTGAAAAGTGCAAGGTACCAAACGGTAACGGGTTTCTTAACCCATTAGCATTTGGATTGTGATATGCGGTGGCTACCAGGGCTAACGTAACTGCTCACTCAGGTGAGCGTTAACGTTAGCACCAAGTATGTAATGTAGCCCATAGTCTATGGGGTTGTTAAATTCACAACAGCTCTGGTTAAATTAGCACCAGCTTTGTAATACTGCCCTAGGTGTTTTTCTTTTGTGTGGGCATGTGGGATTTAACCCCTTCACACCCAAAGTCAAGGTATCTCAATTTTGCATTGTAATGCATTGAAAAGCACTCTGTGTCCCCTGTGGAGAAGGAAATCCTTTGTTTTATGTCTCTCCAAGCACCCTAGAGAGACATAAAACCATTTGCCAGTAGCAGCCCTAAACCCCACTGTAACAAAAGTTCAAATAGATTACTGCTGCATTATAGCTGCCAGGGATTTGGAAGTTTACATGTAGAGCTGTGGGGTCACTCACTGCTGTACAGGAATAAGATTCAGGGGGTTATAATGAGTGAAAATCCCCATACAGTACAGAAACAAGGTGTTACTGTAATCTCCGCATTCAGACATTATGTCATATACAGATATTATTTTTATATTCTATTGGTATTTTTTTGGAAGCTGCATTACTAATAATCTCATTCTGATCACTACAAATCCCCATAAATTGGACATCTCACCATTTTTATTATTTATCTTAATCACAGTTACTGTATCTAACACAAAGGTCTTTTCTGCCTGTATGATAATAATGCAGACCCTGTTTGAAATTGTGTAAGATAAAGTAGACCATCTAGAGCTCAGAATCTTACATTTCAACAATATTTCTGTAAAGGATGTATGAATACATGAAAATTTTTAAATGATTAAATCTGCATTATTTAAAACAATTTCTGTGTGAAACTGATATTTTGCCCTATATTTAATTGTTAACTTCAAATCAGATAAATGTTATGATAGCATTTTTTTTTACCAACAACAATCGCTTGGTAGTGAAAGGGTTAATGCACAGATAAAAAAAAAATTGTATGTTCTTTGTATGATGTGGGGCTGAATGCTAACAGTATAAGATGCAGCATAAGAGTAGTGGGTGTTTGCACATTGGACAGATTTACACGTTGTTAAATGCAATTATATCTATCCTAAAAAAAATAACATGCTAACTTTATTCCATCACACGACTGTCACCTTATTTCTCTAGGAATTAATATGTAGGATCATTTGGTACATAACAAAATATATTGCAGCAATGCAATGATTTTACACATTCAGCAATAAAGTGATTTCACACACATTCAACAGACATCTATTTAAGCCTGTCAATACATGTTACTTTTTTTACTTACAAATGTTAAAACATGGAAAAAATTTATTTCTATTTTAAGTAAAAAAAAAATTATTCCTTTGTAAATTATATCAAAGAAACATAAGATTTGTCTTACCTCTTATTTATCCTTGGGGTTATATTAGTTTGTTTGGTTTTTGTAGATGGTCCTTGAAATTATCCCTTTGGATTGGACTTCTGCTTCAATAATAACTTGTTTTCTTTCTTAATAAATACATTTCAATTTTTGTTAACATCACAGATATGCTGCACAGGTTGCACCTTCTGTTCATAAAATATGCAATCTTACTCACCGGTCCAGTGAACGGATTCTTCTTTAATTAAAAAAAATATTTGATATATATGTCTGCTCTCTTTCTCTCTCTGGAACATTATGTGCAATTAAGTGTATGTCTTGTACGTTTGTAAAGTTGGGGGAAAAAAAAGTTTAACTATACACATATCACTCACTGCTGATTCCCTCCCATTTGAATTAGACTCCAGGCTTGGAGATGAAAATGATAAACAAGCCAATTAGCTAGTTCCTCTTGTTGCTTTTCAAGGGATATTTGAGCTGCCTAGTCTTTTCACAGCTTTTCCTATCCAGTCAAAACTTACAAAAAAACACCATTCAACAGGCTTACAAACAAAATAAATTACGCTTGATGAACAAAGCAGGGAAGAATGTCGCAGATAAGTAAATGGATACATGGCTGTGGGAAAGTCTGCATATGAAATCTATGTGGTTGATGAGATACTATGTATAATATAAGACAGTACTACAAAAGATCACTGAGCCCTAGCTCAAGATCTAAAAGAGATCTGTGTAAGACATTAAAGTCGCTTTTACCTATTGTATTTGTAAGATATTGATCACGCTTTTGAGCTATTGTATTAATGGAACCATAGAGGCTACATATTTAAAAAAGTATAAATTGTGACAGCTTGAAAATGTCCCGGAGCTCGACCTCGCTCCACCACCCTTCTGCTTGTCACCTTCAAGTTTAATTTCTTGTTGTGCAACTTCTGTTTTGATAATTTTGCAAGAAACTGCTTATGTACGGTCAAGCTGACCTGTGGTTCCAAGAAAAAAAATACGTACATACAACGCCACTGTCTCCAGGCAAAAAAAATTGGTACTCGATCAATGAGTGGATAAATACCCTATCCACCCCGTACACTTTCCTATAAATATTACTAAGATAACATAAACAAAACGAAATTGAACTTGATACCAGATAGCCCTTCATTTCCACGAATATTCATCGCTTGATCGAGGGGACCGCAGCAGAGACCAGAGACCTGTATACGTCCTGGGGGACCACCGCCGAACACCCGGAGAGGGACAGTGACCCGAAATCTGTATACTCAATGGGTAGAAACATATATCAGAATACATTTTTGATAATTGTAACCAAAGCTCCCTCTACCTTTGTGCCCTCACCCTCCTTGGCACCCTAGCCCACACTTTACATGACCTCTGTGCCTGTTGGAGAGGTATGGATGCTGGCCTCCTGTTCAGAGATCGTAGACCAATTTGGCAAATCCAGTTCTCAAGGACAATGGGCATAAGGGTCGCCTAACGATTCATTTTTTTAGAAATACATTTATCTTGAAACTGTATTTTAGTTCGCTTGTGTTAGCGATACAGGGCTCTATTACATTCTCCACGCAAATTCGTACGCGCAGCGCATTATTTTTGCGCGCAGCGTTAAACGTTAACGCGTTTAAATGAACTCTGGTATTACGATCTGAGAGCATTTTTTCATCCGTCAAAAAATATTGCTCGTAAAAAAGACGCATAAAAACAAGCGCAAATTAACGCTGCGCGCAGAAATCGGTGGGCAGACTGTTTTTTCACGTGATTCAGCAAATTAGAATTAAGAACCCCAATTGTCTCGCGTTCAGTTTTGCGCCTGTCAAAATCAATCTGTGTATACATGCTGCAGCAATAAAAAAAACACGCACAACCACTCAATTTTATTGTTTGGGTATGCGTAGAATGTGTAACTATACTGTGCTGGTGTACTTCGTGCTGGTGTATTTCGTTTCGGCCAGAACGTTCAGATTTGCAGTTACCACCAGCTTTTCAAAGAAGTTAAAATTATGCGCGCAAACGTCGTTCATAAAAAGTTGCGCGAAGATTGTAATTACGATGCGCAGCGCACAAACGCATTTGTGTTCACAATGTTAAGAATGGGATGCGCGCACAAATTTTCGCACGCGCAGAGTAACTCGCATTAAACGTTAACGCACATCGTATGCGCGAACCTCGTAATTTGATGGTCAGCGCGAAGGGTTTTTTCCCTTGCGTTAAAGCGTTTTTGCGCCGCGCACATTTTTGCGCGAGGAATGTAATAAAGCCCATAATGTATACGTAATTGTCCTCCTATCTGTTTGCCCTTAGATTGATATGATGCTCGGTTTGTTAATCCCATCTATTGTGTAACTAATTAGATTTCTGTGTCTTCTTTAGGAATTCAACTAACCCTCATGTAGACAATGTATTCTGTTGATTGTGTCATGTTATCTCAAAATGTCTAGCAATGACACTGCCCTCCGGTATGCTGAATGTATTAAAGGAAACCCAGTTGAGTGTTACTCATGTCAGATTAGACTTTTTTTATCATATATATACTGTATATATATATATATATTTCCAAAAGTTTCTAGCACTAGAGGGTCCATCTAGGTGATTGCTCGGTGCTATGTCCAAAGAAGGAACATCCGGTCAGCTCAATGGCTGGAGTGGCACTGGCTACTGGGAGAGAGTGTGAGCATCAAGACCAGAAGAGAGCTAGAAGATTTGCCCCAGGGTGCAGGAGATACACAATGGCCCACATACAGTAAATTGCAGCTGTTAATTTAAAAAAATAAATAAATTGTGGGCTCTATTACATTCATCGCGTATTTTTTTTTGCACGAAGCGTTAAACGTTTACGCGCGAAAAATAACGGTGGTATTACAATCCGTGCGCATTTTTTCATCCGTCAAAAGACGCACGTAAAAAATACGCGCGCATTAACATTGCACGCAGAAATCGGTGTGCGGACTGTTTTTAATGCAATTCAGCCAATAAAGAACCAATTAAGAATTAAGAACCACTGGTTATTGTAAAGCGCTGCGGAAACTGTTGGCACTATATAAATGATGACAATAATAATAATAATTGTCTCCCGTTAGTTTTTGCGCCTGTCAAAATCAATCTGAGTATATATGCTGCAGCAATAATAAAAACACGCACAACTTCTATATTTTATTGTTTGGGTATGTGTAGAATGTGTAACTATACTTTCCTTCATTTTTTTGTGCTGCTGTATTTGGGTTCAGCCAGGACGTTCAGATTTGCCTTTAACACCAGCTTATCAAAGACGTTCAAATTATGCACGCAAACGCTGTCCGTTAAAATTTGCGCATAGATTGTAATACCATCCGCGTACCAGCGCGCAAACGCATTTGCGCTCACAATGTTAAGTATAGGACGCGCAAAGTACATTACGCTCGCAAAGTGTTCGCGCAGGTCCACCCGCGTTAGACGTTAACGTGCATTTTTTGCGCGGACGTTGTAATACGACATTCAGCGCAAAGGGTTTTGCCCCTCGCGTTAATGCGTTTTTACGCACGCGTTAACGTTTGCGCGCAGAATGTAATAGAGCCCAAGTGTGTGGCATGTGTATGTAGAAGTGTATTTTGTTGTATCAATGTGCAGGGAAGCCTTTGGCTTCGCATCAAAAGTGTGAATGCAGTAACTTTTTTTGTAGGTGGGTGATTGCAGTGCTTTTTTACTGGAAAATTAGGTGGGGGTACTCTCACACCTGGGGAAAAACTGATTATTATGACTATTTTCGTGTCGTAATAAACAATAGTTGTAGCTCACTTAAAGGAAGACACTATAAAAGGGAACCATATTTTTTAATACTGTGTTCCTTTAAGTGAACTACAACTATTGTTGTAACCCTATGGGGGTTATCCACTAAGTGCCTCTGTTGCAAGAAAAATCTGTATTGCTGTGAAGTTAGCTGTTTTTTTGGGGGGTTTGTTTGCAACGCTGGCACTGAGTGGATAATCCCATAGCATTTGTGAGCACCCACAGCAATGAAACTCACAGTAATGCGCAGTGTGTATGAGCTCCACAGCAATGAAACTCACAGTAATGCGCAGTGTGTATGAGCTCCACAGCAATGAAACTCACAGTATTGCGCAGTGTGTATGAGCTCCACAGCAATGAAACAGTAATGCACAGTGTGTATGAGCTCCACAGCAATGGAACAGTAATGCGCAGTGTGTATGAGCTCCACAGCAATAAAACACCACTATCCACCTAGTACTGTTTGAATAATATTTGGGGACTCCAACACCCTGTTTGACCTTGAGAACACCCCCACATGGTGGTAACAGCAGGACCAGGTGAACATAACTGTGTTGCCATAGCTGATATTTCTAAATGCTGTTTTGAAGTGTATTTGGAAGCAGCAGCAGTTTTTTTCTTTGTTCTGAGGCCTGTCTGTCAATGAGTCCCTGCAGAGCACTGCAGACAGGACTTAAATTTCCACCTTCTCACCTTCCAGGGTGCACCACACTGTCTGGAACTGCTGTGGAGGCCCGGGTATGGCGGCAGTGTAGACGTCTTTTGGCATGCCCTCCTCTTGACATCATCAGAGGGGGCCATGCACCAGCAAGGAGGAAGGGACCAGGAAGAGACAGAGAGCGCAGGCTTCCGTATCCAGCACCGCGGGGGAGTCTGCTCTCTGACCTGGCAGATACAATGCAGCTCGCTGGGCACCGGCTGCATCTTAGAGGAGGAGCAGCAGAGACACAGCGCCAGGCAGATAGTTTAAAAATTTGGGTACCCTGTCAAGGCAATTGACCAGAGATTCAAATTTTTTTTGCACCCCCTCCTGGTCTTGCACTCTTAGGTGGCCACCTGTATCGCCTTACAGTGCCAGCTCCTCTGATCACACCGCTTGCCTGACAATCCGCAGCTCTGGCAGATGTGTGTAAACATGCTGCACCCCCCTCCCCATGCTGTTCAAAGTTTCAGTCCCTGCAGAGAGGGGGTGCAGCATGTCTACAGACATCTGCCAGAGCTGGGGCACTGAAGAATTTTATTTAACCAGCCCTCCCTTGTCACTTACTGGGAGAAGAGGGGGTTTAACAGTCCCTACATACACTCTTGACAATCGGAAGCGTTCAGGAGCAACATGAGCTGCCTAGTGTTTCCGATTCTCTGCCTGCCACTGCAGGAGGAGGGAGGAGCATCATGCTCTATCCTGTTAGTTTGGGCTGGTGGTGAGGTGCCGGTACTGAGTACCGGAAGTACCCCCTGAAAAAAAGCCCTGGGTGATTGTAATGTGAGTTTTGAGACTGTGTGGAGTGGCTGATTATCATATGAAAAACCCACCAGAGGCCTTCTGATGTACACTACAGTGAACAGCAGTTTGATGTAGTTATATGGGAAAGCCTCCAGTGTCTTGATATACATTATAGTGCTAGAGTATGGTGACAGTTATAATTGTGCACTCTTATTTTTAGTATCTATTGATTGAAAAAATATATATATATAGTAATATTTTTTTTCTGAAAATATGACAGCTGTACAATAAATGCCAATAATGCACAGGAATCAGCCTAAAAGAAAATCAGCAAGACAATGTACTAATAACAAGTCA
This sequence comes from Leptobrachium leishanense, assembly GCA_009667805.1. NCBI lineage: Eukaryota > Metazoa > Chordata > Amphibia > Anura > Megophryidae > Leptobrachium > Leptobrachium leishanense. The sequence continues at coordinate 76,841,334 of CM019073.1, read as the reverse complement.
GCATAAAACACAGCCAAGAATACAATAAAATAATGAAAAAGAAATGGCAGGTTAAAAATGTGCTGGAACCTGAAGGGATAAAGAAAAAAAGGGGGGCAGGATGGCAAGGGTCAAAAATGTGACTCTCCTGGCTCTCTCCCAGAAGTCCGGCAAACTATTGGAGGTCAATGAGGGGAATTGTCCCGAGGCCAGGGCACTCGAGGGCGAGGCATGGCAGACAGAGCCATGGTGACCACCACAAGGCAATCCCTGAGACAACCCAAAACACCAAAAATAAAAATTGGGGGAGGTCCAGCACAGTCGGCAAAAAAGGTCGCTAGAAGGAAATGAAAAACATAAAAAACCAATAGGAATAGTCACACAGAGTAAATAAAAAGGGGAGATAAAATAAATCTTGGTGTGGAGCACCAACACTTTGGATTCAAAACCAGTATCAATTTTTACACTTACACACTTTGTACACTTGTAGGATTTTGTAGGATCAGAATCAGGTGTATGATTAACCAATTATACCAAGAAGGTGCTAATGATCATCAATTTCATATGTAGGTTGAAACACAGTCATTAAATAAAACAGAAACAGCTGTGTAGGAGCCTTAAAACTGGGTGAGGAACAGCCAAACTCTGCTACTAATGTGAGGTTGCAGAAGACATTTCATGTCACAGGTCTTACACCATGGCAAGACTGAGCACAGCATCAAGACACAAGGTGGTTATACTGCATCAGTAAAATATCTCCCAAGCAAGATTTGAAAGGAGACTGGGGTTTCAAGATGTGCTGTATAAGCTATTTTGAAGAAGTATAAAGAATCAGGCAGTGCTGAGGACCATAGATGCAGTGGTCGATCAAGGACATTTAAAGGGATACTACCACTTGCATAAGCTGTAACTAGATTAGTTGTACATTACAAACAAAACCACTTTATAAAACACAGACTGGCTGATGAAGCCGAATATTCGGCGAAACGCGTCTCAGCGGCACTATAAGTGCTTGTTCTATTTTATTTCATTTTATTTTATAGAAGAATAAATTATTGCTTTTAAAACTCATCAGAGTGTGGATTTTTTATTTTCCCTTTTTCCCACTGATGACCTGACTGGGTTGGCGGAGAATTTCCAAGAGGGCTAAGGGTTGCCATAAAATACCCTATAAGCGAGACCCCCTCAGAGCCAGGACAGGGGCTCTGAACCTTGTAAGTACCCCCTAGGGGAAAAACAGGGGCTACTATTGCTATTTATTGCGCAATCGTTCTTTTCTCTTCAACACATTCCACAGGACGCCAAGGGACTCCACTGAGGTTGTTGTTCGTGGAAGATTCCACCCATAGAAAATTTGAGGAATAATAAGAAGTTGTCTGCCAACTTGCTACATCCGTTGTGACTTTCAAGGAGTAGAGGCAATACGTAACTATAAGTGATTTGAACTCTACGGATCTAGAAGTCTTAACATATATACAGTATAGACTATATATTAAATGCACATGGGGATCATTTTTTTTGTAAAATATTTTATTGTGAACCTGATCTGCGTGTACCAATATACTGTTAAAACCATTGGCAGACAAGCCGATGCACCACACAGAAATGTGCACTCCACGCGCCTAAAGGGTTACTTTTTTATAACTAATTCTCGTGTTTATTCTTTTAGTCTGCAGCAAGAAGTCTCTTTATTTATTAACCCCTTAGTGACCGTACGGTTTTATGAAAATCTGTCCTTTAGAGTCCACTGCTGTTTTTACGTTTCTGCACTGTTTGTGTTTAGGTCAAATATTCCTCTTACTCGTTTATGCAAACCCACACATATTATATACCGTTTTTCCTGCCATTAAATGGACTTTCTAATGATACCATTATATTCATCATATCATATAATTTACTATAAAAAAAATGAAATATGATGAAAAAAATGGGAAAAACACACTTTTTCGTAATTTAATCCCCAAAATCTACACCCGCCAGAAAAGACCCCGGCTAAATAGTTTTGAAATTTTGTCCCGAGATTAGAAATACCCAATTTTTACATGTTTTTGCTTTTTAACCCCTTCACTGCTGAGCCAGTTCACCTCTGTGCGCTGAGCTCATTCTGACCATTTTATGCTCATAATTTTTAGATGACACCTTAAGTCCTATTTAATTAAACCCCCTAGACAATTTTTTTTTATTTTTTACACCAAACCTGGCCATGATCAGGCCTTTCCAATGATGTCGAACATGACCGTCTAGCTGCCACAGATCGGGAGATAGGGGGATCCTTTGGATCCCCTTATCTCCACTTGGCAGCTAGGGGGTTAACTGGCCCACTGACCCAATTGGCAGCTAGGGGTTAACTGGCCCACTGACCCACTGGTTAACTCTTTGCGCTGCTGCAAAGGGGAGACTCTCCCCTTTCCAGTGGTGCAATTTGTTTTGCTCTAGCCCTAACGATTGGGGAGATAGAGTGCTCCAAACAAGCCACCCCTTCCCCTTCCTGAATCTTACTACAGGTGCCGGTGGGCGCCTGGTGATGACATCATCATGCAGCGTGATGACATCATCGCGCTGGGTGGGCTCTCTGAAGAGGCGGGCAGGCTTGCAGCTTGCCATTCCACCGAGGGAGCCCAGCGGGGAAGGTAAGTATCGGGCGGGAGGGAGGTTAGGGGACCCCGACGCACCATGTATGTCCGCGGGTCATATGGTACGTCCATATGGTACGGCCATATGGTACGTCCGCGGTCCCTAAGGGGTCAATTTTAGGATCTTTTAGGAATTTTTCTGGATTTTTTCTTTTTTCTGTAACAGGCCTTTTTATCATTCATAGGACCTTGTATGTTAATTCCAGACATTTTCGTCAAGTAGATCTTTTGCAAACAGCGTTTCAATTTTGAATTTCAATCGTTTTATTATACCGTTTATTATCGTTTTTTACCCTGTTTGGCAGATTGTCGGCTTTTTTTATACGGGATTGCTGTGGATTATCGGATTGGATCAGATTCGATAATTTATCAGATCAGATCCGATAATTTCTGCAGATTTTTTTCTTTAAAGAAAAACGCTGCAAAACCGCCAAAGTTATCAAATCCGATAATTTTGGTGGGTTCCCGGCACCTTATCGAATCTGATCCGATAATCCGCCGGACATGCCGAAATTATCAGATCCGATTATTTCAGTGATTTTGCGGCATTTTTTTTTTTTCAATCGCCGGTTTTGCAGCGGCTTTTCCCCGCACTTTGGGGACCCTGCAGTGAATGCCGAATAAATATTATTATTATTATTATACTTTGTTTATATTGCGCCAGCATATTCCGCAGCGCTGAACAATGGGCACAATATAGACAGGGTTATAATACACTGAGACTGAACAACATTTGGTAAACCAGTACAGGAGGAAATGAGGGCCCTATTCCCATGGGAATTTACAATCTAGAAGGGTTGGGGTGGAAACAGGAGGAGAGAACTGCAAGGTGAGAGTGATGGACTGTTTGGGGCAGTGAGGTGTATCAGTGACTCGGGTGGTAGGCTTCCCTAAATATGATTGTCTTAAGGAAGGGATTGTCTCATTTGAAGGAAGGGAAACTAGGGGAAAGTCTGACCGTACGAGGGAGAGTGTTCCAGAGGATGGGAGCTGCGCGTGAGAAATCCTGCAGTCTATCATGGGAAGAGGTGATGTGGGAAGAAGCTAGGCTCAGGTCACTGTTTGACCTTAGGGAGCAGGCTGGGGTGTATTTGGTGATTAATGAGAACAGGTAGCGGGGAGCTGAGCTAGTGAGAGCTTTGTAAGTCAGGGTAAGGATTTTGAATTTAATTCTGTATTGGATGGGGAGCCAGTGAAGTGACTCGCAGAGGAGAGCAACAGAGACAGAGCGACGGGTGAGGTGGATGAGCCTGGCAGAGGCGTTCAATGGATTGTAGGGGGGTGAGCCGGGAGAGAGGGAGGCCAACTAGAAGATTATTACAATAGTCGAGTCGGGAGATTACAAGGGCATGGATGAGTTGCTTTGTGGTGTCAGCGGTAAGAAATGGCTGAATTCTAGAAATATTACGCAACTGGTAGCGGCAGGAGGAGGAAAGAGAATGGATGTGGGGGATGAAGGAAAGAGCAGGGTCAAGTGTAACTCCGAGACAGCGATCCTGGCTTGATGGGGAGATAGTGATAGTCTGAAACCAGTGGCGGAAGTACCAGGGTCGCAGCGGTCACAGTTGCGACCGGGCCCTGGAATTCCGCCACTGGAGGGGGGCCCGGCACTGCCCGCCAGATTCTGGCAATCAGCGCCGGAATCTGGGAGCCGCGCGCTGGCCGTCCCTCTCCCTGCGAGCGGCCACTGACATGCAGCTTGGCCGCTCACGTGGGATAGGAACCACCTGACCAGCGCACGAGATCCTCTCGCGAGACCTCTGCGCTGATCAGGTGGTTTCCAGCGAGCAGCCAAGACGCATGCTTCCAGCGGCCGCTCGCCTCGGAGAAGAACGGAACGCCGGCGGATCCTGCCCTGGGGCCAGCAGAGGTGAGAGCTGGGGGCCGTATATACCCATGAGAGCTGGGGCCGTATATACCCATGAGAGCTGGGGGCCTATATACCCATGAGAGCTGGGGGACCTATATACCCATGAGAGCTGGGGGCCCTGTATACCCATGAGAGCTGGGGGACCTATATACCCATGAGAGCTGGGGGCCCTATATACCCATGAGAGCTGGGGGCCTATATACCCATGAGAGCTGGGGCCCTGTATACCCATGAGAGCTGGGGGACCTATATACCCATGAGAGCTGGGGGACCTATATACCCATGTGAGCTGGGGCCATATATACCCATGAGAGCTGGGGGCCATATATACACCCATGTGAGCAGGGGGGCAATATATATCCATGTGAGCTGGGGGGCAATATATATCCATGTGAGCTGGGGGCAATACTATCTTTGTTTTATTTTGCAGTGAAAAATAAGTAAAAATATAGATATTTTTTGGGGGGGGGCCCTTCGTGGATTCTTGCACCGGCGCCCTCAGGTTTCTAGTTACGCCACTGTCTGAAACCAATGTGGCTCAGTAGGAAGGTAACCCAGGAACTGAAAAATAAAAAGAAGGCATTTAAAGCTTTTAAATCGGATAAATCAGAGTCATCCTATAAAGCATATAAGGCAGCCAATAAACCAAGTAAAAAGGCAATTAGATGGGCTAAACTAGAAAATTAACAAGTGATAGCCAAAAGAGAGCAAGACGAACCCCAAAAGATTCTTTAAGTACATAAATTCTAATAAACCCAAGAGTGAAAGTGTAGGTTCACTGAAAGTGGAGTCAGGGGTGTTAGTAACTGAAGATCGAGATAGAGCAGAAATGTTGCCTGGTGATTCTTCAGTATTTATCAAAGAGGAATCTATGACAAGGGACATGCAAATCATTGACAAAATCTTACAAATAAAATATGATTGGTTGACTCAAGAAAAGGTGTTGCAGCAACTAAACAAAGTAAATGTGAACAAAGCCCCAGGGCCGGATGGAATTCACCCACAAGTACTGAGGGAACTAAGTGTGGAAATTAGCTAACTGCTGGTTTTTAATCTTTCAAGATTCTTTTCTTTCAAGAATTGTACCAGAAGATTGGAGAAAAGCTGATATGGTGCCTATATTCAAAAAGGGTTCAAAATATCTACATGGGAATTATAGACCTGTGAGCTTAACATCTGTGGCTGGGAATGTATTAGAGGGGTTACTAAAGGAAATTATTCAGGAATTCATTTGTAGGCATAATGTCATTAGCAGGAATCCGCATGGATTTTTGAACACAGATCATGTCAGACTAACCTAATTACATTTTATGAAGCAGTAAATAGAAGTATTGATCAGGGGTCACAGATTTACTTGGATTTTTACAAAGCTTTCGACACAGTTACGCACAAGAGGTTATTATTCAAATTAAGAAAAACTGGTCTAGATGAAATTTCTTATTCTTGAATAGAACACTGGATAAAAGATAGAGTACAGACAGTGGTCATAAATGGTAAATTTTCAAGATGGACACCAGTGGTAAGTGGTGATCCTTAAGGGTCTGTTATAGGACCACTTCTATTACATTTAGGCATCGAAAGTCATGTGTCAGTGTTTACAGATGACATAAAACTAGGAAAACTAATACAATGTGAGCAGGATATTACTTCACTGTAGAGGGATTTAGATAGATTGGGGGACAGGGCACTTAAGTGTAGGGCCAGCCCAAGCCACTGTGCTGCCTGGATCCAAGGATGAAATGCTGTGTATGAGAGTATCACAGAGCTCCACAGCAATAAAACACACAGTAATGTGAGGTGTGTAGAAGAATCACAAAACTCCACATATCCCGCAACACAGTTACACTTGTGGCCACACAGTCATACATCCACACAAAGTCACACACACACATCCACTTACTTACCCACACACAGCCCTGGTCCAGGCGCTGACCTGGTCTAGGTCCGCGTCGGGCGCCAGCCTGGTCGAGGCCCTGGCTGGGTGTGGACCTTGTCGAAGGCGGGTCCTTGGATCAGTCAGGGGCCGGGCCTTAGGCCTGGTGGAAGTCCGGGGTGGGGGTTCCATGCCGCGGCCTTTGGCAGGAAGGCAAATGCTGCCCTTGGCAAAGGGCTGTCTGCAGCCATGGGACCATCCGGCTCCATGGATGGGCTGGCCCTACTTAAGTGGCAGATTAAATTGAATGTAGATAAATGCAAGGTTCTGCACTTTAGAATGAAGAACACATAAGCAAATTATTCCCTATATGATACCGAAATTAAAGCGGGAAGGATTTGGGACTAATCATAGACTCCAAACTCAGCAACACTGCCCAATGTGAAACAGCATTCACCAAAGTCAGCAAGCATTAAAAGGGGAATTCACTCATCCGTTGAAAACATAATTTTGCCTCTTTATAAATCAATGATAAGACTGCACCTTGAATATACTGTGCAATTTTGGGTACCCGTTTTGGTTTAAAAAAAAGATATTATGGCGCTAGAAAAAGTACAGAGGAGGAGAACTAAATTAATAAGGGGAATAATAAGATTTAAGTTATGAGGAAAGGCTAACAAACCTGTTTAGTTTAGAAAAACTTAAGAAAGGTTGTTTTACAGTGAGAACATTAAAGCTGTAGAATTCTCTGCCTGTTGAGGTGGTTGGGTCAGAGTCTGTATAGACTTTTAAACAACGACCGAATGACTTCCTGCAAAAAAAAATATATAAAGGGATATAATATTTAGCCCCTTCTCGACTGCTGACGTACCATGAACGTCCGATTGGGAAGTCTCCCTTAGACCCGCGGACGTACATGGTACGTCAGGGTCCCCTAACCTCCCTCCCTCCCAATACTCACCTTCCTCGCTGGGCTCCGGTGGCGGACTGGCTGGCTGGAAGCCTGTTCTGCCTTTTCAGGGGGCCCGGCAGGCGTGATGACATCATCGCCAGGCGCCACCCGGCACCTGCTGTAAAAATCTGAAAGGGGAGGAGGGCTCCTTTGCAGCCCTCTATCTTCCCAACCGTTAAAGATAGGAGGAAACAAATTGCACCACTTTTCAGCAGTGTAAAGCATTAACCCCTACGTTGCCGGATCGCGATTCAAACCCGGAGGTGGCTGACATCTTGGATGTCATCCAAGCCTCCGGGTCACCCCCACCCACTTTCATCCTCACCATATGTGGAGATCTATCTCCCGATCTGTGGCAGCTAGAGGGTCATGGCCTTTCCAATGATACCAAACATGACCAGGTTTTTGTAAAAAATAAATAATAAAAAAAATAATTTATATATATTTTTTTTAAATTGTCCGGGGGTTTAATTAAATAGGGCTTAAACTGGCATCTAAAAATGATGAGCATAAAATGGTCAGAATGAGCTCAGCGCACAGAGGTGAAATGGTTCAGCAGTGAAGGGGTTAAAAAGCAAACCATGTAAAAATGTTGTATTTCTAATCTCAGGACAAAATGTCGAAACTATTTATCCAAGGTCTTTTTTGGAGGTTGTAGATTTTGGGGATTAAATTTCGAAAAAGTGTGTTTTTTCCATTTTTTCATCACATTTCATATTTTGTTTAATAGTGAATTATAAGATATGATGGAAATAAAGGTAATTTTAGAAAGTCCATTTAATAGCGGGGAAAACCGTATATAATATGTGTGGGTTGCATAAACGAATAAGAGGAAAATTTGACCTAAACACAAACAGTGTGGAAACGTAAAAACAGCAGGGAGCACTTTCAGAGGGATTTTCGTAAAACCGCCCGGTCACTATGGGGTTAATATGTGAGTAAAAGCTGCTAGATCCAAGGAGAAATCTGACCACCATTCTGGGGTCAAGGATTTTTTCCCAGTATGTTGCATATTCGGCAAGCTCTTCAGACTGAATATTTTGCCTTCTTTTGGATCAACAGCAGTAGGTGATGTGTGAAAGGCTGAACTCGATGGAGGCACGTCTTTTTTCAGATTCTGTAACTATGTAACCATGTAATTTACACTGACACATGTTCAATTCAGTTTGTGAAAGGTTGGGGAAGGGGCGACTGAGCTCATTGCTTCTTCACATCTCCGATAAGAATGAATACAAATGAGGTGTAGCAACGATGAGCAGCATTTGCAGTGGCAGGTGTGGTTCTACTTCCTCTATTGTGGCTGCACATACCTGGTCTGCAATGTTGTGCTTATTCCTTAGGATGAATAGGAATTTCATTGTGCTGCATATAATGTATCAGTGTGGACATTATATTTGTCCTTAACATTGACTTTTTCTTTTCTTCATATGCTATGTACTGTTTTTGTATTGCAGGTCTTGCTGTTTCCTGCTGATATATTAGAGCTCCACCTGCTGATGATTTCTTTTTAGGCATCCTTTTTTATTTGCCATAGTTACCTGTATAAAGAGGAAAACAAACGCAAACTCCATCAAAGAATACTAATAACTAATATCTTTAATGGTGCAATAACATACATTTCATACAAAGTGGATCATTTCAAGGATTAGCATTTACAAATCAAAACAATAGGCAAAGGAAAAAAAAGGCACAATAAGAGGTGGCTCTAATAGCTAGGCAAAAAAATAGGTGACTACCTAATCCATCATTCAGCCATGGGCCTATAAAGATACGTGGAATGACAGTTTGTTCTTGTGCATATGGATTTTCCAAACAAATACATACACTCCTACATTCACATTCTCCCATCTACATAGAGAGCACGAGGAACCTTCATTCACTAAAAATATGTTGGGCTAATTTCTGCATTTTTTATATAACATAAGAAGCCTCATATTTGAGCCTTGCCCAAGGCTTCACAAAAGGCTTATTTATATTGAATTCTAGTCCCCATCAGATATGGTGTCCAAGATATTTGGGACACAAGAGCTGCATAGAGCCAGATGCAAAAAAACTGCCAGACTCAGAAGACTAGTGTTTGCTCATGTCTAGTCAAATACACTCTAAGACAAGCCCTCTTAACCCCTTCACTACTATGACCGTATATACATGATGAGCAGTAGCAGACACAGCAGCTTGAGATCGTGTTAACACGATATGGGGCTGTTTTGTATGATTGCAAATGAAATTCTTTTGATGTAAATTAATTTTTTTCGTTTGCTTTTGGGCTCCAGAAGGTGCCCTCAAAGTTTTAACTCCTAGGTACTAAAACTGGTTATAATCAGCTCTGAAATGTCCTGACATAGCAGACTTTACCTAGCTGACACAGAGCCACGAGCTGCAGTTCAACCTGCAGTAACTCCATTTATTTATATTTATTTTCTGTTAATCTGTATATTTGTTTTGTGTTAATTTTTTGCATTTTGCTACTTTGTATTTCTGTAACCATGTTCTTGAACCCAGGACATACTTGAAAACGAGAGAAATCTCAATGTATCCTTCCCGGTAAAATCCTTTATAAATAAAAATAAATAAATAAATAAATAAAATTTGGCCTGTAAGGCCAGTGTCAGACAAGCGTAGTGCGCCCGTACTGACGTGCCTTCGGACGGCCGTCGCAGTGTTGTGACATTTCAAGGGGGCCTGCCACACGCTATAGCACACGTACGAATTGTGCGCTCTACAGCAGATGTGCTGAAAGGATTGAGCCTTGACTGCTGAGTGCACTAACTGCGCTCAGTGAGTTGGCCACACGGGGGTCAGAGTGGAAGGAAGTTCACTCTCACGGACGTTCCTTCCACTCTGAAAAACACTCGTTTGACACTGGCCTTAATGGTGACACCCCCCCTCAAATAAATTATAACAATAAAAAATATACTGGGAATATTCCCAAATATTTCTTAATGAATAATTAATTAACCCCTTCACACCCAAAATTGAGTTATCTCGATTTTGCATTGTAATGCATTGAAAAACACTCATTAGCATATCAAAAGACAATGTTCACCGCCGAGACCATAGCCTCATACTTTTGACCGAGAGACCTTGACCTCGTTTTTGTTTTTGCTTTTGTTTTTTCAGTTATTGATCTGCGTATGTCTTTTGTGTAATCCAAAACTTTGTTTTGCCTCACCCGGTGCAATGTTGATTTCGCTTCTTTTTCATGTGTTTGTGCTATGCTTGCTTTTCCACGCCCAATTGACCCAGTTGAGTGGCTCGTCTTTTAATACCTATCTCAGAGCCTTGTAGCTGTATTAATTGAGAACTCAATAAAACTGTGTTGTGAAAAAAAGACCATGTTCACACCTTTTTAAAGAAAGATTAGTGTGTCCCTGTGGAGAAACAAAATATTTTGTGTTAGGTCTCTTCAGGCACCCTGGAGAGACATAAAACCAGTTGCAAATAGCAACCCCAATCCTCACTGCAACAAAAGGTTCAAATAGATTACTGCTGCTTTACATCCGCCAGGGGGAGGGCAGAATGCAGGGAGAGATTTAGGGTCACTCACTGCAGTACAGGAATAAGTTTTAAGGTGTTATAATGACTGGAAATCCCTGTACAGTACAGATACAAGTTGTTACTGTAATTTCCATACACAAGCATTATGCAGGCACATACAGATATTATTTGTATATTCTATTGGTATTTTTTGGAAGCTGCATTATTAATCTCATTATAATCACTACAAATCCCCATAATCTGGAGATCTCACCGTTTTTATTATTTATCTTTATTAGGGATGAGCTGTTCGGTTTGATCGGTTCGGAGTTCGATTTGAACATCGCCTGTTCGCATGTTCGCGAACTATGAACATTTCCGCGTGTTCGCCGCATGTTCGCCCACAATGCACCACAATGAACCACAATGCACTTTTCCACTTGCCTGAAGCTTGTAATTGGCTACAGCCTTGCACCTGACCACAGGTCAGGTGCAAGACAGGTGCAAGACTATGCCAATCACGGCTCAGAGTCCTGATTGGGCAAATTTTGCCCAATCATGGGCTCACAGAGCTAAGTACTGCAGCACACTATATAAGGCTTCACACAGCCTTCAGCACGTGTTTTTTGAGAGGAGGTTGTTGTGTTAGTGTGTGTTCTCACTGCCAGTCTGCCACCAGCTATTGGGGGGTCTCATTTCTCCAAAATATATGGGAATTGTTGTAATCTTTGTATTCTCACTGCCACCAGCTATTGGGGGGGGGGTCTCATTTCTCCAAAATATCTGGGAATTGTTCTAATCTTTGTGTTCTCACTGCCAGCAACTATTTTGGGGGTCTCATTTCTACAAAATATCTGGGAATTGTTCTAATCTTTGTGTTCTCACTGCCAGCAGCAATTGTGGGGGTCTCATTTCTACAAAATATCTGGGAATTGTTCTAATCTTTGTGTTCTCACTGCCACCAGCAATTGTGGGGGTCTCATTTCTACAAAATATCTGGGAATTGTTCTAATCTTTGTGTTCTCACTGCCACCAGCAATTGTGGGGGTCTCATTTCTACAAAATATCTGAGAATTGTTCTAATCTTTGTGTGCTAACTGCCACCAGCAATTGTGGGGGTCTCATTTCTCCAAAATATCTGGGAATTGTTCTAATCTTTGTGTTCTCACTGCCACCAGCTATTGGGGGGGGGTCTCATTTCTCCAAAATATCTGGGAATTGTTCTAATCTTTGTGTTCTCATTGCCGCCAACTATTTTGGGGTCTCATTTCTACAAAATATCTGGGAATTGTTCTAATCTTTGTTCTCACTGCCACCAGCAATTGTGGGGGTCTCATTTCTACAAAATATCTGGGAATTGTATAGGAGATTTCTGGGAATTGGAATCTGTGTCTTCTCACTGCCAGCTATCAGGGGGTCCCACATACTTGTAGCAGATTTCTGCGAATTGTAATCTGTGTCTTGTCACTGCCACCCATCAGTGTCACGGTTCCCGGATCCCACCACTCAGCCCTTAAAGCCCAACACGCCACAGAGCCAAAAAGCTACCAACAGAGTAGCTGTAGAACAATCCCTAACTGTCTGGTCCTTAAAAATTGGCCAGGTATAAGTATACTAGCTAGACAGAAAGGGTTAAGCAAAGACAATGTCGTAATACAAAACCAGGTCAGCAACACGGAGGTAGTCAGACGAGCCAGAGTCAGGAATACAGAGAATAGAATAGTCAAATGGAATAGCCAGGTCGATATCAGTGCAGTAGCGTAGTACAAGGAAAATAGTCTAGGGCAACGGAAAGCAGAATGGTCAGAAAACAAGCAGAGGTCAATAACAGGTTAAATCACGAGAGAATTTAGGTACAGGGAGCTCAGGTATGGATAACCACGATCTGGCACTGCTTAGAAGGAACTGTGGGTTTTAAAGACCTTCACCAGACCGCGCCCCCCTCTCAAGCCGCGCCTCATGCAGCCACCTCCCTGCCTGTCTCTATTTAAACCGGGTGTTGGTCAGCGAGCAGCATCAGACATGCTGCCTTCAAGCACACTGGAGAGACTGGAAGCCCCCAATGTTACAATCAGGGGAGCTCACTGATTTATTGGAGGTTCCTGGGAATTGTAATTTGTGTCTTGTCGCTGCCACCCATCAGGGGGTCTCACTGATTTATAGGAGGTTTCTGGGAATTGTAATTTGTGTCTTGCCACTGCCACCCATCAGGGGGTCTCACTGATTTATATGAGGTTTCTAAGAATTTTAATCTGTGTCTTGTCACTGGCTGCCAGCTATCAGGGTGTCTCACTGAGTTATACCAGAGTTCTGGAAATCTTTAATCTAGATAACACAGTTGAATCAGAGTTCTGCATATCTCCAATTTTTTATAACCGAGTTGAATCAGAGTTCTGTATATGTTTAATCTATATATCACTCACCAATTTGGGGGGCTCACTTGTTGCAGATATCTGGGAATTGGTGGTAGAAAGTGTGTCTTCTCAGTCACTGACAGTCAGCTATCAGGGGGTGTCACATACTTCCATAAAATTTCTGGGAATTGTAATCCGTGTCTTGTCACACTGCCACCCATCAGGGGGGCTCACTGATTTATATGAGGTTTCTGGAAATTGTAATCTGTGTCTTCTCACTGCCAGCTAACAGGGGGTCCCACATACTTCTTGCAGATTTCTGCGAATTGTAATCTGAGTCTTGTCACTGTTGCCAGCTATCAGGGGGTCCTATCATGGGGTCTCACTGACTTATAGGTGGTTTCTGGGAATTGTAATTTGTGTCTTGTCACTGCCACCCATCAGGGGGTCTCACTGATTTATAGGAGGTTTCTGGGAATTTTAATTTGTGTCTTTTCACTGGCTGCCAGCTATCAGGGTGTCTTGCTGAGTTATACAAGAGTTCTGGAAATCTTTAATCTTTATACCAGAGTTGAATCAGAGTTCTGCATATCTTTAATCTATATATCACTCACCATGTCAGAAAGACCAAAAAGGACAGGCAGATGCTCCCAGACACAGATAAGAGGGCAAGCATCCTCTGGTCATCGTGGACGTGGTGCATCCTCTGCAGGGGCATGCTTGTCCTTTCTAACTGGTGCTGGCTGTCTTAAGCAGCAGCAACATACAGAGGATTTGGTGGATTGGCTAACCAGGCCATCCTCATCCTCCGAGTCCTCTGCCAGCCCGGCTTCTAGTGCTTTACAGTCCACCTCAGCTGCCAAAGCATCTAATTCAGCCTCCATGTCCACAGCTACTCCTGCCGTAGCCTCACTATCACACACGGAGGAGTCTTCTGAATTGTTTGACTACAATGACAGTGACATGCTGCTTGAGGATGCGCAGCAACTACAGTGCTCTGACTAAATCTCTGAGGTTGAGGAAGGGAGTATAATCAACCTAGAGGAAAGGGGTGCCAGTGATGACACACAAATAACTGGCACTCATGTTGCCCCAGCAGCTGCAGCATACTGCCAAGTTGGCTCCAGTGACGAGGAGGTAGGGGGTGATGGCAATGATGATGAGGTCACTGACTCCACCTGGTTCCCTGATCGAACAGAGGAGTCAAGTGAGGAGGAGGCACAACAAACATGAGGCACAACATCCTCTATGACCAACCGTAGCACTAGCCAGTCCAAGGCATCAGATGTCAGAGCTGCTCAGGTGCAGAGCGCTGTTGTCTCAAAGCACACATCCAGGAACTCTGCTGTCTGGGAGTTCTTTAAGAAATGTGCAGCAGAACGCACCATTGCCATTTGTAATCTATGTCAGATGAGGCTCAAGCGTGGGAAAGACACCGGACGCTTGGGTACCACGTGCTTGAGGCGACATATGACCACCTGCCACGCATCCCGTTGGCGCAAAACTTTGCGTAGGTCCTCCTCACCTGTCTCTACCCCCACTATATGTCCTGCCATGTCATTGACTCCAACCTCCACTGACAGGGATGATGCTACAGTAATTGATGTACCAGGTCCTTCCTCACAATGTGACAGCATCCCATCAGCTGAAGATTTACGCAGTCAGATTACATTGCCCCAGCTGCTGCAGCGTAAGAAAAAATATAGTCCCAACCATCCCCAAGCACAGCGTCTAAATGCCAGTTTAGCAAAATTACTTGCATTGCAGCTGCTGCCTTTCCAGCTGGTGGACTCTGCTCCCTTACGTGAATTTGCTGAATGTGCTGTACCACAGTGGCAGGTTCCAAAATGCCATTTCTTTTCACGGAAGGCCATTCCAGCACTATACAAGCACATGGAAGACAATGTTATGGAATCATTGGGAAAGGCAGTCAGCAGCAAGGTGCATGTGACTTTAGACACGTGGTCCAGCAAGCATGGACAGGGCCATTACATTTCCTTCATGGCACACTGGGTAACTCTGATTGCAGCTGGGAGGGATCCAAGACAGGGCTCTGAGCTGGAGCTTGTTCATCCACCACGCCTCCAGAAAGCTGCTTGTATGAGGTCTGTCTGCTCCACCACCACCTCTCCCTCTTTCTGCTCCTCCTCCTCCTCCTTCTCTGGCGAAGTTGCAGTTAAACCAAGTTTAAGTTGCAGGGGTTACGCAATGGCTCAAGCAAAAAGATGCCATACTGTGCTTGAACTGGTTTGTTTAGGGGACAGGAGCCACACCGGGCCATAAATTCTGTCAGCTCTGCAGGTACAGAGATAGTTAACACCACGCCAGCTTCAGCTGGGAATGGTCGTCTGAGATAATGGCAGCAACCTTCTCTCCGCCCTACACCTGGGTAAGTTGACGCATGTACCATGCCTAGCACACGTCCTAAATCTGGTGGCACAGCGTTTCCTAACCAGGTACCCAGGGCTGGCAGAGCTTCTCAGCCAGGCCAGAAAAGTCTGCAGCCACTTCAGATGGTCATTCCCAGCAAGTGTTCGCCTGGCAGAAATTCAAAGAGAATTCCACCTTCCCACAAACCGTCTGATCTGTGACATGCCCACCAGGTGGAACTCGACATTAGCAATGCTGCAGCGTCTGCACAAGCAGCAGAGGGCCATCAACGAGTACCTGTGTGAGTATGGCACAAGGACAGGTTCAACTCAACTTGGTTTCCCCCCCCGCAGTGGCTGATGATCAAGGATTCATGCACTGTACTGTCACCATTTGTGGAGGCAACGAGGATGTTGAGCAGGGACAGTGCATGCATCATTGACACAATTCCTTTAGTGTTCCTGCTGGAGCACACTCTGTGGGGAATTATAGATGTGGCTCTAGAGGTAGAGCAGCGGGAGGAAGAGAGGGCCTTCCCTAGCTCTCAAGGCCCCAGTCTTTCCGCAGACATCATTCCAGCGGGTCCTCCTCAGATCAGACAGGAGGAGGATGATGAGGAGGAGGAATATTTAAGTAATGGGGGCATTGAAGGTGGGGATTCCTCAAGGGAAGGTTTTGTGTGCCCAGAAACCCAATGTCACGCTCCTCGCCGGCGGCGGCGCCGCAGATGATAAAACACGCTATTGTATTCATCATACTGCAGGGCAGCACCCTTCAGTTGCTGCCACAGGATAAACTGTTGCCGTA
The DNA here is from genome assembly GCA_009667805.1 of Leptobrachium leishanense. Lineage (NCBI taxonomy): Eukaryota > Metazoa > Chordata > Amphibia > Anura > Megophryidae > Leptobrachium > Leptobrachium leishanense. The sequence continues at coordinate 76,825,019 of CM019073.1, read as the reverse complement.
TCCAGCTCTGCACTAAGTAGCAGGTGCATCGCATTATTCAGCTGGTTGCCTCTATATAACTCAACCACACCCTTACCTAGATGCTTCAGCATCAAACTTCACTTCCAAGTGGAACTCGTGCAGCCACGAGCCTGTTTTCGCTGACAAGCCTGTGTGCAGGACTTACCAGATGATCTGACGGCTTGCTAGCCTACCAGACAACCGCCTTCCATACCCATGGACCTGTCTGGCTTCATCTAAGTGCACCCCTCTGGCTTCATCTCAGAGAACCCCTCTGGCTTCATCTCAGAGAACCCCTCTGTCTTCATCTCAGGGAACCCCTCTGGCTTCATCTCAGAGAACCCCTCTGGCTTCATCTCAGAGAACCCCTCTGGCTTCATCTCAGAGAACCCCTCTGGCTTCATCTCAGAGAACCCCTCTAGCTTCATCCAGGAGAACCCCTCTGGCTTCATCCAGGAGAACCCCTCTGGCTACATCCAGGAGAACCCCTCTGGCTACATCCAGGAGAACCCCTCTGGCTTCATCCAGGAGAACCCCTCTGGCTTCATCCAGGAGAACCCCTCTGGCTTCACCCAGGAGAACCCCTCTGGCTTCCTCCAGAAGGACCCCTTTGCTTCATCCAGGTGAATCCCTGCATTTGTCTAAAGGACTTACCTGTGTATCATAGAATCCCTGCATACTGGACTTTTCCTTTTACTTCAGTTTATCCTGCTTCAAGAACCGTCCCTGTGTGGTCAGTCTGTCTGTCTGTCCGCATCCCTTTTCCTGTGTTATCCCTTCATGTTCTGTGAAGCTTCTCAAATAAATCCCTTTCTTGTTGCAATCCATTTCCTCCTTGTGTCACTGCATCTCTGGGCTCGCAACCTTACCCACCCACCTGGTTGCCCGTTACACCCAAGGACTAGTACATGGCTGGGAGGAGGAAGTGCACGATGGGGTCATCCTCATTGACCAGGAAGACTCGGAAGCTAATGCCACCTCAAACCTGCGCTGCATGGGCTCCCTTATCCTGCAAAGCCTGGTAAAGGACCTCAGGATTCGTGTTATCAAGGAGAGGGAACATTACTGGTTGGGAGGCCTTCTTGATCCACGATACAAGGGTAAAGTTGCAGAGCTCATCCTGCCTGCACAGAGGGAGGACAGGATGAAAAAACTTGATGATGCTCTAAAGCGACACTTGCGTAACACCTTTCCAGGCACTGGTAGGTTACCAAGTGATGACACAGGTGCTTCTGAGGCTGCGGATGATCAGAGGAATAGTGGTGAAGGCCGGGGCCGCTTGACTGATGCCTTTTTTAAATTTTTTTAGTCCACGACGCCCAGGGACGTCAAATGTAGGCACCCATTGCCAGCGTCTTCACCGTATGGTGCAGGACGACCTAGGGGCAAGGGCAGACCTGGATACCTTTCCAGCAGATGATCCACTGGCTTACTGGGTGTTGAGATTGGATCTCTAGCCAGAACTTAGCCAATATGCTATGCAGATACTAGGTTGCCCTTCATCCAGCGTGCTTTCTGAAAGGACGTTCAGTGCCGCTGGAGGTTTTGTCACAGACAAAAGAGTACATCTGTCCACCGACTCGGTAGACCAGCTGACATTTATAAAAATGAATCAGTCCTGGATCAGCAGCTATCAATCCCCTGATGCTGACGTAACAGAAAAGATCAGAGATTTCTAATGCATTCACAAAACCTCCACCACTGCACTCTTCCACAATACCTCAGAGGGGTTACGGTTTGAAGGCACTAGCTGGCACCAAAGGCCCAATATTTGGGTGCACTGACACTGACGCCTGTACCTGATTCATATCATTTTAATATTTGACCGCAGGATCCAACCCTGCACTCTTCCACAATATCACAAAAGGGTTACGGTGTGACGGCACTGTTGCCGACGCTAAAGGCCCAATTTTAAAGCACCAATTGTTACTTTCATCCAAAGCCTGCATAAGTTTCACCATAATTTAGCCCAAAAATCAATAAACTTGTTTTGAGTGTCCTAAATTGTCTCCTCTTATAATACAGACTGCCGCCCCAAGCAGTTGTTTATGAATAGATTAAAGGAAAACCATTTACCGTCATTTGAAATGTGATTTTTTTTGTTTTTAAAGGTTTCTATACATCCTACAAATACCGCCACTTCACGGGCAGGTTATGGGGACCTCCTAAGCATGATATTTGAAGGAATTTTTCGTTTTTATTTTTAACCCTTATTTCATGGAAAACTCACTGTTCCTTTAAAAACGTTTTTATTTAAACTTTTTGTCCATGTTTCCTGTCCCCCAGGGCACTACCTGGACCCCCATACACCTTTTATGGCAAACATCTTGCATATATGCCCTCTTGGAGGGCACTCTAAAAATCGAACTTTTGAGTTCCATTGACTTGCATTGAGTTCAGTTCGTGTTCACATTAGAACTCGAACTTTTGAAATTGTTCGAGTTCGAATGCGAACCGAACACGGGGGTGTTCGGCTCATCCCTAGTCTTTATCACAGTTACTGTATCCAACACAAAGTCCATTTCTGCCTGAATGAAAATAATGCAGACCCCGTTTGAATTTGTATAAAATGAAGGACACCATCTAGAGTTGTCTAAGGGTCATGTGAAAGATGTAAGCATTCCCTTTTGGAAAATCAAATCCCAGGAGATTCGTCTGGGAAGACAAGTGCACTATCACATACATGACAAGAGACTCTAAAATGTATCACCTGTGTCCAGGCATGTACTGGCCATTGGGACTACTGGGAGATTCTGCCGCCACCGGTCTCTTAATCATTTGACCGCGATCTGTGGCCCAAGAGCTGCATCGTGCCCAGGGCCGGGTTTATAACTAGGCAGAGTAGGCATGTGTGTACAGGCACCTGCCACAAGGGGGTGCCTTGCTCTGTAAAAGAAAAAAAATGTTTTTTTCCTACAATTTCCAATCATTTGTACCACTGTATCTCTGGAGGCCTAAGGGCTAGATGGACATATGAGGTATCATTGGAAAGGCCATATTATGGCCTTTCCAGTGATCCCAAAAATAGCCAGGTTAGATTTATTAAAAGAAGGAATTTTTCATTTTTATTTTTAACCCTTATTTCATGGAAAACTCACTGTCCCTTTAAAAACGTTTTTTTTTACTTTTTGTCCTTGTTTCCTGTCCCCAGGGCACTACCTGGACCCCCATACACCTTTTATGGCAAATATCTAGCATATATGCCCTCTTGGACTCTAAAAATCGGATTTTGAGTCCCATTGACTTGTATTGAGTTTGTGTTCGAGTTCGAGTTTGAACTTCTGAAAAGTTCGAGTTCGAATGCAAACCGAACTCGGGGGTGTTCGGCTCATCCCTAGTTGGCAACAGAGAGACAATGTAAACAAATGGTTAACGATGCGGGAATCAGACTCCACGACAGGGCGACGAGGCAACTCCTCGCGCCCTGTTTTAAACCCGGCAGCTCCTCGTGACAATGCTAGGCCCCGCCCCCTCAGACGCCACTCGGCTATTCCCCAGTGCTGGCAGCCGGCCAGCTCCTGGCACAGGACCTTGCCCAGACCCCCCCAGGCACCGCAGCAGGGGCTGAGGACATGGCAGAACCCCCCCTGATGGTCGGACTCAGAACGACCACCAGGTGCAGAAGGATGGGCCACATGAAACTGGCAAACCAGACGAGGCGCATGGACTTTGCAGGCAGGGAGCCAAGAACGATCCTCAGGCCCATAACCCTCCCAGTCAACCAGGTACTGAAGGACACCACGGACCACACGGGACCTCAAGATGGCACGGACCTCGTACGCCTCCTCACCCTGGGACCTGATAGGCAGAGGTGGAGCAGTGACTCTAGTGTACCTATTGCAGGTAAGGGGTTTCAAAAGGCTTACATGAAAAACATTGTTGATACACAGATATGGGGCAAAGCCAAAGCATAAGAGACAGGGTTAATGCGTCTTAGCACCTTATAAGGACCAATAAACCTGGGAGCCATCTTCATGGATGGCACCAACAGTTTGATGTTTCGGGTCAACAACCACACCTTGTCCCCAACCGTACACACCGGTGCAGGACCTCTGCATCTGTCAGCTTTAAAATTTTTGCTTTTGTATATTGACCTCCATGATTTCCTTAACCCTCGCCCATGTCTCTTTCAGATTATTCAGATGCTCATCCAAAGCTGGCACTGCAGTACCTTGAAATATTGAGGGAAGCATGGGAGGATCATAACCATAAACCGTATGGAACGGTGAGTGACCCGTGGTTTCGCTCACTGAGTTTTTAGTGCGACCTCTGCCCAGGGTAAATGGCATAACCAGATATGCATAATGGCCGCTCCTGGTGTTAAAAGCGGTCTTCCATTCATGGTCTTGTTTGACCCTTACCAAGTTGTATGCACCGCGAAGGCCCAATTTGGTGTATGTCTTGGCACCTCTCAAACAGTCAAACAACTCTGATATAAGTGGGATGGGATAGGCTTTTCGTATAGTGATTCTGTTTAACTCCCTATAGTCAATGCAAGGTCTTAAATCCCTTTCCTTTTTGACACGAAAAAGAATCCTGCTTCCGCAGGAGAGGAAGAACGACGAATGAACCCCTTGGCTAGGTTCTCTTTAATATACTCCTCCATGATATCGTTCTCTTTTTGTGACAGTGGGTAACAGGTCTGGCAAAGTCACTTTGCTTTTCTGAGACAAAACAACGCAAATATTGTTCGACACTCTGGCTGGCTCTCTCTGCGGCCCCATTTGTCTGTGGGTGATAAGCCGAGTAGAAACTCAACTTGATACCGAGGTTGTCACAAAATGCTCGCCATAAACGAGACACAAATTGGGTTCCTCTGTCGGATACAATTCTCTCTGCAGGTGTCATTTTCCTGGAGAAAAACCCACAAAGATGTATAGGTCCCTCAGGACTCTCTCTATGAGACAGAACTGCACCAATTCCTATCTCGGACGCATCAACCTCAAGTTGAAATGGCATGCCTGGCTCTGGATGCCGTAGGATAGGTGCCGTGACAAATGCCTGCTTGAGTAACTCAAATGCCTGCAGGGCTTGGTCGCTCCAGATCTGATTCTGGGCACCCTTCTTGGTCATGGCAGTGATCGGAGAGACAACGGAAGAGAAACCCTTAATGAACCTTTTATAATAGTTCATAAAACCAAGGAATCTCTGTATAGCTTTTAAGCCTTGAGGTAGTGACCATTCTTTGATGGCAGACAACTTTTTCGGGTCCATCTCAAACCCTTCAGGTGTGATAATGTAACCCAGGAAATGGACTGAAGTTATGTCGAACAGACACTTTTCTAACTTGCAGTATCGTTTATTCTCTAGCAACCTTTGCAACACTGTTCGCACCTGGACATGGTGTGTCTCAACATCAGGAGAATAAATCAAGATGTCATCAAGATATACGATGACAAAGACTTGCAAAAAATCCCGCAGGACATCATTTATAAAGTCTTGGAAGACCGCTGGCTCATTGCACAGGCCAAATGGCATAACCAGATATGCATAATGGCCGCTCCTGGTGTTAAAAGCGGTCTTCCATTCATGGTCTTGTTTGACCCTTACCAAGTTGTATGCACCGCGAAGGCCCAATTTGGTGTATGTCTTGGCACCTCTCAAACAGTCAAACAACTCTGATATAAGTGGGATGGGATAGGCTTTTCGTATAGTGATTCTGTTTAACTCCCTATAGTCAATGCAAGGTCTTAAATCCCTTTCCTTTTTGACACGAAAAAGAATCCTGCTCCCGCAGGAGAGGAAGAACGACGAATGAACCCCTTGGCTAGGTTCTCTTTAATATACTCCTCCATGATATCTCCTCTGTATAAATCAATGGTCAGGCCGCACCTTGAATATGCCGTGCAATTTTGGGCACCTGTCTTAAAAAAAGATATTATATCATTAGAAAAAGTGCAGAGACGGGCAACTAAATTAATAAGGGGGATGGAAGGGTTAAGTTATGAGGAAAGACTAACAAGCTTAAACCTGTTTAGTTTAGAGAAAAGGCGCCTTAGAGGGGATCTGATAACCTTATATAAATATATACGGGGCCATTATCAACCATTGTCTGATAACCTATTCATTACAGGACTATACATAGGACAAGGGGTCATCCATTTAGACTGGAAGAAAGAAAATTTAGCTTAAAGCATAGGAAGGGTTATTTTACGGTGAGAACAATAAAGCTGTGGAATTCTCTGCCTGTTGAGGTGGTTGGGTCAGAGTCTGTACAGACTTTTAAAAAATGACTGGATGACTTCCTGCAGACACAGAATATTAAGGGTTATAATATTTAATATGTGGGTAAAAGCTTCTTGATCCAAGGAGAAATCTGACTGCCATTCTGGGGTCAAGAAGGAATTTTTTCCCAGTATGTTGCATATTGGCAAGCATTCAGACTGGGTTTTTTGCCTTCTTTTGGATCAACAGCAGTAGGTTATGTGGGAGAGGCTGAACCCGATGGACGCATGTCTTTTTTCAGCCTATATAACTATGTAACTATGTAACTATATCGTTCTCTTTTTGTGACAGTGGGTAGACATGACCCCGAGGAGGCATGGTACCTGGCAACAGGTCTATAGCACAATCATACGGCCTATGTGGTGGTAGGATCTCAGATTTCCCTTTATCAAACACCTCTTTTAGATCTTTGTACCATTTAGGAACCTCTGTGGAGAGTGGAGGAACAGTGGCTACCACAGTACTCATACCCAGATATTTAGACCAACATTTAGACCCCCAGGATGCCAACGCTCCTATAGACCAATCGACAATCGGATTGTGCTTAGCTAACCAAGGATACCCCAAGACGATGGGTACCGTGGGTGACTCGATGATTTGGAACTTGATTTTTTCCTTATGCAGCACCCCAGTACAAAAAGAGACAGGCACAGTATCATGTGTACAGTGGGGTCTTAATAGTTTCCTGCCATCGATACTTTCGATAAGGAGAGGTACTTCTCTCTCCACCAGAGGCACTTGGTGGATGGCAGCGAAACCAGAGTCTAAGAAATCGCCTGCAGACCCACAATCTATCAGTGCTTCTGTGTTCAACCTGATTTTCTCCCAGGCTATGGACACAGGCACCACAACACGAGATCTTTTCTTTCTCTTTTTACTAGATACGAGAGAGCCAGTAGTAGTACCCAGAACCTGTCTCTCAAAGGATTCTAGGCTTGCTTGTTTCCCGACACATTAGATCTTTTTGGTCGCTTGGGGCATTGTAAACGGAAATGCCCTCTGTCAGCACAATATAGGCATAGCCCCTCTTGGAGGCGATATTGTCTCTCCCGTTATACCAGAGCAACCTAGTATCATAGGCTCTGGTTCAGTGGGTACAGGCCTGGGAGGAGATACCTAGGCGTAGAACCTAGGCATAGAACAGGCCCCCCCGAGATGGTTTATGAGCCTTGCTTCGACCAGACCTCCTGTCATGCATCTGATCATCGATAGCAATACAATAATCCACCAGATCCTCTAGCTCCTCAGGTAATACCATAGGTGCTAGTTCATACATAAGACTCTCTGAAATGCCCTCGAGAAACGCAGTAACAAGCACATCATTTGGCCAAGACAGTTCTGCTGCTACTGTTTTAAACTCTATTGCATATTCTGCAACTCGGCGGTTGCCCTGGGATATACGCCATAGTGCCCTAGCTGCCCCTGTTGCCCTTCTAGCAGGGTCAAATGTGCGTCGCAAGGCAGCCATAAATTCAGCATAATTGTACACCACAGGTTTCTGTAGCTCCCACAGGGGGGGTTGCCCATAGCAGAGCTTTCTCGTTAGGTGGTTAATGACGTAACCCACCTTGGCTTTATCTGTGGGACACATACCAGGAATCAAATCAAACATAATCTGTATTTGGGTTATAAACCCTCTACATGAACCTGAACTCCCATTGAAGCACTTGGGAGTTTTTAAACTGACATGAGCTACACCAGTAGCAACTATAGAGGACACAGATACTGCTTGAGTAGACAAGCAAACCACAGGGGAAGGAGGTGAAGAGGCATGGCCTAATTGTTTGAATTGCTCCATGAGTAGGCCCAAGGCCTGAGCCAAGTGATCCATGCGTTGGTCATGTTTTTCTTGTTTGGTGATAATATCACCCAGTCTAGACACAAGTACAGATAAATCAGCTGAATCCATATAAGGCCCTGTTGTGATGTAACGGGGGAGTAGCGCCCACTAGATAGTCGCGGAGTTGAGATCCTTAAGGGTTGAGAAATCTTTTTGACGTTTAAACACCGATCATCTTTCACAGAATTAAACACTTGCGGCAACGAGGTTGAACAATATACCGAGTTGCTACTAAGCACTAAAGGTTTCGAGACCGATAGACTACTCAGAGCACATGCAGAAATACACAGATAAATCAGACAGTTGGTGAATTGCGCGGACTGCAGGACAGTCGGGAAATAAGCTGCTTTAACGTTTTCTGAGAAACGGGAGCAGATCAACGGTACTTTAAGATAGTCAGGGACAACATATACACCTCGGGGTAAAGAGGCCACAGACAAGACCCACTGCTGAGAAGGGACACTTCCCCAGTAATGTGTAAACACCCCAGCGGCAAGCATGGGGTTAAACCACCAAAACACCACACAGGCGATCGTAATCAAGCAGCAGGAGAATAGTCAAAATCAAACCAGGTCAAATAACAGGAGCAGGGATCGTATCCAGAAAACGGGTTGGCAACAGAGAGACAATGTAAACGAATGGTTAGCAATGCGGGAATCAGACTCCACGATAGGGCGACGAGGCAACTCCTCATGCCCTGTTTTAAACCCGGCGGCTCCTCGTGACCATGCTAGGCCCCGCCCCCTTGGACGCTGCTCGGTCACTCCCCAGTGCTGGCAGCCGGCCAGCTCCTGGCACAGGACCTTGCCCAGACCCCCCAGCAGGGGCTGAGGACATGACACCTAGACCGTGGTACTGCAGTGAGGAGAAACAGGGTCATTTGGAACCTGCATCTCTGAATTGTACACCGCACAAGGTTAAGTGAGGTGTCATTGGGCCTGCTGGGGGGGTCATGATATTGATATGGGCCTGCAGGGGACATTATATTGATATGGTGACATGACCTCTGCTCCATTTCTGATTTCACCTGTCACCCTTTCCCTATCTCCGATCACCACCTTCTCTCTTACAACATATCTGAATTACCTAAACTCCCTGCTCCCCCATCCCGCACTCGCAGAAATCTGCATGCTGTGGATCCCCATCAATTCTCCACTCTACGACAGCATCTCCTGCACAACTCAGCATTCACCTGCCCTGACGCTGCCACTGACCACTATAACACCATACCTATCTCTGCTCTAGACACGCTTGCTCCTCCTCAACTCTGTAAAGCCCCACGCTGCCAGCTTCAGCCCTGGCAAACCCTCCAGACACACTACCTGCAAAGATGCTCTCGTACTGCAGAGCGTGCCTGGAGGAAATCCCGATCTGAGGCGGACTTCACTCATTTCAAGTTCATTCTGCAGTCTTACAACTATGCCCTCCACTTAGCCAAACAAGCCTTCTTCTCATCTCTTATATCTACTCTGTCCTCCAACCCGAATCGACCCAACACAAACCAATAATCCACCACCTCCACTCCCAGATGCCTCCCTTGCTGCTTTATCCCAGCCACTGAGGAAGAAGTCAATACCTTACTGTCCTCCTCACATCTCAATACGTGCCCGCTTGACCCCATTCCCTCACATCTGATACCTCCACTCTCCTCCTCCCTCATCCCTGCTCTCACACACATCTTCAACCTATCTCTCTCCACCGGCTCCTTCCCATCCACCTTCAAACATGCGCTAGTTACCCCTTTACTAAAGAAACCTTCCCTCGATCCCAACTCTCCATCCAACTATTGTCCTCGTCCTGTATCCCGGCTTCCATTCACCTCTACGCTCCTGGAAAAAATAGTCTTCAACCGCCTCTCCCTCTCCCTATCCTCCAATTCCTTACTTGGTCCCCTGCAATCAGGCTTCCGTTCCCTACACTCAACCGAAACTGCCCTCACCAAAGTCACCAATGACCTCCTAACGGCTAAAAACCACGTCCACTATTCTATTCTCATCCTACTTGACCTCTCGGCTGCTATTGACACTGTCGACCACCCCCTTCTTCTACAGACTCTCAACTCTCTCTGTCTCTGTGACACTGCGCTCTCTTGGATTCACTCTTATTTGTCTAACAGGTCTTTCTCTGTAACATTTGCTGGTAACTCCTCCTCTTCAATGCCTTTATCAGCTGGTGTACCTCAAGGCTCTGTCCTTGGTCCTCTGCTCTTCTCTATCTATACCTCCTCCCTGGGAAAAATCATTACCAGCTTTGGCTTTAATTACCACCTTTATGCTGATAATACTCAGATCTACCTCTCCAACCCTGATCTCTCTCCTCCTGTCCTTTCCAAAGTCAGCGACTATTTATCTGGCATCTCCTCCTGGATGGCCTCTCACCACGTAAAGATTAACATGTCCAAGACTGAGCTCCTACTAATTCCTCCCTCTAATGCCTCCCCACCTCCTGACTTCTCTGTCGTGGTCGAGGATATCACTATCTCCCCATCAAGCCAGGTTTTCTGCCTCGGAGTTACACGTGACCCTGCTCTCCTTCATCCCCCACATCCAGTCTCTTTCCTCCGCCTGCCGCTACCAGTTCCGTAATATCTCCAGAATTCGGCCATTTCTCACTGCTGACACCACAAAGCAACTCATCCATGCCCTTGTAATCTCCCGACTCGACTATTGTAAGACTCTTCTAGTTGGCCTCCCCCGGCTCACCCCCTACAATCCATTCTTAACGCCTTCGCCAGGCTCATCCACCTCACCCGTCGCTCTGTCTCTGCCGCTCCACTCTGCAAGTCCCTTCACTGGCTCCCCATCCACTGCATAATTAAATTCAAGGTCCTCACCCTGACCTACAAAGCTCTCACTGGCTCAGCTCCCCACTACCTGTCCTCACTAATCACCAAATACACCCCAGCCCGCTCCCTAAGGTCAACCAGTGACCTGCGCCTAGCTTCTCCCCTCATCCCCTCTTGCCATGATAGAATGCAGGATTTCTCACGCTCAGCCCCCATCCTCTGGAACGCTCTCCCTCATACGGTCAGACTTTCCCCTAGTTTCCCTTCCTTCAAACACTCCCTTAAGACATTCCTATTTAGGGAAGCCTACCACTCGACTCACTGATACACCTCACTGCCCCAACCAGGAGCAGTCCATCACTCTCACCTTGCAGTCCTCTCCTCCTGTTTCCACCCCCAACCCTCTTGATTGTGAGTTCCCACGGGAATAGGGCCCTTGTTTATTTCTGTACCGGTTTATCAAATGTTGCTCAGTCTCAGTGTATTGTAACCCTGTCTATATTGTGTCCATTGTTCAGTGCTGCGGAATATGCTGGCGCTATATAAATAAAATATAATATTTGATATGGGCCTGCTGGGGGGCATTCTAAAGTTGCCTGTAATGTTGGAATGTATCGGTTTCTCTAAAGCTTTTTTTTTTAAATAACAGCCTTTTCTAGTTACAGTGGAGTGGTTTTACACATGTTTTTTGTGCAATACTTATGGTTTATATACTATTTTTGTGCATGTTTGCATAATTAAAGTGGGCTGGTCTGGATAAAGTCCAGGGCTTTTTTGTCCCAGTCCAGCCCTGCCTATGTACGTTCCTGTTTTTCCCCCTACTATATCACCTACAGCCATTCAGTGTGAGAGAACACAATCCGCTCCCAGTCTACCTGTCTCTGTCCTCAGGTGTAACCCTTCAAGAACCTGATTACTTACATAGAAATAGAGAGCACACCCAAACCAAAATGCTTCTGCACTGAATGTTGTTTGGTGTGAGGTTCCACCAAGTTACATAATGACATTTCCCTTAAAATGTAACTAACTGCTTTGCTGCTATGGACGCACTCAGCGCGTACTCTCGAACAGGCTTTCTGTGCGGAGGATGCGCTGTGCGCGTCCTGTCTTAGCAGCAGCGATCGGCCGATCGCTGCAGTCTCCCAGTGCTGGCTGACATCTTGGATGTCAGCCCAGCCTCCGGCCAGCACGATGACATCTATTTCAGGCACCCCTCTGCCAGAGCAGGGAAAGTGCCTGAAGGGGAGTCCTATTGGACCTCTCTCCCTACCCATCGGTAATTGCCACAGGTCAAGGGCAGGCACCAATTTGAAGGGCACAGTCTGCTCTTCCTGGCAGTGCCTGCCTTTAACACCTTAAGGGGATGAATCACAATTCGGCGCTGGATCGCAGACCTCTCCCGGAGGTGGCCAGCATCTTGGATGTCAGCCAAGCCTCAGTGAATTCCCCTCGCCTACTGACATCATCATGCATGGACGCGATGATGTCAGTTCGTGAGTTAACCCCTAGCTGCCAAATATACTGGAGATAGAGGGTCCAATGACCCTTGTATCTCCCGATCCGTGGCAGCTAGGGGTTAATGTTTGGCACCAGTGGAAAGGACAGAGCATGGCCTTTCCACACATGACAATAATAAAAGTAAAGAAAAAATATATATAAATGATATTAAAAAAATTAAAACCTTTTTTTTTTTTTTATTAACCTCCCTGGCGGTTATCCCGAGTGTGGCTCGGGGTTAAATTTCACCTCTGAAAGTGGTAACCCCGAGCCACACTCGGGCTGGATAGAGATACATTACCTTTCCCTGCGCTCCCTCACTGCCCCCCCAGTCTCCTCCAGCGATCGCAGCGTTTTGTTTCCTAGTTCCCTTCTCGCGAGAAGGGAACCAAGAAGTATGAGATTGCGATCGCCAGAGGAGACTGCGGGGACAGTGAGGGAGCGCAGGGACAGGTAATGTATCCAGCGGCATCCCGAATGTGGCTCAGGGTTACCGCTTCCAGCCTAGGAATTTAACCCCGAGCCACACTCAATATACTGCTAGGGGGATTAAGCAAAGAAAAAAAAAAATTGGACCAATTCTGACATCTAAAAGAGGTCAGAATCGTAATGTCAGGGAGGTTAGTGCAGCATTATTGAACACATGTCAATTATAATGTGAACAATGATTCTGCACTAATGATTTTTGGGGGGGGGGTTTCAGCTAAAATCACATAATTTCTCAGAAAAATTTAAGTAACGGATTTTTTATTTTATTTAATTTTTTTTTTTTTAACAAGCATACCCCATAGAATAAATAACCGCAAAGGCTCGGATGATAAAATGTGAAAAAATAAAATTGGAAATTCACATATTTTTTTTTACATTTTTTGTTATAATATTCTTGCAGGGCATGACGTATACTTATAATAATGAGATATTATGAATCTGTCGAGTCTGCTGTAAAAAAGGATATATAATCTGTCTGGGTCGTACAATAAAACGTGACTTCAAATCACGTTTAAACTTGATGAGCAAAAATGGTAAAAATAAGCTCAGCACCCAGAGGTGAAATGGCTCAGCAGCTAGGGTTGCACCGATACCGATTCTAGTATCGGTGCCAATACCGGCCACTGCAGGAGTACTTGTGCAGTGCCCTCGATATTTCCCCCTATACCGGAAGCCAGCATTGAGCTGGCTTGCCGGCATCCGAGGGGCTGGGGTGGCTGTCCGAATGCTCTATCGGCATTCGGACAGGCCCCTGCAGCTCTCTGCGGTCATACTTACCTTCCATGAGCACCGCCAGCAATATCCATGAGAGCTGGGGGCATATCCATGAGAGCTGGGGGCAATATACTCGGTCTTAAAAAAGTGGTATCGGTGCATCCCTATCAGCAGCAAAAGGGTTAAAAAAAAAACAAGCAAAGTTTCCGCGCGTCCGAAAGCCCCCAGCCTCGATCTCACGAACTCCCCTGTGATAGCGGCTGGGGGCTTTCCAACGAGCGCACGCGCGAAGACTTTGCCGGCGTCGCTCGTGGAAGGAAAGTATGAACGCGATGAGCTGCAGAGGCCTGTCTGAATGACGATAGAGCATTCAGACAGCGCCCCAAGTCTGGACTGGGTCTGTGTAATATATACACATACACACAGAGAGCTGGGGGCAATATCCATGAGAGCTGGGGGCATATCCATGAGAGCTGGGGGCAATATCCATGAGAGCTGGGGGCATTATCCATAAGAGCTGGGGGCATTATCCATGAGAGCTGGGGGGCATATCCATGAGAGCTGGGGGGCATATCCATGTGAGCTGGGGGCATATCGATGAGAGCTGGGGGGCATATCCATGTGAGCTGGGGGGCATATCCATGTGAGCTGGGGGCAATATCCATGAGAGCTGGGGGCATATTCATGAGAGCTGGGGGCATTATCCATGAGAGCTGGGGGGCATATCCATGTGAGCTGGGGGCAATATCCATGAGAGCTGGGGGCAATATCCATGAGAGCTGGGGGCATTATCCATGAGAGCTGGGGGCATTATCCATGAGAGCTGGGGGCAATATCCATGAGAGCTGGGGGCATATCCATGAGAGCTGGGGGCATTATCCATGAGAGCTGGGGGCATATCCATGAGAGCTGGGGGCAATATCCATGAGAGCTGGGGGCATTATCCATGAGAGCTGGGGGCATATCCATGAGAGCTGGGGGCAATATCCATGAGAGCTGGGGGCATTATCCATGAGAGCTGGGGGCATATCCATGTGAGCTGGGGGCAATATCCATGAGAGCTGGGGGCAATATCCATGAGAGCTGGGGGCATTATCCATGAGAGCTGGGGGGCATATCCATGAGAGCTGGGGGCAATATCCATGAGAGCTGGGGGCATTATCCATGAGAGCTGGGGGGCATATCCATGAGAGCTGGGGGCAATATCCATGAGAGCTGGGGGGCATTATCCGTGAGAGCTGGGGGGCATATCCATGAGAGCTGGGGGGGCGTAATCCATGAGAGCTGGGGGTATATCCATGAGCGCTGGGGGCAATATACTCGGTCTTAAAGTGGTATCGGTGCATCCCTATCAGCAGCAAAAGGGTTTAAAAACAACAACTGGAGAGCCAAAGTTTACCCCTGCTTTACCTCCTGTGGCAGGCTCTCTCGATTGTTAAAAACTCAAACATTGATGATCAACAATTTCTAAAGCAATAAAAGAATGGTCCTAAACCCAAAGGACGAATTCAACAAATCTGCAAAGAAAGCTCCCAATCATACAAATGTAAATCTTACGTGAAAACCTTTAATCGGATTTAAAAGTCAAACAGAGCAAATGTTTTAAATATACATACATATACAAACCGGCATTTTAAAAAAAAAAGAATCAAAAACGACCATTACAACTACTGGCAATCACGGTGCATGCGTGAAAAGAGCAGCTGCGCACTGTCCATTGTACCCGGAAACTATCAACGCTTCCGCAAAAAAGAGATCTACATGAAAATAGTATCCAAACCGAAAGAGACAAAAGCGTCCGTTACCAACACTGACGTTTCATAGCGTCAGGACGCAACATTCAAACCAACCAATGCTCATCCATTTCCGAACCCCAGCGCTGCCATTGCGGTCATTTCCTGTGCCGCTATTGGATGAAGAGACTGTCAGTCACAACTGAAAACCGTAGGCGGCGGAAGCGGTTGTTCCTTCCCCTCGGCTATTGGTCGGTGTGTGTGATGCTATTCTCTCGCGATTGGCTGAATTGCGGGCTATGTAGTGGGCGTGGTTTGGCGGACCCGAAGGTTATATGAAGGGGCGTCGGGGTGCAGCAGGGGCTTAGTGCCGGGGGTAACCAGGGGATTATTGTGACCTGGGTCGTTTAAGGGGGTGCTCGAGCTTATTAAGGGTGGGGGGAAACGGGGTGCTTGTGTTTACATCAATAGCGCCTGTAGTAGGCCCGCGCCCAGTATATGCCACCAACGTCATACTTTTCGTAGCGCTCCACTGCTGCTAGGCCTTCATTTAACCAGTGCTGTGCCCACCTGCTAAAAACCCGGCGGCTCTCCACCTGCCTGCCCTCCCCGTGTAGCGTTATGGTGAGTAGTCGTCACATGACCCTGTATCCTCTGTGTAGGCCTTGCCTGTGATTTGTGCGGGAGGGACGGTTTTTATGCGGCGTTTTCTCCTATTTCTATACTGCCATCTCTTACTAACCCAGGAGTCCGCAGCTCCTGCCCTCCAGGTGATTCAGACATATATCTAATTATATATCCCACGATTCTTAATCGCTCAGATTGAGCCTCATGGGATATGTAGTTTCAAAGATATGTGGGGTCCTGAGGGTGCTGATACTGACGGCTTGCCTGAATCTAGGCTTGTATTGCTCCTCTACGTTTTCATACCTCGGCTGTACATGTGTGTGTGGGTGTAAATTAAGAGTCACCTATGGATGCCATATGCACGGAGGTGTCGCCTATTTTTAGTAAATATTTGCCATGGCTGCTTACAATTTACCTCCTATATGAAGGAGATCCTTAGTGATGGATGAGCCTTGGCACCACCGAATTTTCTAAACCTGTTCCATGATGCTCAGACAGGCTTGTGACTTGGCATCATGGGACATGTAGTTCAGAAACTTCTAATTTCAAGGTTCACCATTACTGCCCTATTTTAAGCGAAGTGAGAATGGTGTTTGGCTGTTGCCTCCATCAATTTCTGTGTAACATGCAAGGTGGCTTTCATCCATCAGTGATCGCTCAAACTTATCAGGTGAAGGTTGTACTACCCTCGCTCAAAAGCAACAGGTGCTATGGTTCACCCTTTTTTGGGTGTAGCTAACGGGTTGTCGTGGATTGGTGTTTGGTCACTCAGTGTTGTCAATGGAGTGACTTTTGAGAAAATGTAACAAATGTTTGAAGTGGGCACTTGTCAGCAGTTTGAGTGGAGGATAGACCGTTACGGTGGCGCTCCTCTCAGATACGCTGGCGCTCCTCTCAGATATAATAGCTTGCGGTATGTTTGGCTGTCCCTGCTGATTTTCTCACGCCAGCTGTGCTGTTTTGCACTGCTAGAGAGCCTGCAATCCAGCCATACTGCTCCTGTCATGTTCTGTTGGCATGCCAACCTGACAGTGGTAGCAGTTTCTTAAACTGGTAATAGTGCCAACCATGTAGCTTGTAAGTGTTTTCTATTTTATGAAACGTTATTCTCCAGTAAGTGAAGCAGGTCATGACTGTTTAACGTGGTTTCTGCCTTGGTAATTTCTGCTTTACTGTTCCTCAATTACTATGGTATGCATATCCAGCGGAACATACCATTTGTAAGCTGTCAAGTCAAAGGTGCTCATTCTCTTCGTTCCCAAAGTAAACAGGCTAAAGAAAACGTGGACTAAAAGACAAATTAAAACATTCTTCTGCCTCACAGCCCTTTTTAAACCTGTAATACCCAATTTAAGCTGAACTCACTTGAAAGGCAATCCCTCTCTACATGTGTAATTTCCTCTTTGCTAATGCATATACTGGGAGATTTTTCAGTAATTCCATATCAATCTAGCTGTCACGCATTTGAGTGGCATGCCATCAAGTTGGCACTCTGTCTTTGCTGTGGGCCAATTGCACTCCTTACCACTAGGTCCATGGGGGGGGGGGCATGGCCACACCTGGTGTAGTACAAGATCAGGAAATAAGTCGTTTCTTTGGTCTTGAAGATCACATGAAACCTGTCTCCTGATTTGATATCTGCAGCAAAGTGATCCTGGCTGTTACAGGTGTACTTTAATTAAGACTGGACCCTTCTTACATTCCTGAAGGGACGCTATCAAATATTTAAGTCCTACAGATCTTGAGTTGCAGTATTACACAATGGAGTGCAGTGGTCTAGCGGGAGCCATACCTGATGGTAGAGGTGAAAGCACCTGTATTTAAAGGGATATTCTACACACCAGACCTCTTTTGCTTAAAGTGGTCAGGGTTTGTGGCGTCTCTCTATTCCCCCCCCCCGGGTCACGTTTTAAAATGCAATGCAATGTGAAGTGGAGCGATTCCTCCATCCAACACACACAAAGGACTATTTAGCCAGGAGGTTTGAACTTCCCAGCTGTCAGTCGCTCGAGACGTCAGCACGTGCATCCCAGATCCATCATTGTGTGCAAGCGCTACTGGACTTGCATACATAAAGTTTGCACGTGCGCAGGGAGCGCAGAAAAGACTTGGACTTTGGATTCAGGAGTTCCTGAGCAGAAGAGCTGCGTGTGTCGAATGAACAGTGAATAATATCTCAAACTAAGTACAAAATTGGGCAGAGGCTGTCAGTAGCCTCTGCCCAATTAAAGAGCAAGACACTTTTTCAGTAGCGTGTTCCTTTTACGTATTGGAGTTGGAAATCCTTTAACCAGTTTACTGTTGGTCGATGGCTTGGAGCTTTTCTCAAGCTATTGCTCACAGTATTCACTGAAGGAATACAGATGGTTACTTTAGATCTTCCAGGCTACCAATAATACGTTTCTTTACAAGCAGTTTTTGTCTTTAACAGAATTCCAACGTTGAGAATTTGCCACCACATATAATCCGCCAGGTCTACAAAGAGGTCTCCACCCTAACATCTGACCCTCCAGAAGGAATAAAGATCTTTCCTAATGAAGAAGATATAACTGATGTACAAGTCAGCATTGAAGGACCAGGTTTGTGGACCATAAAATATGGGCTTAACTCAATTAGGCTATATGGGCGACCAGGCAAGCAGTAAAGTCCTAACAGCCTGAAATTCATCACAAAATGAACTGCAACATGGAATAAGTGACATTTATGGAGTATTACACTTAAAGGAATGCTCTACTGAAAAGTAGTCTTTTTTGTCCTTAAATAATTGGGTAGAGGCTGCTGAAAATTGCTTTATCCTAAGGATTGGATCAGGAGCATCCCTAGCTTACATAACTAATATCATTCATGGTGGAGATGCAATGTATTGGTTTCATCCTGTAAGGAGCTCGCTTGTCTCATGGAAATCCGAAAGCATGAACAAGCAAGGTGCCTTTCAATATTCACCAATAATTCACCTGCAGCAGTTAGATGGAAATATCCGAAATTTGTAAAATATAGAGGTCACCTTCCTGTCAGTATTCAGCTTATCACCATAAAGACCAAAAGTTGATTAGTCAAATTTCGATCAACCCATAAAATATATTTATACACCACAATCCTTTCTGTAAGGGTCCTTGTTTCCTCTATCCCATATATTCCCTCTACCCCAAGTCCCTTGTGGTGTTGCCTTGATTTTCAGCCCCATCGTGTCATTCTATTAACTGTCCAGAGGGGAGAGCTGCGGCAGTTGAGGTTTAGGAGTCTGGCAAAGGCGTTCATTAGACTGCAGAGGGATAATTTAGGATCTTGTCAGGCCAGATAGAAGAGGTTGCAGTGGTCAAGGCAGGAGATAAGAGCTTGGAAGAGCAGTTTAGTAGTCGGGATTAACCCCCTTCCTGCCGCAGGACAAGCTATGCAGTCCTGGTGGCGGGAATGCTTTGAAGATGCAGGCCGTACATGTACGCCCTGCTGTCTCCAATGGGGCCGCCTCGGCCCCTCCTCGCAGCCTGTGCGTGCTGACTCGCAGCACGTGTAATTGGCTGCACGGGGACAGCCTGAACTCAAGCTGTCCCTGCAGCCAATGAGGCGCGCTGTGGGAAGGGCCATAATCAATGCTGCGCAATGACACCTGTTGGCGAGGCATACCTGTACGCCTTGACAGCAAAAGCCACCCCTTAAAGGTGCCACCCTCCTGTCCTTAAGCGGTTAAGGAAGGGACAGATGCGTGCAATGTTTTTTAGGTGGAAATAGGAAGATCTGGTTAGAGATTGAATGAGTGAAGGATAGATTGGAGTAAGAGGACCCAGAGGCAACAAGCCAGAGAGGTAGAAAAGTAATGGTGGCACCATTCACCTGAAGGGAAATGGGTGCAGGAATGAAGGTCTTGGTGGGAAGAGAAATTCAGTTTTTCGAGAGGTTGAGCTTTAGGAAACGGGAAGTCATCCAGTCGGAGACAGCTGAGAGACACTCTCCCTTCTTGCGAGAAGAAATCACCTAAATTTAATTTCTCTTCAGATTGGCACCATATTACTGATGCAGACCTATCCATTTCCTCACCGCCACATTATAATTGAGGCTTTCTTTGACCCCCATCATTTCTAGAACACTAGTGCTACTAATCCCGATGACCGACTAAACTGGTCCTCCTCCACTCCAAATAATCTCGTCTTTCTCATCTGAGCAGGCTCCTCTACACGTTGTTTCTGTTCCTATGTTTCAATTTTGTCACCTTCCCATTGGCTACTGTTGTGGAAACTGTTGGCGCTGTATAAATGACAATGGAATTATTCCTGCAGATGTTCGTTTACACGAGGTGCCGAGGCTCGGCCTATACAGAGCAGGAATGATTGAAATGCTGTTTCTCAATCATTGTAGGACACCTATTCATGCTGTCAATCTTGGCTTACAAAGTTTCACTGGTCTTTGTGCTGAAACTAGTAAAGGGTCACTACCACCAAAAATGAAGCGTCCTTATGGTTTGTTTTGATACCTTACATGTACTTTGTTTTTCTCTTGTATATTTAGTAGGGTTGCACCGATACTAGTATCGGTATCGGTGCCGATACCGGGTACTGCAGGAGTACTTGGTACTCGTGCAGTACCCCCCCCCCCCCGATATTTTTCCCGATACCGGAAGCCGGCATTGAGCCGGCTTGCCGGCATCCGAGGGGCTGGGGCGGCTGTCCGAATGCTCTATTGGCATTCGGACAGGCCCTGCAGCTGCTCTCCGCGATACTTGCCTTCCTGAGTGACGCCGTGAAAGTCTTCGCGCGTTGCGCTCGTTGGAAGGACCCCAGCTGCGATCACGTGAGACCATGTGATCGCGGCTAGGGTCCTTCAACGAGCGCACGTGCAGAAGCTTTCCGGCGTCGCCAGGAAGGTAAGTATCGCGGAGAGCAGCTGCAGGGCCTGTCCGAATGCCAATAGAGCATTTGGACAGGCACCTGGAGCTCTCCGCGATGATACTTACCTTCCTGGCGACGCCGGGAAAGTTTCCCCACGTGCGCTAGTTGGAAGGCCCCCAGCTGCGATCACATGGTCCCACGTGATCACGGCTGGGGTCCTTCAAATGAGCGCAACGTGCGAAGACTTTCCCGGCGTCGCCCAGGAAGGGAAGTATCGCGTAGAGCTCCAGGTGAGCTGGGGGGCATTTTTATGAGGTCTGTTCTTATTGGAAAAGCGTCACATGACATAAAGTATCGGTACTCGGTATCGGTGAGTACTTGAAGAAAAGTATCGGTACTCGTACTCGGTCTTAAAAAAGTGGTATTGGTGCATCCCTAATTTTAGTTAAGAAAATATTTTAGTCAATGGTTCAGCTATTTTGTTTTGTAAACTGCCCCACCCCCACCGTATCTTCACTTGCTCTTCACTCTGGCAGTGGCCATATAATGGAGTCTATTAGTCGATCACTGTCTTAAATCTCATTGTATTGTGTGGGATGTATTCAAAGGACATCACTGGGGGTGGTAGGGAGCGTAAAAGACTTCTATTCTATCTCATTCAGCTGCCATCTATTAGATCATGTAGCCTACACCACACAATACACCCCCTGCTGCCTTATCTAATCATTCCCCCCTCCAGCTCCTTAAACTGCTAAATACTAGATCTTTGATAAGCCACCAACGTTAAAAAAACACTGGTATAAATGTTGCCTCATGGGAAAAATCTAAATTGTAGGGAGATAAAATCCAATTTTTTCCTTTTTACATGCAATTACTTATACAGAGAAACAGCTGCTTGTGTTTTATGTTTGTAATGCACACGTAATCTAGTTACAGCGTATGTAAGCAGTAGATGCAGTTCTGTTTTTTTCAGGACGGGGGTTTCTTTCTTAGATATTAAAACCTGTTATGTGTACTTAAGATTGCTATGTTAAATATTTGAACTTCAAGTTTGAAACTGGGTTCCCCCCAAGTTTTCTTTTAACTGGCATTGCTGCCAAGGCTGCAACTAGTTACATAATCTCTTTAGTTAGTTGAATATATAATTATTTTTTGTTGCTTGACAGCATTATGTAAAAATCACTTTCCCACTTCTTTCTTGTGCAATTTGCGTATTGTACATAACTTTTATACATGGGCAAAATGCATCTCGTGTAGCTTGGGTACTTTTCACAAACTAGGTACGAGAGCACCCTCTCCGATGGATTGCTGCGTGTCGCTGAAGTCAGTCTTTCACCCTGACCGAATGCTGCTGTGAGCACTTGGATAGACATGATAATGTCAGCAGATGTTGGTTGAGAATGGGTGGGGAGCACTCAACACAGTCTGACCATTCTAACCCCTTCACTGATGAGCCATTTCACCTGTGCGAAGCTCCTTTTTACCTTTTCGTGCTAATGTATAAATGTGATTTGAACTCAGGTTTTATGGTTCAATCCAGCCAAATTGTAGATTTTTTTACAGCACATTCAGCAGATTCCTAGTATAGCATTGTGTGTACTTCATGAACTGCCAGAATACTATAACAAAAACTTTAAAAGGTGAATTTACATTAAAATTTCAATCTTCTACGTTGTGTAAAAATTTCACGTTTTGTCAAGCCTTTCTGGTTATGTATTCTATGTGGTACACTTGTTAAAATAGAGATGGAAAGCAATTCTGAGAATTTGATTTTTAGCTAAAACTGAAAAAAAAAATTTGTTGGTGCAACATCATTGTTCACATAATTGAAATGTCAACAATAGTGCTGCATTAACTAAAAAAATAAATATATATTTTTCTCTTTACATTTAACCTGGTCATGTTTATTATTGGAAAGCTATGCTCTGGCCTTTCCATGATATCAAGCATGACCCTCTAGCTGCACTGTTCGGGAGACACGGGGATCCAAAGGACCCCCATCTACACTATAGGGATTTCTGTAGGAAATTCCTGGGCAGCAGGGGGTTAATTCCTGAACTGTCATCACGCCCTTGCATGTTGTCAGTGTGCAGGGGAGGGTTTGCTAAGATAAGGGATCGTGGCCTGGCAACTAAGGGGTTAGAGAGGCATCTTGGGAAAGGTCAGTCTGTGACCTTTCCAGCAATGGATCTTTTTGCTCTACCTTCTGATCAAGTGGGATCCAAAGGACCCCCTCTTAGGCACCCTCCCAGCCCTGTTGGGGGGGATGCCTGAAACAGACATTATTGTGCCCTTCGTGATGATACCAGTGTGCCGGGTGAGGGTATAAAAGCTAAGTCTGGCTTCAAGGAAGTCAGACCATTGAGAGACTTCAGACGGATAGGCAAATATAGGGAGGGAGGCACCGCTGACTGGGGGACATCCACTTCATGCGGTGATGCATGAGGATATTTATTTATTTGAAAAGGATTTTACCAGGAAGGATACATTGAGATTTCTCTCGTTTTCAAGTATGTCCTGGGTTCGAGAACAGTGAGTGGTTACAGTTGTTACAGAAATACAAAGTAATAAAATGCAAACTATTAAAAACAAAACACAAATATACAGATTAACATGTCATGGGAGGGGCTAGAACCTTGGGTTAATTAGGGTGATTTGCAAAGTGGAAGCAGCTGGAAAGTAAGCTACAAATTTCTGACCAGCACTGGGTGGGTGGGTGGATGGGGAGGGAGGGACAGCAGAGTCCAGGAGCAGCGCGGCAGCAGAGGGTGATGTGAGTGTGTGACCGGGCTGTGGATGAAAGAATTTGCAGAGTCAATTTGTTGAGGACCTGGGGGAGGGGCAGGGGCAGGCATATGGCAGCATGGTTTTAACAAAGCAGGAAATATATTTAGCAAGAAACAACAGTCAAAATATTAATAGATAGATGCAAGCATAAAATATTAACAGTACGATTAAAGTCAAAATTGTGGCGTAGAATTGCAGAAGACCTGTTGAATCGCCGGTACCTTCAGATGCAGAGTCCAGGAGCAGCGCGGCAGCAGAGGGTGATGTGAGTGTGTGACCGGGCTTCAGATGCAGAGTCCAGGAGCAGCGCGGCAGCAGAGGGTGATGTGAGTGTGTGACCGGGCTTCAGATGCAGAGTCCAGGAGCCGCGCGGCAGCAGAGGGTGATGTGAGTGTGTGACCGGGCTTCAGATGCAGAGTCCAGGAGCAGCGCGGCAGCAGAGGGTGATGTGAGTGTGTGACCAACACATCGCTCACAGCGAAAGGGTTAATGAGCTAGTCAGGGCACCTAGTGTCCCTTTTAAAATAATTTGAGTGGGGGGACAGTAGGTGGGAGGGAGTTTGGGCAGGAGACCAAACGGACTGTGGGAGAGACAGTCCTGTGGCAAAGGACCCCGAAGTTGGGGTCCAACAAAGGAAAAAACAGCAAATATGGAAGGCAATGCTACAAACAAGTTTTAACTTGGGTCCCTGACATACAAGGAGCGCCTTAAAGTTACTTCCATAATGGTCAGAAAAATTATTGAACGGATTGTTGGTCACGTCTGTTTTACAGCTAGTGGTGCTTTTTTTTTTTTTTTTTCAAATCTCATTTGTTTCTTCACAGAAGGCACTCCTTATGCAGGAGGGATATTCAGAATGAAGCTCATCTTGGGCAAAGATTTCCCAGCTGCACCTCCTAAAGGATACTTCCTAACGAAGATATTTCATCCAAACATTAGTAGCAACGGAGAGATATGTGTCAATGTACTGAAGAAAGATTGGAAAGCTGAACTAGGCATCAGACACATTTTACTTGTAAGTATAAATGTTTGGCTTCTGAATGGCTAGGTTTAAGGGAATGTAAAACCTCACAATAGAGCTCTTGTCAAAGTTTCTTGCTTCACTCTATCTAGCACGAATAGGTTTCACTGAATTAAAGATATACGCAAGGCACTGTGACCATTAGTGGGTTTGCGTGGTAGATAATTTGAGTGCCCACTGGGGAGGTTGTCTTGGAGGGCTTAGAATGTCGGCCAGACTGAGTACTGATCTCAGGTTTGAGTATTGAGACTTTGATATTACTGCTCCTTAAACCCTTGCAACCTTTGCACAAATTACTCGTGTCAGACTGAACTTTTACAAAGTCTATTCACAAGGCACTGAAATTGAACAGCATTTCGGTGCATTGAATTTCGTCTCACTTCAGTGAATACTCTTAAATAATCAGTATTTTGCTGAAAATGGCCTCCGAAGCAGTTGTCGATTGCTGCCTAAAAGCGTCGAATTGTGCCGATACTACTTTGCCATATTCCTCTGACAAAAATAGTCTACCATAGACTCTGAAATCAATAAACATGTAGTACATGTCTAAAGAGGTCCTTTTTAAAAATACACAGGAAATCAGGTCGTTTAATTGAAACTTAGCAACAATTAGGTGTTCTGTGAATAGAAGATCGATGATTCTTAATGGAACAACTTCATGCTGCGGAGTCTGCAGCACAATGCAGTGTTTTGGTGAATTGACAGCTTTGTGAAGATACAAATTGCCCTGACATTGCACCTATGGTGACCTTCACCATTCGTTGGTAAATAACCCTCAAAACGTTGAATGCTGTGGTGTAACTGAAGTTATACTACCTCAACTATCATTAGGCAGAGTATGGAAGAGGGTTAATGGGATTACCCAGAACAGCCCCACACGTGTATTCAAATCACATGTAACAGCAGTGTAAACCTGGCCTGTGGCATTGCTAGCTCTGATTTACAAGGGACCTGTTTGTTGCAGGTTACAATCAATTTGTATAGAGCTGGCAAGACTCAAAAAGCTCTATAGCGGCATGTAGATGACTCAAAGCAGGTCCTGTAGATGACTCAAAGCAGGTCCTGTAGATGACTCAAAGCAGGTCCTGTAGATGACTCAAAGCAGGTCCTGTAGATGACTCAAAGCAGGTCCTGTAGATGACTCAAAGCAGGTCCTGTAGATGACTCAAAGCAGGTCCTGTAGATGACTCAAAGCAGGTCCTGTAGATGACTCAAAGCAGGTCCTGTAGATGACTCAAAGCAGGTCCTGTAGATGACTCAAAGCAGGTCCTGTAGATGACTCAAAGCAGGTCCTGTAGATGACTCAAAGCAGGTCCTGTAGATGACTCAAAGCAGGTCCTGTAGATGACTCAAAGCAGGTCCTGTAGATTGACATCAAAGCAGGTCCTGTAGATGACTCAAAGCAGGTCCTGTAGATGCTCAAAGCAGGTCCTTAGATGACTCAAGCAGGTCCTGTAGATGACTCAAAGCAGGTCCTGTAGATGACTCAAAGCAGGTCCTGTAGATGACTCAACAGGTCCTGTAGATGACTCAAAGCAGGTCCTGTAGATGACTCAAAGCAGGTCCTGTAGATGACTCAAAGCAGGTCCTGTAGATGACTTTCAAACAGGTCCTGTAGATGACTCAAAGCAGGTCCTGTAGATGACTCAAAGCAGGTCCTGTAGATGACTCAAAGCAGGTCCTGTAGATCAGTGGTCCCCAACCCTGGTCCTCAGGGCCCACTAACAGGCCAGATTTTGCAGATCACCATGGGGAAAAGCAGACTGAATCCTGCAATCACTGAGCAGCAAATCATAACACCTGTGCTGTGCTTCAGATATCTGGCAAACCTGGCCTGTTAGTGGGCCCTGAGGACCAGGGTTGGGGACCACTGCTGTAGATGACTCAAAGCAGGTCCTGTAGATGACTCAAAGCAGGTCCTGTAGATGACTCAAAGCAGGTCCTGTAGATGACTCAAAGCAGGTCCTGTAGATGACTCAAAGCAGGTCCTGTAGATGACTCAAAGCAGGTCCTGTAGATGCTCCTTACTAGAGTGAAGCAAACAAGCTCATGGAGCCCTTCATCTAAAACCAACTAAATGTCTCCTTGTTGGACAAGGTGCTTTTAATTCTCAACCCGAGAAAGTCTGTTTTCTGTTCTGTTCTTGAATGGTGTGTACTTTTGAGAGCTACCCAAAAAATCCAGGGAAAAGGGACCTTGAACTAAACTAAATGCCTTGGCAACATCCAAGGTCTTGATGCACACCCCAAACTGATTTGATTTTTGCCACAGCTTCTTTCAAAATGATTTGCTGCTCTTCATATGTTTTAGTACTGACTTCTCAGGGTATATCATGTAACATGTGAGGTATATATGTAGAATGTTCCACGCCATTTTTAGTCTTAAGGTTTTTATTTCACATGTGGAATAATCCAACTCCTGGTGGTTTTTCTATGATTTTGAAAATTACACTAATTTCATACTGTCAATGCAGGTGATTAGGGCTGCTGTTCTCTCATAAGATTTATTTCTTCTAATATTGTGTTTTCTTTCCCCTTAAGACTATAAAGTGTTTGTTGATTCACCCAAACCCAGAGTCAGCACTGAACGAAGAGGCTGGACGCCTCCTACTGGAGAACTATGAAGAGTACGCATCCCGTGCTAAGCTCATGACTGAAATCCATGCCCAGGCATCCAGCTTTAGGAACAAAGATTCTACAGATCCATGCTCTTCATCTGCCACAGTGGCAAATGGAGACGGACCCATGGCCAAGAAACATGCTGGAGATAGGGATAAGAAACTAGCAGCCAAGAAGAAGACAGATAAAAAAAGAGCATTAAGGCGACTTTAAAAATAAACTATCCAATGGGCAGTAAATGCTTCTGGATCAAAGCATGAAAAGAACTTGTGTGCAGACTATTAGTGGGTGGGGGAGACTGAAGAACAATGTCGGGGGTTCATTTCTATATCCTTTCCCCTACTTTATTTTGTTTTTTAAAGGCTTTTTTGTTCGTTTTTTCACTGTTAAGTTATTTAAATTATAAAATCTATTAAATACTTTTTCATGATATTTCTGTTTTTTTGACATTAATTCCTGTGCAGTGAAGCACAATACAATTTCCATTCTTTACCACTCTAAAAACCTATTGTTTTGGTCAAGCTATTAGCAGCTTTGTATTTGGAATAATTGGGAGCTGCTGGTAGTCTTTGTGGAGCCCCATAGGACTACTGTGTAGCATGTGACTAGGGTTTTGTTGGTGCTATGGTTGAACACTGGGGACTATTTTGAGTGCATGCAGATCACTGGGAACAGAGGATGGGATGGATCACACCACAAGACCAGAGGAAAGTTTGGGATTTTTTCGTGTAATTTAACCTCCCTGGTGGTATTCCCGAGTGACTCGTTCAATTTAGCTACCGCAAACAGTAAATCCGAGCCACACTCGGGCTGCATACTCACCTCAACCTGCGTGCCCTCACTGTCCCTCCGCAGTGTGATCGGGCGACTTGCTTCCTGATAACGCTCCCTGCGAGTCACACGATGCAGATGGGTGGGACCAGGCAGCAAATTGGTAAACTGTAAAAAATGTTTTTATCCTACAGCATGAATTGCTCATTAACAGCCACTAGGTGGCACTAACAGACCATACACATTCTAATACTTGACTGTATATATGGTTTGAAGATCTTATTTGCACGGATTTCAGTGAGCTATTCCTAATTATTACAGGCTTACTATATAAAACATGTTTTCTATCAAAAAAAAATTGAGACGCTTTTAGACACAAAATTTTGGAAAAAATTTGCCCGCTAGGGAGGTTAAAGGGATAATATATTAAAAACTGCTTTTTTCCCTTAAAATAGCTGGGAAGAGGCTGTCGGCATCTCAAATTAAGTATTTTAAGGTGCTTTACTCACATTTTGTTCTTTGGTACAGAGCTCCTCTTCAGCTCAGGCGCTTCCGAACCCAGAAGTCCTTGCAGCTTAACTACACAATTTGCGCTCCTATGCCACTTGCGTGGCATATGAACTGCAAATTGTGCACCTTATGTACTAAAGTTGTCGCACCTGCGCAGGTAGATGGACTGGACGCACAATCTGCAGTTTGAGAACAGCGTGTTGATGTCACTCCCGAGAAGCCAGGAAATTCAATCCTGGCTGCTGGGGCGGGTGTGGGAAACACCTCTATTTCAGCCTGTTTCTGCCAGATGGGGCAGCAGGGAGGGGTGGAAACCCTACATATTCTGGTCACTTTGAAAAAGTTCTCTGGATGAGCAGTAATCCTTTTGAGGGGTGAAGAGATTTTGCAGCAGAGGTTGTGACAAGCGACTGATCGTTTACTTGTGTTCTTTAGGATTGTTGATGGGGGAACTGGTGCAGGACTCACTGGGTGGATTGCTAGAGCAACTGGTACAGGGTCTGAAAAGCAGTAAAGATGCTTTCACGTGGGCCTTGTGTTAATCTGTTTAGGAATGTGATACATACTTGCATAAAAACCTTAGTTGTAAAGTATTCACACTTTAGCGCTTGTGAGTCAATAATTTATAGACTCTCGAGTGCGCAATTGGGCTGATTCAAGCTTGTTCATGGCTACAGGTGAAAATGGGAAAGTATCCCATTTTGAATGATTGTTCGTTTTGTCTGTTAGTATTGCTATCTTACAGAATGCCCAGAGTCAAATTGTAGGAATTCAGGCTTTCTGCCCCCACATGATCCACAGTGAAGCTTCTCCCATTTTGTGAAATGCTGTTTGTCAGAAAATTTTCACCATTTAATCTTTAGCGAACTCTGGCGTTTTTTAAAATTGCCCTTTAGTCTCTTCACATGCTATACATGGTTTGGTGCTTCAAAAATATATTTTCTACCTTGTTTCCAATTACCTACATGTGAAATAGATACTTAAGGATCTCTTTTCATAAATTTTATATGGATGTAGAAGTCGATGTTCATGCATTTTCATTACTCATGTATGCAGGAAATGATTTCTATAGCGCCTCAGTCTCCGCAGCGTTTTATAATAACCACGGGGAACAAGATATGGAAACTAGGTGTAGAGGGCCCTTCTCGTAGGAGCTTAGTCTAGAGCAGTGTTTCCCAAACCTGTCCTCAGGACCCTCCGCCTCGCCAGGTTTTCCAGATATTTACAGCACAGGTGATTTGCTGCCGAGTGATTGCAGAATTCAGTCTGCATTTCCCCAAGGTGATCTGCAAAATCTGGCCTGGTTGAGGGTCCTGAGGACAGGTTTGGGAAACACTGGTCTAGAGGGATTGTGGTTGAAGACCAGGGGAATTTTACTGGACGGCAGGATCATTAATACCAGTGGTTCAGGCATGGTGCGGCCATGGAAGCAGCTTCAATTCTGTAAGTGGAGTTGCATCACTGTGGTATGTGAATCTGAAGAGATGGGCTTAGAGGGACTTCTTGAAGGCCTAAAGATTAGGGGAGTTTGATAGGGTGAGGCAGGTCATTTCACAGGAACACAAATTTACAGGGCGTAACGTGAAAAAAAACTAGGGATGCACCGATACTAGTATCGGTGCTGATACTGCCGTTTGCACAAGTACTTAGTACTCGTGCAAATGGCCCGATACCGGAAGCCAGCGCTGGGCCGGCTTGCCAGTATCCGTGGTGCTGGGGAAGCTGGTCGTGTGCATAAGCACTCGGCCAGCGTTCCCCTCCGGGCTGCAATACTCACCCCTTCTGAAGGTTCGGTTGCACGGCTGTGATGCAGTCGCCGGGTGCTTCTGTGACGCTGCCTCTCGGCTGGAGGCAGCGTCAGGTGCCCGGCCACGTGATCGCACCACAGCCGTGCGACTGGACCTTCGGAAGGGGTGAGTATTGCAGCCCGCTGGAGGGGGAACACTGGCCGAGTGCTTTTCATGCATGCAGCCAGCTTCCCCAGCGTTCGCTGGGGGTAATAACAATGAGAGCTGGGACATTCGGTTTATATATCCCCCCCCCCCCCCCCAAGATATATCTGTGAGCTGGGGGCATTTTATATGAAGTCTGTTCTTATTGGAAAGTGTTCACATGACAATAAAAGGATCGGTACTCTATCGGTGAGTACTTTTAAAAACTATCGGTACTTGGTCTTAAAGTGGTATCGGTGCATCCCTTAAAAAAAAAAATTGTTTCCCACTCACTTTGCTTAGCCCTGATTGGCTCGATCGCACAGATGGGAGTTCAAAGGGTCCCCACTTCGGCCGGGTGCACACGAGCGCACTCAGAGTGGAAGGAACGTCTGAGTGGATGTTCCTTCCACTCGACGCCAGCCTGCCCCCAGCGCTGCAAAGCGCGGTCCTCCTATGGAGGATCGCGCTTTGCAGCCCTGTTGACGTGCATCCTAGCGCATCGACAGGATCGCTAGCTGGACGCAAGCTACTTCGTGGACGCGTAGAAGCATGTGACCAGCCTGTTGCAGCATCACATGGCTGCGATGGTAAGTGCAGATGAAGTGCGCTCATGTGCACCCAGCCTTCACCCTTCCAAACCAATGTTTGTCTTCAAATTCCACGTTCAGAGGGCCTCAAAGAACATATATAGGCAGTGGCGTCTCTAGGAACAATATTTAGGAGGGGGGGGCTACATAAGATACCACAGTTAAAACTGGGGGGCACTAATAATTCTCACCACTAAATCATCCCACTGAATAAAACTAAGGGCTCTATCACCTGGTGTGAGCTAAAACACCATCACTAAAGGAAAAATTTAGCACAAGTTGCTAAAACTGAGTGCCTGACGACCTAACAGATCACCTTGTCCACGGTAGTCCATGATCAAGGTCGTTTGGCGCATGCTAGGGAAACTCTAAGACCCGGACTGAGACCCAGCGCTAATGCGGGTATGTACTGGATAGAACTGTTTACCTATCTCCTGCCCTCACAAGCTTGAATATGAACACATCCAGTGAATAACCTCACACCCCTACATTATTAAAATCCTCCAAGGTGGCCATATCATCCATGTTTTGATGCTCACATATATTAAGGCTGATGGGCATTGCAGGATAAATGCCACCCAAAAGCATGTATAATCATTACACTGCATTTAATAGATCCAAAAGGAAGGCCAAGTGAACCACAATAACTTCCCTGCTGCAGCATATAAATAATACATGTTTCAGGGCAAGATTTATTCACGTGTCCCTTTAAACATGGTCCACAGTCACCCTAATAATCAACCGCTTTCATACTATGAATAACCCCCAGCATAAAATGTTTAAAATTAGGTGATAGAATAAACATGCCTCAACCATGGACAAAGGATACATATAATAGAGCCAACTGCAACAGCAGCGACCTTGCTGACCAGATCCATTACTATGGTGTATGGGGCCAAGAGAACATCTGTGCTGCATTCCTTTCAATTGCCTGTTAATTTTGGGTGAGGACCTGTTTTTTGTTTTTTTTGGAGCTAGCACCAGGGTTGAGCAGTAGGTAAAATGTTGAAGTTAGCGCCCCTCAAAAAATTAGCGCTGGCACCAAGTGATCTGTTAGCTGCAAAAGCGCTAGAGCTCTCTACTGCTCCCCGTGTTAAGTAAAGGATGCGGAAAGTACAGTAAGCTTGCGGTACAAATCACTAATAGCAACTCGCTAAGTGATTTTTCACGTTTGTAGCGGGAGGCAAACGATCTGTTGGTCAGGTACTAAACTGAATTAACCTGGTGCTAACGCAAAACCATGCTGACGCAAGGGTTAGCTCATACCAGGTAATAGTGCCCTAAATAAGTATATAAATCAGATTCCAAAATCCCAGAGTAATGTGATGAAATGATGCCTTTTTGTTGTACTAACCTGATACTTCAATATTTTTTTGCCACAATTCAGCAGTTTCGGCTGAATGTCAACTGCTTCAGCGACTCCACTTTTAGCAAATTACAGTGACCATTCGCTAAATAGGGAATTCACCATATTTTCAGCTAAATGAATTCCCCAAAATGAAATGTGACGAAAAGCAGAGGATCTAAAGATGATTAGACCCTTTAGATCAGTGTTTCCCAAACCTGTCCTCGGGACCCTCAACCATGCCAGATTTTGCAGATCACTTTGGGGAAAAGCAGACTGAATCCTGCAATCACTGAGCAGCAAATCATATCACCTGTGCTGGGCTTCAGATATCTGGAAAATCTGGCGAGGCAGAGGGTCCGGAGGACAGGTTTGGGAAACACTGCTTTACAGTAGTTTATAACTTCCATAAAAACCCCTGAAATGCCATAAACCCAGGAAAATACAATAATATAATAAACATTGTCGCATTTAGCCTACCCCTTAACCCCCTAAAATGCAATTAATCAAGGGAAAACATGAAATGAATACACTGTGAGGCATGTAGCCAACCCATTAACCCCTAAAATGCCATTAATCAAGGAAAAAATAAAATATACTGTGAGGGATGAATTAACCCTTATTATACAACTAAAACGAGGCTAAAACTAACTTAATACACAATGTAATGGTATAGTCTGAACATTAACCACTTCATTGCTGAGCCATTTCAACCGTGTGAAAATGTTTAAGTGCACCTTTTTACTTAACATTTTAGGACTTTTATGTCACACTGAATATGGTTATATTGGGTATCACTGGAAAGGCCAGAATCTGCCCTTTTCAATGACACCTAGATCGTCTATATACGATGCACAGGGACGGAGATACAACAGTTCGAAAAAGTGTGGGAAGCTGGATACAAATTTTTGGTGGGGGGCACATGAGGGGTAAGGAATAACCTAGGGGGGGCAATTGCCCCCCTGTAGAGACGCCTATGTATATAGGGCACCAAAAAGATGCTTCCTGCTGTAATATTGTATTATGGCAAGCATGAATTGTTACTTTATGATGGGCCTCTTGTGCCTCTGAGTGTGCCTGCAGGATTTTTCAGGCAAACCCTTAATGAACTACTTTTCTGGATGCAGCAGACCGAAAGATGGATATCTAAAAATAAAATTCAATTTATTCTAGAAAACAAACCTAGAGCTCTTTATATATAAAAGCTTGACTGGAATGTTTTTCGTCCCTCCTGGGACGATTGCAGCCAGTAAAACTGGGTTTTCTCAGAACTCCCATCTGTGCGATAGAGCCAACCAGGGCTCAGCAAAGTGAGAGTGGGAAATTAACAATATATGTTGGTTGTCTTTGTTAGCATGTTGCGCTATTTCCCCACATACATAAGTATTGAAAAGGCATGAACATCGACTTCTACATCCATATGAATGTATGAAAAAAACGTGTAGTTGATTGGAACTATGGTAGAATATATTTATATTTGAGTGCCAAACCACCGATGCCATATACAGTATGTTGTATTTTATGGGTGTTTGGGAGACACCGGTGTGGTTACATAGGCCAAAAAAAGACATGCGTCCATCGAGTTCAGCCTCTTACATATCACCTACTGCTGTTGATCCAAAAGAAGGCAAAAAACCCAGTCTGAAATGCTCGCCAATATGCAACACACTGGGAAAAAATTCCTTCTTGACCCCAGAATGGCAGTCGGATTTCTCCTTGGATCAAGAAGCTTACCCACATATTAAAATATTATAACCCCTAATATTCTGTCTGGAGGAAGTAATACAGTCTTCTAAAAGTCTGTACAGTCTGACTCAACCACCTCAACAGGTAGAGAATTCCACAGCTTTATTGTTCTCATCACAAAATAACCCTTCCTATGCTTTAGGCTGAATTTCCTTTTGTCCAGTCTAAGGCCCCGTTCACACTTCTCTTTATCGGGTGGATTTTGCCGCGACATCGCAGCAAAATCCGCGACCGCGTCACGCTGTATAGCTTCTCCAATGCGTTTCAATGGAGCTGTTCACATCTTGCCGCGCGATGTCGCGGTAGCATGTCCCTGGTACATGACCCTTTGTTTGCGGTTTGCTATCTGTGATTTGCATTGGTGGTGCTTTGCAAAAGTCGCACAAAACCGCGACATTATCGCACTATGTCGCGAATATGAAAATCGCGCGATTTTCAAATCACACAGTGTGAACAGGGCCTATATGGGTGACCTCGTGTCCTGTTAATGAATAGGTTTCCAGACAATGGTTTATAATGGCCCCGTATATATTTATATAAAGTTATCAGATCCCCTCTGATGCGCCGTTTCTCTAAACAGGTTTAAGCTAGTTAGCTAGTTAGCTAGTTAGCTAGTTAGCCTTTCCTCATAACTTAAACCTTCCATACCCATTTATTAATTTAGCCGCCCGTCTCTGCACTTTTTCTAGCGCTATAATATCCTTTCTTAACCTCCCTGGCGGTCTAATTTTTTCAAAATTTTGTGTCTTAAAGCGTCTCAAAGGAAATGTTTATATATACAGTAGTAAGCCTGTAATAATTAGGAATAACGCACTGAAATCCGTGCAAACGAGAGTCTAGTAAAAACACTGAGTCCGATAAAGTTTGAAACCTGACATAATAATTTATTATCCCAAAAATAATTTTCCAAAATAATGCTAATAAATTATATTCAATCATATAATCAAACCAAAAACACTGAAATCTTTCAGAAAACAAGGGTGCAATATTAGACTGTGTATGTATGGTCTGTTTCTGATCCTTTAGTGCCACCTAGTGGCCGTTCATGAAAAGGTCATGCTTCTGGGGATTTACATTGGAATATTCTTTTTTTTTGTTTGCTGCCTGGTCCCGCCCCCTGCATCGTATGACTCGCAGGGAGCATTACCAGGAAGCAAGTCGCCACGATCACACTGCGGGGGACAATGAGGGAGCGCAGGATGAGGTGAGTATGCAGCCTGAGTGTGGCTCGGGGTTACCTTCGCGGTAGCGAAATTTAACCCCCGAGTCACACTCGGCAATACTGCCAGGGAGGTTAAGATAGGTGAACAAAATTGAGGTGAACAAAATTGAACAAAAAAAGGTGAGCATATTCACTGCACAGGTCTTACCATTGATTTATAAAGAGGCAAAATTCAGTTTTCATCACGAGAGTGAATTCCCCCTTTAACCTGATGGCGGTCTGATTTTTTTCATAATTTTGTGTCTTAGAGTTTAAATTTTTTTGGAAAGAAATGTGTTGTTTTATATAGTAGGTCTGTAATCCTTAGGAATAATTCACTGAAATCTGCAAACAAGATTCTAGTAAACACACCGGGTCTGATATAGTTTGAAACCCAAAATAATTTATTGTACAAAAAATAATTATCCAAAATAATGAAAATAAATAATATTCAATAATATAATAAAACCAAAAACACTGAAATCTTTCAGAAAACAAGGGTGCAATATTAGTCACTGCGTGTTGCCTCAGTAAACATCCTTGGTATGATATATCTTGAAACATGGCACTGCATAAAGTCCAACGTCACAATCAGGACAATGGAACCTGGTTTCCTTTCGGATTTTCTTACCCTTGTCATCCCGCTTGGAGCAACACACCACGCACATCCTAGTAGGTGCTGACTTCCGCTCAGTTGGTGGGATGTATTCCACGAAGTGATGACCAGTCAGGCATTCAAGGTTGACAATGCCAACAGCACGACGTCCCGGTCTTCTCCCAGCCACCGGTGTATGGTGGTGCAGAAAGATACATTCGGCAATCTTCCAAATGAAGTCTGAAGGAGAGGCTGGTCACTTTTTTTTTCCGGGTGAGAGCAGACTGATTTGCATATGTAGCATTCGTCCATGTAATGGCACATTCCCTGTGAGACCTGAGCGGGCTCCACCGTAGAGCAGGCCACTAGTGCAGCTGCTCATCCTCAGGACCCTCACAAACCTCTTTTTTCTCACTACAAGTATACAGGGTAATCCAGACGTGGAAAAGGTTGGGTCCTAGTGGCGCACTTGATACTTCCCGAAATGGGAGATACTTTGTGTGGTGGATATATGTCAATGGTCGTTGGATAAAACACGTGCAAAAATGCATATAGCGTGCAAAGGCACAATCATAAAGTGCAATTCAACAGTAGTAGTGCTATTACCTACTGTCATATGTGTGAATCAATCTCACAATTAAAAAACATAAAATGCAAATTGCATATAAAGTGCTTAGACTCGTAACTTTCTTCTGTTAATATAGTGCAAACACAAATAAGAGTTGGTGTGAATCCCGAAGGTTCCACAATCTCACAATGCAAATCGTGAGTGCAAATGCATATAAAGTGCATATACTCGTAATGATCTTCTATTAATAAAGTGCAAACACAAAAAGTGTTGGTGTAGAATCAAGGAGTCCTTATGTCCAATAATTTTACCAGTCTCTAGTCTATTGCCACACAAAGTGCGTGTGCAGAGAGTTACCCAAAGGGTAAATAAATCAGAACCAGGGTTGTTGACCGCCAAATGATTCTTAAAGTCAAATGTCCCAGCGTTGTACTTCCTTCCTCCAATTGATGGATTTCATAACATGGGGAGGAGAGAAGAAAAATAATAGTGCAGACTGCTATGATTGATTGAGGTGGGTATATATATATATAATACACTCACAAATTCAAGAGCCTAATGGGTCCCGGCTCTGGATTGAAATGCCTCACGTCAAATACAGGGTGACGTTCCCCCTTCTTTAGCCGAGAATCGTCCGGTGGTCCTCAAATAAAACACATATAGAGAGGGAATGCTCCCATAGCATAACTCAGCTTGTATATTTAGATGGTTACAGTTGTCATTCAACTCACCAGCGGTGGAGCCTCGATTATCTCAGGCTCAGCGTAAAGGCGAATGGTGCTTCTCAGCCAGGTGAGCACCTAACCCCTTTCTCCTGTGGTGTCTTCTTGTTCCAAACTCTACTCCTTGATCGACTTCAATTCAGGAAGGTAGGGTGGCAAAAGGTCAGATGATTCTCAGAAGGATGATGGTGGAGTTGCAGGAAACATAAAATAATAAACAGGAACAGATTGGTACAGCAGAGCAGCGCGTTAGTAGTAGCACCGGTCCTCACTCTCTCAGCACAAGAGCTGTAATGAGCTGTAATAATCCAGACGTGGACCCATTGCTCGAGGTGCCTAGAGGGATGTCAGCTATACCCTCCTGACGAGGCTTAACAAGGCCGAAACGATCATCGGGGCTGGCTGTATCTCTCGTGCAGGGATGACGTCCTTGGCAATCAGTACTGGCCACCCTTTCTTAGGTGAGAGCAGGCTGATTTGCATGTGGAGCATTCGTCCCTGTAATGGCACATTCAAGCAAAAACCCTGTGAGACCTGAGCAGGCCCCACCGTAGAGCAGGCCATTAGTGCAGCTGCTCGCCCTCAGGACCGTCACAAACCTTTTTTTCTCACTTTTTTTCAGCAGAATGTAGGCATTCCACAAGCATTGCTCAAGAAGATGCCTGAAGATCTTCTTGTAATACTACTTCTGTTTCCGCATAGCTGGGTAGAATGTCATCACTTGATCAGCTCGGTCAACACCTCCCATGGTGGAATTGTAATCCATCACTACCTGCAGCTTCATGATGTCTTTCCCACCTCTTGTATGTACCATGACAGTGGAGTTGTTATGGACAGTACTCATTAGGCACACATCTTTTTTGTCACGCCATCGCAGTGCCATCATTTTGCCTTTCTGCCAGGCAACCATTTCTCCAGTCTTCAGCTTTTGATTTCTAAAGATTGGCGGCATTTCGCGCGGGTTAGGCCAGGCGGTTCCATAGGCGTCTGTCTTGTGCTGCAGGAGACACTCATAGAGTTCAGGAGATGTGTAGAAGTTGTCCGTTGTCACGCAATAGCCCTGATTCAGCAATGGCTCAATGAGTGAAAGCACGGAGGATGTTGCCAATGCATACTTGCTGTATTTCTCGTGGAATTTCGTCCATTTTTCCGGTGTAGATGACGGAATTCCAGATGTAACCAGTTGAGGATTCACACAGCATGTAGGATTTCACGCCAAATTGTGCTCTCTTTGATGCAATGTATTGCACCCAGCTTAGCCGTACCTTGTAGGCCATAAGACTTTCCCTCTCTGGCACATAGGTCCGTTGGAAATTAGTGGCGATCATTTGATACACGTCCCAAATTTTCCTCAGTTTTGGGGTAGGATGTGTAGTTTCATCAAATTCCTCGTTGTTTACAAAGTGAAGGAATTTCATTATCAGGGTAAACTGGTACTCTGGCATCACCGTGCCAAAGAATGGAGTGGCAAGCAATTTATTAGTTGTCCAATACCACTTCTGCATCGGTTTACCCACCACTCCCTGAAGTATTATTAGGGCCAGGAATTTCCAGATGTCAATCTTTGGTCACTGGTTCCCACTTTCTGCTACGTGATCACTTCCGCGGCAGAGTAACCGATTGTTGCTCCTGGTACCGGTTTGTCTCAGTAACAATTTTTTCAATGACCGCATCAGTCAGGAATAATTGCAGGTATGCCAAGGGGTTGTTGTGTTCAACGTCCACTTTCATACCAGGTGCTCCAGTAAGGCTGGCGTCAGACGAGCGTTCTATGTGCGCCCGTACTGATGATGCGTTATGACGCTGCAACGGGGCCGGTCACAGCTTGTGCACACTTGTGCGCGCGCACGATATGCGGCGCGCAACAAGCGTCCATTATCCAAGCTGCTCCGGCAAAGCGCTAGGACGCGCTTTGATGGAGCTGCAAAACGCGATTCTCCATAGGAGGATCGCGCTTTGCAGCGCTGAGCGCAACTGAGTGCGCTCAGCGAGGTGACCAGACGGGTGTCGAGTGGAAGGAACGTCCACTCTCACAGACGTTTCTTCCGCTCTCCAAAGATGCTCGTCTGACACTTGCCTAAATGGGAATCTTGGGGGCGCTGCATGATCCACACCACCGTCAATAGAGCACCAAATTTGCACCTCGCTCAGCGCAATGTCAGATTAGTTGCTGTCGTCACTTTCTATGTCTGAGGACGAATCTACCCACGAATCACTGTCGCTCAATTCTGCGAGTAATTCAAACTCGCTGTCGCTGCTCTCTGGCTGGTCTGCAACCGGTTTGGAGGTACAAGCGTGCTTTTTGGACGCCATAGACATACAGAAGTGCAGTCAGGGCACAGAACCACTCACTAAGGATACCTGGGGTGAGTGAGACACAAAGTAATCCTGACAGAATGCATTGCACCTGTCAGGATTTTATACTCTTTATGGTTTTTAAAAAAAATCTCTTAAAAGTTGCCGCCAGGTACCGCCCACCTGCATTGCGGTGCTCGCAGGGAGCGGAACGAGGAAGCAAGTCGCATGCCGCCGCGATCACACGGAGGTGACTGCAGGGGCCTGCGAGGGAGCGCTGGATGGGGTGAGTATACATACAGCCCGAGTGTGGCTCGGGGTTACAGTTCGCGGTAGCGAAATTTAACCCCGAGTCACACTCGGGAATACCGCCAGGGCAGTTAATGCATGCCAATACCTTGCTGACCTTGGCAGCTGCTGTTTGATATTGTGCAATGTTACTTAATGTGAAGTCTATGATTATTCCCAAGTCCTTCTTCTGCTTTGATTTCCCTAACTTAGTATCATTTAGGGTATAAGTTGCTAGTGTGTTCTTCACTCCAAAGTGCATATCTTTGCATTTATCTACATTAAATTTCATCTGGCATTTAAGTGCCCAGTCCCCCAATCTATCTAAATCCCTCTGCAACGAAGTAACATCCTGCTCACATTGTATTACTTTTCCTAGTTTTGTGTCATCTGCAAACACTGATACATGGCTTTCAATGCCTATTTCAAGGTCCTTTATAAATAAATTGAATAGAATTGGTCCTATAATAACAAACCCCTGAGGGATACCACTTACCACTGATTTCCATCTTGAAAATGTACCATTTATGACCAAAATAAAACTTGGTCTAGATGAAAACACTTGTTCTTGGATAAAAAAAACTGGATAAAAGATAGGTCTTTTATCCAGTTTTTTTTATCCAAGAACAAGTGTTTTCATCTAGACCAAGTTTTCTTAATTTAAATAGTAACCTCTAGTGTGGAACTGTATCGAAAGCTTTGGCAAAATCCAAGTAAATCACATCCACTGCGACTCCCTGATCTATACTTCTACTTACTTCCTTATAGAACGCAATTAGGTTAGTCTGACATGAACTGTGTTTTATAAAACCATGCTGATTTTTTTTTTTTTTTAATATTTTTATTGAGAGTATCGTGGTACAGGAATAGTGCAGTATCAGTTCACTGTAAGAGCGGAAAGTCTTAGTGGGAAATCATAACATGAACATATCAATTACATTGACAATTACACCATAGGATGAGTGTTGCAGAGTCTCTTAAACATTTTTCAAGTGGAGAACTCAGAACACAGGGAGGAAGGGGAAACCTCAGGGCCATTAGGCATATGCTCTGCAACAGCGGAAGGCAGAGGCAGTACATGTGTAAATATAGTGTGAACGGAAAAGTCCGAAGATCATAAACCACAAGCCTTGTGTATTTTATGAATGTCCCATATTGCCCATGGTTCTTTCTTGGGAGGATGGAGGCCACATGCCGATGTGATTTGCGAATCAAAGGAGCGGTATTGATCCAACAGTGTGATTATTTGTGGGCGTGTTGGGA
Source organism: Leptobrachium leishanense (assembly GCA_009667805.1). Taxonomy (NCBI): domain Eukaryota; kingdom Metazoa; phylum Chordata; class Amphibia; order Anura; family Megophryidae; genus Leptobrachium; species Leptobrachium leishanense. The sequence goes on along the minus strand of CM019073.1, from coordinate 76,784,034 downwards.
TAGAGGTCGATTTCCAGTTCCGGGCGATGAGCAACATTGTTGTGGATATGATAATGAATAACATTTTAAGATGTGGTTTGGGCAGGTGAATCATTCCCAACAGTAGAATCTCCGGTGAACATTGAATCTGGCTGCTGAGGACTTCCGTTGCAAGAAGAGAAATCTCTTTCCACAGTTGTGTTGTCACATCCAGGTTCCCGGGTGGCTCTCAGGGGGACCCCGGATGCGTGGTGCCGCCGGCTGGCCGAGTGCCAGGAGCTCCGGCGGCACTCGGCGTAGATGTGGCTGATCAGGGGGCTGGGCGCGGCGTGATGACGCGGAGCCGCCGGCCTTTAAATAAGAAGCGCGTGCTAAGTGCCTTGACTTGACGTGGAGTTTCTTTTCCACATCGCTATTCACTGTTGTGTACATTCGTCACTGACCCTGCTTTATTCTGAGGACCCCGACCTGTTGCCGACTTTGCCTGACATAACGACTATTCTATCTCTGTACCCCTGCCTGTTGTGTTTGCCTCCTGGTGCTGCTGGTGTGCGCTCTATCCTACCACATACTGTATCTCAGTACACAGTGCAAAAACCATTGCTGACCCGGTCTGTTATAACAACGATTCTATCTCTGTACCCCTACCTGTTGTGTTTGCCTCCTGGTGCTGCTGGTGTGTGTTCGATCCTGCCACATACTGTGTCGCAGTACACAGTGCAAAAAACATTGCTGACCCCGTCTGTTATACCAACAATTCTCTTTCTGTACCCCTGTCTGTTGTATCTGCCGCCTGGTGCTTTTTATGTATATGCTTTCTATCCTGCCATATACTGTATTGCAGTACACAGTGTATACCTCGTCCTGTTGTATTTATCGCATTGGTGCTATCTCCCTAGCCTTTGTGGCTGCTAGAAGTATAGGGTTAGTGGTCCCGACCATCCTAAGGATCGGAGGTCTAGAGGTCTGTCACCAGGGATCCTACCAGGTCTGTCCTGGGGAACTCACAGGTGTGGTCAATGAGCAGTTCCACCAAATGAGCCCCATCGTGCCAATTTCCAAGGAACATCTCCAGCATAAGTCAGAAGTTTGCAGAGCAAAGCGTTTCACCTTAGAAGGCGTTAACTACCAATGATACATTACCATCTCTGTAAAAACATGTAACGAACTGTATAGCGCTTGCACTGAAGTAGCATAGATTGGATTTTAGAGAGCAGATTTTTCTGACAACCAGAGACAGTGAAAACAAAGCTAATCTCCCAAGCCAGGAAGTAGACACGCAGTCTAGAATCACACTTAAGCTCGATTGGTTTCGTGACCAAAGGACAACTTAGTGTTGCGACATAATCATGACCGATCTTGGAGTGAGACACAGTATACAAAATCGTAACAGGATTCTTTCGTTCGTTCGTTCGTATATAAAGGTTTACCACGGCATATTGTTGTGCAGACTGCAGGGAAGTAACCTCAGAGAGAAACCTTATTTTCGTAAGTCTTTCTGATCGTACAGATTTCGGATTTCCAGAAAATTGCCTGCAGACCCAGAATCTAGTAATGCCTTTGTATAGAACTTGGCTTTTTCCCAACCAATAGTCACAGGCACTATCACACAAGACTTTTTTTTTCTTTTCTTCCTTGACGAGAGAGACATTGATGAAGTACCTAGAACCAGTCCCTAAGAGGATTCTTGGCTTGCTCGTTTCCCGACACATTGGTTCTTTGAGGTCTTTTAGGGCAGTGTAAACGAAAATGCCCTCTGTCTGCACAATAGAAACAGAGACCCTCTCTGACGCGAAATTGTCTCTCCTCAAGAGGGAGGCGGAGACACCAAGTTTAGCTGTTTAACCTGGGTGGAAAGTAGGCCCAAAGCCTGAGCAAATTGATCCATGAGGTGCTCTTGCTCTTCCTGTTTGGAAATCAAAGTACTCAGTTTAGACATAAGGGCAGAAAAATCTGTCTGATCCATATTTGGCCCTGACGTAATGTAACGAACTGTATAGCGCTTGCACTGAAGTAGCGTTTGTTGGATTTTAGAAAGCCGATTTTTCTGACAAACAGAGTCAGTGAAAACAAAGCTAATCTCCCAAGCCAGGGAGTAGACACGCAGTCTAGAATCACACTTAAGCTCGATTGGTTTCGTGACCAAAGGACAATTTACAGGGTTATCCAAAGAAATCCGAATGGCTGGAGAAAGGTAACCGAACAGTGAAAATCAGCGTTCGGTTACCTTTCCTGGCCATTCGGCTATTCCTGGCGAATTGCCTGCACATACGGTGCCTGTTCGGTGGCAGTGATTCCCCATAAAAAAAGCAATGCTTCGGCTATTCAGAGAACACAAACCAGCAGTGAAAGGTTCCCGAAATGCCCTGCCATTCGGTGGTTTAATTCGGCAGGTTTATTCAGGCGAATCCCATAGGCTTCAATGTTAAAAATATTCCCGTTTCAATTCAATATCTAATAAACCATTCATTATAATATTCTGCAGTAAAGAGTCTCTTTATTTACAGCTTTTTTTAGGATATTTTAAGAATTTTTCATTATTTTTTTTAAAAAAAAATCAGATTTTTCATTTTTATTTTTTTTAAGTTTACTTATTTTTTCTGTAACAGCCCTTTTTATTATCATTCATTGGACCTCATATGTAAATTTCAGACATTTTCACTCTGTAGTTTCTTTGCAAACAGCGTTTCACTTTTCAAACATTGAAGCAAACTATTTTTCTAGTTTATTCACTCCATTCATCTGCGGTGTCGGCTCCTGCTTGGGTTTTTCCAATGTTTTCGGTGGGTTAATCTAGATGTTTTTGCGGGTTTTCGACGTGCATTCGCCAGGTTTTGTGGTTAGTTTTCGGCGGGTTTGCGGCGACCTTTCCCTGCAATTCGGGGACCCTGTGGTGCTTGCTGAATACACCGCAGGGTCGCCGAAATGGGATCGGCAAAACGAACCGTATTGAAGAGAGTGAAAAGTCACCGAATGTGCGGTGACTTTTCGATTCTCTTTGAATTACCCTGTTAGTGTTGCGACATAATCATGACCGATCTTGAAGTGAGACACAGTATACAAAATCGTAACAGTAACAGGATTCTTGCGTTCGTTCGTATATAAAGCTTTACCACGGCAAATGAGTTGTGCAGACTGCAGGACAGTAACCTCAGAGAGAAACCTTATTTTCGTAAGTTTTTCTGATCGTACAGATTTCGGATCGTACGTAGTATATGCAGAGCTCACAGCATGATAGTCAAACCCGGGTCGAAATACGTAATCAAGGTCCTCAGACAGAAATATGTCGGCAACAAATCAGATATGTCTCAAATAGCAATCAGGCGATGCGGGAAATAAACTCCACGTCAGGACGACGAGGCAACTCCTAGCGCCTTGCTTTAAACCCGGTGACTTCTCGTGACCACACCAGGCCCCGCCCCCTCAGACTCCGATCGGCCATCACGGAATGCAGGCACTTGACCAGCCAGTGGCACAGAAACATGCCCCAACCCCCCAGGGAGCACAGCAGGGGCTGAGGACGTAACAGGTAAGTGCCACACAACAAGTCGTGACCACCCAAGCTCCAATGCTACACCAGTAAATAGTGGTTTCCCCTACACCATGGAATGCAATCGTATACGTATCTGGTGAGCGCAAATACAAATGCTCTGGAGTTCGGATGACTCATGCAGATCCGCAATTCATCATATGGTTACATGAAAGAAGAAAACACAAAAATCCTAGTGCAAATGGCAATAAAACACTTGTTTGAGCAGTATAATGTGCAAGATTTTCTACTCACAAACGTTGAGCCCCAACACTGGCTCTGAGTGGGATTGCGCTGCTGGGTAATTTTTCTTCCTCCTTGTTTAAAGGTGACCCCCACCTTTTCGTAGCGGTAATCTCAAGGCACCATATGGTTATATAGTGTAGCGCTGTGTTAAAATCTTGCTGTGGCATTACCTATTTTTGGCCACAAGATGGAGACAGTCGCGATTAGAGACACTGGACATTGGGACTACATTTCCCGGCATGCTTTGCAAGGAGACAGGAAGTGGGTGGGGACTGGACACTTACATCCTCCACCTCGTGGAGAACGCGCCAGAGCGCGCCAGTGAACGAGAGAAAGCAGACGCACTGAAGAGAATCGCGAGAGGGCCTAGGCCAGAGCCTGAGTGAGACCTGTCAGTCATTATTGGGTCACTCAACCTGAGGAGAAGGAGACTTGCCAGTATCGATTGCGAATTGCTGCAGACCGGCGGAACCGAAGACCTCGAGTGAGGAGTCACCGCGAGTTGATCGGGTACGGAGAGCAGGCGGTGAGCTGGACAAGCTGCATAAAGTCAGACAACGGATCCGGCCGCTAGTATCCCCAGTCAAAATCGAGCGGAGAGACGTCCTGGGTCAGCGGAGCCTAAAGCAATCGTCGGATGGGTGAGAGGCCTCCAAGGCTGAGTTGTGATTAAAGGACACGCTGCTGTTTTCTCTTTAAAGTCCACAGGGCCCCAACTGACTAGTCGAAGACATTCCTTCAGTAAATTCACTGGCCAGTTGAACAGTACCCGGGTACCATACACACATACACACCTTTTACATTCTGGGACTTAACCTGTGCAGGACTCATTCTGTTACGAATTGGAACGGGGGTTAAAGATACGTTCCGAATACATATTTTTCTCTTTTCCGCTGCGCGTTTATCGTAATACGAAGAGATTGTATTTTGGGGTTCGCTACGTGTCTCTGTTTTTCCGAACTATTGAGTAATTGCATATATTTTTCTGTTTGGTTGCGAATATTTTATTTTCCGAAATACGAAGCCTCGTGTTTCGTTTCTTTTCCGCTACGCGTTTTACCGCAATACGAAAGTACTGTAATAATATCTGTGAATACCGTGTCTTAACATCTGCCTATTATTTTAGTAAACTATTTAAATGATAAAAACTCACAGCGGTGTTGGAGTATATTTATTCCCTAGTGCGGGGAGACTGACCCGTGGTTCAATTTCAGCGGCTCCTCCGGGAGTGAGCGCTACACGTGGGGGCTCGTTTCCGGGATTCAGTCTCTGGAAAAACCGCATCTAAAGGGTTAAATATGGATCCAGACACTGTTGCCGAATGGTGTGAGGAGCACAGTAGTCAGCTAGAATGTTGTATAGTCATGGATATTCCCGCAGACACTTGGGCCCGAAGAGCAGATCCGCCAGGCCGTGGCCACGCTAGCACCAGATCATCGGGGGTTAATACTGGACATTAAAAAAATCCCAGATACTTCTCACACGTATGTTCTTCTCGAGTGGAGAAAGGGCGTTCCACCATGCTTTAAGGGCGCGAGCGTGAAACTGGCCGATGAGGTGGAAGTCCAACTAATTCAGCCAAGTGCGCCACGTGGCGAATCCACAAGTGTTCCCGCGCCAAGTCCGTTGGCCATGATCGGGCCTGAATTTATCGTGGCTATTGGAGATCTACTGGCTAAATGTCAGAAAACAAGCCCTCCTCACACTAACTTCGGTTATCGACGGTTAAGAAATTTTACAGGAAACGTACCAACTCCGGCGGGAGAAGAAACCTTTGAAGAATGGGTGGAACAGGCGATGCAGGCTCTGGATGAGTGGGACGTCCCTGAGGCCCAGAAGAAGCAAAGGATCACCGAGAGCTTAAAGGGACCTGCGTCGGAAGCGGTGAGAAACCTGAAACTGAGTAGAAAAGATTGTACTGCTTTAGATTATTTAAACGTTCTTGAAGAAGTTTTTGGGCGAACCGAAAAGGCAGCCGAACTGGTATATCAGTACGAACACACCTATCAGAGAAGAGGTGAAAGGATGACCGAGTACATGAGGCGCCTAGATAAGATTCTACACCAGATACTCCTGAAGAAAGGGTCCGAACCGGCCGAAGTAGATAAGATCCGAATAAAACAGATCCTGAGAGGCTCTCAACCTCTAGATCCAGTAATGATGCAGCTGAGAAGCAGAGCAGGTAACCAAGAGTTGAAGTACCTTGAACTGATCCGAGTTGTACGAGAGGAAGAGGCTTTACTGGAAGAGAAATCCTTCAGGCGGGGGGAAAGGGCTTATGCACAACCTGTGAGACATAACGACGGCCTGCAGCCTGAAAGCGACTCTCTAGATACTTATGGATCTGACGAGGACGAACAAGAACACCTAGTTGTTTTTAAATCTACAGAGAGGGCTGCCAAAGAATCGAACCTCTCTGAACGTGGTGAATTGTCCAAGACCGTCAAGAAAGTACAGGAAGCTCAAGCTGAATTGCAACAAGCGCACGCGGAACTGTGCCGAGTGTTGATGAAGGTGACCGAAATGCAGGCAGAAATGCAGAAATTCCTCACAGATATGCAGACGATGGGAGCTGCTGTGGCGTCTGGTCCAAGTCCCTTAACAAAATCCCAACAAGCAACTACGTCTCCGCTCTCTAAGAAGAGATGTTTTGGTTGTGGAGAAATGGGCCATTTCCGCGCACAGTGCAAAGGCCAAAAGCCTGAGAAGGATAGAGTCGAGGGACTGTTGAAAGCCCTAGAAGGACTGTTATCTACCTCACCGGCGGGAAACGCAAGAGGGCACAAGTGAAGGAGCAACCTAAGTGCCCGAAGGTTGAACCCCGCTCCAGAAACCAAGCCAAGACTAAGAGGGCGAGAAGGCTCAAAGCCGAGTCAACTGTGGAGCCTGCCAGGACTGAAATAGTCACTCCCTTAGCATCCGGGTCTGCGTCATGGGGAAGCAATGCACACCCAAAACCTGCACGGGCCAAGAAAAAGGCCAGGGTAGAGCAAACTGGGTCTAAGTGTCCGGATACCGCCACCAAGTTTCCTGACCAACTGATAGGTCCTTCTCCTATTGTGCCAATCCAAGTGGAAGGAGTCTACACCAAAGCCCTGTTAGATTCAGGGGCTCAAGTGACATTGATCTACAGAGACTTCTACGAGAAACACTTAAAGCACATTCCTCTGCAAGAATTGAAGGATTTGGAAACATGGGGTATCGGTACTGAGAAAACTCCCTATGACGGGTACCTGCAAGTGAAGTTGGAGATCGGATCTGAAGTCATCGGGCAGTCTGGGGGTTGTGATGCATTGGCCATTGTGTGTCCTCGACCCTCGGGTGCGAACAGAAGCTCCCTGATAGTGGGGACGAATACTGACCTAGTGCGGCGTCTCCTGACGCCTATCGTGTTGGAAGAAGGTTCAACTCAAGGAGTACACCCAATGTTACGTCCGGTCTATCAGAGGATGGTCGAAGAACAAAAGGCACCTGCCGAGGTGGGAAGACTGTGGAGACTGGGTGGGACAGAGAAGGTTCTGCAAGCAGGAGAAGTAGCGAGCTTCCGGGCTTCAGTCAAGTTGAACGGATCGCAACCCGGTCCCTATGTGGTGCTGGGAACCGATTTTAATCATGGGAGTGAAACCGGAGTCGAAGTGATTCCTGAAATAATCTCCACCAAAGCTCTGAAGAGAACACGAGGAAGAGTCTCGGTCAGCGTATGCAATGTGACGGATTCTCCAGTAGTCCTTAAAGCATGAATGCCTATCGGGCAAGTAGAGTCTGCTACACCCCTCTCTACCGATTTAGGAGGGGGAGTGGATAAAGAGATTCCAGATGAAAGATTCTACCCCAAAGACGCTCCCATTTCACCTGAGTGGAAGAAACGTCTTCAGTCTCAAGTCCTAAAGTGGAAGGAATTGTTCTCGAAAGATGAGTTCGATGTGGGCCTAGCAAAGAGTACTGAGCATCGCATTTCGGTTACAAGAAGACAAGCCGTTTCGGGAAGATCAAGGCGAGTTCCGCTAGGAGACTTAGATGATCTGCGAGAGCAGCTGAATGAATTGCAAAGAACCAAGGTGATTCAAGAGTCCAGGAGTCCATACGCATCTCCCATAGTGTTGGTCCGGAAGAAAAATGGTTCTGTCCGTCTATGCATAGACTACTGCACGTTGAACCGGAGAACCATCCCCGATCAATATTCCACTCCTCAGATAGAAGATGCCCTACAGTGTTTGTCTGGAGCAAAGTGGTTTAGTGTACTAGACCTGCGAAGCGGGTATCACCAGATGCCCATGCATCCTAAAGACAAGGAGAAAACTGCGTTCATCTGTCCACTGGGGTTCTTTGAATTCAACAGAATGTCTCAAGGCAAGGCCTTACGGGGGCTCCAGCCACGTTCCAACGGTTGATGGAGAAGACAGTCGGGGATATGAATCTAATTGAAGTATTAGTGTATCTGGATGACATAATTGTGTTTGGGAAGACTCTGGAAGAACATGAGCAACGTTTGGAGAAGGTCTTGAAGAGGCTCCATGAAGAGGGGTTGAAACTGTCGCTGGAGAAATGCCAATTCTGTCTACCCTCTGTTATGTATCTGGGACATGTGGTCTCAGCAGAAGGTGTTTCGACAGATCCTCGGAAGTTGGAGGCCGTAGCTTCTTGGCCTAGACCCCGAAACGTCACTGAGCTTAGATCTTTCTTGGGATTCTGTTCATACTATCGAAGATTTGTGGGAGGATTCGCAAAAATAGCTCAACCACTGAACAAACTCCTGCAGAAGGAAACCACCGAAGAAGGCTGCAAGGTCTCTGACAAAACCCGTCAGCTCCGGGGCCAAGGAAAGCTCGAGAGTCTATACAAGGTGAATGGACCAGTCAATGTGAAGGAGCTTTCGTAAAGCTGAAAAGAGTCTAACCCGAGCTCCTGTTTTGGCCTATGCGGACCCTCACAAGCCGTATGAACTACATGTGGATGCCAGCCGAGAAGGTCTGGGAGGAGTCCTGTATCAGGAGTATGGTGGATTGCTGAGGCCTGTAGCGTACGTGAGCCGGAGCCTTACGCCTTCAGAGAAGAACTATCCTACTCACAAGCTGGAGTTCCTAGCCTTGAAGTGGCAGTGGTAGACAAGTTAAAAGACTATCTGTATGGAGCCGAGTTTGTGATCAAGACGGATAACAATCCTCTTACCTACATCCTTACTACCGCAAAACTGGACGCAACGGGACATCGGTGGTTGGCCGCTCTGTCAGGGTTTCGGTTCAGCCTGAAGTATCGCCCTGGGGTGAATAATCGAGATGCTGATGCGTTGTCGAGAAGACCCTACACTACAGAATGGACTCAGTTGACTCCAGACGGGGTGCAAGCTTTGTGTCAAGGAACAGAGCGCCGGGTCAAAGGAGGGATTGAAGCGGAGGCCATAGGAGTTATGGCTGCAGCTGTTCCTGAGTTCTACTGTAACCCTACGCAGTTAAGGGATGAAAGTTTACCTACCTTTTCGAGACAGGACCTGAAAGCGGATCAGGCCAGAGACCCTTTAATTGCCTTGACCATAAAGGCCCTGTCTGCAAACCAGCGAGAGATTTTGTTAACCAACTCCCCGAGTGGAGCCAGATTGGTCTACAAAGAGTGGGAGCGGTTAAAGATGTTGGATGGGGTGGTCTACCGAAGGGGCCCCTCAGCTAGCTGAAGAGATTCAACAGTTATTCCTCCCTACTAAACATAGGGAGAGTGTGTTGCGATCACTACATGTGAGCATGGACATTTGGGTGCTGAAAGAACTTTTAAGCTGGTGCGAGATAGGTTCTATTGGCCTTGCATGAGAGCTGAAGTGGAAAGCTATTGTCACTCCTGTCTAAGGTGTATTCAGAGGAAGACTCTACCGACCCGAACTGCTCCAATGAGCCATCTGCAGAGCCAGGGACCCATAGATTTGGTGTGCATTGACTTCTTGTGCTTAGAGCCGGATGCTAGTGGGCAAGGGAACATTCTAATAGTGACTGATCATTTCACCCGTTACGCCCAAGCTTTTTCCACGAAAGATCAACGCGCTCCGACTGTAGCCAAGGTGTTGATGGAAAAGTTCTTTGTTCACTACGGACTGACAAGGAGGATACACTCTGATCAGGGTAAGACTTTGAAAGCAGACTGGTGGGGCAGTTGTTTTAGAGCTGTTGGGAATCCAAAAGACCCGAACCACACCATATCACCCTCAAGGTGATGCTCAGCCTGAAAGGTTTAATCGCACACTGCTAAACATGCTGGGGACCTTGTCGAATGTGGAGAAGCAGAGTTGGAGTCGTCACATAGCTACTCTGGTGCATGCATATAACAGTACGGAGAGCGATGCAACTGGATACCACTCACCGTACCGTCTTATGTTCGGAAGGGAGGCTCGACTGCCGGTTGATTTGGCATTTGGGTTATCCTAGACCAGACATCAGTAGCTTCCCATAGAAACTACGTGGATAGACTTCGAAAGAATCTGGCTTCTGCGTTTGAACAGGCCCGTTTGACCTCGGGAAACAGGGAGCAAAGAAACAAAAGGAACTATGACCTGAAAGTTCGAATACAAGATCTACAACCCGGTGATAGGGTTCTATTGAAGAACTTGGGTGCTGCTGCGAGACACAAGTTGGCGGATAGGTGGAGTTCCCAGGTTTACATTGTCTGCAAACAACTGCCGGGTTTACCAGTGTATCAGATTCGCCCGGATGGAAAGTGGGCCTCTTAAGAACTGGCACCGAAATCATTTGTTACCTTTGAGAGAGGCTGTGAGGATGCCAGTTGGGGACGAACCGCCTCTGCCAAATCCGCCTGTTCCATGTTTGCCTCCTGTTACTCGGTCTCAACAGACCCGGGTTGTCGAAGAGAGCGAAAGGGACAGTGAGGAAGAGAGTTTATGTCTGGACTGGATGCGTTCACCGGAGCCTGAAGAGATTATCTTAGTTCCTGAACGATGGGAGAGTAATTTGAGGCCTGAAGCTCCTGAATTTCTGTTGGAAGTCCCTGAGACTGTTGATATCCCTGAGCCTCTTGAATTTCAGTTGGAAGTCCCTGAGGCTGTGGGAATCCCGGTAGCTCCGGAAGCTTATTCAGGTGATTATAGTTCTATGCCTTCACTGGAGGGATCATACTCTGAAGAAACGTCTGCTCCAGTGATAGAGAGAAGGATTGAGCCAACACCTATAGTACTTCCACCTGAAGAGGAACTGATTGAGCCAGAACCAAAACGCTCTGTTCGACCGCCCCAACGACTCACCTACGACTCACCAGGACATAGCACTGAAGAGGCCATCACCACAGTGCAGAGGTTGCCCGAAGTGTCTGCTATGTTACATAGTTACATAGTTATATAGGCTGAAAAAAGACATGCGTCCATCGGGTTCAGCCTCTCCCACATAACCTACTGCTGTTGATCCAAAAGAAGGCAAAAAACCCAGTCTGAATGCTTGCCAATATGCAACATACTGGGAAAAAATTCCTTCTTGACCCCAGAATGGCAGTCAGATTTCTCCTTGGATCAAGAAGCTTTTACCCACATATTAAATATTATAACCCTTAATATTCTGTGTCTGCAGGAAGTCATCCAGTCGTTTTTTAAAAGTCTGTACAGACTCTGACCCAACCACCTCAACAGGCAGAGAATTCCACAGCTTTATTGTTCTCACCGTAAAATAACCCTTCCTATGCTTTAACCTAAATTTTCTTTCTTCCAGTCTAAATGGATGACCCCTTGTCCTATGTATAGTCCTGTTAATGAATAGGTTATCAGACAATGGTTGATAATGGCCCCGTATATATTTATAAAGGTTATCAGATCCCCTCTAAGGCGCCTTTTCTCTAAACTAAACAGGTTTAAGCTTGTTGGTCTTTCCTTCATAACTTAACCCTTCCATCCCCCTTATTAATTTAGTTGCCCGTCTCTGCACTTTTTCTAGCGATATAATATCTTTTTTTAAGACAGGTGCCCAAAATTGCACGGCATATTCAAGGTGCGGCATGACCATTGATTTATACAGAGGCAAAATTATGTTTTCATCCCGTGAGTGAACTCCCCTTTTAATGCATGCCTGTACTTTGCTGGCCTTGGCGGCTGCTGTTTGACATTGCACATTGTTACTTAGTTTGAAGTCTATGATTATTCCCAAATCCTTCTCCTGCTTGGATTTCCCTAACTCCGTACCATTTAGGGTATAAATTGCTTGTGTGTTCTTCACTCCAAAGTGCATAACTTTACATTTATCTAGATTAAATTTCATCTGCCATTTAAGTGCCCAGTCCCCCAATCTATCTAAATCCCTCTGCAGCGAAGTAACATCCTGCTCACATTGTATTACTTTTCCTGGCTTTGTGTCATCTGCAAACACTGATACATGACTTTCAATGCCTATCTCAAGGTCATTTATAAATAAATTGAATAGTATTGGTCCTATAACAGACCCCTGAGGGACACCACTTACCACTGGTGTCCATCTTGAAATGTACCATTTATGACCACTCTCTGTACCCTATCTTTTAGCCAGTTTTCTATCCAAGAACAAGTATTTTCATCTAGACCATTTTTTCTTAATTTAAATAATAACCTTTTGTGTGGAACTGTGTCGAAAGCTTTGGCAAAATCTAAGTAAATCACATCCACTGCGACCCCCTGATCTATACTTCTACTTACTTCCTCATAGAACGTAATTAGGTTAGTCTGACATGATCTGTGTTTCATGAAACCATGCTGATTTTTGCCAATTACATTATACCTCCCAATAAATTCCTGAATACTATCCCTTAGTAACCCCTCAAATACTTTCCCAGCCACAGATGTTAAGCTCACAGGTCTATAATTCCCAGGCACAAATTTTAAACCTTTCTTAAATATAGGGACCACGTCAGCTTTTCTCCAATCCTCTGGTACTATTCCTGAAAGAAAAGAATCTTGTTAGCTGAGGTAGCCCAAAATATGAGTCAACTTGAGGAAGTGTTCCTAACTCACTATATGTATGCTGCTGAACCTGTGCATGTTATGTAAACTGTATTCAATATTGTGGAAATGTAATGTAACTGTTGTACCTCCTTGGAGAGACCCAAGAGTTCTAGGAGGGGGAGAGTGTAGCACTGTGTTAAAATCTTGCTGTGGCATTACCTATTTTTGGCCACAAGATGGAGACAGTCGCGATTAGAGACACTGGACATTGGGACTACATTTCCCGGCATGCTTTGCAAGGAGACAGGAAGTGGGTGGGGACTGGACACTTACATCCTCCACCTCGTGGAGAACGCGCCAGAGCGTGCCAGGGAACGAGAGAAAGCAGACGCACTGAAGAGAATCACGAGAGGGCCTAGGCCAGAGCCTGAGTGAGACCTGTCAGTCATTATTGGGTCACTTAACCTGAGGAGAAGGAGACTTGCCAGTATCGATTGCGAATTGCTGCAGACCGGCGGAACCGAAGACCTCGAGTGAGGAGTCACCGCGAGTTGATCGGGTACGGAGAGCAGGCGGTGACCTGGACAAGCTGCATAAAGTCAGACAACGGATCCGGCCGCTAGTATCCCCAGTCAAAATCGAGCGGAGAGACGTCCTGGGTCAGCGGAGCCTAAAGCAATCGTCGGATGGTGAGAGGCCTCCAAGGCTGAGTTGTGATTAAAGGACACGCTGCTGTTTTCTCTTTAAAGTCCACAGGGCCCCAACTGACTAGTCGAAGACATTCCTTCAGTAAATTCACTGGCCAGTTGTACCATACACACATACACACCTTTTACATTCCGGGACTTAACCTGTGCAGGACTCATTCTGTTACGAATCGGAACGGGGGTTAAAGATACGTTCCGAATACATATTTTTCTCTTTTCCGCTGCGCGTTTATCGTAATACGAAGAGATTGTATTTTGGGGTTCGCTACGTGTCTCTGTTTTTCCGAACTATTGAGTAATTGCATATATTTTTCTGTTCGGTTGCGGATATTTTATTTTCCGAAATACGAAGCCTCGTGTTTCGTTTCTTATCCGCTACGCGTTTTACCGCAATACGAAAGTACTGTAATAATATCTGTGAATACCGTGTCTTAACATCTGCCTATTATTTTAGTAAACTATTTAAATGATAAAAACTCACAGCGGTGTTGGAGTATATTTATTCCCTAGTGCGGGGAGACTGACCCGTGGTTCAATTTCAGCGGCTCCTCCGGGAGTGAGCGCTACAATAGATAGGATAGAAAGAGCAGAAAAAACACCACTTTCCTAGTGTAAATCAGACTTTAGCAAGATTTTTTTGCTAAGTCAAGACTTACTCTTGGTGGAGCTACCATAGCTCGAAGTGGAACGTCTATGGATTTTTGTGGAAAAATCCAAATGAAAACCGCTCTGAATGCTGGGACGTGGTCTTAAATTTTTTTATTAAAACAAAATATGAAATAAAAAGACAAGCATGACCTCCAGGACGCGTTTCGTTGCTCCAGGCAGCTTCCTCAACAGTTTCTTTCATGTAACTTCTTGCGTCTTTCATGTAACCATATGATGAATTGCGGATCTGCATTAGGGATGAGCGTTCGGTTCGGGTCTGTTCGGAGTTCGAATCGAACATCGGCTGTTCGACAGTTTGCAAACTTCGAACTTTTTTGGGACGTTCGCCAAAAGTTCGAATTTTTTTTTTTTAAAAAAGTATAAAAAATGCTTAAAAAATACTAAAAAATTTAGGAATAAAGAGACTCTTTACTGCAGAATATTATAAGCAACGGTTTATTAGATATTGAATTTTAAAAAACGGGAATATTTTTAACATTTAAGCCTATGGGATAACGGCAGACCCCACCCCACCCCACAACCAGGATCCAGGGAGCCGCCACTGACCACCAGGCTAAGGTAAGGTGACACATTTCTAAAAAAATAAATAAATCCGAGGACATTTTTAAATGTCCCCGGGAACATAAAATAAAACCTTTTTTTTCTCTCTCTACCTGGCTGAATGTATTTAATTATATATATTAGATACATTCAGCCAGATAGAGGGGGGTGGCATGTGGGCTGCGCGGGGTCTCAGGCAGAGGTTTGGTCTTTTTTGTGTATATTTTTAGCAAATTTATAGGGGAAGGTAAGGGCAGGTATGATATATACACATAGATAAGATATATATCTATATTCTTATAAATATATATATCCAGACTTGTATTACAGAAACATTTTGGCAACTAATTGCCCCCCCCCGCCCCATTTGGCTGATCCCTCCAGAAGAAATGTTGAACCCGATAGAGCAGAGAATAATATACAGTGGCAAGAAAAAGTATGTGAACCCTTTGGGATTATGTGGAGTTTTGCATGAATTGGTCATAAAATGTGCTCTGATCTTCATCTAAGTCACAACAATTTGAAAAACACAGTCTGCTTAAAATAATACAACACAAACATTATATGTTTTCATGTGTTTATTGAACATAACATGTTAACATTCACAGTGCAGTGTGGAAAAAGTATGTGAACCCCTTGCCTAATGACTTCTCCAAGAGCTAATTGGAGCCAGGAGTGAGCCAACCTTGAGTCCAATCGGTGTGATATTATTGGATGTGTTGCTGGAAGCTGTCCTGCCCTTTAAAAACACACACCAGTTTTGGGTTTACTGGTTTCAAGAAGCACTGCCTGATGTGAACCATGCCTCGCAGAAAAGAGCTCTCAGAAGACCGACGATCAAGAATTGTTGACTTGCATGAAGCTGGAAAGGGTTACAAAAGTATCTCCAAAAGCCTTGATGTTCATGTGTCCACAGTAAGACAGTCTGTCTACAAATGGAGAAAGTTCAGCACTGGTGCTACTCTCCCTAGGCATGGACGTCCTGTAAAGATGACTGCAAGAGCACAGCGCAGAATGCTTAATGAGGTAAAGAAGAATCCTAGAGTGTCAGCTAAAGACTTACAGAAATCTCTGGCACATGCTAACATTTTTGTTGACACATCTACAATAAGGAAAACATTAAACAAGAATGGAGTACATGGGAGGACACCACGGAGGAAGCCATTGCTGTCCAAAAAGAATATTGCAGCACGTTTGAAGTTTGCAAAAGAGCACCTGGATGTTCCACAGCACTACTGGCAAAATATTCTGTAGACAGATGAAACCAAAATTGAGTTGTTTGGAAAAAACACACAACACTATGTGTGGAGAAAAAAAGGCACAGCACACCAACATCAAAACCTCATCCCCACTATAAAACATGGCGGAGGGAGCATCATGGTTTGGGGCTGCTTTGCTGCTTCAGGGCCAGGACGGATTGTTGTCATTGATGGAAAAATGAATTCCAGAGTTTATCAAGACATTTTGCAGGAAAACGTAAGACCATCTTTCCGCCAACTGAAGCTCTGCGGAGGATGGGTGATGCAACAGGACAATGACCCAAAGCATACAAGTAATTCAACAAAAGAATGACTTCAACAAAACAAAATACGCCTTCTGGAGTGGCCCAGTCAGAGTCCTGATCTCAACCCGACTGAAATGCTGTGGCATGACCTTAAGAGAGCGATTCACACCAGACATCCCAAGAATATTGCTACACTGAAACAGTTTTGTGCACAGGAGTGGTCCAAAATTACTCCAGATCGTTTTGCAGGTCTGATCTGCAACTACAGGAAACGTTTGGTTTAGGTTACTGCTGCCAAAGGAGGGTCAACCAGTTATTAAGTCCAAAGGTTCACATACTTTTTCCACCCTGCACTGTGAATGTTTACATGTTCTGTTCAATAAAAACATGAAAACATAAAATGTTTGTGTTGTATTATTTTAAGCAGACTGTGTTTTTCAAATTGTTGTGACTTAGATGAAGATCAGAGCACATTTTATGACCAATTCATGCAAAACTACACGTAATCCCAAAGGGTTCACATACTTTTTCTTGCCACTGTATATATTCTCTGCTCTGTCGGGTTCAACATTTCTTCTGGAGGGATCAGCCAAATGGGGGGAGGGGCGCATTTAGTTGAGATTGTCCACATGCCACCCCCCCAAGTGCGTATGTGTATATATGGTCTGAGGTCTGTGGGTGGGTGTATATATATATATATCTGCGTGTTGATATATACAGTAGGTCTGCGTGTTGATATATACGTATATGTCTGTGTGTGGTATCAATGCATCCCTACTCTATACACAGCGCTCCGTGTCCCTATAATATATATGATCAGGGGTTACCTTGTTTTTATATTTTTATACTATTCCTATTAAATTAACAGTAATTTTTGATATATGTTATTCAGTAGAAACTTCTTTTTTGCCTATATAACATGTGCTTTGTGAAAATAAAACGGTTTTGTTAAACATTTTAATTTAGTTAGTGGATTCCTGTCCAGTGCGGTGAGAAGCAAACGTAATGCAGTGTAGACACGCTGCAAGGCGGAGCGGAGTGAAGTCAAGCCTGCAAAATGTTTGCTTCTCTTCGCTTCGCTATGCTGTGCGTCGCTACATGCTCAGTGTGTCTCAGCCTTTATTCCCGCATCGCTAGCTTACCGAATCAGTTTGTATACTTGTTACTGACCCTGCTTGTTCTGAGGACCCGATCTGTTGCCGACTTTGCCTGCCATTTGACTATTCTCTCTGTGTATTCCCTGCCTGTAATGTTTGCTTCCTGTTGCTACTGGTGTACGCCGATTTTCACCATATACAGTAGCGCAGTACAAGTGCCTAAACATTGCTGACCCGGTTTTGTTATAGCTGCTGATGTAACTGAATAGATCAGGAAATCTCTTCTGCATTACCATAACCTCCACCACTGCACTCTTCCACAATACCTCAGAGGGGTTACGGTGTGAAGGCACTTGCTGCCACCAAAGGCACAATATTTGGGTGCACTGCCACTGATGCCTATACCAGATTCATATCATTTTAATATTGTAAAAATAGAAAAGGTCACACGTCGACCTGTAAAGATGGCCTCGCAGGGCCAGTATATGAGCATGTAAGAGAAATAAACAAGGGTAAACAATCAAACGTATTCCAAAGAGAGTCAGCGCATAGAAAACAGGAAAGAAAAGAGAGTAGTAAAATAGGGAGGGGGGAACAAAAGGGAGGGTATAAACAGGATGATAACATCAACAAGGTCCACACGGAGGGGCCCTGAAGGCAGCTCAGGGCAGTGGTGCGTACAAAAATAAATAAATAAACCAAGTGGGGAGAAAAAGTGGAGGATTGCCAATACGAGGACGCGGCTTTCCCGGCTCACCCCTGCTTCTTATCAAAAGGACAAGGGGCCATGGAAGAGGCCGCATGGCCGGGCGACCCAGGGCCAAAAGAGCAGGTAGAGCCATGGTGCCCACTCAGTCAGCTCACCTGTTGCCACCCTTATTCCTGCCACAAAAAAAAAAAAAAAAAAAAGGGGGGGGGTCGGGAAAAAGGCCCAGAGCCGCCGCTGGAGCCCCATAAGCAGCCAAGTCCTGCACATCAATTGCAAACTGGGAGAGGGGGGGAGAGTTAAAGAGTCTCTGTTCATCATGCAGCATTGTACCGTAAGGGAGACAAAACAAGACTGTATAGTCTTCCAAGGGATATAGCATCAGAAATGGGGGAAAGGTGTGGAGGGGCAACCACGTCCAAGTAAGAACTGGGACAACCGACTATACTGAGGGCCTCAGCCCGGATCCATCAGCGGGGCCATCGGGGTCAGTGGTGAAGACTCAACTCCCACTGCTGCGAGCAAGACTCTCGCCTCTTCTAAGGTCGCCGCTGGGTGTGGTTTACCTTCAAGCAGCACTATGAGGGAACCAGAAGCCCCCCATCTATAGCGGACTCCCCGGTCCCGCAATTGGGAGGTGACCTCACGGAAGCGCCTCCGAGCCACCAACGCCAGAAAGGAAAGGTCACGGAAGAAAATAAGACATCTGGAGGCGTAGGTAACTCGGAACAATGGGCCAGCGGCTGCAAGGATCCGGGAGTGAACATCCACAGAGCGTGTTGTAACAAGGACATCGCGAGGAGCCGCCTCCGGCGCGGCAGCAGCTTTACGAAGGCGCAGGACCGGCAGGATCGGAGACTCCACAGGAACACCCCCAGCAGAGAGGAGGTGAGAAATCAGGCCCAACACATAGGGCAGCAGGTCCTCGGTCCGTACCTCTTCAGGTATCCCTCGCACCCGGAGGTTCCGCCGGCGGTGACGATCTTCCAGCGACAGCACCGCAGAGCTTAAACGGGCCACTTGTAGATGAAGGTCATCTAATCGAGATGTAGCTTCAGCCTGCGTCTTCTCCGTCTCCTGTACCCGCACCTGGATGGCACTGAGCTGGGTCTGCAGAGGCTCCAACGCTGCACGCACCTCGCACAGGTCCTGTCGCCACAAGGAATGAAAATCCTCCATGACTGCATGTAAATCCGCTGCAGTAAGCGGCCGCACAGGGGGCAGCTCTCCCAAGTCCTCTCCTGGTGCAGGCAGGGACCCTCCACCAGGGGGTCCCGGCGGCGCTCCAGATCCCCGGCGCCGCGTTTCTACCTCGCGGCTGGCGCCCAGCGATGTGCGGATGTCCGGGGTGAGTGTGCCTGCCGCCCCCGTCCTACCGGTCTTCTTACCCATCTAGATAGGTATGCGGAGGCAGCTCCCGTGTAAGCACCGGTTCACAGGAGCACCAATCTAGGCCACAAAATGGCCGCCGCCTGCAGCACGTTGAGGCAAGAAGGGGCCCAATCTTTACTCCACTCCCTCGTTTCAGCCACAGATTAATATAGTCGTGTCCCAGGGTCTTCAGTGATCCCCCGGAGGAGAGCACGTCGGGTTTAAAGTAAGGTAACGGTTGTATACAACTGAATATCAGAGTCACAACCCGGAGCTCCACAGGAAGACGTCTGCTCTCCTCGAGGTCTGGACACGCCCCCATCATTTTAATATTGGACCGCAGGGTCCACCACTGCACTCTTCCACAATACCACAGAGGGGTTATGGTGTGAAGGCACTTGCTGCCACCAAAGGCAAAATATTTGGGTGCACTGACGCCTGTACCAGATTCATATAATTTTAATATTTGACCGCAGGGTCCAACCCTGCACTGTTCCACAATACCACAGAGGGGTTACGGAGTGACGGCACTGTTGCCGACACTAAAGGCCCAATTTTAAAGCACCTATTGTTACTTTCATCCAAAGCCTGCATAAGTTTCACCATGATTTAGCCCAAAAAATCACTAAACTTGTTCTGCGTGTCCTAAAATGTCTCCTCTTTTCATACAGGCTGCCGCCCCAAGCAGTTGTTTATGAATAGATTAAAGGAAAAACATTTACCGTCATTTGAAATGTCATTTTATGTTTTTTAAATGTTGCTATACGTCCTACAAATCCGCCACTTCACGGGCAGGTTATGGGGACCTCCTAGGCACGATATTTGAAGGAATTTTTTGGTTTTTTTCTTATCCTTTTTCTTCATGGAAAACTCACTGTTCCTTTAAAACTTTTTATTTTTACTTTTTGTCCTTGTTTCCTGTCCCCAGGGCACTACCCGGACCCCCATACACCTTTTATTGCAAATATCTAGCATATATGCCCTCTTGGAGGGCACTCTAAAAATCGAACGTTCGAGTCCCATTGACTTACATTGAGTTTGGATCGTGTTCGAGTTCGAACTCAAACTTTTGAAATTGTTCGAAGTCGAACCGAACACGGGGGCGATCTGCTCATCCCTAATCTGCATGAGTCATCCGAACTCCAGAGCTTTTGTATTTGCGCTCACCAGATACGTATACCAATGATACATGACCTTCCGTTGTGTCTCAATCCGCGTAGCACATTTCGAAGCTCCCGCCGCAAACGTGTGTGCCGTAGCCCATTTGGACGGGGTAAATGTCTTTGAAAGGTCCTGTTCCCAAGACCTCTGGAATGTCCAACGTGTGACCTCCGTCGGAGTGGTAAGAGTACGATAAAATAGTGAGATCGCTTTAGTGGTAGAGTGCGGGTCTAGCCAAAACAGCTCTATATCAGAAAGAAGTGGGAGCGTGGCTCATAAACCAGAGAACCTTTTGGAACCTGAAATATGAAAGGAGTTGCATATATGCAATGATAGAATGATGGTGAGACAGTGTATTTCTGTCTCAACTCTTGGAAAGACAGGATGGCTGGCAGTGAAAACAGATGGTGGAGGTGCGTGATTCCGTGACGGAGCCAATGCAGAGCCATTAAGTGCAGCAACAAATATGTGAGAGAGGAATGTGGTGTGGCCATAGACAGTGGGACGTGGTTAGAAAAGAGGGGGAGATGTCGGTCCCACACCTCAAAATACAGGGTTGTTGAGGGTAAAGCGTATAGTAGGCAGGGCCTGAGTTTCCGAGGCACCCAGAGAAGCGTGGCCAAATTATGACCAAAGTGAAAGTGGATTCGATGACTAGCCACTGAGGTAAAGGGTGGTTGTGGATGATTTTCGCTAGGGAAGCTAAGCATGTGGCCCAGTAATAGTTGTGGATATGGGTGACATTTAATCCTCCATCCCTGTGGCGGTAGTATAATAGAGTTCTAGACACTCTAGGCCGTTTATTTTTCCCAATGTAAGCCGTAAATTATCTAAAAATGGTTTGGGTAATTTCAGTGAGAGAGTGCTAAAAACATATCAAATTTTTCGCAATATTACCATCTTCACTGCCGCCATCCTGCCCAACCAGGAAAACCATGCAGATTTTTGCTAATTACATTATACCTCCCAATAAATTCCTGAATATTATCCCTCAAATACTTTCCCAGCTACAGATGTTAAGCTCACAGGTCTATAATTCCCAGGCACGCATTTTAAACCTTTCCTAAATATACAGACCACGTCCTCTGGTACGATTCCTGAAAGAAAAGAATCTTGAAAGATTAAAAACAGAGGTTTACATATTTCAACACATCGCTTCGTCAGTACTCGCAGGTGAACTCTATCCGGCCCTGGGGCTTTATTCACATTCACATTGTTTAATTGCTGCAAAACCTTGTCCTGAGTCAACCAGTCACTTTTTATTAGTACATTTTTATCAATGAATTGCATGTCTTCTGTTATAGGTTTCTCTTTGATAAATACTGAAGAAATATTATCATTCAAAATTTCTGCCTCATCTTGATCTTCAGTTAACAATAACCCTGACTCAGATTTTAGTGAACCTACATTTTCACTCTTGGGTTTTTTAGAATATATGTACCTAAATAATCTTTTAGGGTTGATCTCGCTCTCTTTGGCTATTTCTTTTTCATTTTCTAGTTTAGCCCATCTAATTGTTTTTTTTTTATGCTTTATTGGCTGCCCTATATGCTTTAAAGGATGCCTCAGATTTACAAGCTTTAAATGCCTACTTTTTATTTTTCATTTCCTTGGTTACCTTCCTACTGAGCCACATTGGTTTCAGTCTGTTTCTTTTATATTTATTACCCAGTGGAATGTATTGTGACGGGTACTTTTCTAGTGTTAGTCCACTAATTCTCTATGTTTTTCCCATGAAAGAGTTTCTGCCAGTCAATGACATTGAGAGATTCCTTTATTTTTTAAATTCAATAGATTTTTATTGTATGAGAATAAACAGTACAAAAGAAAGCGTAAATACTGGAAAATCTTGTGTCACATACGATGCGGATAGGAGACCGGTAATCACAGTATGCCTTGTTGCAAACTCTACCCCCCGCCTCCATTCCACTTATACTATAATCAAAAGATCAATACGTAGATTAAACCACTACTGCTAACATCAGAATATAAAGAACGTGAGAAAAGCTTCGTAAAAAATTATTAAAAAAAAAAAAAAAATTTTAAAAAGGGGGGGGGGGAAGGGTGAACTGAGAAGAAAGGAGAAGAAAAGAGGCGCCCTTGGCGAAATGTACTATCTGTAAAGAGGGAAAGGCCTCCCGTAGATGCCCTCAGAAGATATTAAAGAGGAAGGGAAAAGAGAAGGAAGGAGAGAAGAAAGGAAGCAGGTGGGGAGAGCTGTGGTGGAACTACGGAACTGCGGGCCCGCCCCCGCCGGGTCTCCGCCTAACCCGAGAAAGCAATGCGAGCAGATGCCGGGGAGGCAAATATCGCCAGCCATGGCGTCCAGACTGCTTCAAAGTGAACCATTCTGTCAAGTACCACTGCCGTCAGGCGTTCCATTGTAATCATGTGCCAAATTTTGGCCTCTATCAGCTGGCGCGGGGGAGGGGGGCCCTTCCAGGTCCTAGCCAAACAGATGCGTACCGCGGCGCACACCCTAGAGACCAGAGAGTGTTCGCCTCGGGTAAGGCGTGCCTCAGGGTGCGGACGGTTAAGAAGTGCCGTCCATGGATCCGGACTTAGGTGTGTCCCTAGTGCCCTGCTCAAATCACCAAACACCTCCGTCCAAATAGTGCTGACCATGCCACAGTCCCACCATGCATGCATATACGTCCCCTCATCGTCACATCCCCTGAAGCAAGTCGACGGCGTCCCTGGGTACATCTTTGCGAGGCGCTGCGGGTGTATATACCACCTTGCCATGACCTTGTAACAGTTCTCGCGAACCGCTGTACAGATTGTAACCCGGGAGGTTCTGTCTATAATGTCCGCCCACTCGTTCCCTTCCAAAGAGCTTCCTAGATCTTCCTCCCACCGTGTAATATAAGATGCGTCCTGCGGGAAGGTTGCTTCGAGGATGAAAGAGTAGAGCGAGGATATCAGACCGCGCCCTCTATGCTTCCGTCGACAGCAGGTCTCGTAAAGGGTCAGTCTGCGGTCGGGCGTCTCCCTGAGAGTGCTTCTGACAAAGTATAGCAGTTGGACTGCTCTGAATGTCTCCGAGGGGGGTAGCTCTTTCGATTCCCTTAGGTAACCGAGGGTGACCGGGCGACCCTGCAAAATCAGGTCTCGAAACTCTGTTATGTCAGCCCTGATCCACCACCCGAACGCCCCAGGAGGGTTACCCTCCGGGAACTTTGGATTGTAAAATAAAGGTTGGAGGCCCGAACCCGGTGGGGACAAACCATCCCCCTCTCTACAAAGGTTCCAGAGGCGCAGTGAATGTTGCAGCGTGGGGCTATTGTGTAGTGTCCGAGGAGTAGCTTTCTGGGTCATTGAAGCGTGCGCAATGGCTGTGGTCCCCCCATATCCTGTTCAAGGGTAGTCCAAAGCGGGGCCCCGCTCCTTAGATTAATCATAGAGAGCATCGCAAATTGGGCCGCCTTGTAATAAGAGTAAAGATGTGGGACCCCCATGCCTCCTCGTCGCTTGGATTGAAACATAAGGTTTTTAGGCAACCGGCCTCTACGACCTCCCCATATAAAAGAGTGGATAGCTGACTGAAGAAAAGTCAGGTCCACCGTGCAGATAGGAATTGTCAGTGTTCTGAAGAGGTATAACAGCTTCGGGAGCAGGGTCATCTTGACTGCATATATTCGGCCAAAGAGCGAAAGGTGTAACTGGGACCATGCCGCCAGCAATGCGTGAAGGGTAGGAAGCAGTACTCCATAGTTAGCCTTGTACATCTGGCTCCAAGTAGGAGTCAGCTGGGTCCCCAGAGATCCCATAGACGAGCGGCACCATCGAAAAGGGAACCTATCCCGAATCACCGCCCTCTCCTCCTCTGCCAAGGTGAGGTCAAGCACCTCGCTCTTATCCGCGTTAAGTTTATAACCCGAGACCCTTCCGTAGTCCTTCAGGGCCCTCATCAGGTTGGGGAGGGTGGTGATGGGTGAGGTCAGGGATAGAAGGACATCATCAGCGAAAAGAGACAGCTTATACTGCTTTCCCCCCACCTCCATGCCCCGGACATCAGGATGTTCTCTAATGTATGCCGCCAGTGGTTCTATAGAGAGGGCGAATAGAAGCGGCGATAAGGGGCATCCCTGTCAGGTCCCGTTCAAGATAGAAAAGGGAGCCGAGAGGAACCCTCCCGTGTCAACCTGCACCCTGGGGCCCGCATATAAAGCCTGTATTGCCGTCAGAAGGTCTCCCCGTATGCCAAAGGAGGTCAATGTTGCCCACAGGTAGTTCCAATCTACCCTGTCAAAGGCCTTCTCGGCATCTAAGGAAAGGAGAAAAGAGCCTCTCCCTGAGGTTGTAGCAACCTGGATCAGATTAAGTGCCCTTCTGACGTTATCCGGGGCCTCTCTACCGGGGACAAAGCCCACTTGATCCGGATGGACAATCTCGGCGATGTAACGACCTAATCTGTTAGCTAGAATCTTAGCGTAGATCTTCATGTCCACATTAATCAGGGAGATGGGCCTATAACTAGGGCAAACCGCTGGGTCCTTGCCTGGCTTGGGGATGACCACAATGCGGGCCAGGAGCATATCGGAGGACGGAACCTCCTTTCCCTTCATGTAGGTGTTAAATAAACTGGTCAGGGGCTGAAGGAGGGCCTGGCTCAATCCCTTATAATAAGGGACCGAGAATCCATCTGGGCCCGGGGATTTAGAGGAGTGTAAGTGTTTAATCACCTCTGCAATTTCCTCCGCTGAGATGGGAGCTGCCATATCCCTACGCTGCTGGCGGCTGAAGGAGGGCAGAGTGGTGCGACTGAGAAATTCCCGGATGTGTGTCTCCCGTGCTGGGCCTGGCGTCGCAGTAGTGCCGTTATAGAGGGACGCGTAGTAAGAATAGAAGGCCCCTGAAATGTCCCGAGGGTCAGAGGTCATCTCGCCAGAGCCAAGGCGCACTGCTCGCACAGTACGCTCCCGGGTCTGCTGTTTCAGCCTACGGGCCAGAAGAGTGTCGGGTTTGTTACTCTTCTCAAAAAACTTCCGACCCGTCCACTGAAGAGCCGCCTGGACCTGACGCGACAGCAATATGTTGAGGCTCCCCCTGGCCTCCAGTAATTCCCTTAGCAAAGTGGCGTCCCCAGTCCGTTTATGTTCACGCTCCAAGTCTCCCACCTTAGCTGTAAGTGAAACCGTCTCAGCTGCCCTTTCTCGCTTGCGGCGAGACGCTATAGCGATTAATTTGCCGCGCATGAACGCCTTGTGCGCCTCCCACACAGTGGTGGTAGCCATGCCTGGGGTAAAATTACGTTCAAAGAAGGCCGTCAAGTCAAGGTTCATGGTTTCTTTCACACCAGGGTCAAGGAAGAGTGAAGCATTAAACCTCCACCCTCCGGCCGAGCCCAATTCCCCCCAACCCAATAATGCTATCTCGACCGCAGCATGGTCAGACCACGAGATTTCGTGAATGGTGGAAGAGGCTAGGGCCGTAATGTTGTCTCTACTGCAAAAAACATAGTCTAATCTGGAATATGAGTCGTGGGGATTCGAATAAAAGGAGTAGTCTCGGTCTCTAGGGTGGAGCAACCGCCAAGAGTCATACAGATTGGCCGTCTGGACTACGCCCCGGAAGGTCTTAGAGCGGCGGGTAGGAGCGCGGCTGGCAGCGGTCTGACTCCGATCTAGGTAAGGGTCCATAACCGCATTGAAGTCTCCCCCTACAAAGACCCCCCTGTTCGGTAACTGCGCAAGGCGCTCCTCCAATGCCCTCCAAAAAGGTCCCTCAGGAGGGGAAGGAGCGTAGACGCTAACAAAAGTGACTGGCTTGCCTCCAATCGTCCCAGTCACCCGCAGGTATCTACCATCCATCGCGGACTCCTGCTGGGTAAGGTGGAAATGAAGACTGCCTCTCATCAGTATAGAGACTCCCGTCTTGCGGGAGCTGCCAGCGGAGTGGTAGTGCACGGTGTATCCCTCTCCCCAATATCCCGGGACTCTATTCCTGGTAAAGTGGGTCTCCTGTAGGAGGACCACATCTGCCCGAAGCTTCCGGTAATATCTGGTGGCCCCTCTTCGCTTATTCGGGGATAGTAGACCCTTCACATTGTGAGAAACTACCTTAAGGCGGGCCCGCGCCCCTCCACTCCCCTCAGCCATGAGGAATCAATCAGATGGGAACAATAAAAGGGGAAGTGAGAGAGAGAAAAAGGAAGAGAAAGAAAGAGAAAAGAAAAGAGACAAAACAAGAGTAAAAAAAAAAAAAAGGGGGGAGGATAAAAGACACCGAAAAAGATGTGTCTGGTGGTGGATTGTACCGACCACTAGGTACGCACTCGGGGGCGAGAGCGACAGAAAGGAGAAGGCCGCCAGCCCATAAACTCCCTAAGGAAGGACTCAGACCTACCATACAGCCGTTAAACTTTTAAAACCTTTAAATCAACCCCGCCCAGCCAACCCTCCCAATCAACAGGTGAACCAATATCCAGGTGCGGCTCGTCCATCTAACCCCCCACCCCCAATCCCACGGCAACCAGGTCCAGGAGCTGCAAAAGTCCCCGGGACCCCAGAGGCGTCCACCAGGAGGCTCCCAGCCCTCGGCAGGGTATCTACCGCCAATCCAAGGTCTATCCCGAAGACCCCGTCAGGCTTGGGCGCCCTCTAATTCTCAGGCCCTCCCTCCAGCCCTCTAGACCCACCCTGCGAAAACCCAAAAAGGTGTCCATCGGGGCAAAGTAAAGCTCCTTCCATAGAGTCCTGTGGAGAGGATGAGATGATCTCTTCCAAGTGGTGTAGAGGAGGCGGGGGGACAATGTCAGCAGCATCTTGTAAGCTAACGCACCGGTGAGCGCCTCCGATCCTGCCTCCTCGGCCTGCCTCTGGCCTCCACCTGCGCAAAAAGGTCCGGGGGTTCCGGGATGCCCAGTGTCTCCAGGACAGTCGAGCTATCCGCAGGGGTACGGAGAGATAAGAAAGTACCGTTGTGAGGAATGAGAAGGCGGAATGGGAACCCCCAGCGGTATCTGACATCTCTCTGGCGGAGAAGATCTGTGAGGGGCTTAAGTGCCCGGCGTTTCTGGAGCGTGGACGGAGCCAGGTCGTTGTAGAAGTGAGGAGTGATGTCGTCGAGGGTCGGAGCAGCGTTGCGCACCGCCTGGAGTATAGCTTCTTTAGTGGTGTAGTAGTGACATCGAAGTATCACATCTCTAGGAGGATCCGTCTCCGATGGTTTCGGGCGTAAGGCTCTGTGGGCCCTGTCAAGTAACAGTTCTTCCTCGGGTGTCTCGGGTAGAAGCGCCTGGAAGTACCGATGTAGGAAATCCCGGAGATTCACCACCGACTCAGGAATATTACGGAGCCGAAGGTTGGAGCGGCGGGACCGATTATCCATATCCTCAACTGCCTCCTGAAGGAGTTCGTATTTGTTTTGGAGGGCCCCCAGATCTGCTCGTACCTCTGTGTCCGCTGCCTGGGCTTCGTCCACTCTCTGCTCAAGGGCCGCCGTGCGCGTCCCGAGGGTCCCCAGGTCCGCTCTCAGACCATCAATCCCGGCCCTGAGATCTGCTTGCAGGTCATCTTTAATAGTCAGAAGGAGTTGGCGCAAATCTTGTATGTCCCTGCGCGTGCACGGTGCATCCTGAGTCGCCGACTCCTCTGCCGGCGTCGCCATCTTCGGAGATGCAGTGGTTGCAGCGCGAGCCGGGGTGAAGCACCGGGAAATATCTTTTTGTCCCGGGTTACGTCCAGATTTAGTTCCGGGCATGACGAGGGGGGACGCTTAGGGAGTGCGTAACGTAATAGGTCGCTTAGAAAGCTTCAAGGGAGTCTCTTAGGCTTGGCGCTACAGCTTCAGGTTGTCATCCGTGCTGCCCAGCAGGACTCCGTTCTTTGAGAAAAGTCGCTTTAAGGGAACTCTCACTTGTAAGAGGGACCTCCTGGAGTCCGTGCAGGAGACCAGATCAAATACAGTGGACCCGTAAGTTCAAACGAGGATAGGTGAGAGAAAAAGAGAGAGAGAAAAAAAAAAAAAAGAAGTTCTCGGGGTGCGCTCCCAATACAATGCGGTTCAGTGTCCCGAACAAGATGCTTTTCCCTTCGCTTCCCCCCCCTGTCTTCTTGTACAATAATGGGAAGGTGATCCGTGCTATTCGCCCGGAAGGCGTACAATAAGGTAGGGGTAGAAATTAAATAAAAATAAAAACAAAAGCAGGAAGCAAGAACTGTTCAGGCGTTCTCCTCACCCCTTCCTCTCTCTTCCACCCCGCTCCACCTCAGGGCCCGTTGGAGTCGCGGTGCGGGTCCGATGTCCTCGGGGGGGATCACGTGGGACCCAAGGAGCCACCCTGGTGATGAGCAGGCCTGATGGTGACCGCAATAGGGAGGGGGAGCAAGACCACCCGCCGCTGTCGGTGTCCTTCCGATCTGTGAAGGCCGCCCCACGTGTCCCCAACCAGCAATGTCCTCTGGCGCGGTGGAATGGCCGACACCGGGCTGCGCCCGTCCGTCGTTTATGGCCCCTCCTCGGCTCCGCTGAGCAGGCCGCAGGTGAGAACCGGGTACGCAACCCTCTCCGGTGGATGGCGCTCACACCTGGCTCGGGAGGAGGAAGGCAGCCGCCTCTCAGGCCGAGCTTCGGGGTGGGGGGGGAAAGCTCCATCCGGATGCGTCTCCCTACCTCTTGTCCCCTGCGTCTTCGGCTCCTGTCTCTCCTTGAGGCCTCCGCAATGGCCACCGCCTCTAGGCCGCATAAGGAAAGACGGGCCGAGTATCCACTCCAACGGGCGACCGGGCAGGAGAAAACGTCCCAGACCCGTCCCCACTGGTTCTTTATCGTCCGGGTGAGTGAGAGAGTCCTGTGGGGTGCGCAGGAATCAACCGAGGCACCAGGTTATATTTTCACCTCGCGGAGCTCACAAGAAACGCGGCCATTCACCACGCTGTTCGGCTCCGCCCCCTAGAGATTCCTTTATTTTAATGAAGTTGGCCTTTTAAAAATTATCAGGGTTATTCAAAGAGATTCGAAAAGTCACTGCACGTTCGGTGACTTTTCTTTCTCTTCAATACGGTTCCTTTTGCCGATCCCATTTCGGTGACCCTGCGGTGTATTCAGCAAGCACTACAGGGTCCCCGAATTGCAGGGAAAAGCTACCGCAAACCTGACGAAAACTAACCGCAAAACCCACCGAATGCAAGCCGAAAACAAGCAAAACATCTGGATTAACCTTCGAAAAACCCAAGCAGGAGCCGATCACACGCAGCGAAGCAGCTGAACAGGAGCCGAATCACACAGAGCCGAAGCAGCTGAGACGCAGAGGAGGCAGTGAATAAATTAGCAAAATCGTTTGTATAAATCTGTGAAAATGAAACGCTGTTTGCAAAGAAACTACTGAGCGAAAATGTCTGAAATTTACACAGGAGGTCCAGGGAATGATAATAAAAAGGGCTGTTACAGAAAAAATAAGTAAACTTAAAAAAAAAAAAAAAAATCGGACTTTTAAAAAAAAAAAAAAATTTTGAAAAATGCTTAACCCTTTCGCTGCTGAGGCTTTTCCCGCCCCTGTGCTGAGGTCATTTTTTACCTGTTTTGCGCATCATGTTTAAACCTGTTTTGAAGGCTTATTTTAGTATATGACATCGACATATTATATATCGTTCTTTCCGTCAGACTCGGTAGATTCATAATATGTCATTATTATATGTATACGTTATGTCATGTTTGTATATTATAACAAAAAATGCAATAAAATATGTATTTTCAATAATTTACAGCGTGTAAAGTGTTTTTTTCCACATTTTAACATGCGAGCAATTGCGGTTATATTTTGTATGGGGTGCGCTTGTTAAAAAAATTAGAGATGGGGTCTCGTTACATTTTTTTTTGGGGAAAATGACACCATTTTTAACAAACGCACCGCATACAAAAATCGTTAATGCAGCATCATTGTTCACATTATAATTGAAATGGGAACAATATTGCTGCATTAACAAAACAAAAAAAAAAAAAAAAAGTGTTTTTTTTTTTTTTTTTAATTTTTTTTTTAATTTTTTTTTATTTTTTATTTATTTATTTTTTTTTTTTTTACATTTTTTTTTACTTTCATGTTTGGTATCGTTGGAACGGCCATGCTCTGGCCGATCCAACGATATCAAAATTTAACCCCTAACTGCCACGGATCGGGAGATAGGGAGTTCATTGGAACTCCCTATCTCCACAGTTCGTGGCAGTTAGGGGTTAATGCTAGGACTGGCGTCATCGTGCTGCGCACGATGACGCCAGTCCTCTGGGGGAGTTCCCGGAAGCTTGGCCGACATCCAAGATGTCGGCCAGCTCCCGGGAAGGATCGCAAATCGGCGCTTTTCAGCGCCGATTTGCGATCCAGCTCCCCAGGGGTTAATGCCAGGCATCATTTGGAAGGGCAGGCTGTGCCCTTCCAAATGATGCCTGGGTTAAGCCCCTGTGAGCCGCCGATCGGGAGGGAGAGAGGTCCGAAGGACCTCCCCCCCTCCCTTTCAGGCGCCTCCTCCGCACATGCGGGGGGGGCGCCTGAATTATGTGTCATCGCGGGGGCGCGATGACACATAATAATGGCGGCCACTGCTCCGGATGCCGGGCTGACATCCAGGATGTCAGCCCGCACCGGAGGGGCCAGCGATCGGCCGGAACCCGGCCGAACGCTGACCCCAATGCGAGGACGCGCTCAGCGCGTCCTCCGCATACCAGGGGCAATGCTGAGGACGCGCTGAGCGCGTCCTTAGCATTGAAGTGGTTAAAGTATCCAAAAAAATCTATAAATAAAGAGACTTTTTGCTGCAGAATTTTATAATGAATGGTTTATTAGATATTGAATTAAAACGGGAATATTTTTAACATTGAAGTCTATGGGATTCTCCTGAATAAATTTGCCGTATTAAACCACCGAATGGGAACCTTTCACTGCTGGTTTGTGTTCTCTGAATAGCCGAAGCAGTGCTTTTTCATGGGGATTTCACTGCCCTCGAACAGGCACCGAACAGGCACCGTATGTGCAGGCAATTCGCCAGGATTTGGCGAATTGCCTGCTCTCTGGATAGCCGAATGGCCAGGAAAGGCAACCAAACGCTGATTTTCAGCGTTCGGTTACCTTTCTCAAGCAATTCGGATCTCTTTGGATAACCCTGTATGTTTTAGCATGCCCCCTATGAATGTGTTTTTAAGTTTATTTCAAAAGACACCATATTATGGTCACTGTTTCCCAACTGATCCCTTACATGAATATTTGAGAAAAGATTTGCATTATTTGTTATAACCAGATGCAGACAGTTATCCTCTCTAGTTGGTGTTTCTACCAGTTGCGTCATGAAGGTATCATTTGACAGGTACAGAAACCGGATTCCCTTCGCTGAATTACTAGTCCCACTATCCACATTTATGTCCGGGTAATTAAAATCTCCAATAATTAAAGTGCTACCCCGATGTGCAGGCTCCCTAATTTGCTCTAACAGTTGTTCTTCCTCATCATTATCTGTATTAGGTGGTTTATAGCATATGCCAACCAATAGTTGACTTCCCTGTTTATTCCCCAAAAAAATATTTACCCCTAATGATTCCACATTTCCCTCATCGCTTACCAGGTGTGTAATATTTGGCTTTAAATCCTGATTTACATAAAAACATACTCCACCCTCTTTCTTATGTTTCCTATCCCTCTTAAACATTGCAAAACCATGTAAGTTTACAGCCCAGTCGTCCGTTTCATCCCACCACGCTTCTGTTATACCTATTATGTCGTATTGCTTAGTGTAAGCTATTGTCTCTAGTTCCCCCATCTTGTTATTAGCATAGCATAGCAACACTGATGCTACATTCAGGCCTTTTCTAAAGCATAGGCCTTTTTTTCCTCAGATGTTTAAGTAAAAGTTCTTCCTCTGTACATCTTCATTATTTCAGCTGGGCCAAGCAAATAATCAGAATCTTGAATTAATATACAACCTCATACTAGGAGACTACTGCATACATAATCGGTAACTTCTGCCATCAACCCCTTGGGTGGCAGTTATCTGAATGTTAAGCAGTATTTGTTTCCATTCAGAACATTTGTAACTTGCTGTAGCTTTCTGGATTTTTATTTTTCAGTATTTCTATCCATTGATGTCTTTGATCCTCTGCCTTGTTTTACAGCAGGTTTACCTTTTACGGGCTTTCACATTTTTAACATCAGAGGTCACTGTTAGTGTATATTCAAAAGTATCTACAGTGATTACTACAGTTCAATTTGAGATAGTTAAAAGAAAAAAAACAAGTAAAATTGCTCATTTAATTTCTTTTACAGAAATATTACTGGGATGAAAGGTTCTAAACTCTAGATGGTGTTTCTTTGCACAATTTCATAAAGGATTTGCACGATTGGCATACAAATAAAAATGACTTGTGTCAAATACAGCAAATGTGATAAAGATAATGGTCAGATAGCCTGCCTATGGGGATGCAGTGATCAGAATTAGATTCTTGGCAGAGGAGCCTTGAAAAAATACCAATATAAAACTAAAATCTGTGCATTATGGCGATTACCCTACCATTTTATACCTATGTTGCACAGGGATTAACAGTAATTATAACCCTCAGAATCCTATCCCTGTACAGTGGGGTGTGACCCCAGAGCTCTCCCTGTATTCTGCCCTCTTCCTGGATGCTGTAATGCAGCAGTAAAGCTTGCTGAACCCTTTAAGTAATTACACAGGCTGAAGGAAAAAGACATGTCCATAGAGATGAGCCTCTGACCCGGTTAGCTACTGCTGTTGATCCAAAAGAAATCAAAATGCCCAGTCTGAAGCGCTCACCAATATGCAACATACTGGGAAAGAATTCCTTCTTGATTCCAGATGGCCCAGATTTCTCCTTGGATCAAGCAGCTTCTACCCACATATTAAATATTATATCCTTTAATATTTTAGCAGGAAGTCATCCATTGATCTTTTAACTCTCTGTGCAGACTGACCCAACCATCAATACTGTATAGAAAAAAAACACCTTTCCTCTGCTTAAGGCTGAATTTCCTATTGTACAGTCTGAGTGTGCAGGAAACATCCGTGAGAACGTTTCTGCTTGGATGCCGTGTCGCCACCTCCCTGTGTGCACTTTATTGCGTTCAGCTCTACAAAGTGTGAGCCTTCTGTGGAGGAGCATGCTTTATAGACTCATCTGCTGTCCATTGTAGCGGCTCAATGGGGAGTAAAACGACACCCCTGTTGTAACATGTATTATGTATTACGTAACATGTATTACGGTCGTCGCACTGTTGCCATCTCTGGGGGCGATGTTGTCGGGTTCAGGCACCTCCCGGAAGAGCCGGGAGAGTGTCTGAAAGGGAGGGGGTCCTTTGGACCCCTCTCCCACCTGATCAGGAGGAGATTCAAGTTTAAGATAAGCATCGCTGGAAAGGTCACAGTGTGACCTTTCCAGTGATGCCTCTCTTTAACCCCCCGAGGTGCCGGTCCATGATCTGGCACCATTCAGCACCAGATCGCGGATTCTCCTGGAGGTGGCAGACATCTTGGATGTGTGCCAAGCCTCTGGGGCCTCCCCCTGCCCCCTGACGTCATTGTGCATGTGCGCGATGAGGTCAGTTGGGCAAATAACCCACAGCTGCCCATCGATTTCCTATGGAAATCCCTATGGAGGAGATGGGTGGTCCAAAGGATCTCCCGATCAGTGGCAGCTAGAACATGGCTTCTCCAATGATACCAAATTTGACCATGTTTGGTTTAAAAAAATATAAATCAAAAACAATATACTTTTTTTTTAACTTTTCTTGCCTGGGTCGTACAATATAAAACATGACTTCAAATCACGTTTAAACATGAGCACGAAATGGTCAAAATGAGCTCAGCGCATCCAGATGAAATGGCTCAGCAGTGAAAGGGTTAAAAAGCAAACAACATGCAAACATTGGGTATTTCTAAACTCAGGACAAAATTTAGAAACTCTTTAGCTGGGGTCTTTTATGGTGGTTATAGATTTGGTGGGGTCAAAGTTCAAAAAGTGTTTTTTTTTTCCATCATATTTCATAATTGGTTTTATAGTAAATTATACTATATTATGAAAATAATGGTCTCTTTAGAAAGTCTGTTTAATGGTGAGAAAAACTGAATATAATATATGTGGGTTCCATAAACGAGTAAGAGGAAAATTAGAGCTAAACACAAACAGCGCAGAAATGTAAAACCAGCAGTGGGTACTTTCATTCAGACGATGGTAAAACAGCCTGGTCACCATAGGGTTAATAGGACTATACATAGAACACAAGGTCACCCATTTAGACAGGATGAAAGGAAATTCAGCCTAAAGCATAGAAAAGGTTATTTTACAGTGAGAAGAATAAAGCTGTGGAATTCTCTGCCTGTTGAGGTGGTTGGGTCAGAGACTGTACAGACTTTTAAGCAATGACTGGATGACTTCCTGCAAAAACAAAATATTGAGGGTTATAATATTTACTATGTGGGTAAAAGCTGTTGTAAGAGCCAATAAAATCAATAAAAGTTAAAGTAGCAAATACACTAAAAAGCGTTTTGCGGGTATAGCCTCTTCCTCAGTTAGTGTGTTAGTTAGACACTAACTGAGGAGCGGTTATACCCGCGAAATGCGTTTTAGTGTATTTGCTACTGTAGCGCTGTGTTAAAATCTTGCTGTGGCATTACCTATTTTTGGCCACAAGATGGAGACAGTCGCGATTAGAGACACTGGACATTGGGACTACATTTCCCGGCATGCTTGGCAAGGAGACAGGAAGTGGGTGGGGACTGGAGACTTACACCCTCCACCTTGTGGAGAACGCGCCAGAGCGCGCCAGGGAACGAGAGAAAGCAGACGCACTGAAGAGATCGCGAGAGGGCCTAGGCCAGAGCCCGAGTGAGACCTGTCAGTCCTTATTGGGTCACTCAACCTGAGGAGAAGGAGACTTGCCAGAATCCAGGAATTGCTGCAGACCGGAGGAACCGAAGACCTCGAGTGAGGAGTCACCGCGAGTTGATCGGGTACGGAGAGCAAGCGGTGAGCTGGACAAGCTGCATAAAGTCAGACAACGGATCCGGCCGCTAGGATCCCCAGTCAAAATCGAGCGGAGAGACGTCCTGGGTCAGCGGAGCCTAAAGCAATCGTCGGATGGGTGAGAGGCCTCCAAGGCTGTTTTGTGATTAAAGGACACGCTGCTGTTTTCTCTTTAAAGTCCACAGGGCCCCAACTTGACTAGTCGAAGACATTCCTTAAGTAAATTCACTGGCCAGTTGAACAGTACCCGGGTACCATACACACACATACACACCTTTTACATTCCGGGACTTAACCTGTGCAGGACTCACTTTTGTTACGAATGGGAACAGGGGTTAAAGATACGTTCCGAATATATTTTTCTCTTTTCCGCTGCGCGTTCATCGTAATACGAAGAGATTGTATTCTTGGGTTCCGCTACGTGTCCCTTTTTCGAATATTCGTGTAACTGCATTTCTTTTCTGTTCGGTTACGAATATTTTATTTTCCGAAATACGACGCCTCGTGTTTCGGTTCTTTTCCGCAACGCGCTTTTACCGCGATACGAAAGTACTGTAAAATACCTGTGAATACCGTGTCTCAACATCTGCTTATTATTTAGTAAACTATTTAAATTATAAAAACTCACAACGGTGTTGGAGTATATTTATTCCCTAGTGCGGGGAGACTGACCCGTGGTTCAATTTTCAGCGGCTCCTCCGGGAGTGAGCGCTACACTACTTCAACTTTTATTGATTTTATTGGCTTATTTGTACTATTATTGAAAAGGAATAAAACGTTTTAAACCACAAGTGTGTACGTTTTTTCCTTATCCTTCTGCTGAGGCTGTACTCTCCAAAGAAGGTGGCACCAACCCTGGAAAGCCAGCTGACCCACTCCCTGTAAAGGATAGGACCGCTTAGATTCCTACACCATTGGAAACCCCACATTTGGCACCCACTCAGACAAGAAAAGGAAAATCTGGCATTCCTTACTAAAGCCGCCAGCTGCCTTTACATCGAGTGTCTGATTTGAGACACTATCTCTTGTGAGTGTAACTCCTCTTTTCTTAAATATCACACCCATGGTAAAACTGTACTGTTCTATGCCCTGTCTACATTTTGTTCTTGAGGCTCTGAGAACTACCCATAATTCGTATTCAAATTGAGGATTAACCAGGCGACCATTTACTCAACAAAGGAATCATCAGAAAGAAGCGCCGTTTCTGCCCACTCCTCCACCTTACATAGATACTTTATTGGTTTGGGGTATACCACTTTCTGTGAGCGAGACTAGCTGATGTATTCTGTTTGCCACATTGATAAACTTTGGCCTTCTCATGATTTCACCATAAACCTACGCTTATGCACTTTCGGCTACAACTGTTTCATTTACTGTGGTTAATAAATTTGCAAGTTTGCACATTTGACGGAATCACTTCGGTTGCTGCTACCACGTATATTTTGCTGCCACATTCACACTTGTGCACTTTATTATTACTGTTTCAGATTTACTGTGTGCTATAAATTTTGTCAGTTTGCAGGTTACATAACCGATTGATTGCTGCTACTATATTTTGCAGCTAGATTCATACTTCTGCACTTTATCATCACTGTTTCAGATTTACTGTGTCATAAGTTTGCAAATTTGCACTATTTTATCAGTTTGCAAGTTGCATAACCGATAGGTTTGCACATTCCACTTTGGTTGCTGCTACTATAGTCTGCTATATTCATTGACTTTGTTTTCGCTAATTTTGCTTTCTATTTATTGCACATTCTGCACTTTATCATTATGCAATATCGCTTATATGTATACCGATATATTCCTTTTTCTTGCTGCCATTTATGCGCTTTATATACACACTTATGTTGCACATATAAGTAAAACACACTCTCTCACAAAGAACCACTAGGTGGTGCCAGAAGTACAGCATTTTCCCTCTTTTTGAGGGTGTGTGTGAGGCCTGGCTGTGAGAGGGAAGCAGATATGCTGGAGCAGTGGGGGAGTGTGTGATCCCTGGCTGTGAGAGGAAAGCAGACATGCTGGAGAAGTGAGGGAATGTGTGAGCCCTGGCTGTGAGAAGGCAGTAGACATGCTGGAGCAGTGAGGGAGAATGTGAGCCCTGACTGTGAGAGGAAGTGCATAGAGACTTCATTCTGTGTGAAGTAACAGCATCTCTCTCATCTGCTGATCCAGTGTATCAACTGGATTTTCGGGAAAAAGGTAAAACACGTGTTTTTTTATTTTTCAAAAAGATTGTAAATACAAATTTTCGCACCTGTAGCATCTTTTGGTTTTTGAAATATAGGTATACTGATAAAAATATTCACCCTTCTTTTTCACTCCCCCCCTTAACTGGATTCTCTGAAAATGGTAAAATACATGTTTTTTTGTCTTTGAAGAAGAATCTAAATACCAATTTTCACATCTTTAACATCTTCGGTTATTGAGATATAAGTATCCTGTTTAAAATATTCACCCACATTTTCACCACCTGTGAATGTACAAAAATCTTTCCTTAGTGGGTGCCTACATCATAAAAACAAATTACCTTCCAAAATTCAAGTTCCTAGGTTAACCGTTTTGAGCTGGGCGTTGATGAGTCAGTCAGGACTTTTCCTTTTACATATATGATTCAAGTATTTAAGTGTTAACTACACTTCCTGTGTTTTCAAATAAACCCCCCTGTCCCTCTTTATTCCTCCTTTTAGGAGCTCCTCCATATATTTGGGGTGTGAGGATGTAAGGCAATGGTTCCCAACTCCGGTCCTCAAGTACCCCTAACAGACCAGATTTTAAGAATTCCCTTGGGATAATGCAGACTGAATAATGCAATCACCGAACAAAAAAATATATCACCTGTGCTGTCCTTTAGATATCTGGCAAACCTGGCCTGCTAGGGGTACTAGAGGACCAGGGTTGGGAACCACTGGTTTAAAGCAATAAACCTCTCAGTAATGTGTCTCTAAACTACAATAAATGTTGTTAGAAATCGCAATGTGTTAATAAGATATTTTGCTTTTGTTCTAAAGTACGCTTTTATTCACATAAATGGCCAATAGCCAACTAAAAAGTCTGTAAATTGCCTAGATTCTGAGTCTGCCTCAAGCAACTTCCCTTGGTGGTATGTGTGCATAGTTATGTATGTGTTTGTATCATTGTGTTATCTGGCTATGTAAGGATATGAGTCTGTGTTAGTGCATGTTATTGCTGGTGATGCTCGATTCTCAATGACAGGCACAGCGTGTCAGAATGCAGAGTATTGCTGTGCGGGGTCTGTCAGGTGTTACCTGAGCAGCATGAGGAAAGACCCAGTGCAGCAATGTTCAGGGAAGAGTGAGCGTGATGAATGCAGCCTGTGAATTCGGTGCCCACTCTGCTTGTCACTGTGAACCGAACATTAGCCCTTAGCCAAAACTGGTAGAGTTCGGCTCCCATGTACCGGGTTGGCAAACTCAGTAGATAAAGGCAATCAACAAATAAACCACTTTAAATCTTTGCAGAACAGATTTGATTTTTCAATTCAGGATCCAAACGGGAGAAGATGCGCAGCCTGTGCCCTGTGTGATGTATGCTTTCTGGTGCGACACTGGTAGCTCTGATTCTTCAAGCAGGAATCTTGACATCCGATCAGCATAATCGCAAAGCACTTCAAAAGGTCTATCCAACCTGAGGAGTGGGAGAACAGTGAGAGAAAGAGGGAGAGAAACTGTAGACAAACTAGCTGGGCACATGAACAGAAAGATCTTAGTGTTCGTAACACTAAGGGATTATTCACACGTCGGTGTTTGCTGCCATTGCAAAAACTGTCTAAAATTGACACATATTACAGTTCCAAGAAACGCCAGCATTTCTTAAAACTAATAGCTATACAAGAAAAAGAGAAGCTGCACTGTAAAGCATCTCCTTTTGCTTTATGTTTACTAGTATTTATTTTAGTATTATTTGAAAAGCACCAGCATTTCTTTCTCGGCACTGCAATATCGGTGATTTTAGCTAGTTTTCAGAACACCAGTGCTTAGTGGATCACCACCAACGGGCTCTATCATCTCCTTAACATCAGCGCTAGTGCTCACACATGTAAGCGGTAGCGCTAGGTTAAAAGAGGCCAGCCAGATCACATCCAGATCACTAACTGGTTTAAAAAATCCATTAGCATATCGGCAGTAATGCTTTCTAGTGCAAGCTTACTGTACTTTGCGCCCTCTATAATTAACATGGGGAGCGCAAAGAGTAAGCAAAATGTAGTCAGCATTAGGATCGCAAAGCCCTAACGCTAATTACGCAAAAGTTAGCTACAGCTCCAAGCTGGTGCTAACTGATTCTGCTTCCTTCATCAGCTGGAACCCCCCCCCTTCAAATTCAGATACTTCCTCTCATCCCACGACATGAACAGTGGCACGATCCACCGCTTCTGGCTGATGGGAGCAGAGTGAGACTGGGGACAAATAGTCCCCAGTCTCCCTCCGTGAATCACTCCACGGCTCTGCACGATCCCGCGAGGTCGAGATCGTGAGGGTCACATGGCGTGGAAGCACAGCCCTCCATGGAATCCTGTGGACTCAGGAGGCGATACTCACGGCGGCGCGTTAGCACTGCCACAAGTATCCTGGAGGGTAGCGCTCGTTACAGGGCAGGCTGCTGATTTGTGAGTGTAGGTTTTTCCCGGTTAGCGTCCCCGTTTTAGGTTAAAACAGAAGATAGGGCCCTAAATGAGTTATCTATATATGTTAACACGAATAACAAATTTAAAATGTAAGTTTTAGTTAATGGATAAAACCAGATTTTCCTAATGGTCTTTTTGAAAACCATTCAGTAATGAAAGGGTTAAGAGATCCGAAATAAACTAATGTTTGCAATCCAGGTATGCTTACCAGGTTTGAAAGGACTTTTCTACTTGCATGTTTTGTAAAACTACTCTGTTCTGCAATTAATTGCATGAAATAGAGGTGTGAGCAGGGCCGGATTAACATAGGGGGTATTGGAGCAGCAGCTTCAGGCCCATGCCCCATAATAGGCCCAGAGAAAGGATAACTATCCTAGCTTTGATGGGCATTTGGAGCCTTATAACTCCAACATCATACCAGCTACAGGGTCCTGTAAGGTATCACTGGAAAGGCCAGAGCAAGACCTTTCCCATGACACCAAACATGATCAGGTTTTATGTAACAATAAAAATAAATAAATTTTTTATTTCTTGTTTTTCTTTCTAACACGGCAGTATTGTTCACTTTTCAATTATGCTGCACTAACCATCTCATTTCTCATGTCACCAACAAGTGTGGAGACGATGGCACAATCCATTATTATGCATTGTTCCATCAAAAACCGCCCTAAACCCCCGTACTGGGGAATTTAAGAACCCTGCGTCTCTAATCTTTACACTTTACAAGGTCAAGTGAGGCGTCATTGAACAGGTCAGAGGCTGACCTTTGCATTTACACCAGACATGATCATGTAAAATCTAAAAGAAAATAAACAACTACTTTTTTAAAATTAATTTTTAGTTCCAAAGCGATCGCATTGTCCACTTGTCACATATAAAATGAGCAATACCACTGCAATTACTCACCTCATTTCCCACGCCAGGAGCATGTTCATTGTTTTATACATAGTCATTATTCATAAAACGCCATCCTCCAAAACACAATTGAAATTTTCATTTTTTTTTCAGTTTTGGTTAAAATTGTGTATTTTCTCAGAAAACTGCAGTAACAGGTTCCCATTTCAATATTTTTTTAGCAAGGATACCCTATAGAATATATAACCATAAAGTGTACAAAATGATGATGTAGCGCCACACAACGTGCATCCACCACCAAAGAACCCCAAAAGGCCAGTACCAGAAATCAGTGGTTTCCCCTAAACCAGTATCACACAAAACACATTCATATGACCTGATACGGTGCAAACAATGCTTTCTGAGGTTCCTTGCGTCTCACAGTATATTTGTATGCTCTCAAACGATATTCCAATGAACATAGAAAACATGAAATAATACAATCATGGTGAAATATATTTTCACAAAAATTTATAATGGCAAGTTGCTAGTGATTAATCCACTCACAAATAGAGAGCACCTGCACTGGCTTCCATAGCTTCCAAAGAATTCAGCGGTGATGGACAGGACAAATAAAAATAAAAGATTTAAAACATAATTAAAATCAGCTCCAGGAGCTGATTTTAATTATGTTTTAAATAAACCTTTTATTTTTATTTGTCCTGTCCATCACGACTGAATTCTTTGAATTCTTGGTGTTTTTTTGAGTTTTCCAACACTATAAAAACCCATGGGCGCTCATTTGAGAGCTATGGAAGCAAATCCAACTGTAAGCAAATCCACTCACAGCCACCACTCCAGATTCTGCACCCTGAAGGACTCCCAAGCTCAACACTCACAGCCACCACTCCAGATTCTGCACCCTGAAGGACTCCCAAGCTCAACACTCACAGCCACCACTCCAGATTCTGCACCCTGAAGGACTCCCAAGCTCAACACTCACAGCCACCACTCCAGATTCTGCACCCTGAAGGACTCCCAAGCTCAACACTCACAGCCACCACTCCAGATTCTGCACCCTGAAGGACTCCCAAGCTCAACACTCACAGCCACCACTCCAGATTCTGCACCCTGA
This sequence comes from Leptobrachium leishanense, assembly GCA_009667805.1. Lineage (NCBI taxonomy): Eukaryota > Metazoa > Chordata > Amphibia > Anura > Megophryidae > Leptobrachium > Leptobrachium leishanense. The sequence continues at coordinate 76,742,048 of CM019073.1, read as the reverse complement.
AGGACTCCCAAGCTCAACACTCACAGCCACCACTCCAGATTCTGCACCCTGAAGGACTCCCAAGGTATCCACGACTCAGCCATGACATCATTCAAGTCACTCCTCTGCTTCATTTCTGTCGTTTTCATAGTCTGCCTGATAACTTTTCCCTTTAATGCCTTCCCTCCAATTTCGATAGAATTTTATATTACAAACAAAACTTGCTGTTCCACCATGCTTCTGCTCCCCTCCCCCACTTCCTCCCCCTTGCATCTCATTACCTGCTTGCATACAGAGCCCTCTGCTAACTCCCTGCCTCTTCCTTCACCACAGCTCAACACTCACAGCCACCACTCCAGATTCTGCACCCTGCAGTGCCACCATCCCACCCAGTCCTTGGTCCAAACATATTCATTCCCCTCCACCTGTAGCCACTTTATTCTAATCAACCTGTGGCTTGTTATTTTCTCTCTGGCCACCAGATCCACACTCCCCAGCTCCCCTTCTGTTTCACTTCCCCCTGTCCTTTAGATTGTAAGCTCATGGGATGTCTAGCTGAGCATTTGTGTAAAGTGCTGTATCAGTAGGACAATTATCCTATGGGCAGGGCCATCTGTTCCTTATGTGTTTTAGTATGTCTCATGTCTGTACTCCCCCATTGTACAGCGCTGCGGAATATGCTGGCGCTTAATAAATACAGAATAATAATAATAATAATAAGTAGGAAATCAGCAGAATATTGATTTTCTGAACTGCCAGATCTGCACAAGGAGAAGTTCTCTTTGTTTTTCTATTTCATACTATACTTGTGGATGAGAGATTTCCAGCAAGTTGGGGTCACCTAAGAAATAAGACGGCAATATCCCGCTGGCGTGGACCCAGTCAGAGCCAGTGCATGTGCTCTCTATTTGGGAGTGGATTAGACCTACCATTATCATTTTTTGTGAAATTATATTGCATCATGATTGTGTTATTTAACCCCTTAGTGACCGGGCGGTTTTACACAAATCCGTCCTTTAGTGACCGCTGCTGTTTTTACGTTTCTGCGCTGCTCGTGTTTAGATCAAATTTTCCTCTTACTCGTTTATTCAACCCACACATATTATACACCCTTTTTCCCGCCATTAAATGGACTTTCTAGAAATACAATTATTTCCATCATATCCAATAATTTAATATAAAAAAAATATGAAATATGATGAAAAAAATGGTAAAAACACACTTTTTTGTAATTTAATCCCCTAAAGCTATAACCACCAATAAAGACCCCGGCTAAATAGTTTCCAAATTTTATCCCGAGAATAGAAATACCCAATTTTTACATGTTTTTACCTTTTAACCCTTCCACTGCTGAGCCAGTTCACCTATGTGCGCTGCGCTCATTCTGACCATTTTGTGCTAATTATTTTTAGATGACAGCCTAGGTCCTATTTAATTAAACTCCCCCCAGACAAAAAAAACTTTAAAAAAAAAAACATTTTTTTATTTTATTTAATTTTTTTTTTTTTTTTTTTATTTAATTTTTTTTTACATTTTTTTTTAAAACCAAACCTGGTCATGTTTGGTATCATTTGAAAGGCCATAATCAGGCCTTTCAAATGATGGCAAATATGACCATCTAGCTGCCATGGATCGGGAGAGGGTTAACTGGCTAGAGGGTTAACTGGCCCACTGACATCCTCACACATATGGTGAGGTTGTCAGTGGGGGGGGGGGACCTGGAGGCTAGGCTGACATCCAAGATGTCAGCCCCCCTCCAGGTTTGAATCACGTTTTGGCGCCAATTGGCGCCGCAACGTGATCCGGCGGCGAAATGGTTAATGCCATACACCGCTGGAAAGTGGAGGCTCTCCCCTCTCCAGCGGTGCAAACGGCATCTCCCTAGCTTCAATGGTTGGGGAGATAGAGGGCTCCGAAGGAGCCCCCCCTCCCCTCCATTGAAACACATGGGGGCACCTTCTGATGACGTCACCACGCAGCGTGGCGACGTCATCAGCCTCGCCTGCCCATGTAAATCACATGGGCAGGCTTCCTCCCTGTCAGATCGACGTGGGATCCGACGAGGGAGGTGAGTATCGGGCGGGAGGGGGATTTGGCGCCGCTGACGTACCCTGTACGTCATCGGGTCTAAGGGAGACCCGAACACAGGACGTACAGGGTACGTCAGCGGTCGGGAAGGGGTTAATGTTTTCTATGTTCATTGGAACATCGTTTGAGAGCATGTGAATAGATTGTGAGATGCAAGGAACCTCAGAAAGCATTGTTTGCACTGTATCAGGTCATATGTATGTGTTTTATATAATCATAAAAGGTTCGGATGAGAAAATGTGAAAAAATATTTTTACGTGCTGTAAATGATTGAATGTGAATGGAAATTTGTTCACACGGTATCTGACCGGTTGGATATACCTGTATCTGCACTGTTAAATAACCTAAAATATGTTTTCATTTCCCTAAATTCCAAAAAATGCCCACCAAAATCTTCAGCCCAGGCCCATAGAGATCTTAATCCGGTGCAGGGTCTGGGTATGTACACTGCATAACGTATCAGTGGGAACGAGGAGAGAGGTATTTTAATACTCTTTTGGCCTCTGTACTATACCAGGGGCCGATAACCTTGGTCTTCTGATGTTTTGAAATTACATTTACCACAAGGCTTAGACAACCTACTGAACGATTATAACATATTTCCAAAACATCTAGACGCCTCTTCCGCTGTGAATAGTAAAAGGGAGACAGTAAGGGAAAATATTGGTGCAAGGCAATTTTCCTTATCATTTCCTTTTTATCACACTTATTGCATGCCAGTCACTTTATTAGCAGCTGGCCACAGGTTGAAATGCAGGCACAGCCGGATACCAGCAGCGGTGCCTCACATTGCCTCACATTGCCACCTGCATTGGTTCCTGGAGTCCATAAGACGCCATGGAGCCCAGCTCGTTTCAGCTGCGAACTCACACTCGCAGGACCGCTCACGAGCCCCAGATGAAGTGTGGAAGAACACTAAGAACTATTTGTCCCAGTCTCCCGCTACTCACGGTGAGAGAAAGCGACTGATCGGGCTGTCCTCTCCAACGTGTTATGACAGGTAAGTATGGGATTTTTTTGAGTTTTTATTAGTTTCTGGTGTCAGTATTCTTTAGAGAAATACCAGTTTCAGAATAGGAGAACAACCATGAAACAGCTTGTTCTTTTAGTCCAAGGCACAAATTAGTACTTCCTATACAAGGTATAGGAGATGTTAATTTACAGTAGGGACGCGCTTTGTCCGAGCAGAGTAGCTTCTTGAGCTGTTAAGATATTGATTGGAGCCGATCTATATATTGGCTGCAGCTAATATCTTGACAGCAAGATGGGAATAAGGCAACTAGATGGCCAACGTTGCTGCACTATTCTCTTTATCCCCCGCATTATCCCCATGATGTATAAGTATCAGCAATGCACATAACAGATGCAGAAGAAACAAATGGAACAAAATACCATCTCATATCTGTGAAAACTATCATGAACATTTTATTTTATAAGCGTTTCAAAATATGTTACAAAACCTAATTGTTTTAGGTCCAAAAAATTCACACAACTACATTGGTGTCTTTTACTCTCTATCTCTCTCTCTCTCTCTATATATATATATATATGTATCTAAATGGAGAGAGAACTATATCTGTTTAACATACTAAACATTTTTTTAAGAATGAAAAGACAAAGTTACAAAATCTTTATGAAACAGAAAAATAATAACCCTCTTGCTACAAGACGGGCACCTAACTCGTTGTTCGACAGTACAATTGGTGCCCCTGAGGATGCAAAGAGTAAAATGTCCTTTTAATAGCCCTTAGAAAACAGAAGAGACCAACCCGTTCTAAGCAGTCTCTTACGACTAGCATTAAAAGATTGGAAGAATTAAACACTCTTATTATTCAGCTGAGAGGAACACGTCTTTTGCATGTTTGTATAAAAAAAAATGAAAATAATAAATTAGAATCACAAAGTATAAGCAAACATCTTAAATTCCACATTTGTCTTATATCATACATATGGACACATTTATATCTTCAGTGCTTGTTCACTCTGTAAACCTATATTTAACTGCTGAACCAATCACAGACTCTGAGTTATAAAGGAATATTTTAGACACAAAAGTACTTTTTTTCAATATCGTCCTTCAGTTTAACTTAGAATGCATCTGTCATACTCGCATGCCATATAGTTATATAGTAATGACGATTGAAAAAACAGTAATGCCCAAAATTCGACCTTGAACATATCCCCAGCTGCTGTTCATAAAAAATAAAAAAAATCATTAAAACCCAACATTCTGCCCAAAAGGGGGGAAAAAATCCTTATTGATTCCACAATGGCATTCAGATTTCTCCTTGGATCAGCAAGCAGTGCTGGAGGTCTCATACAGGACAGAATTCTTCACTCACCAGTTAATCAAAAATGGGCATCTCTGACTAAACCTGTGTCAATGCCATCTACAAGACGGCAGCACCCTATAGGTACATATAACAGGTATATTTTAAATATGCAATGGAAGAAGGAATTTTAATATCCACACATTCACCTTTGCAGCCATTGTAGGTTTGGGACATAGCCAATAATTGCAAACGTTGTTACTATCCCATTAATCGACTTGTAAAATCAGAGTTGGGCAGTTCATGGTCACATGAGTCCTTCAAGCCATAATGATGTACTTGTTGTAAAAGGGTATGCTATTTTTTACTAGATTAATTCTTTAACACCTTTCCATTGCAGCCGGTGTGCAAATTAATGTTCCCTTCTTAAAATAGATTTCATAGACAGTAAGCTTAATTGACAGGCAGACAAACACCCCCTGTTGGCCAGAAAGCGTAACTACATGAATTTCTAAAGTTGTTTAAACTGTTTCAGCACCTTGGATGACATGTCCAAGGTGCTGAAAATTTGGGGGGTACATTCTGGAGCCCATTTGCAAAGAAATAAATGAAATTCCTTTGCTTTGCTCCAGAATATGACCAGAGTTTATGAGCCAAGTTGAGCTCCTGCAGGGGCTTTGAAACATCAAGTATACGCACCCTACACAACCATGGTAAGGAAGGAATTAAATATTATTAATAGTAGAAATGTAGCACGAGGAAAGAAGTACCAGTTTTTATTAAGTTTGTGAAGTTAAGTGGGAAACAAAAAAATAAACAAAAACAGAACAATTCTGTCCTGCATTTCCCACGGTCCAGATCTCAGAAAATAAGTGAACATGGGCTTTTTTCACTGAAAATATAAAACACTGCAACAAACACAAATAACCCCCGATGAAAAGGTTGCACTTTACTATTTGAAGGGAAGCCACAAACAAGTCTTGGAACTTTATACTACTAATAAATCATAACATTTCATTTAAAATGGTTTCCAACTAACAAATATTGACATGTGAAAACAAGTGCATGTTTTGTTTTTATACACAAGAAAGCACTTCTTAAAATTCCCTTTGAAATGTATTTGCTAAATAACAAATAATCATAATCTATATACAAAAGCTATTTAATGGAAAAAATGCAAGCCAAAGCAGGGGGTATTCTTTGCACTAATTGTTTTATATAAAAAATAGTGTTTTACAGTGAACTAGAGGTGCAAAATGATATCAGTGCTGTTATATCTTCTGACCATGGAAAGCTATACCGTATTGAACACACAACAAAGGCAGCTGTATGAGAAAAACATGGATGATCTCAGGTTCCTATGTCATCATTTAAGAGTGTTTAGATTAGCTAAACTCAACCCTATAACATATCCCCAACCATTTCTCAAGGGTGTTAACGGACAAACGTAATTCACGTTGTGCCCATTCAGATGAGTAAGATGTGAAAGGAGTGGGAAGGGAGTGTTACAGCTGGTTTAGCATCTGAGCAGTCAACAATATTCACGCTGATACCATTTTCTGTATTTTTCTGAACGGCTACTGCAGAATTTCAATACCTAAATTCAAAACACAATTTAGTTCTGGGATGATGCCCAATATAAATCAACTTAATTCATTAGAAACACAAATGATAATCTATAGAATTTTGAAACTCCATGATCAAGTTTACTTGATGTTCAGCAGCTCCTGCAGGAGTCCAACATCAAGGAAACTCGGTCTGGTCTTATTTTGAAGCAATGTGAAGGAATCCCATTTATTGCAAACAAAATGGTCTCCACAACATGTTCCTAAAGTTGCAGCATAAAGTTTCAGATTTACCATAAACACACCGAGTCCTTCCAGCTGTTTTATGATAAATTATTTCAGTGAAAGGTTTAATTGGTTTAACGCTGGTAAAGTCCAAAGTGGAAGCAAACACACATTCCGTCTATAAAATGAATTTAGCGTTTGCTATCTGTTTATTTTATTGGGAATAAAACCATTTACGTGTTTAAACAGAACACACGAGAGAAAACAAACCTACGTTATTAACAGTACATGTATAGCATCACAGGTTCAATGTGACGGTGCCTAATCAACCAAAGTTTAATCCTTTCCTGCCATAGGGAGTACTGTGCATTGAAGCCGCAGAACATACTAGTACGCCCAATTGACTTTAATGGGCCGCTTCGGCCCCACCCAGCAGTCGGTGCGTGCTGCGGGACAGCCTGGACTCAGTCCGTCCTTCTGCAGCCAATGACGCGCGTCTCGCGTCAGCTGCGTAGGCAGGCTGGAGGAGGGGCCCGCCGCAGCATCTGGCATTGGGGCATACTAGTACGCCCAGCTGTTGTTAACTCCCTCCTGCCCGGTGTTAAGGGGTTTAGAAAAATAAGCAATATTCAGCAGTTTTGGGTATTCCTTCATGAGTATCAACTTTCACGTGACTTTTTAAAGATTATAGCTGTGGAGACTGTAGAAAATTTGAGGTCTGACTTTATTTTTAAAGCAGAATCCTAAATCATGCACACTTGATTGTTTTTATTTGGTACTCTATATCAGTTTTACTATGTCATACTGACTTTCTGGAGATCAAGTGAGATGTAGTGATTGCGCAAAGTGTGGTAAATACGGCAAGGGCACACAGTATTATTACAGTTCTACTCTATATGCCACAATGGTCTTTCCAAGAGGTTTAACCTTCTATACCCTTACATGTTTCTATTTTATATAGGATGAGAAAAACAGCGATTGTAGGACTAGTAGAAAGCATGCAAAAAAAAAGGAAGTGAAACTTTATAAAACCGCTTTAGTGGATTTCTTGAAAATATTTCAATGCAATTGCCTATTCCATGGCAAATAGTCAAACGGTAGAGATACTATAGTTTCTTTTTTTAAACAAAATCTGCTATTTAACCAAAAATCACTAACTCTCTTTCAATACTCTACAAGTTTACTGCTCATTAAATAACAAAAACAGTAGAAAGTGTCACGAATAAACTGTAGCAGAAGTAAACAAAGGGCAATATTGTAAAGTTGGTGCTAACGGAACCAGAGCAGCTGTAAACTTCACAACTCCATAGACTATGGGGCTATTACAGTCTTAACACTAGCGTTAGTGCTTAGATGTGTGAGCGTTAGCGCTAGGTTAAGTGACTCTAACGCATACCCCGATATTACATTCCGAAAGCTAACAGTGACTGCGCAAACTAATGGTACTTTTCACATCCTATACTTAACATCGAGAGCGCAATCAGTAATTAGCATTACAAAGTCCTTACGCTAATTACCGCACTGATGTGGTAACTAAAAATTTAATCACAGCTAGAAGCTGAACCCCACCCCCAAAAAAAAATCAGGTACTCACTTCTCATCCCGCGGTGTGAACATTGGCCCGATCAACCGCTTCTGGCCGCCGGGAGCAGAGCGAGACTGAGGACAAATAGTACCCAGACTCCCTCCATGGATCACTCCGTGGCCTTGCATGATCTCACGAGAGCGAGATCGCGCAGGACTTGCGGCCCGGCAGCACAAGCCTCCATGAAGTCATATGGACTCCAGGTGGTGATACTCGCGTAGGCATGAGCATTGCCATGAGTATCATGGAGGTTAGCGCTACAACATGGGACAGGCTGCTGAATTAGCGTATGCCCCGTAATATGGTGCAGGTGCAGTTTTCCCCGTTAGCGTCCCTATTTTAGCACCAAGATCATAATTGTGCCTTATAATGGAGTGGTAAGTTTCCAATGGACTGGTAAGTTTACAACAGCTCTGGTTAAGTTAACACCAACTTTGGAATAGAGCCCAAAGCTTGCTTTGTGGACAGAAAACTTGCATTTTTGCATTATTTATTTTATTTATTTATTTTATTTGAGAAAGGATTTTATCAGGAAGGATACATTGAGATTTCTCTAGTTTTCAAGTATGTCCTGGGTGGCGAGTATGTACCGTTAGGTGTCTTGCCCAAGGACACTTACTGGAGAGGTGCTCGTCGGGATCGAACCCATGACTCCACAGGCTCTTTCCACGCAGAGCAGTGATGTTACCTCTACTCCACCCAGCCGGCATATTATTGAAAGTGTTGTGCTGTCAAAGCTGTAAATATGTTCCTTAGAAAGAGCAACAGACCCTTTATATCAGGTATTTATTGGTGGAGAGGTGATTTAGTAATAGATTAGGTTGATAAAGGATACCAATGCTTTTGCTTCATCTAATTCTAAAAAAAATGTTTAAAACGGTCACTTGGTTTAAACAACAGGAATACATTGGATGACTGAGTTTTTTTTCCAATAGACACAAATTTCAGAATGGTTGACAATCGACTCAACATCAGTGCTCGATATCAAAATCAATTAAGATTTTATTGCGTATACAAAATGTTAAAGACGCATGTAATGAAAGTATGGAATGTAGATAATTGGTTACAGTTTGGTCACAACTACATACACCATAATTATTAGGGAACATTAATGAATATAAGGATTGAAGGGAAACACGATGGAGTGAAACGTTTTACTTATATGGAAGTACGCTACAAACTGAAGTAACATTTTGAGGCACATATGAGAAAATATGATTACAAATACCATTTATACAATGCCAATACAATGTTATAATGAATAATTTTCTTCCCTCTGGGTGTAAATGTAACACTAGGCAATCCCTTGAGATCAAACGATCTACAACAAATAAAACTTTCCTTTAGTATTTGGTAAATCTTACTGTAGAATATATGCTATCCTTCAAAAACATTTTTATGCCAATGTCATCTATTTATTCAAATTTATGATTTTCTTTGGGAATTTTTCTCTTCTAACCATATTCGAGTACCTTTGTGAATTTAAGATATTTTTATTTTGAGTTTTTTTTTTAGAATCATATACTTAAATATATAAAAAAATTGTAGCATTGTTAGTCAAAGGTTCCACGTAATCATAACCAGGAATGCTGTAAATTGACCTACGCCATGGACTTTAAGAGCCCTGGTATGTTTACCAGAGTTCCGGTTAGATTCTCATTCTAGCTGTTGGATTATCATGGGTGGGTAATGGATAACTGACATAGGACCCTATTCTATAGTTGATGATAAAATGGAGACGGTAAACAGTCTCCATTTCACCATCCGTATTTCTGAGTAGGCGCTTTCCTAGCCCCGGATTGAAGCACAAGGCTGCTTGACACCGGCAGCGGTGCAGCACTCCGCCACGTGTATCAGCTCATGGAGTCCATAGATCTCCATGGAGCCTTGCGCATCCTGGCTGCGAGCTCAGCGCCACAGATTTATTGCGAAGGGAGAATAGGAACTATTTGTTTGATAGTCTCACTCTGCTTGAGACGAGAAGAAGTGTTGGATCGCGCCGGCATTTTCACCGTAGGATGAGAGGTGAGTATGGGAATTAATGGGGGGGGGGGGTTTCAGAATGTGTTATGTGTTTTTGAAAATGCAAAATCACTACCAGCTTTGAGGAGACGTTATTTCAGAGTGAAATAATGTTTCTGGGGTGGAAGTGCAGGCTACATTGGAATAGCCTATGCTTCCACGTGGAGGTGAACATTAACTTCCTGCTGCTGGGAGCTCTTGGCAGCAAGGCGGTACCTTAACACCACAGTGCAGCGTGCTCACCCTGCTGCTGAGGCCGACCTTTGGCCTGCCTACATTGCACGCGGCTGCCGCGGGACAGAATGATGCGATCAGCACGTGCGCAATGTAGGCAGGCAGATTGTATCTATGGGGAGACTGCAGGGAGTGCTATGCCAGCCTGCGACATTTAGGCCCACCTGGCATAGCACGCCCTGCAACTTGAAAGGGTTACTGTCTCCTATGTACAGTAGTGTAGGAGATGTTAATGTACAGTAACCTTGCGGAAGGAAACGCTACATTCAAGCGGCAAGTCCAGTTTGCTTCAGGAATGGAATAGCGATTCCCCTCGACAAGATAACAACAGGAGACAATATGTGTAACTTTTCCTGTAGTTATCTTATTGACAATTATGTAACATGGCCATTTTCACAGCAGGAATCTGAATAGGCAGGAAGTTACATTTCTTCACGTTGTAGGAAGTCTATACAGTGTCAGAAAAATAGCTGTATAGTGTTATTATCCTGGGGAAAATGTATATTGAGAGTGGTTCAAGGTTGTAATGTCAGTAAAAGTTTAGAGAGATAATATTTTGCAATAGAACTTTAAATCTATTTAAAAGTCCTATATCAAAATATAAATGTTTCTACACATCAACTACATCAACGTTGGACAAAAAATGTATGACATTTGTATGAGAGAAGCTACATTATTTTATAGCAAACACACTGTAACCACTAAACCCCACACTACCAAGATTAACTTAACTCGATCTGCAAAAGCACATGCAAGATCGAGTTGTCAATCTGGTTTTATACTGGAACAATGCGAACAAATTATGTTTATTGCAAGCAAAATTAGTTTGCAATGGGCTCCAACTTGTGCTCTAATGTTCTAGCACATCAGACAGCAGCCGATGTTCTAGTACGGGATTGACTGCTGAGAAATGTCTTTGTCTCCTATCAGAGACACAGCAGCCCAGCTGTAATCTATTGGCACTAACACTTTTTCGCCAGAAAATTTAGCCAGCTGTCTGTCAAAGAGTTCATACAGTATGAAAATGCACAGTAGGCATTCTGTTATAGCTGACTGTACATTCTATAACAGATTTATACTGTATGGGGTTAACACATTCTATAACAGATTTATACTGTATGGCTCTAGTAAAGTGGTTTTCCATAAAACCACTGGCTCCTAACAGTGGTTTTATGGAATACCACCTGATAGTGAAGGGAATACTGATGTGTAGGCACTGATAAGTGCAACTTGCGTGAGTTGTGCTTGTCAGACTCAGATTTGCTAATAGCGGCTAAAACAAAAGCTTTAGATGATGATTCCTTCTACTATTAGCCAAGCCATTGTTGACAAACACAACACTGCAATTTCAGTTGCACTTGTTGGCACCTAGTCAGCTCCTAGTGTGAATAGAGCTGACAAGTTCAAAGTAAAAGCACTGTAAAACCAGACAGAGACAGCCGAAATCTTCAGTTTAAGAGCAATATGATTGCTTGCAGGCTTAGTTTCATTTTGGATGTCTAATTAAGTTACTAGAATATGAGGATTGCATGACACATATAAATCTTTATCTGTATATATACGCCTGTGTATTTTTAGGCCTGTGAAGAGAATAATAATCAGTTTCATGCAGAATTTGTACCAGGGTTTTATCCGCTTGATGGATTCATGAGATATTTTGTGTACGGTTTAAATTTATTTACATGTATGTATAAAGAAACAAAGTGGTATGTGTGTGTATAATATATATATATATATATATATATATATATATTAGTATCCTGGAGCACTAAATCTAACGGTAATGTGATCTATATGTTTTGTTGAAATATGTTTATTAGACACTGGGCTCCTATAGTTTAAATCCAGATTTATAAAATAAAGAATATTAATATATTAATAATATTAGTTGTTATAGAAATAACACTATTTAATTGAAAACCAGAATAAATATATGCACACACATGATTAACATGACACATGACAGTAATATAGGATATCAGTGGAATATTACTCAGGTGCCCAATTATATTTGAACAGGTATCATTGCCTATTATTTATAACGGCTCCACAGGTAAATATCTACAGCTGCTTAAATATAGGCTCCTCGTCAAATATTTCATACCTGAGGTTTATGAAATTCCCTTTGGGAATATAGTCAGAACAAAATAAGGTGATCTCACTAAAATATCATCCATGTGCAGTACATAACCCAAATATAAATCTTTAAATCGGCAGTTCAAATTACACTATTAAAGAAGTTGATTTAGTTCTAGGGGTAGGTCAGACATAATCAGTTTGTTTTTATTTAGTATACAAGTTTAGCAGCACTATAGCACAGACCCTGGGGTACTGACACTGGGTGGAGGAGCTTTACTGCCGGTGTTTTATCCTTACTTGGAGCTGGAGTCCTGTGCCACCACCCCACCATCCCTCTCTTCCAAGCGGAGCTGAAAATTTCTCCCTTCCCTTCCCTTCCACCAAACTCCCTCCCATGCTCAGGTTTGGTCTCTTGAGAAAACTCACTCCCTTTCACACTTAGGCCAGTCCCTTGCCTTAACTCACTCCCAGCTCTGGACCCTCCCTCCACTCAGTTTGTACATGAAATCCTTTTAAAGGGACACTATACACACCTTGACCACTGTTTTTCTTATGTGGTCAGGTAATGTGGAGTGCCCCATCTTCTCTCCCTGCTTTACGTACTTTGCGACATCATGTCTATCAAAGAGCTTGTAGCAGTGTTTGTTCGGGGAGAAAGAAGACATGGTCCTGAGCTGCACACGCAGCATAAATCCTTCACTCTGACCAGGTGCTCGCACACCTTGTGTGTGAAAAGTACATAAGTTAACCAAGATATGCAATTTGTGTACATACAAAAGTTACGCAATATACAAATTGCATAACAAAAAAATGGGGAGGGATGGGTTGATTTTTAGATAGTGTTCCTGTAAGTAAACAATTTAAAAAATATATATATATATATTATGCGATAAATCGATAAATAGAAAAATTAATCGCCCAACTATTCGATTATGAAAATAATAGTTGCAGCCCTACAGTTATTTAATACATTAAATTGGATTCTTTTAAATTGACAAAGCCGCACTAATTGGGATTTCAAAAAAACCCACAAGAAACATTTTTGGAATATGTGAAAAAAAAGAGGAAAAAATATACAGAAAGTAAGTTTCTATTAATAAAATATTTATGCCTTCATGCTGCTCAGAAAAATATAAATGAATGCTACCTGGTTCAACAAATGTTAAAACACTATACACAACATAATATGAAAGTATCCAATTAGTTCATACAAAAAAACTTAACATTGATTCGCACTGAGCTGTTTTTGGCCTAATGAGCTTTCAGTGGTTTGCATTGTCTGGAGATTTTGCTTAACCCCTTCACTACCAAGTTGTTTTCCATAATACCACTGCCTGGTCCCAGTGATTTATGGAAATCATCTGTCCATTGTTCCCTAAATAAAACACATTTTAATCTCTCAATAACCTATATAAAAAAATTCTAGATACATTTTAGGGACAGTATGTTTATTTGATAGGTGGAGTGCTACTCCTGCTGGCCAAAAAGTGCTAATGTATATAATAATACAGGATGAGCTCCGTCTTTCTGTAAAAGAGGAACTGACCTTTAAGCTGTTCAAACAGCTTCAGCACTTTGCATGACATGTCCAAGGTGCTGATAAATCAGGGGCCATTCTGGAGTCTATTTGCAAACAAACCTCTTTTGCAGTAGATGAAAATCCTTTGCATTGCTCAATAATATGACCAGATTGAGTTTACTCATTGTTGGACTCTTGCAGGAGCCTTGTAACATCAAGTATGCTCAACTATGGAAGTGAAGGTGTTAAGCAAACAATTATTGTCCTAGGTCCTTTGTTGCAGTGACATTGGCAACGTTCGTCTCACTGCGCATTGTCTGGGTAAGCAACTTTTGATCATTACCTTTTGCATACACCTATATACCGAAAGCACATTTGGATATGTGTTGCGAAATTCATTAATCAGAACAGCATTTAGTTTTTTTGAAAACAGCGTTTCAATTTTGACACTTTCAATCGTATGGTTTTTTATTACCCATCCGGCGGCTTGTCGGCTTTTTTTTTGCGGCTGGGCATTTTTTTTCTGTGTACATACAGGAACATAGGGGCTATCATAGCAATCTTATAAATAATATTACAAATGAAATAGTTTCCTTTTGAACAGTGTAAAAATTCCACAACACAGAATTTAAATAGAGATTACCTATAATTAAAACAGTCTGTCAAAGTTTTGTATTATTTACAATAAATTATTCCGTAAATAAATTTAGGCTTATTTTCCCAATGGATCCCAGTTTCTTACTCATTCATTATCAGCATAGAAGAAAAACTCTCTAGTCTATAGTAACTAATTCGAGACATATATGTAATGCTAAATTATTAATAGCCGTGTCTGGTAAACCCATGAACCTCCAATCCAGTGCACACACGTACACAATTTGATCCTTTGAAAAATGAATCATTTATGTGGTAGAAAAAAATGGTAGTTTATGTGTAGTACAAAATAAAATCTAAAATCCTTCAAAAGTACAAATCATGCAGCACATCTAAGGATTGGAGTATAAAGAGGGAGGACCATGAACACTGCCGGTTATTCTGTTATTATATACCGGTGCAAACCCAACCTGCAATGCTGGATGCAATATCTACACACGGATCTCATTTATGAAAGGGCACTTTGCAACATTTACAAATGTAGATGTGTACTTTTTCATACTTCTTCCAGACTTTGGTTTTAGAAATCATAGTGCTAATTTTGGAGAGGTTGTTAGCAGAACGTTCGTCTAGCACTTTAAGCCCTTTTTTTTTTTTTAAATCAAGCCAGCAAACATCTCAAAAGTTAAAAAATAAAACTGCTGGTCTTGGCTTACAGAATAAATAAATAAAAAAATAAAAAACAAAAACGAAAACAAACAATATAATTTCTTTACGTGCGAGGCTTTAGTTATTACTACAGACATGGATTAAAGTGACATACTCTAAATAATTCTATACAAGTTTTCCCTTTACGCTTAGTTTAGTAGTTGTACAAGATCTCTACAAGTGATACCCTAGATTTAAAAGAGAACTGAAAATGTATGCTACTTGGTAGAAAAAAAGGATAGTATTAAAATGGTGTTATAAATTACAGTCTAAATAGTCTTTAACCCCTTCACTACCAATGTCGAGATATCTCGGGTTTCAAAGGCACCATCTGGTGCCCCGATATCGAGATATCTCGATGTGTTGTTCTGCAGCCCAAAAGAAAATTAAATTCATTTGCTGCAAACTAATTTTGTTAGCTTCTGGGCTGCAGAAGGTGCCCCCCGAAGTCTTAGCCCTGTGGCCATAATGCCCAAAGAGCTAAAGCTACAAAATCAGCAGCTGAAAGCTGTGAAATATCAGGCTTTCAGATGCTGTCAGCAGGCGATGCAGGAGAAATAGAAGAAAATAGAGCTGCTGTTAAAACCTCTGTAACTCAATTTGCCAGTAGATGGCACCATCTACTGGCCAAATAGGTTATTACAGTAATAGATAGGCATTATTGTACAATTTATTAACGAAAAAAATGTAAAAAAAAAACACTGGTTTCTGACAATGTTTTTTTGGAAAATCACTTGGAAACGAAGGGGTTAATAAATGTAATTAGAATTTCTTCCTGATTTATATAGACATTCAAAAGGGATTAACAAACATTATATTAATTATTAACACCATTCTAAAGACTAATATATTGTTGTATAATATGGCACAGTCATAAATCTACTGACCCAATTATTTTCTCAAATTTGGCTTTGCAACAGATGCAACAGATGTCAGGGACATTTCCTGCCTTCTAAATGCCCATAGCGTGTTCTAGTATTCTTAACACTCGTTTTCAATGCACTTCTTACAGAACGAGGATCATATCCTATGTGTAGCTACATAAGGCTGGAATAATGTTAAAAATCTTGATACCTTTATTTATGAATGTTATTTTAAAGCACTAACTGTAAATGATCAAGATCACCTAATTGCAAGAGAAACCAGGTCACAAAACTGACACATGTCATTGATGCAGACGCCTTTCCTTAGTCTAGTCCGATTATTTTGTTTATGTGGGTTACCTAAAACTGATTGAGGAACTTGAGTAAACAAAATTTGGTTTGCTTTCTTTCTTTCATAGACTGTGTGCATAGCCACAGTCATAGGGCTCTATTACATTCTTCGCGCAAAAAAGCACGCGCAACGCGTGATTTTTTTGCGCGAAGCGTTAAACGTTAACGCGTGAAAAATAACAGTGGTATTACAATCCACGCGCATTTTTTTCATCCGTCAAAAAATAACACGCGGAAAAAAGACACGCAAAAACGCACACGCATTAATTAACGTTGCGTGCAGAAATCGGTGTGCGGACTGTTTTTTCGTGCGATTCAGCCAATCAGAATTAAGAACCACAATTGTCTCCCGCTAAGTTTTTGCGCCTGCCAAAATCAATCTGAGTATATATGCTGCAGCAATAATAAAAACACGCACAACTTCTCAATTTTATTGTTTGGGTATGCGTAGAATGTGTAACTATACTTTGCTGCATTTTTTTTTGAGCTGGTGTATTTGGGTTCGGCCAGGACGTTCAGATTTGCCATTAACACCAGCTTTTCAAAGACGTTAAAATTATGCACGCAAACGATGTGCGTTAAATTTTGCGCATAGATTGTAATACCATCCGCGTACCAGCGGACAAACGCATTTGCGCTCACAATGTTAAGTATAGGGCGTGCGCAGTACAGTACGCTCGCGCAGGTCCACCTGCGTTAGACGTTAACGCACATTCTTTGCTTCGACGTTGTAATACGATGTTCAGCGCAAAGGGTTTTGCCCCTCGCGTTAATGCGTTTTTGAGTACGCGTTAAAATTTGCGTTAGGAATATAATAGAGCCCATAGTCTTTAAAGACTTTAAAAGTACTGAATTTAAGTTTGGTCACATGACTAAAGTGAGTATGCTAAACTGAATAGAACCCATTAAGTATGAGAAGGCTTAATCAATTTCCAACACTTTAAGCGGAATCACTTGACACCAGGGTCTGAGAGCTGGTATTCTTTTCCAAATACAGGCTCAAGATGAGAATAACGAATGACCTTCGTATTGCTCATTACTCCCCAGCCTTCTGCAACATAGTGCTTCCTATACCGGGCGCAAGAGGTACTTCTTTGCAGTCGGAAGCTGTAACAGCAAAGTTTGTGGCTTGGCTGGAATAACAGCTTAAGTTATTAAATTTATTAGTGGCGCTATTATACTTTACGACTCGCACGTTAAGATTAATGGCTTGGTCAAATAAGGTCCCTAGCATGTACAGTAATAGCTACAAATACCTGATCATCATCTGTTATGTACCTGTTTAACCCCTTCACTAATAAGATCAACTATACTCGGTCTCCAATGCACCTCCTGGTGTCCTGATGTTGAGTATAGTTGATATGGTGTTCCACAGGAGCAGTGCAAAGGAATTTAGTTTTTTGCAAACAAATATGTTTGCATTTGGGCTCCAGAACTTGCTCCTAAAGTATTAGCACCATGGGCATGATGCCTGAGGTGCTAACACTTTTTAAAATCAGCTGGCAATGTGTCAAAATTACATCTCCCCAGTTGATCCTGCATGGAGACCAGAACTGCAGTAAATCCTTTTAACCAGCAGATGGCAACATATACCTGCTATATAGGTTGTTACAGTAAAAAATGCACTGGTAATATTCCCAATTTTTTCGTACTGTATAATTAATAATCGGTCTTTAAAAAAATCTCTTGTTCCTGACAATGATATTTTGGAAAGTCCCTTGGCATTTAAGGGGTTAAACTAATACTGTACTCGTGTTCTGTAAACTTGTTCAACTTTCTTTTTTTTTTCTCAGTGAGTACTCTGTTATAGTCCGATAGGATCAATGAGACCAGATGGTCAGTTCTGTTGTTGTTGATTTTAATGTTGTTCTATGTCATTGTTTGGATAGATTCCCTTTTAAAGTGGCAACCTCAACAAAAACAGAATATTAAGGGTTCTAATATTTAATATGTGGTAAAAGCTGCTTGATCCAAGGAGAAATCTGACTGCCATTCTGGGGTCAAGAAGGATTTTTTTCCCCAGTATGTTGCATATTGGCGAGAGCTTCAGACTGGGTTTTTTTTTTGCCTTCATTTGGATCAACAGCAGTAGGTGATGTGGGAAAGGCTGATCTCAATGGACACATGTCTTTTTTTCAGCCAATGTAACTAATTATGTAACCTGGTGCATTGTTTCATTAGATATTTAGTCCTGAGCTCTAGCTATGAACCAGAGATGAAAGACAATAATCGTTATAATCTTTTTTTTCCCAAGAAATTTTAAAATTTTCAAAAACTGGAATTAATAATGGTAAGGCTAACTACGATTTTTACATTTATGTTTAAAGTCACTTGAATCTTGGAGCAGTACATAAAAGTACTGCCATCCATTCTGCATGGCTAAACCTACTCTTAGTTAACATGTATCTTTAACGCCTCAAAATTTGTTAAAAGGGTCAAATGGAAATGTGCATGTCATTCATTTTTACATTATATCGATCCTCTATAAAATGTGTTCATTATATCTTTATAATTAAGTATACGTACATTTAATCTCTGCATTGTGCTGTCAAAATCAGTGTATGTGCAGGTTAACGTCTTTGAATATTGCTTCTAGCAAGATAGTAGTTACAGTGGATTATAGTACAGACATTCTGGTGCAGGATGAAATACACCATGGAGGGAAATAATGATGTTTTTCATTTCTATACCAGTGTGTTTATAAGTGAAATAGGTTACATGCATAAATAGAATCTTAATGGAATTCCTATATTTGCTACAGATTTGTTTTGAATATTGTACAGATTACATTAGGATGTCTATGAAGCCAAGTCATGTTTTAATATTAAGCAAAAACAAGGTGTGTGGGCCCTGAGAACGGCGAACAACACAAGGTTTATGAGGGTCCTGAGAACAGGCAACAGCACAAGGGTTCGATCCTATGGTATGCCTCTGGCTCAGGTCACACAATGTTTTAGTTCGAAGGTGACATCACAATGAAGAGTGTTCTCAGTATTCTCATAAAACTTGTTTTTGCTGACTTCAAGTACAGGTTAATCCAGACGTGGACCCCTTGCTTGAGGTACTTAGAGAGGTGTCAGCTATGCCCCCCGATGAGGCCTATTGAGACCGAAACGATCATCAGGGGTCGCTGCACCTCTGGTGCAGAGAGGACTTGCTTGGCATTTCAGGTCAGGCCTCCCTTCATGGTTGATAGCAGGCTGGTTTGCACAGAATAGTCTTCTCTGTAATGTCTCCATCACGCTAAAACCTTAAGAGATCTGGGCCAGGATCTCATAGGGCGGGCCACAGGTGCTGTTGCCCATTCTCAGCAGTCTCATAAACCTTGTTTTTGTTCATCCTGCACGTTTTATTGTTATTATTTTAAGTTAAGTTTTTTCCATGACATGAACACATTAACATTTTTGTCCCAAGAATTATGTGTTTTATTTGGTTTCATATTATTGTAATGCCTAACCGAAAAAAAAAGGTTGTGATTTCCTATATTTGTTTTTTTAAAAACCCATACACTTATAATATTAACATTAAGCAGAAACTCTTTTTCCATTTCAGAATGGAAGACCATAATAATAATTTTAGTCCATATGTTAACAAGACCCTGTCTTAAACAGTTGGGTCATATATATCGTTAAAGCCAAATGGTTTTTCTACGTACGGCGCATTGCTGAGAGCAAGATGGCTATCAAAATCCCTTCACATTTTGTGGGTACTTCATATACATGAAAGAAAGCACGCTTATGGATCTGTTACATCACATTAATATAATAGGTTGCTCAAAAGCAATACCACAGTAAAAACAATCTTTTAATATATTGTATTTTCCTATTTATTTCCATGGAAGAATTTATTTAACCTAAATAAACAACTACAAATTTCGGTGAATGATCTTCAAATTAACAACACCTTTTCATTCCTACGTCTTCCGCCGAACACACTTCACTGATCAACACAGGAGTGACCTGCCCCATAAATACAGCATTAGGAAAAAGTATGGCATTTTATCACTGAAGTAGATAAACCCATCATCATAAAAATGTATCATTTACTTTGTAAGCATTTTTTAATGTAACACTACCAATGCTATTGAAAACAAGGGGGGTTTCTCAACGATTATTTCAGATCTGAATAAATCAGCACATAATTTGATATTCAAGATGGCGAACAAATACATACATCATGAATTTTTTTTAAAATAACCAAATGTATAGTTTGTTTTTTGATTTTATTTTTGTTTTTTTAACCTGGCAGAGAACATAAAATCTGGACTTGATATATTCCCTTAAAAGACTGCCTGAGGGGAAATATTTATTGGATAGGTTAAGGCCATTTGTGTCAGAGCAAGCTCCGTGGAAGTGTATAAAATTTGGGAATTTACATTTCAGCTTGCCAGCTAGTAGAATGATAACATATAAATACAAGATTTACTGAAATAGCACAAGGTCATTGAAGTAAAAAATATAATAATAATAAAATAAAGATTTGTTTTTATGGCACAATCCATATTTTCAATCATATGACCAAACGAAGTTAAGTGTTAGTACTATAATGTCAAAAATCCAATGGCTTTGTTTACAAGGTCCTTAAATAGAGGGATAAATATAGTTGATAAATTCTTCTTAAAAGTATCCAAATCAAATACTTCGATTATTGAAAATGATCCTGTACACGAAGAATATTTTCTTGAACAAACCTTTAAAATCAAGTCAATCGTTATTCTATTTCTCTGTTGGTGGAGCGTGTCAAAAATTGGCGCCAACTGATTTCGTATTTCAAAATCTACCTATACTATGGCGTTGTACTATAGTCTAACCACCTGTAGCATCAAGCTTGTCTGTTGATTGAAATTCTTGCTAAATGGATGCAGATGGTGGAAAATTAGGATAGGTTCATAGGTTTCTATTCATAAATTTGTGACATCACTGTTATTTTTCCGAAGGTCCGCAATTTTTTTTAGTTTTGAACAAAATAAAAAAATGTGTGCAATTTTTTTTCTTCAGTAGATCGCCGTCGAGACTGTACCCTGCATCATTTACAGATATCCAGATGTTCTCTTTTCAGCGCTGTATCTCTTTACTAGCAACATATTTCAATGGATAACTCAAGCCCAATGTACGCAGACTTGCCACGGTTACACTATCATAAGCACATCAATGTACGCCTTGCTTCCTTCGTACCACCGTGTCTGTCTGTTGAGAACACCGTCTTTTTGACGTCAGTTATTATCTGTGACTGCGTCAATATCTTGGCATAGGAGGCAGCTGTATATTTCATATTCAATAAACACTTTATAAAGATCAACTAAGATTAATGTGAGAATGGTGCCATTATGATTTCAGAAAATCGTTTTCTTTTTTTTTGTTTCAGTAAGCCGATAAAAATAACCTAAGCAATACGAAAAATTTAAGAAAAGCACAGAGCAAAAATCAACTGCCTCTTTTTATAAGTAGGAAAATAAACCAGCACATGATGCTTTTAAACAGTGACCTCATTTTTGCTTCCTGTGCGAAGGTGCTGACTTGGGAGGTGACCAGGGATGAACTGAAGCTGCTCAATAGTATTTTGGCGCTTTGTAGCAAAGGCTTGTCGTCGAATGGCAGTGTGGTTCCCCATATCCCAAGTGGTGTTAGGGGAATTGGATGATGTAGGGTGAGAGTTCATTTTGATTATGTGGTGACGGTCAAGCATTGGGGTAGTAGCACAGACATTGGTGTGGGACAAGGCTTTCTGGTGGCCGAGGCGCATTTCATGGAATGGTAGTGGCCCACGAGAGTGTATTCTTTCTGGAGAAAGCAGGTGTTCCTGTGAATGTAAGACATCTCTGGATAGTAGACGTTCTTGAGAAACTAAACGATCTCTGGGAATGGTATAGTCATGATGAACTGTGTAATGATTGTCTGAGAGGATGTGCTCCTGTGACATGACCCGTCTTGGAGTTTGTGACTTTTCAAGGTAGCCATCTTGATCGTAGTTCATCTTCATGACTTGAAGTGGGAGGGTACCACGTGTTAACTCTGCTAGATGTTTTCTCTTTATATAAAAATCATCCATGTCTTTCTCTGCTTCACAAAAATTGAAACACAAAACAGTAATAATGTTATTATGTCTATGTCTATTTAATGAAATCTATGAGCAGAAGTACTGAATGAGATTAGAAGTGTCTAAATTAATTTATGCACTATAACCTGTTTTAAAAAGAATTATGGAGTGCTTTACACAATATCCACATTTTAAAAATACCTCATTTTGCAGATCACAAGAATTACCATGTAGTGTTTTCAAGGGCCGCTACCACAAAAAAAATGAAACATTCTTATTTTGTTCATTTCATGTTGCTGATATCATACATGTACTTTGTTTTTCTCTTGTATGGAAGATTATTTAGTTAGAAAAATATTTAATTCTACATGTGTCACTGGACGCATTAATTTGGTGATCTTTTGTGTTGTAAATCCCCCCATCACCTGCTCCTCACTTCGAGGCAATCGCCATAGAATACAGTGAATGGGTCAATCACCAACTCAAATCATATGCATAAAATTGTCATGACTCCCGGCGCAGGAAGGCCCAAGCTAGTGCTATTCCTCCTTAAAAACCCTGTCAGCCCCTTTTCTGCTATGCCCTGTGAGTACCAGGCCAGGTCCTGTAATTGTTCTGGCTCTCCTGCAGGCAACCCCAGATGCTCCCACTAATGAGCCCTGTGTTCCCTTACATAAGGGTGGAGCTCCCAAGGTGCAGTGCATCAGCATTGTCAGTACTTGGTGTATGGTACTCCTGAATTTTGCTCCCTCTCAACCCTGAAGTGTTCCCCACACCTCAAGCATCCTGCCGTGCTCCCTATTGTGGACTATTCCTTGGTACCCACCGTGCCTTGCAACCCACCATCCCTCTGCCATCTGTGTTCCTGCCTGCACCTAAAGCCAGCCCTTTTCCTGTCCTGTCTGTCTGCTGTCTCGTGCCTCTTGTGACTTCCTGGTGTGTGTTGCCCTCTGTGTCTGTCTTGCTTCCCTGTGCACTGTCTATGGTTTGCTCTGCCTCAGTCTCAACTCTTAGCCTTGCTTAATGGTCAGCCCTTTTTCCTGTGTTCTCCTCATTCTTCCCAGATACTAGGCCTGCCGTTCATTTGCCATTGTCTCCGTGTTTATGTTACGGGTAAAGCCCGAAGTGCGGTCAATCCTAGGATTACCCGGTCAATCCTGACATTACCCAAAACCGCTGGGTAAAGCTGCAAAAAAATGAAAATTCCGGACTTTACCCGGGTGATTTTAGGACTAACCAACTGCTCTTGGGTAACGGTCTGGAAGAGCTGAATAATCCGCACTTTACCCGGATAATGTGCAATTCTGAAGCTTCACCCGGGTAATCTGAGGACTATCCACAGCTTCACCTGGGTAATCTGCAGAGCATCCAGTCCCGCTTGGGTAACGGTCAATTTTTTGCTATTATCTATGGATATTATCAACAAAATTGGCAAAAGACAAACATTTAAAATGTATTGAGGATAGAACGAATATACAGAGCGACGGGATATGTTTCTCATGTGAAATGTGAAAAAGTTCTCTATTATGTGTGCCAATATATCGTTTATAATACATATCAACCGTCAGGTTACTCTTCATATAACAACTTTGTATTCATAAATCGAGTTTTCCTCAGGATTCAGTCACCTGTAACCTGCTGAAAACCCGAGAAAGGTGGAGTACCCAGAGGCGTTTGGATACTTTGCAGATTACCCGGATGAAGTATGGATGTTTCGTCACACATCACACTTTATCCAGCAACACTAGGGTAATGTGCGAATTACCCAGTTAAAACCGTGCGGGAAACCGGGGTATCCAGAGGCCTCTGGATACTTTGCAGATTACCCGGGTAAAGTCCGAAATTTAATTTCACTTCGGACTTTTGCTAATGAGGCCTGGGTAATCCTAGGATTAACCGGGTAATCCTAGGATTAACCGTACTTCTGGGCTTTACCCGTAACATTTAAAATAATAACCTCCCAATTGGACCCTACTCCAGTGTCTGCCTATTCTGTCACTCCATATCGGGCTCAATACCTTCACCACCGTGAAAGAATATCTTATTATAATGCCATTAGACAAGTTGTTTCTATTCTTTCTGTATTTGAAAAATCAATTTACACATTAGATTTCAGAACACAAAATTAAAACAAACAATATTTCCACTGGTATGTTTTTGGGGAAAATTGTGTAAAGGGGGTAAAATATACATATTTTTTTTACAGTTTCAATATTCAATATGATTATTTTTTTTTTCATTCTGTGGTGTCATTTTATATGTTAGTATAATATCAGTTTTAATGACTGGGAAATTATGGATTCCTTTTGCCATTCCAAATCATGCCTCATAGCTGTGAAATATGATCAAATTACTGTATTTGTTTAATTTTACAAAGGAATGAAAAGCCACTCTGTTAATGTGACTGAATTTTAATTATAATCAAATGTGAATATGCTTACCAAGTCTTTTGAGAGAAGAGTACCTGCTGATGTCAGATTTGATTGCAGTTTCATAGGAGGGTGGTAAGTGAGAAAGGTTATGAAATGACCGAGAGAAGGACATAGTGTTGTACTTTGTGGATGCCGCTGGAAATTGAATATTGTTCATTCGGCAATCTAATGAGAAAAATACAAAGCATTAAAATTATTGATTTTGATAATGTTAAAATAAGATCAATAACTTTATATAAATATACAGTGGGGCAAAAAAGTATTTAGTCAGCCACCAATTGTGCAGGTTCTCCCACTTAAAAAGATGAGAGAGGCCTGTAATTGTCATCATAGGTACACTTCAACTATGAGAGACAAAATGAGAAAAAAAATCAAAGAAAATCACATTGTCTGATTTTTAAAGAATTTATTTGCAAATTATGGTGGAAAATAAATATTTGGTCAATATCAAAAGTCCATCTCAATACTTTGTTATATATCCTTTGTTAGCAATGACAGAGGTCAAACATTTTCTTTAAGTCTTCACAAGGTTTTCATACACTGTTGCTGGTATTTTTGCCCATTCCTCCATGCAGATCTCCTCTAGAGCAGTGATGTTTTGGGGCTGTCGCTGGGCAACACGGACCTTCAACTCCCTCCAAAGCTTTTCTATGGGGTTGAGATCTGGAGACTGGCTAGGCCACTCCAGGACCTTGATATGCTTCTTACGAAGCCACTCCTTCATTGCCCGGGCGGTGTGTTTGGGATCATTGTCCTGCTGAAAGACCCAGCCATGTTTCATCTTCAATGCCCTTGCTGATGGAAGGAGGTTTTCACTCAAAATCTCACGATACATGGCCCCATTCATTCTTCCCTTTACACGGATCAGTCGTCCTGGTCCCTTTGCAGAAAAACAGCCCCAAAGCATGATGTTTCCGCCACCATGCTTCACAGTAGGTATGGTGTTCTTTGGATGCAACTCAGCATTCTCTCTCCTCCAAACATGACGAGTTGAGTTTTTACCAAAAATGACATTCTCCCAATCCTCTTCTGGATCATCCAAATGCTCTCTAGCAAACTTCAGATGGGCCCGGACATGTACTGGCTTAAGCAGGGGGACACGTCTGGCACTGCAGGATTTGAGTCCCTGGCGGCGTAGTGTGTTACTGATGGTAGCCTTTGTTACTTTGGTCCTAGCTCTCTGCAGGTCATTCACTAGGTCCCCCCATGCGGTTCTGGGATTTTTGCTCACCGTTCTTGTGATCATTTTGACCCCACGGGGTGAGATCCTGCGTGGAGCCCCAGAGCGATGGAGATTATCAGTGATCTTGTATGTCTTCCAGTTTCTAATGATTGCTCCCACAGTTGATTTCTTCACACCAAGCTGCTTGCCTATTGCAGATTCAGTCTTCTCAGCCTGTGCAGGTCTACAATTTTGTTTCTGGTGTCCTTCGACAGCTCTTTGGTCTTGACCATAGTGTAGTTTGGAGTGTGTCTGTTTGAGGTTGTGGACAGGTGTCTTTTATACTGATAACAAGTTCAAACAGGTGCCATTCATACAGGTAACGAGTGGAGGACAGAGGAGCCTCTTAAAGAAGAGGTTACAGGTCTGTGAGAGACAGAAATCTTGCTTCTTTGTACTGTACTGTAGGTGACCAAATACTTATTTTCCACCATAATTTGCAAATAAATTCTTTAAAAATCAGACAATGTGATTTTCTTTGATTTTTTTTCTCATTTTGTCTCTCATAGTTGAAGTGTACCTATGATGACAATTACAGGCCTCTCTCATCTTTTTAAGTGGGAGAACCTGCACAATTGGTGGCTGACTAAATACTTTTTTGCCCCACTGTATATACGGGCCCATTGTAAACCATTGTCTGGAAACCTATTCATTAATAGGACTATACATAGGACACAAGGTCACCCATTTAGACTAGGCTGAATTTCCTTTTATCCAAAGCATAGGAAGGGTTATTTTATAGTAAGAACAATAATGCTGTGGAATTCTCTGCCTGTTGAGGTGGTTGGGTCAGAGACTGTACAGACTTTTAAATAACGGCTGGATGACTTCCTGCAAAAACATAATATTAAGGGTTAAAATATTTAATATGTGGGTATAAGCTTCTTCATCCAAGGAGAAATCTGACTCCCATTCTGGGGTCAAGAAGGAGTTTTTCCCCAGTATGTTGCATATTGGCGAGTGCTTCAGACTGGGTATTTTGCCTTCTTTTGGATCAACAGCAGTAGGTGATGTGGTAAAGGCTGAACTTGATTGACGCATGTCTTTTTTCAGCTTATGTAACTATGGTTGGGGAGGTTACTATAATATAAACAATATCCTGATTGTGAGTTCACTGTCACACTCGCTTTGGCCTTCCTACCTCTCTTTTTGTCAAATTATCTGATCTTTCAGCTATGAACTCACTATATGATTCGCATGCCTGAACTACGGAGCCCCGCTGGTGTCAGGAGGAAAAAAAAATATTTAAAGCATAGGCACAATTTACTAAATTTAAAACTTTTTTTCATCAGCGTGCGCACAACTTACTCGCTCTGTGCGCACGCTAAAGAGACAGACTCCCCTCCCCGAGTTCTCCTACCTCAGACAGCGGCTACAGTCTCCCGCAGGTCTCCATAGGTGGCTGCAGGAGAATGATAATAACCCTGAAACCTCTATTGCCCATATGTTAGCTCGGTGGCTCAAAAGATTACTGCACCTCGTTAGTAAGCACGAGGTCCTAAGATGGAACCCAGTATGGCCTTTGTAATTTTTTTTTATACTTCTTCCTCTGCCTTATATATTTATAATGCTGCTATTATTATTAGATTGTAATGTAAATAATAGTAGCATTATAATAATATTATGATTGTCAAGTAACTAAGAAAAGCTATTATTGTAATAATAATACAAGCTTTGCTTTAGTTACTTGATAATCATATGCTATTATTATGCATGTTCGAGCCCTCCTTATTGCAACTCCCCTGAACCAATGGTGTTGCCCAATGCTGAAATAAATTAGTATTTTCAATATCTCATTCAGTGATGATACATTGTTTGGATCTCATATGTCATATAGAAGTATATAATAGATAGTATTTTAGGAAAGAGATGATTTAACGGCACGTCAAAAAAAGGACATGGTAAAAAAGTCGCCTCTTTTTAAAAGACGCTTCAAATCAGATGCAGCCAAATCGGGCGCCTGTCAAATTTGGATGAGTCCGAATTTGCACGCTCTGATATCAGCCACTTCCGAAGTGGATAACTTGACCGAAATTAAGCTTCATCTCCATTTAGAAATTATGTTTAGGTTAGATATTATGGTCACATGTTAGGGTTCGAAATTAGAGCTAGGGTTACAAATTAGGATAAAGCTAGGAATTAGGATTAGTGCTAGGTTTAGAAATTAAAGTTAGGGTTAGAAATTAGAGCTAGGGTTAGAAATTGTGTTGGATCAGGTCTATGGCAGATCTGAGAAAACATGCAAAATAAGCCATGAGCAACACACAAAATCATTGCATGAGTTTGGAAAATTACGACTCTATAAAAGTATCATTAACATCATTTATGTATAAATCTATAATAGATATGTAAAACGTACCTAATGTTGCAGAATGTTTTGGACTGTTGACAGTGAGAATAAAATTATGCTGCATATTATCTGAAAGAAAAAATAAACCTGATCTTAATGGGCTTTCCTTGACTAGAAAACAGTAATGAAGAATATTAAGTACATATAAATATATATATACATTGATCAGACACACCACAAAACCCACAAGTGAAGAACATTGATTGTATTGCTACAATGGCATGTGTTAAGGGGTGTTATATATTGGGCAGCAAGCGAAAAGTCAGTTCATGGCATTGGTGTTCGCAGGCGGCGGTGTCATCTTTCAGCAGGATAATGCACCCTGCCACACTGCAAAAATTGCCGCTGCTTTTACAGATTGAGTATACTCAATCAAGTTAATGAAGGGGTTCATTTAGCACCTGTTACTCTGATGTACTGTAATCCATCAAATTACAAAAAAAATGAATTCTCATGATTATGTGAGAATGTTTTGGAGAACACAGCTTCCCCTACATCAGTTATTTAAACTGAGTCATTATTAGAAAGCTGCACCAATACATTAAACATGGAACTCACAATCTCTGTACATTAAGATCTGCATTTACAGTAAAACATGCAACCTCCATATTTTAAAATACGCAGTCCTTGAATTAATATTTCCACTGTTACAGTTATACGCACAACACACAATTTCCATACAGTAAGAGCTGAACGAATACACTAAACAGTGCAACAAGCACCGACGAACCATTTATCAACATCTTTCAGCATTTGATACTTTTTGGAGTTGGTATACCAATAATCTTGAATTTCATCACTAAATCCAATATTTCCATTGAAAAGTATATCCATGAGAGCCGATATTTAATCAGGAATTGAAGTACCGTAATTGGATACTGGATTTGTACCTGGATTTCAATCTCCCAAACGGAAAAATTACCAAAATGCATCTAAAAAAAAGGTGCTGATTTTGGACTCAATTAAAGGAACATTATACTCATCCTAATCACTTTAGCTTTTTAATCCCTTCACTACCATGATTGTTTATACATGGGCAACAGTAATAGACACAGCAGTCCAAGATAGGGCAGTATTACAATGTTGGTGCTAACTTAACCCTTTCGCTGCTGAGGCATTTCCCGCCCCTGTGCTGAGGTCATTTTTACCGGTTTCGCTCATCATGTTTAACCGCGTTTTGAAGCCTTATTTTATTATATGACCCAGACATATTATATATCGTTCTTTCTGGCAGACTCGGAAGATTCATAATATTATATGTATACGTTG
This sequence comes from Leptobrachium leishanense, assembly GCA_009667805.1. Classification (NCBI taxonomy): domain Eukaryota; kingdom Metazoa; phylum Chordata; class Amphibia; order Anura; family Megophryidae; genus Leptobrachium; species Leptobrachium leishanense. The sequence continues at coordinate 76,712,657 of CM019073.1, read as the reverse complement.
TGTCCTGTCTGTATATTATAACAAAATATGCAATAAAATTTGAATTTTCAAAAATTTACAACGTGTAAAGTGTTTTTCTTTCACATTTTAACATGCGATCATTTGCGGTTATATTTTGTATGGGGTGCGCTTGTTAAAAAAATTAGAAATGGGGTCTCGTTACATTTTTTTGGGGGGAAAATTTCACTATTTTTTAAAAACGCACCGCATACAAAAATCGTTAGTGCAGCATCATTGTTCACATTATAAATTAAATGGGAACAATATTGCTGCATTAACAAAACAAATAAAAAATAAAAAACTTGTCCAAGATGTCAGCCCGCACCGGGGGGCACAGCGCTCGGCCGGAATCCGGCCGATCGCAGGCTGCTTCCGCAGCCAACCCTTCCTGCGGCAGGACGCGCTGAGCACATCCTCCACAGCGAAGTGGTTAACCAGAGCTGTTGTAAACTTAAAACCTCCATAGGCTATAATGGCTCTGGGAAGTTTACAACAGCTCTGGTTAAGTTAGCACCAACTATGTAATATGGCCCATAGTGTTAACACAGTCTGGAGCTATGTTGTATCATTGCAAATTAAATTCATTTTCTACAAACATATCAGGCCAGCCGATGCAGGAAACACATGCTGCAGTCCTACCTGCAGTAACTCTATTTGTAGGAAAAATAAAACACATTCCAGAGCGCAAATGGGTACTCTATGCAAGTAACAGTCATGCAATTGTGATATAATCAACAGTTCTTAGTCCTTATAAATTGTAGTTTTGGTTTATTCACATATTAGTAAAAACCAAATAAAACGCGTTTCACCGTTCAAAGTGGCGGCTCCATAACTGATGAAGCCGCCACTTTGAGCGGTGAAACGCGTTTTATTAAGGACATTAATAAGGACAATTCCAATTGACCATTTTAAGCCCAATTATATTTGTTTTTTTTACTACTATTTGAATAAATTCCACTCCTTTATCGGCAATCCCTATTTCCAGTGCATATTTGACCAAGGCATCAGTCTAAGATCCTAACACCCCCACCAAGGGCAGTACTGGATCTATTGAGCCGTGAGAACAACACAACAGGAGCAGAGGAGGAAAAAGCCATAAGAGGAACATGGTCTCACGAAACGGCAGCTTGCAGCACAATAATCTAAACCTGCGTAAGTGTGCAATATTCTTTTAATACCATCTATATACTGTACATATAGTGCACGGCACAATCCTAATCCCATTCTCTCTCTCGGAGGAACAAGAGAGACAGAATTTTGGAAGTGCCAGAGACGGAAGTTTGACATTTCAGCCACTGAAAGACATCCATTTTTGCGGACACTAGGTGGCGATATACCACCAAAACTACAATTTATAAGGACTAAGAACTGTTGATTATATCACAATTGCATGATTGTTACTTGCTTAGATATAAATCACTGTTAGAAATATCTCTGCCCATATTAACCATCCGCCGGGTACCCATTTGCACTCTGGAATGTGTTTTCTTTCTCCTACAATGTTTATATAGGCAAAAGTGTTTTGGGGTTTGACTCTGCCAGCACATTTACCACAAAGCAGCATTCAAAGGGCCCCCATATATAGATATTGTACACTGTTTCCAGTAACTCTATTTGGCCTGCAGATGGTGACATCTGCTTACCAAATAGGTTATTACAGTAAGGAATACATTGGACGTATTCCCAAATATTTCTTACTATATAACTAATAAAAAATTAGTTTCCAAAAAAAAGCAGTGGTCCCTGGCAGTAGATTTATGGAAAATCACTTGGTAATGAAGTAGTTGAAGTGTCTGCGATGTTTAGACTGTCCCCCCTTCTGCCTCTTCCCGCCGATCAATCTGAAGAAGCACGGGGTGAAATGAAAGCGTTTCCTCCACCCCATCCAGCTTTGCCAGCAGCCAGGACTTTCAAGTTTTCTGTCTTCTGGTCACCAGTTTGGTCACTAGTGATGTCAGCATCTGCCCAATTATTTAACAGCAAAAGAATGGAACTCTATTTTTAATAGAGTATCCCTTAAAATCAAGGCCTATGTCAGCACCAATTACCACTAACTCGGAGATTAAGTAAAACAGTTTAGTGGCCCTTTTGGACATGAGGAAGAATGGAGCAGATGAACAATAGAAGGTGAGAAGAATGGGGCAGACACAGTGGAACTAAGAGGGATGCCACAGTCACAGCCAAATCTTCAACTCCATGGCATAAAGTCCTTATTCCTACACTGATAGGGACAAAGATAGGTGCCTGTGATGAGCCCTGTCCTTTGATGCAGCTGCCCATCATGAAGAAGTCAAATCACCTGGGTTGAAAAAGGAGGACATTGTTCTCTAATCCTGCAAAAGATAAGTAGATCTTGGCCAGTTGAGGAGATCTTTTGCTGCCCTTATTTTCCCATACAAGCATAATGCTTGCATTACATATGTGAACTGCAGAATTCTTTTAATTTTGACCCATGTCAGTGAACGTACACTGATATTTTGCCTGATGTGCCCATTGGCCGTTTCAGACATTTCCTGTCTGTTCATGTTACTTTATTGCAAAAAAAAATCATGTCTAGTTGAGGCAAAATTTAGAACATGAATATTTAAATAAATTTAAAAAAATCTTTGCATTTGCAACTTTTCAGTCAACAGATATTATTTGCAATTTTAGCCATTATGCATACAAAAATATTGTATTTCCAATGCTTACTCACCATGGTTGCTCTTTGAGGACTTCACTGTGTTGTAATGGTTTTTTGGGGGACGTGACGGTCCATTGTCATGTGTTCCTGAATTTAGAGTTGTGCTATTATTTCTTTCCCTATGAGTCCCCTGAACTGACTGGTGTCTTAGAATGTCCACAAGAGCTCTGAAAGAATGATACAAACATAGCATACTTACAGAATATAAGTGTGGATAAATAAATATTTACAATAAACATCATTATAAATGTGGTTATTCATGGAAAGTGTTGCTAAAGAAGATATATTTTTTTTCATATTTTTCTTTGTTCAACGTGTTATACGTGGTGTAAAAGCAGAATGTAACAAGTAATAATATAAAAATATAAAATGCTTTGGTAGCGCTGGTATGCAATAAAATGGAAATCGCTAATACACAAGCAGGCGGTCCGTGTCGTTCAACCACCACAATATAGAAAATATAAAAACTGGTGTAGCGGTCACAATGTTCCTTAGCGTGGATCACAGGTCACAGTCCCAAATAATAGATCTGTCAACTCTTCTCCTTACATGATCTCAAAGGGAACAGAGAGAACACATCATAGTGCGACCCGTGTGGAATAGCTGTGTGCATCTATGCATATAATAGCACTCACAGGAAACAGAGCCTCCCTGGCTCGAGGTAGTATGCCTCTGCGTAATTAACTGGCCACCCAAATGCCCCTCCGATCTTGGGATCCTTGGGTCCTTAAATATAGAAGGTGGGAACCATAGCGCAGACTGGAATAATATTGGAAACATAAAATATGTGGAATGTACTCACAAAGTATGGGACCTAACCCAGGTCAGCAGGAAATGTGCCCAGAGGTTGTTTAGAAGGGTACAACATCCAAAAAAAAACAACCGGAGTGATGACTGAAGCAGTGGTGGTAAAACAATAAAATACTTTAATAAAACATATAAAACATTAAAGAAATAGCCAGAATGCGTTTCACCTCAGCCGAGGAAGCCACTGATATATTTTCAACAGGTGAAACGCGTTCGGGCTATTTCTTTATTGTTTTATATTTTTTATTAAAGTATTTTATTGTTTTACCACCACTGCTTCAGTCATCAGTTGAGTTTTTTTGGGTGTTGTACCCTTCTAAACAACCTCTGGGCACATTTCCTGCTGACCTGGGTTAGGTCCCATACTTTGTGAGTACATTCCACATATTTTATATTTCCAATATTTTTATTTTTCAAAGTTTTTATTGAAGTAGAATATATCACAAACTGACCAACAAAGAAGGCCTCGCAGGGCCTGACTCATTATACGTTGCGAAAATAATCAAAGGGTGACTGGGAAAAAAGCGGCGCTAGTAGGTTCATGTAATGAGGATGGTGACCCAAGTGAAAAGAGGTGAAACAGGAGGTAAGAGAGAAGAAGGAAAAAAGGGGGGAGGTGGGAGAAATATAGTGACCATTACCGTGACGCTCCTGGCACGCTCCCTGAGGAGGCCATGGAGGGAATATGTCACGGAGTCCAGGGGCTCGAGGGCCAATCATGGCGAGCACTGCCATGGTTACGTTTCCAATATTATTCCAGTCGTTGCTATGGTTCCCACCTTCTATATTTAAGGACCCAAGGATCCCAAGATCGGAAGGGCATTTGAGTGGCCAGTTAATTACCCAGACGCATACTACCTCGAGCCAGATAGGCTCTGTTTCCTGTGAGTGCTATTATATGCATAGATGCCCACAGCTATTCCACACGGGTCACACTATGATGTGTTCTCTCTGTTCCCTTTGAGGTTGTTTAAGGAGAAGAGCTGACAGATCTATTATTTGTGTCACGGACGTCCGGGGCAGAAGCCATTGAGCGCCCTTTGTACTGAGTGCGGTTAAGCCCTTTAGGCGGGTATGTGCTTTGCTGCATGATGCAGAACCCTGTACACAGTATAACAACAGAACCAGAGATGACAGGACAGGATACAGAGACATGAGGAGGCCCTGCACTGGGTAAGGTCTTTGAATATCCTTCGAACTCTATACAGATTACAGGGTTCAGGGTAAACACTAGAACAACGAGGGTTAGCAAGAAGTACCACAAATAGATACCCAGCAGCAATACAGGCCCTAAGCTAGAAAATAAGTCCTTTAGGTGGCCTCTAATATATTCTGCAATATGCTGCTGGATCAGATACACAAAATACGACATACAGAACCTGAACAGGAATATACTAGAATTGTTAGGGAATAGCCAAGACGAAAACACCAGAGAGGATGTCAGCCAGAAACCGGGGATCAGGAACCAGAAGATCAGGTCATACAATCCAAAGTCATACACAGAATATGAAACACAGGTTCCAAGGAGCAGGCAAGAGAATATCCAGAAAACACGCCAATAATCATACACAGAATAACAGAACCAGGATCACAGATGCAGCACTCAGTAAGGAAGACCTATCCTGACGCAAGGACCTGATCCACTGCTGGCTGTATACATAGGGCAGGGCCGGTCATGTGATCACAGACTATCAGCCACAGGGGAGATGGTCTGCAGAGGCTAGCTGAAAAACCCACAAGAGCTGCTGAGCATCACTCTCACCACCAGGGGGCCTGGCTGCGATAACTGAAATCGTGACAGTATCCCCTCCTCAAAGACAGGCCACTGGACGCTCAACCATAGAAAAAAAATATATGGCAAACACAAGATGGAAATAATCAGACATTCTTGATGTCAGAGTCCTGTTCCTTTTTTCTGACTCATCAGTAGCCTCCTACAGGACACGTCTGGCTTCCGGGTCATTCATGAACACTGATACGTGTTTCTCACGGATTACTATCCCAGAAGGCGTCCGGACATAACCCTTGGGGACAGGACTAGGCTCGGGGGCAGTAGAACCAGTCATCTTGACTATAGTGTTTGCCCCACCAGGTAGACTAGAGCTGGTCTCCTTCTGGACCGAGACTTGGAAGGGATGATCTTAGCATAAGGCATGGCAACACCAGGGGTACTGCCAGGTTTGGCTTTCTTGGTCCCACCGCTAGGTTTGGCAACATCAGACCCACCGCTGGGTTTGGCAACATCGGACCCACCTCTGGATTGGGCAACATCGGACCCACTGCTGGGTTGGGAAACATTGGACCCAACACTGGGTTTGGGCACAGGGGTCTTACAGCTGGCTTTGGACATGGTTGGCTCACAGCCAGACTTAAGGAACACTGGCATGGCTACCACACAGCCTGACACCAGTACCTCCGATATTTTGCCAGGAACAGACACGTCTGGCGTCCCACCAGAACCAGGAATTGTTGGCCCCTTGCCAGAATCAGGTACTGCTGGCATATCAGCAAGACTAAACGTGGCTGGCATCTCGCCAGAACTAGATGTGGCTGGCATCTCACCAGAACTAGGCATGTCTGGCATCTCGCCAGAACCAGACATGGCTGGCATATCGCCAGAACCAGAAATCACTGGCATATCGCCAGGACCAGACAAGACTCTATTGGATGCCCACACACAATCCTCGAAAACCAGGCTAGATAATTTAACAGATCTTATGACAAGAGGATTGGTGACGGGTGGTTTCGAGGTGCTGGAGGGTTGGTACATGAGGCAACCTGTGCTTACATGTAGGGGACTCCCCTCAGACAGTATTTGTTTTTCATAAACTGCCATATCAGATACACGTACCACCAGACTATCTGAAGCAACAGCATACACAGGAAGCTTCTGGTGGACTATTTTACCTTGCCCTGGGCCACCATTGGGGTGTCTGGCCGTTTGGAGAGGCTTGATGCGGGATGCCATTACGGGCACAACCTCCATAGGTTCCTCAGGAGCATAGGCAGTGAGCTCAGTGGGTATCACCTCCATGGGCTTGGCCATTTTGTCTGTATAAGCAACTTCCTACTCAGACTTGGTTATCCTAGAGTGGGTTCTCCTAAATCTGGACGGTGTAGGAAGTCTGACCTCAGACTTGGATCTGGCATCATCTGACCCACTGGTATCTTCTGACCAACTGTGAGATCTGGCTTTAGTGACCTTGCTGCCAGTCCTAGAGCGCACTGGCACACCACCAGTCCTAGAGCACACTGGCACACTGCCAGTCCTAGAGCGCTCAAGCACACTGCCAGTCCTAGAGCGCACTGGCACTCCGCTAGTCCTAGAGCGGACTGGCACACCGCCAGTCTCAGAGCACACTGGCACACCGCCAGAGCGAGACAGGGCAGCTTTACTGCCAGACTTGGAACTAGCAGTAAAACTAGGGAATTGGCACATTGCCAGAACTGGAACCAGCAGCTTCACTGTGAGACATGGGAACAGTGGGCTTCCTGACAGACTGAGACACTAAACTCTCACCACTCTGAACAGATAAAAAGAGGGCTGAGACTGTCTGAAAGGCTTTTTGTAACATACCAATATAGTGTGGCTTGGATCTGCACAGTAATAGCAAAGATTATACAATCTGCGCCTCTGTCTCAGACATGGGACTACAGGTTCTGCTGCTGGGTGGAGCTGCATCGTTAACCTCAGCAGGTGAAAAGCCCAGAGACTCCATTAACCTCTGCAGTTCCTTCAGCATGTTAAACACCATGTTAAACATAGTATTAAGCATAGCACACATACCTGCAGGCTTCATAGGTGGCGTCAGGATAATGTCACGGACATCTGGGGCAGAAGCCATTGAGTGCCCTTGGTACTTAGAGCGGTTAAGCTCTTTAGGCGGGTATGTGCTTTGCTGCATGATGCAGAACCCTGTACACAGTATAACAACAGTAACAACAGAACCAGAGATGACAGGACAGGGTACAGAGACACGAGGAGGCCCTGCACTCGTAAGGTCTTTCTAACTGTATACAGATTACAGGGTTCGGGGTAAACACTAGAACAACGAGGAAGACCTATCCTGATGCATGGATCTGATCCACTGCTAGCTGTATATATAGGGCAGGGCCGGTCATGTGATCACAGACTATCAGCCACAGGGGAGATGGTCTGCAGAGGCTAGCCCAGGGGTCAGCAACCTTGGCTCGCTGATGTTTTGGGAACTACATTTTCCATGTGGCTCAGTCAGCCTAATGGGTGACAGGGCATCGTGGGAGATGTAGTTCCCAAAACATCAGGGAGCCAAGGTTGCTGACCCCTGGGCTAGCCCAAAAACCCACAAGAGCTGCTGAGAATCGCTCTCACCACCTGGCTGCGATAACTGAAATTGTGACAATTTGGGACTGTGACCTGTGATCCACGCTAAGGAACATTGTGTTCGCTACACCAGTTTTTGTATTAGGTAATACTATAACATTTAGATGCATTTTAACCTTCCAGATCCTCAAACATTAGCAAGATTATAACTCTTGGAATTATTATCTAAAATTCCTGAATAACAGGTACCTTCCGAAATGCATAATATAATTTATAAGATGTGATTACCTGGTTATTTTGGCATGGTCATGACACTTTTCAATGAAAATAAATATGTGAATATTTTATTACCTATTATTTTGTTGCCATTTTAAGTAATTGATAGTTTTCACAATTTATATAATTTTAAAAAGCTTATAATTAAAACCATTGGTTATTTTAGCATCTGTTGAGTTTCAGTGATAAATTCTTGCGATCTTAGAAAATGTGTGGACGTGATAAACTGTTTTGCAGAGCCAAATCAATCTTCTTTAAATTGAGACTCAGGCAGGAGTTATTCCTTTTTATTTTCAGTGAAATAGATAAGAATATTCTTAAAGAAAATAAGCACAATTAAAATATACTCACAATTGCTGTATTTCTAGTAAATTCCCAGGCTTTGCCATCCTTGCAGTTAGCTCTGCCCAGGCTGCAAATCACTGTCATTCATTAATATAGAATTTTCAAATGTGAACTTATATCATAAAATTCTTGTGCAAATGTGTTATAGTTTAGCTATTTGCCTTTTGCTGTAGAAAGCGAATAGATAAATTAATGCTTTGTTATGCAGTTCATTCCTCTGTCGAGGCCAGAGGATAGCATTAGAATTCTGCAATTGGTTTCGTTCCGAATCCAAATTCGGACGAAAATCACCATTTCGTATTTAGGGAGCATTTCAGAAAATGAAATATCGGCCAATCCGAAAATTTTGGTGTGGATCGATTCCGTGATTCGGATCGATTTGGTGATTCGGATCAGTTAGTTTTTCGTTGTTTATGAGTTATTTCATTTTTTATTGCTTATTTAAGAATGGGACGTAGATTACTACCAATAGAAAGAAGGTTTCTTTACTTATTTTGTTTTTTGGATTTTTGGGTGAAATTTTTTGAAAGAGACATTATACCAGGGCACCACTTTGCATTGCTCCTCTACAAACAGAGCATACATTGTTATGATGCCTATGATATCTCGTTAAAGTTATTAAACCTGCAGGTCTTCGATATTGTGAAAACAAACAGTTCTGCTGCATATTTTCCCTGACCTGCCCTTCAGAATGAATAATATAATCACTGTATTTCAATTGTCACAAAACAATAGTACAAATAATACGGAATAAGTAAAAGGCCGGAGCAGCTATTTAACACGTCAAAACTAGGGACCTGCAAAGCTTCGAAATTCGATTCGAAATCGAATCGCTGGTCAAATTCGATTCGAATTCGACTTTGCAGGTAGATTCGAAAAAATTTCGAATCTATCACATGGCAGCCAAGGTTCACAGAGGAGGCTGAAGTGGAAGGAAGCTGCAGTGTGAAGAGGAGCTGGAGTCTGGAGCTCTGGACGTGTTTGGAGAACAGAGGAGAGAGCAGGAGCCACGTTTGGATGGTGGTGAGTATAATACAGTGTTTCATTTTATCAGTATCCCTGAGTGTCATGTTTATATTATGCTTCTTTTGCAGGAAGCCAGAAGATAAGATGGCCACCGGGGGGGGGGGGGTGTTGATCCTGGGGGCCCTTATATTATTTTTTTATCCATGCAGAGCAGAACAAATGAGGGGAAAAAAAGAATCTTATTAAAGGGTGGGTGTTAAGTTAGATTACAGCAAGTTTCTTAGCATAGCATCGGGTAACTCTCTACTCTGTGTGGGAGATAATTATATGGGGGTCACTGCTCTGTGTGAGAGATAATTAAATATATGGGTGCCACTGCTCTGTGTGGGAGATAAATAATTATATGGGGGTCACTGCTCTGTGTGGGAGATAATTAAATATATGGGTGCCACTGCTCTGTGTGAGAGATAAATAATTATATGGGGGTCACTGCTCTGTGTGGGAGATAAATAATTATATGGGGGTCACTGCTCTGTGTGGGAGATAAATAATTATATGGGTGTCACTGCTCTGTGTGAGAGATAATTAAATATATGGGTGTCACTGCTCTGTGTGAGAGATAATTAAATATATGGGTGTCACTGCTCTGTGTGAGAGATAATTAAATATATGGGTGTCACTGCTCTGTGTGAGAGATAATTAAATATATGGGTGTCACTGCTCTGTGTGAGAGATAATTAAATATATGGGTGCCACGCTCTGTGTGAGAGATAATTAAATATATGGGTGCCACTGCTCTGTGTGGGAGATAAATAATTATATGGGGGTCACTGCTCTGTGTGGGAGATAATTAAATATATGGGTGCCACTGCTCTGTGTGGGAGATAAATGATTATATGGGGGTCACTGCTCTGTGTGGGAGATAAATAATTATATGGGTGCCACTGCTCTGTGTGAGAGATTATTAAATATATGGGTGCCACTGCTCTGTGTGGGAGATAATTAAATATATGGGTGCCACTGCTCTGTGTGGGAGATAATTAAATATATGGGTGCCACTGCTCTGTGTGGGAGATAATTATATGGTGGTCACTTCTCTGTGTGGGAGATAAATAATTATATGGGGGGCACTGTCTGCACTGCTCTGTGTGGGAGATAATTATTAATTAATTATATGGGGGTCACTGTCTGCTCTGTAGCTATAGGCTTGTACAGGCCTCAAAATTTCAAGTCCCAAGCTACTAGCCAGGTCTTAAGAGTTACTCGCCACTAGTTGCCCCACCTAACCCCTATCCAGCATGCCTCTGCATTCCCACTCGCCCTCATGTAATTTCCACTCGCCAAATGCGAGCAGGCGAGTGTAAATTTTGAGGCCTGGGCTAGTATATTAAGCCCATCTGTTAGCAGCTGTAACATTAGCTGAACCTGCATGCACAAACAAAGCATACCTATCCAGGCTGTATTGTAACGAAAGCGGCACTTTTTGATTCGATTCGATATTCGATTCGAGTTCGAACCTAACAGCCGATTCGATTCGTGATTGAATTCGAGCGAAAATTTATGATTCGCAGAGTCCTAGTCAAAACACAATGAAAAAATGTTTCATGATTTAACAAAGCATCAGAGCAATATTAGAAAGATGAGACAGATGACAAAATAGAATGTTATTAACCCCTTTCCTTCCAGAATCAATAAGAAACGCAAGAGAACAGCAAAAAATGCCTACTCCCAATATAGCCACTCCAATAAAATCTGCTTGACCGAAAAGGCTAAGAGAGAGAAAGATAATAATTTGCCACAGAATATACTTATAACTATCCTTTATTCGTAAAAGTCATGTTTTGTACAAAAGAAGAACAAAATAAGCCCATTACAATTTTATGTTTATTCAACAGCACAAAATGGAAAGAAGAGACTGGGCCGTGGGCTAAAACGTAACGTTTAATGGATGCAGATAAGCGGTAAACCTAAAGTGGACTGAAGCCAACAGGCACAAAAAACAGGAGAAAACAATAAAAACACAACTAAACCAAATCAAAATGAGTACACCACTACAAGACAATAACAAAACATAAACAAGGAAAAAACAAAGAGCGTGCTACACTATGATGTGTACCCCTTTACTAAAGAAACCATCCCTAGACACCAACTCTCCATCCAACTACCGCCCTGTATCCCTGCTTGCCTTCACATCAAAGCTCTTAGAAAAACTAGTCTTCAACCGCCTCTCCCTCTTCCTGTCCTCCAATTCCCTACTTGACCCCCTGCAATCTGGCTTCCGTCCGCTACACTCAACTGAAACTGCCCTCACCAAAGTCACCAACGACCTCCTAACTGCTAAAAAACACGGCCACTATTCTATTCTCATCCTGCTTGACCTCTCGGCTGCTTTTGACACTGTTGACCACCCCCTCCTTCTACAGACCCTCAACTCTCTGGGTCTCGGTGACACTGCACTAGCTTGGGTTGACTCCTATTTATCCAACAGGTCCTTCTGTGTGTCCTTTGCTGGTAACTCCTCCTCTTCATTGCCTCTATCTGTTGGTGTGCCTCAAGGCTCTGTCCTTGGTCCTCTGCTCTTTTCCATCTACACCTCCTCCCTGGGCAAAATCATCAACAGCTTTGGCTTTAATTACCACCTCTACGCTGATGACACTCAGATCTACCTCTCTACCCCTGATCTCTCTCCCCCTGTCCTTTCAAAAGTCAGTGACTGTTTATCTGGCATCTCCTCCTGGATGGCCTCCCACCACCTAAAGATCAACATGTCAAAGACTGAGCTCCTACTTATTCCTCCCTCTAATGCCTCCCCACCTCCTGACTTCTCTATCACGGTGGAGGGTATCACCATCTCCCCATCAAACCAAGTTCGCTGTCTTGGAGTTACACTGGACTCTGCTCTTTCCTTCATCCCCCACATCAAGTCTCTTTCCTCCGCCTGCCGATACCAACTGCGTAATATTTCCAGAATTCGGCCATTTCTTACCGCTGTCACCACAAAACAACTCATACACGCCCTGGTAATCTCCCGACTCGACTATTGCAATAATCTCTTATCTGGCCTCCCTCTGTCCCGCCTCTCCCCCCTACAATCCATCCTGAACGCCTCCGCCAGGCTAATTCACCTCACCCGCCGCTCTGTCTCTGCCGCTCCCCTCTGCGAGTCCCTTCACTGGCTCCCCATCCACTGCAGAATTAAGTTCAAAATCCTTATCCTTACCTACAAAACCCTCACTAACTCAGCGCCCCACTACCTGTCCTCACTAATCACCAAATACACCCCAGCCCGCTCCCTAAGGTCAAACAGTGACCTGCGCCTAGCTTCTCCCCGCATCACCTCTTCCCATGATAGACTGCAGGATTTCTCACGCGCAGCCCCCACTCTCTGGAACGCTCTCCCTCGTGCTGTCAGACTTTCCCCTAACTTCTCTTCCTTCAAACGCTCCCTGAAAACATTCCTATTTAGGGAAGCCTACCACCCAACTCACTGACGCAACCATCAATCACTCTCACCTTACAGTCCTCTCCTCCTGTTTCCAACCCCAACCCTCCTAGATTGTGAGTTCCTACGGGAATAGGGCCCTCATCTCCTCCTGTACTGTTTGTCAAATGTTGTTCAATGTATTGTAACCCTGTCTGTACTGTGCTTATTGTACAGCGCTGCGGAATATGCTGGCGCTTTATAAATAAATAATAATAATAATAATAATAATTCTGAGAGCACCGAAATGTCGCTGACATGTCGGTGCTCTGTCTTCCCCTGCATTTCCCTGCACTTTGGGAATCAAATTTCCCCACCCTGCGGTGAATTCAGCATTCACTGCAGGGTCCCAGCGGTCCAAGCTGTACATGTTAAGATCATTAAGCCTTTCCTGGTAAGTAGCAAAGTTACCAGGAAAGGCTTAATGATCTTAACATGTACAGCTTGGAAAAAAGACGAGACAGAGGAGATATGATAGAAACATTTAAATACGTAAAGGGAATCCACAAGGTAGAGGAAGGGAGTATATTTAAAAGGAAACAAAGTAGCAAAACAAGAGGACATAGTCTTAGATTAGAGGGGCAAAGGTTTAAAAGTAACATCAGGAAGCATTATTTTAGTGAGAGGGTGGTGGATACATGGAACAGCCTTCCAGTTGAAGTGGTAGAGGCCAAAACAGTAATTGAATTTAAGCAGGCATGGGATAGGCATAAGGCTATCCTAAACAAAAGATAAATCCAGGTAAAGTATCCATGTAATTGGGCAGACTAGATGGGCCGAAAGGTTCTTATCTGCCGACATTTTTCTATGTTTCTATGTTTCTATGTTCCCAAACTGCAGGGAATTGGCCGCCAAATGCTGTCGCAAACCTACTGCAGACCCGCTGCAAACCCATCGCCTGCCACAGCCAACCCACTGAACATCTGTCTCAAACACGCCAGAGGGCCACCAACCGCAGCGATGAGGCAACGAGCACAGCGCCGACCAGCCGCAGGAGAAAGCCGACAAACCGCCGGACAGGTAAAAGAAAAAAACAATACGAATGAAGATGTCAAAATTTAGACGCTGTTTGAAAAAAAAAAAACACTGAACGAAAATGTCTGGAATTTACATATAAGGTCCTATGAATGATAATTAAAGGTCTGTTACAGAAAAAAGAAGTTGTTTTTCACGTCTTATTTGATGCTATTTTGCTCAATACCTGTTGGTGTTTTTTTTTTTTTACTTGAATGGGCACTTCTACATGCATTCCATAGCAAAATTATGTCTCTATCATGGCTAGCCTTACAGGTCAGAAAAATTGGGTGTTATGGATACATTGAAAGTGGGCATACTAACAGGGTTATTCAGAGAAAGGCGAAAATCAGGAGAATGACTGGAGAAGTGAAAATTCTAGGTCACCAGAATAATTCTCCCATTTAACTCCCAATTCCCCTGGTTTTCACCGCTCTCTGAATAACCCAGTTAGCCTTTCATCACGTTTTTTTTTTTGCAGCATACTTTTCCTTGAGTTTTTTTTTTTTTTACTAAGTACAGAACATTTAATTGCGTATTCTGAGGTCAAATTAGGTTTTATTCTATTTCTATTGGCCTTACAGATCATGTGAGTTTACTTGGTGTGGTTACTGCAAAAGTGGATTGCTCCAAGCCTTTTTAATTAAATCCCTCCTCAAATCATGTTTGTTTTATACCAGAATGTAGATATATACGAGTGCGTCTCAATAAATTAGAATGTCATTGAAAAGTTCATTTATTTCATTAATTCAAATCAAATTGGGAAACTTGTGTATTAAATAAATTCATGACTGAAGTAGTTTAAGTCTTTGGTTCTTTTAATTGTGATGATTTGGCTCACATTTAACAAAAAAACACCAATTCACGATCTCAACAAATTAGAATACTTCATAAGACCAATAGAAAAAAAATTTTAGCGAATTTTTGGCCTTCTGGAAAGTATGATAATTTACTGTAAATGTACTCAATACTTGGTAGGGGCTCCTTTTGCTTTAATTACTGCCTCCATTCGGCGTGGCATGGAGGTGATCAGTCTGTGGCACCGCTAAGGTGCTGTGGAAGCCCAGGTTTCTTTGACAGTGGCCTTCAGCTCATCTGCATTTTTTGGTCTCTTGTTACTCATTTTCCTCTTGACTATACCCCGTGGGGTTCAGGTCTGGCGAGTTTGCTGGCCAGTCAAGCAATCTTTAAAAAGCTGGTCAGCAGAAGGAAGCATGAAGTGCTCTAAAATTTCTTGGTAAACGGGTGAAGTGACTTTGTGTGACGGAAGCCTCCGTCACCTTCTGAGAGACTTGAATTCCAGGTGTAAGAGACTGGTTGGCAAGGGCACGTGCACCATTGGCTGCACTACATATCGACTTTGTGTCCTTTGAAGAGAAGCTGCAGCGAATCAGCTTGGCTGAAGAGAAGGGACGGATACTGTAGCAGCTTTTGGGTCTGGTCCATAAGCTGGAGACCAGTATACCCCAGTTGCTGTTACACTTTGGTTTTCAAAAAACACAGTGGACCAACACCAGCAGATAACATTGCACCCCAAATCATCACAGACTGTGGAAACTTAACACTGGACTTCAAGCAACTCCGGCTATGAGCTTCTCCACCCTTTCTCCAGACTCTAGGACCTTGGTTTCGAAATTAAATACAAAACTTGCTCTCATCTGAAAAGAGGACTTTGGACCACTGGGCAACAGTCCTGTTCTTCTCCTCCTTAGCACAGGTAAGAAGCCTCTGATGATGTCTGTGGTTCAGGAGTGGCTTAACAATAGGAATACGCAACTGTAGTCAAAATTGTTGACACGTCTGTGTGTGTTGGCTCGTGATGCCTTGACCCCAGCCTCAGTCCATTCCTTGTGAAGTTCACCAAAATTCTTCAATCGACTTTGTTTGACAAGTCTCTCAATGCTGCGTTTCTCTCAGTTGGTCTATTTTTCTTCCACACTTTTTCCTTCCACTCAACTTTCTGATAAGATGCTTAATGGTGATGTGTGAGAGTCTGAACCCGATGGACACATGTCTTTTTTCAGCCTATGTAACTATGTAAGTATGCTTGGATACAGCACTCTGTGAACAGCCAGCTTCTTTGGCAATGAATGTTTGTGGCTTACCCTCCTTGTGATGGGTGTCAATGATTGTCTTCTGGACAACTGTCAGATCTCATTCTTGCCCATGATTGTATAGCCTAGTGAACCAAACTGAGAGAGCATTTTGAAGGCTCAGGAGACCTTTGCAGGTGTTTTGAGTTGTTTAGCTGATTGGCATGTTAACATATTCTAATTTGTTGAGATAGTGAATTGGTGGGTTTTTGTTAAATGTGAACCAAATCATCACAATTAAAAGAACCAGAGAGTTAAACTACTTCAGTCTGTGTGCATTGAATTTATTTAATACACAAGTTTCACAATTTGAGTTGAATTAATGTATATAAGGGGTTATTCAGGGAGCACCGAAATGTCACGACATTTTGGTGCTCCCTCATTCCCCGCTGTTCCCTGCACTTCGGGGACAAAACAAAACAGTTAAAAAACAAAACAGTACGCTTGAAATTTTTAAAATTGAAATGCTGTTTGCAAAAAAACTACTGAACAAAAATGCCTGGAATTTACATATAAGGTCCTATGAATGATAATAAAAAGAAAAGACGCTATTAAAAAAAAACGGGAAAAAAAATCCTGAAAAAATCCCCAAAAATGCCTAAAAGATCCTAAATAAATCTCTAAATAAAGAGACTTTTTACTGCAGGATAAAATAATAAACGGTTTATTAGATATTGCATAAAAATGGGAATATTTTTAACATTAAAGCCTAGGGGGTTCGCCTGAATAAACCTGCCGAATGAAACCACTGAACAGCAGGGTACTTTGGCATCTTTTCACTGCTGCTCGGTGTTTTCTGATTAGATTAACTATTGCTTCTCTATGGGGGATTTGACTGCCTTCAAACAGGCACTGAACTTGCAGGCAGTTCGCCAAAATTTGGCGAATTGCCTACTCTCTGAATGGCCGAACGGCCACAAAATGGCTCCGTATGCTGAATTTTGGTGTCCGGTTACATTTCGGGGCCAGATTGACTCTATGAATAACCCGTATAGTCTGTGATAAAATTGGTTTTTTGTCTCTCTAATGCTTAGCCTTATAGATCAGGTGAATTTGAGGTGAGTTTTTTGTACTTAAGCAGACACCTTTAACATGTATTTTTTTAACAATTTGTGTTTTTTTTTATCTCTCACATGCTTAGCCTAATTGGTCAGGGAAACTGGTTTGTGTGGGTGCAGTCAGTTTAGAAAGTAGGTATTGGGCAAATTTGTAGTTTACGGAGTCTCTGTTACATTAAAGTAGGTTACCCAGGACTTTTTATTGCTCATTTGAACAAAACATGTGTTTTTAACCAGGATAGACAGTTATTAACATAACATATTCTGTGGCAAATTATTGGCTTTTGATTCTCTATCCTTATTGATTGGGTGAGCTTGTCTTCTGTGGTTACATGGATGAACAGACATTAAAGTACTTCTAAGCATAAACCATATTTTTGGACAAAAACACACATTTAAAACATGTACTTTTTGGCAAATCTTTGGCTATATTGCCTCTCCTAGCTTTGCAGGTCAGGTTCATTGGTTAGGGGCTCTATTTTGAAAGTGGGCATTCTGGCCTGTTCCATTCCGTTTTCTTTTTGGCAAGGAAGAGGTTTTATTGTTCATGGTTCTCATCTCTAAAATATTGCTCTAGTGGTTCCTCAAAACATGAAGTTATTGTTGTTTTCATTATATGTTAACATTAAAAGGTCATTTAAGTCTGTATATTGGAACTACATTTCCCATGACAATCAACCAGCCTAATGTGTGGCTAGGCATCATGGGACATGCAGTTCCAAAACATCTGGAAGGCCAAGGTTGCTCACCCCTTCCCTATGGGTTGCATTTCTTAGTGAGCAGTAATCTTCTACAGTGTCCTGTGAAAATCCTATTAGTGGTAAATTATTACTGCCTGCAAGTTACCACAGAATTCAAGTCTGGTAATTAACTGACATATGTCAATGCATCTAGCTTCATAGCTATTCACAGCCACTATTCAGTTCTTATAACCAGAAGATATATCCAATAGTGTACCGAGGGTAAGGAGGCCAGGAGGGCGTCCGCCTCAATGGGCACATCAGGAAGGGTGAGATTGGGCATTCAATTATGAATGTATCCTGACTATAGAATGCTGGCAACCATAACAAAAATGACAGGCCGTTACAGCGCATGCACAATGTTAGACTGTCGTTGTCAGTGGCCATATTGTTGTAGTCACTGGCAAATATATATATATATATATATATACACACAGGGTGTATATAAAGTCTCTCTACAATTTCAAAAATTTATGTTTGCTGTAGCATACCCTCATCAATGGTGGCAATGGCATCAGTGATCCTCTGCTTTAGATTAGTGATGTCCCTTACCTTTTTTCCATACACAATATCTTTAACATAATCCCATAGAAGGAAGTAGAGGGGAGTGATATCTGGTGAACGAGGTGGCCAGGGAATTGGGCCACCCCTTCCAATCCACCAGTCTGTAAATGTTTCATTTAGGAAGCCACGAACATGAAGTCCCCAATGTGGTGGTGCAGTATCTTACTGGAAAATGATGGTTGGTTGAAGGTCATGCAGTTGTGGTGCCACGTATTCAGTCAAAAGATCAAGGTAAACATTTGCAGTAATTGATGTCTCGCCGAAGAAAAACAGACCAATGATTCGATTGCACATGATCCCACACCACGTTCATCTAAAGCAGAGGATCACTGATGCCATTGCCACCATTGATGAGGGTATGCTACAGCGTACATGGCAAGAAATCAAGTACCTTCTTGATGTGCTTCGTGCAACTAATGGTGCCCATATAGAGGTGTATTAAATGAGGCAAAAAAAACTTAAATATATATACGTTTCATTTTGTAATAATTTTCATTTATCTGTCTTTTCATTTGCCTTTGTAATAAATTTTTGAAATTGTAAAGAGACTTTATGGACACCCTGTATATTATATAAAAATCACAAGTATAGCATAGTGTATATATATATATATATATATATATAACCTTGATAATGGCTTCTAATAGAGCCGAAACGTCGGGACTTGCTTTTTAAATATGTTTTAATAAATTTTATTTTAGTTTCTGATTGAGTGCGGCCATTTGTTGGATTTTCTATATATATATATATTCATATACGCATCATGCTGGGTTTTTCACCCTATGCGCTCTATCAGTTGCACTTGCTCCGCAATAACTTGAGCTTAAAAATAATAGTCACTAACAGGGTTATTCAAAGAGCACCGAAATTTCACCAATCCCCACACTTCGGCGAGTTTGGTTTTCTGACCCTGCGGTGAATTCGGCATTCACCGCTGGGTCGGGAGAGGCGAGATCCTGCAGGTCATGTGACCCGGAAGCACAACCCTCCATGGAGTCCTATGGACTCCAGGAGTGGATATATGAGGCAGCGCATTAGCGCTGCCCCAAGTCTTCTGGAGGGTTGGCGGTCGTTATGGGACAGGCTGCTGGATTCAGCGCCTGCCTCGTAATCGGTTTGGAAAACGAGGACGCTAAGGGGAAATTTGTGAACGCAAATTTTTACCCTTAGCGTTCCCGTTTTAGCTCAAGGCACATGATAGTGTCCAACATGCCAAACATTTTAAACAGCCTGAATTTCTTATTTTCCCTTAAAAAAAATAGGTCCCTAGCATTATGGTGGAGATGTAGTAGTACTAATTGACCAAAAGATAGCACCATCTGTCTGCTAAACAATTTATTTATTTATAAAGTATTTTACCAGGAAGAATACATTGAGATTTCTCTCGTTTTCAAGTATGCATGCATATGTACTTTATTTGAAACACAAGTTCAATGTATGTGCAATGTAAATTTGTTTTCCGGAAATCTACTGGGATTTTGGCAGTGGATTTACGGAAAACAACTTGGTAGTGAAGAGATTTCATTTGAAAACATATTTTTTTGTAAATGTGTAAATTTGTATAAAAAAAACATAAATCTAAAACATTAAACTTACCATTTGTTTTTCTAAAGAATGCGGGTTAGCTTACAGTTTGCACACATCCTTATATAACGAAAATACCTTTATCCTTATATTAAGAATACCTTTTGATTCACAGTGTGATCCTTTCACCCTATGCAACACTAGCCAGGGAGCACAGTGCTTCATTTTTGTAGCAGAAAAAAATATGTTTTAAAATTTCACAAATACCATTGAATATTGATTTACCATCATAATATTAGTAGCATAGTGAAATATTCAAAAAGGGCCATTAAATGTTCAAAAAAAAACCCAACAAAACCTTTTGTGAAATAGTGATATGCTAATGTGAAGCTAGAAAACCAGCTAGAGTGTAGCACTGTGTGACTATATGCAAATAAAATAATGTTAACACACACAGAAAGTGTGATTACTTTTACAGCTGTTTTGGACAACCTTTCCATAATGATTGTTTGGTATGCATACTGAAATTTGGATGACCATGCAGTGGCGTAGCGTGGGTTGTCAGCGCCTGGGGCAAGGCAAGAATTGCGCGCCCCCCATCCTGTGGACATGGTAACACACCCTGATTCCCTTCTACCAGTAGAGTATTGACCCCCTTACCCCACAACACATGTATTGTATATTAACAAAATACTGATATAATAAAAAAAATGAAACACACATGCCCCCCCACGCTTCAACACTGCTACCAGTCACCCTGTCCGAGTATACCCTAGCATAGTTCCACTCTCACACTATACCCAGTCACTCTCTCCCAGCACCCCCAGTCACTCTCTCCCAGTACCCCCTAGTCACTCTCTCCAAATACCCCCAGTCATTCTCTTTCCCAGTACCCCCCAGTCACTCTCTCCCAGTACCCCCCAGTCACTCTCTCCCAGTACCCCCTAATCACTCTCTCCAAATACCCCCAGTCATTCTCTTTCCCAGTACCCCCAGTCACTTTCTCTAAGTACCCCCCTACTTTCTCCCAGTACCCCCAGTCACTCTCTCCCAGGACCCCCCAGTCTCTCTCTGCTTTCTCCTTTCTCCTCCAGTCACTCTCTACCCGAACCCCCTCACTGTGTGTTGGTCACGCTGCTCTGTTGTCACACAGTGTTGCCCACCTGCGTGGAGTTGCTGGTGGCCTGGGGGGAAGCTGTCCAAGGGGCTTAGTGGGGACCGGATTTTAAATGTGCTGCAGGGCAGGTGCCTCCTTCCTGCTCAGCAGCTGCAGGGCTGCCAGCGGCAGGGGATTGGCACAGGGCTTCAAGGGGGCTGACAAACGTGGCACAGGGTGTTCTGTCGAATAATGCTGCGCTGCTTCACGCATGTCAGCGTTAAGGAGGAGTCAGGACAGGATCAAAATTTTCTGTCCTGGTCCTCCCTTCCAGACGCTGAGTGCTAAGTCACCGGCGGCACCGCAAAACTGGCGGCTGACAGTGCAAGGGCCTCTCGCAGACACCTTGCTAATCCCTGCTGGAAAATATTAGGGGTTCAAACTTCTTTTGAAATTTTGCGCCTGCCCCCGAGGTTCCCCCCACGCTACGCCACTGTGACCATGCATGTGCCTGCTCGTTATCTATGGAGTTTGAAGAATTAATGACCAAGTTCTTAAGCACCAAAAAAAATGATGATTAAGCAATTTGTGAATATTCTGACTAATATCTAATGCCAGAGAAGAAGGTATGTGCAACATACATGTTCTACTTAACATCATGCAATTTTTAGATGATTTAACCTTCTTAGCTCACCTGGGTACATTAATCTCTCTCCCCCGTGGGCGCCGTGAGGCCTTGTTGAAGGCAATCTTAGCTCCGATGCCCACGGCTAGGGTGAAACTAATGACACCACA
Organism: Leptobrachium leishanense; assembly: GCA_009667805.1. NCBI lineage: Eukaryota > Metazoa > Chordata > Amphibia > Anura > Megophryidae > Leptobrachium > Leptobrachium leishanense. The sequence goes on along the minus strand of CM019073.1, from coordinate 76,690,912 downwards.
GATGACATAGACGGTGCTATTCGTTTGATCTGGGTGTCCATTATTATTCAACTTGCTGTTAGCACTGGTAGTGGTAGGCTGGGTGACACGTGCCCAGAATGGACTGTTATAGTTTCTACAGCTGTCCTGGTCCAATCGTTTGTGGTGATGCTCACAACAGAAGCGGTAGTGGCATGTGCCACAGCAGTAGCGATATGTACCTGTGGTACAGTTAAAAGTGGCATCGTACTGCCCCATCACGTCATAGTATCCATAGCACATGTCTGGCACAGCCTGGTTTTTTCCAGAAGAAGCGTTCTGGGCCTGTGGCCTTTTGATGTGAGCAAGCAACATTGACAATGACTGTGTTTGGTTAGCTTGCCATTGGACCTGTGCAGCTCCAAAGCTGAGTGCCGAGTGCACACTGAGGCCATCTAATGTTATACTGAGCAACACCATCAACAGATAATACATGGCAGCCCAAAACAATGGTAAACTGTGACAAGAGTAAATATTTCTTTCTTGCTGATGAATGTGTTTTTTTAAATAGATGTTAAAGTTGTTTGGTTTTCGTGCTTTGGTCACCTCCGGAATTCTGTTGTCTTTCGATGGAGAGCCCAGTATAATTACGTTTCTTATTTTTTGCTTGATCAAAATTTATAAAAATGTCTCCGTTACAAAAAGGCAGTGGCTCCAAATAGAACCTAAACAAAATAAAAAAGAAGAAATAACACTGTTATATCAGAACGTGAATATTTTTCTAATACAGACACGCACTGTTCAAAAATACAATAATATTGAACATAGAAACTATTGGTAAACATAAAAGACTTGCTTAACGGTGCAAAGTGGATCTGTCATCAGAAATAGATTATGTACTAACATAAAGTACCATATCTTCTATCTTGTATTGATTCATTTATTGAGATTTTTTTTAAAACTGCAGCTTTTATATTCCAAAGAAAGATGGGATTGCACTGATGGATTAAAAAAAACAATGACAGAATTTGACTGGCTGCTAACATCACATGTATTTTTATATTGCATGTGATTTTGAGCTAAATATTTTCTTTAAAAAAGGCTGTAGGGTACAGAAAGAAAAAGGAGGGAGTGGAGAAAGGTCAAGTAATGCATCTTGGACATGAATCTACCAACCTTTGTTGAGTAGGATAAAGCACTAATGTCTCACAGTATTTATCAAAGACGGGATTACAAATAACTACAAAGTACTGGAGTGGAGTCACAAACATTATAATCAGGTACAGTATAAAGGTACATATCAGACAGTGTTTGTGAGGCAACGATCTCCATCTCAAAGCAGTGTGGTGAACAAAGCCCAACAAGGGGTGTGAGAAACAGACTACCTCTAATATACTTCATCCCCACCAGGGTCAGCAAAGCTGGAGACGAGAACCCTCAAGTCACTACTGACCATAGGTATCCCTTCCATGTACACCGCTCTGCATTATAATTGTCATATATAACACTTAAGCAATTATAGAGTTCCTTCATGTCTCTTATACATCCCACTTGGCCAATCAGAGAGAGTAGGGGCATACAGGTTCTGCTAATACTGGGGAATAGTAGATATGGCCGAGGTCTGCAAGTGAAATAAGATCTGCTTAAACCTTTTAGTTCGGAAGTGTGTCCACACTATTCAATAAAACCATAGACAAGCTAAGCTAAAGTTGCACCTCTGTTATGCACTGAATAACTGAGTAGTACTTGCCAATATGACCCAAGGAGAGGACAATCCCACCAGACATTAATTAGGGAGCCAACAGCTGACCAGTCCACCCTGTCAAGCTTGCTACGTGTTCTTGGACACTAGCATAGTCGGGTCCCAGGAACAAGAAGGTCTGTGCACCATGTTTAATATTTTACTGGTGTTGCATCGGGTTTCCTGAGTAGTTACATGCACCACTTGACCAGAGTGGACCAGTCCCCCAGAAAGTAGAATATGATTCCATATTGTTATGGAAGCTCCATTTGAATAGCCACTCTTACCCTTGCCTGATTTTCTAAGCACCAAATTCCCCATGCAGTTTACCCGGGAGCAGGGCCGGCTCTAGTTTTTGCTTGGCCAGGTACAAGGTAAAATGCAGGGCCACTTTTTTCATAAGAGTAATAGTGACTGACTGTGATGGAAATGGGGGTCTGAGTAGCATGGGTGCGAGCATGTCTGTCAGAGATCGATGAGAGTGTGTGGATAGACTGAACTAGGAGTGAATTTGTGGTTGACTGAGTGAGTTAGGACTGATTGTATGGCTGAATGTGATAGGAGTGAGTTTGTTAACAGAGTGTGAGGAAGGAGTAAGTGTGGTCACACTGCACGCACAGAACACATTACACAGTTACAATGAGGGAAAAATGATTTGATCCCCTGCTGATTTTGTACGTTTGCCCACTGACAAAGAAATGATCAGTCTATAATTTTAATGGTAGGTTTATTCTACTAGTGAGAGACAGAATAACAACATCCAAAAAAACGCATTTCAAAAAAGTTATAAATTGATTTGCATTATAATGGGTGAAATAAGTATTTGATCCCCTATCAATCAGCAAGATTTCTGGCTCCCATGTGTCTTTTATACAGGTAACAAGCTGCGATTAGGAGCACTCTCTCCTATTCTCAGCTTTGTGATGGACCGCCTGGCACCCTGACTGTGTGCCTCCGTCAGACTATAGCTTTCTCAAAGCTGGAAACCGAAATCCAGGAAACTCAGCCCAAACCTCCTTAAGGTACCAGGCAGAACCAGTAACATTTAGGGCAGGAACACGAACTCCCAAAATAATAAAAAACTACCCCAAATCACTAGTTAAGACAAGTGTTCAGTAACAGCAGAAAAACTAACTCTACTTAAACAGACATACAGATATCAGCAGTAGAGTGACAACCCCCCTTCATGAATAACAGAAATAAGATCAACAGATCCAATAACAAGACAAGGGAAGGGACATTCAAACTGGATAAAACAATAGACAGTTTACACAGTCACTAGGCAACACTTATCTTAATCTGGCTGTTTAGAGAACCCCCCCCCCCATCTCAGTCTACATGCTGTAAAACATGTCCTCAATAATTTAGGTGTGCCCACCAGGATGCCAAGACACAGTTCAACGTAAATCCTGGATTCCCTGGGCAATCCATTTGGCAAACCCCAGGTAGCACCTTGGCCCATAGTCAGTAGGAAGGAGGCTAGCCCCCAGGCTCCTCCAACTGCCCCAGTGACGGCTGAGTCTGTCACACGCTTGTTACTTGTATAAGAGACACCTGTCCATGGACACAGACTATTGTGTACTTTATGTGTGTGTAACCAATTGTGCTGGCACCCTCTTGCGGCATTGGTTGGCCCCAGCATAACCAAACGCATTGCCCAATCCATTTCCGTCTGACCGAGACCAGCCGTCCAAAGTAAACCTCACAACTCTCTGGAACGGTGTTCTGTCTTGGAAGTCAGCCCCAAGCCAAGCAAACCTATTACCCCAATGGCGATTCCTCCTGCTCATTCATACCACCAGGGTGTTTATTGGACAGGGTGTCAGCCTTGGGGAGAGTTATATGGGGATAACTTGGGTTTGGGGGTAACCCAAGAAGAAAAAAAAACTGAGACCCTGGTTTAGGGACCGCCTGGCTCTTGTGCAGAGAACAAAAATGTATGCTCTGGCTGACAGAGCCACACCTGCATCAGATAGTCCTGTGCACCCATGTAATCAGACAGAGCGTCTCCAGGGCGTTCCCCGCTATTGCTCTTCAATTCCACCCAGGGGAGGAAATGTTAACACATACAGATCTATTCAATAAAGGGAGATGTCAGGGGAAGTGAAAAATCTAGGTCAAAATAACCAAGCCAGATAAATCCTCCCATTTATCTCACTTTCCAAATCGGCTATTTGGTCTAGATTATTCTCTTCTCCTGCCAATTCTCCAGACCTCACCCTTTAGTGAATAGACCTGATATACTGTATAAAAGAATGTCTGGTTTCCCCAAAAATGGTTCCTGTGGTTTCATCCTACACCTTGCCTCAATTGGTGCTTGGGGAAACCACACAATAATGCCATTATACTAGGGAAGGTGTTGAAGACAAGAAGGTGATATCCAGAGCCCTATTCCACACCTGCAGATTTTCCATACCCTCTCTGTTTCAGTGTAACTATTCCGGGATAGGCGCTTTGATAGTTTGAGCCAACACGAATATCAGCTCCTGGAGTCCATAGGACTCAATGGAGGCATGCTCGACCCGGCTGTGAGCTGTTCACAAATTATTTGTTCCCAGTCTCATTCTGCTCCCAGCAAAAGGAAGTGGCGGATCGCACTGCACTCGCCACCAGGGGGTTGAGACTGGTGACTACGGCATTTTTAGTGGGGTTAGGCCAGTATATTAGTGTATACTTCCACTACCAGTATTTCTTAGTGAACTACCGTCTCACGGATGGAAGCGCAAGCTACCTCGTAATAGCTTGCCCTTCCATTTGTATTTGATTTTCTTCCTGCAACATATTGCCAACAGTCATCTGTGATTCATTCACAGTTTGTACTTTGCTTTATAATTGATTTACAGCAACTTTGATAGACAATAATCGATTCAAGTATGATTGAACTATAAGTGTGTATAGCAAATAAAAAAGCCATATAAATAGAAATTGTGATGTTTCAGTGTTCCAAATCCAAAGCCTTATCTTGAGTATTGTAGATGTATATGTTGCATTTGTAGAATCAACACATTTATGTTGTGATTGTCATCTGAAGCCAGATAAATGACTGTTTTCACTTTGGGCGCTCTGGTGCTAGTTTTCTTAACTGCATTCAATGCTTGCTCAGGATTATTGAACCACTGACTATATATAACATTATAATATAAAATCATTATACATTCTCTCTTCAATAAACAATTGGTGCAAACAAATCTGGAATTAAACAGTCTATCCAGCGTAATACACTATTGAAGTATACACAATAATAATATACAATAATATAATCTTTGAGCAACACCCTGCGTTAAATCTTTGTTGGAGTTTGCCCAGAACATTTATTATACACAGCAAACATATGTTGAAATGATTCTGGCTACCAGAGTTGCTTGGATATAAGGCCTCTATTGCTTTACTAGCCTCAGCCTGCTTCATATTTCAGCAGTGTCAACTACAAAATGTGACTGCTGCAAATCCATTTAACATTTAGGATATTTTAAGCATTTTTCAGGATTCTTTTTTTTTAAAAAAGAAAAAATTCAGATTTTTTTTTAACTTTACTTATTTTTTCTGTAACAGCCCTTTTTATTATCATTCATTGGACCTCATAAGTAAATTTCAGACATTTTCGCTCAGTAGTTTCTTTGCAAACAGCGTTTCACTTTTCAAACATTCAAGCAAACTGTTTTGCTAATTTATTCACTGTATTCATCTGCGGTGTCGGCTTTTTCCGGCGGCTGCGCTGCGTGTGATCTTCTCCTGCTCGGGTTTTTCTGACGTTTTCGGCGGGGTTAATCCAGATGTTTTTGCGGGTTTCGGCGTGCATTCGCCCTCGTTTTACGATGAGTTTTCGGCGGGTTTGCGGCGACTTTTCCTTGCATTTCGGCAGCCCGGTGGTGCTTGCTGAATACACTGCAGGGTTGCCGAAATGGGATCGCCAAATCAAACCGAATTGAAGAGAATGAAAAGTCACCGAACGTGCGGTGGCTTTTCGATTCTCTTTGAATAACCCTGAATGCTTAATACTTAATTCTGCATACTGTATTCTTTTGGGATGCAATGAGTTTGATACCCATTTAATACACAGAGTTCCACATATATATATATTAGTGATATTTGCTGTAGAAGGAAATCCTTCTCCGTTATAATTTTCACACTCACACATTTCAGTTTACATAGCAGAAATTAAAGCGTATTGCGCCATCTGTTATATTTTTGATATGTGTTTTGTTGCGTCTTAATTAAACCAGTAAACCTTTTATTTTACAACGTGCAATGGAGTTCTGTGAGTTTTTGTAGCTTCTAATCTGCCTGCTTTTCTCACAGAGGATGTTTATTGCTTCCCTGCTTTCGTGGGAGGGATTAGACATCTAAACTGCGAGATTGACAGCTCAGCACAGGATGGCTCAGAGGGGATGGGGTGTTCAGATAGCAAGGATACTTCTAATATTAACTCTGAATGTTTAGTTTTTTTTTTCCCATTCCACTGTAGGGCCCACAGTACAAATACACACATACATAAACATGTACATTTATGTACCCCCCTTTCCCACAAAACATTATATTTAGTTACCTGACAATCACACCACTGTACAGAAGGGTTAACAGTTGAACCTTAACAATCATCCAGCATCCCTATCTGTTCAGAAGATCTGTGAGTATATTTAGTTCAGCTGGAAGCTCTGGGGGTGCTACCCAAGTTCTTTTGGGCACGATTGGTGCAGTTTAAAATCAGATGTTATTCAGTGCAAGCTATGTAATTGTATGACATTGCTACAGAATCTGGATGACAAATGCCAACATAACATGCTTTTTACATCCTAGTTAGAAAGGTTAAACTATTGCATTCTTGTGCAGCTATTGTTGCGGTTTCTCTGACCATCAGTTTCACACTTCCCCTGCTCTCTTATGTCTTATGTCCCTTTTATTCCTTGAGATCGTGTGGTCACCTGGCATAGCACCTATAGTATGGCCTGTAAATGTTATATTTTATCTCACGGTCAGGGCACACTGTCCATTCTGTTGCAATATGTTGTGTCTGTATTACCCCATTGTACAGTACTACATTATATGCTGGGGCCAAATAAATAAAAGCTAAAGCAATGTAGTATATATTGTGAAAAATTAAGTTGTAAATTAGTCTCATTTACATTAAGTAATACTGTTACATCTTTAAGATATCAGTAATTATTTTGGATTACTGTGGATCAGATTTTGATAAATAAATGAAAACATTCATAATCGGCCTACAGTAAAGATCTAGAATTATTCATCATTAGGCTGCAAAATAAGATGGGGATATTTGTATAATCTGTGATAGATTTATTGGCATATGGTTTTATTACGCTTTAGGAAATGCATGCATTCATTCAAGTCTGCGTGTAGACTGAAGCAATCCTAACCATTCCTTTCTTCCTACTAAGTGTAACCCACCATTTTGATTGGTAACCAGATATGAACCCAAAAAATTCAAAACGAGGTTTGCAATTCTCTTTACAAAGTGAATTTATTTTAGATAAGCATCCATACATTTTCACATTCTGAGTTTAGAGAAAAGTAAGAGTAAGAGCTGCCAAATATCTCTGATTCCTTGCTGCATGGACTCCTCAAGACTTCTGAACATCTCCCATGGTATCAGGCACCAAGAGACATTAGCAGTAGATCCTTTAATCCCTTCATGCCACGCAGGCGTACTATGCGTACTATGCCGTCCTGACGGCGGGTGAATCTGAATGCGGCTCTCTGGTAACTCCTAAGGCCCACCACCCTTCCTTTGTAATTTGTGTCTTGTGACTGCCACCCATCAGGGGGTCTCACTCATTTATAGGAGGTTCCTGGGAATTGTAATCTGTGTCTTCTCACTGCCAGCTATCAGGGGGTCCCATATACTTCTAGCAGATATCTGGGAATTGTAATTTGTGTCTTGTCACTGCCACCCATCAGGGGGTCTCACTGATTTATAGGTGGTTTCTGGGAATTTTAATCTGTGTCTTGTCACTGGCTGCCAGCTATCAGGGTGTCTCACTGAGTTATACCAGAGTTCTGGAAATCTTTAATCTAGATAACACAGTTGAATCAGAGTTCTGCATATCTCCAATTTTTATAACAGAGTTGAATCAGAGTTCTGTATATCTTTAATCTATATATCACTCACCATGTCAGAAAGACCAAAAAGGACAGGCAGACACTCCCAGACACAGATAAGAGGGCAAGCAGCCTCTGTTTCGGGAGGCTGTGCCTCTGGTCGTCGTGGACGTGGTGCATCCTCTGCAGGGGCACGCTTGTCCTTTCTAACTGGTGCTGGCCGTCTTAAGCAGCAGCAACATACAGAGGATTTGGTGGATTGGCTAACCAGGCCATCCTCATCCTCCGAGTCCTCTGCCAGCCAGGCTTGTTGTGATTTACAGTCCACCTCAGCTGCCAAAACATCTAATTCAGCCTCCATGTCCACAGCTACTCCTGCCGTAGCCTCACTATCACACACAGAGGAGTCAGCTAAATTGTTTGACTACAATGACAGTGACATGCTGCTTGAGGATGTGCAGCAACTACAGTGCTCTGATTCAAACTCTGAGGTTGAGGAAGGGAGTATAATCAACCTAAAGGAAGGGGGTGCCAGTGACACACAAATAACTGCCCCAGCCCCAGCAGCTGCAGCATACTGCCAAGTTGGCTCCAGTGATGAGGAGATAGGGGGTGATGACGATGATGAGGTCACTGACTCCACCTGGGTGCCTGATCGAACAGAGGAGTCAAGAGAGGAGGAGGAGGCACAACAAAAATGAGGCAGAACGTCCTCTATGACCAACCGTAGCCAGTCCAAGGCATCAGAAGTCACAGCTGCTCAGGTGCAGAGCGCTGTTGTCTCAAAGCACATGTACAGGAAGTCTGCTGACCGGGAGTTCTTTAAGAAATGTGCAGCAGACTGCACCGTTGCTATTTGTAATCTATGTCAGATGAGGATCAAGCGTGGGAAAGACATCCCACGCTGGGGTACCACGTGCTTGAGGCGACATATGACCATCTGCCACGCATCCTGTTGGCACAACACTTTGCATAGGTCCTCCTCCTCCTCCTCATCTGTCTCTACCCCCACTATATGTCCTGCCATGTCATTGCCTACAACCTCCACTGACAGGGATGATGCTACAGTAATGGGTGTACCAGGTCCTTACTCAGAATGTGACAGCATCCAATCAGCTGAAGAATTACGCAGTCAGATTACGTTGCTCCAGCTGCTGCAGTGTAAGAAAAAATATAGTCCCAACCATCCCCAAGCACAACGTCTAAATGCCAGTTTAGCAAAATTATTCGCATTACAGCTGCTGCCTTTCTAGCTGGTGGACTCTGCTTCCTTCCGTGAATTTGCTGAATGTGCTGTACCACAGTGGCAGGTTCCAAAACGCCATTTCTTTTCACGGAAGGCTATACCAGCACGTGGAAGACAATGTTATTGAGTCATGGGGAAAGGCAGTCAGCAGCAAGGTGCACATGACTTTAGACACGTGGTCCAGCAAGCATGGACCGGGTCGTTACATTTCCTTCACAGCACACTGGATAACTCTGATTGCAGCTGGGAGGGATCCAGGACAGGGCTCTGTGCTGGAGCTTGTTCATCCACCACTCCTCCAGAAAGCTGCTTGTATGAGGTCTGTCTGCTCCACCACCTCTTCCTCCTCCTTCTCTGTCTCTGGCGAAGTGGCAGTTAAACCGACGCATGGCAGGGGCTACAAAATGGCTCAAGAAAAAGATGCCATACTGTGCTTGAGCTGGTTTGTTTAGGGGACAGGAGCCATACCGGGCCAGAAATTCTGTCAGCTCTGCAGAGGCAGGTGCAGAGATGGTTAACACCACGCCAGCTTGAGCTGGGAATGATCGTCTGTGATAATGGCAGCAACCTTCTCTCCGCCCTACGCCAGGGTAAGTTGACGCATGTACCATGTCTAGCACACATCCTAAATCTGGTGGTACAGCATTTCCTAACCAGGTACCCAGGGCTGGCAGAGCTTCTCAGCCAGGCCAGAAAAGTCTGCAGCCACTTCAGACGGTCATTCCCAGCAAGTGTTTGCCTGGCAGAAATTCAAAGAGAATTCCACCTTCCCACAAACCGTCTGATCTGTGACATGCCCACCAGGTGGAACTCGACATTAGCAATGCTGCAGCATCTGCACAAGCAGCAGAGGGCCATAAATGAGTACCTGTGTGAATATGGCACAAGGACAGGTTCAGGTCAACTTGTTTCCCCCCCCGCAGTGGCTGATGATCAAGGATGCATGCACTGTACTGTCACCATTTGAGGAGGCAACGAGGATGGTGAGCAGGGACAGTGCATGCATCATTGACACAATTCCTTTAGTGTTCCTGCTGGAGCGCACTCTGCGGGGAATTATAGATGTGGTACTAAAGGCAGAGCAGTGGGAGGAAGAGGAGGCCTTCCCTAGCTCTCAAGGCCCCAGTCGTTATGCAGACAGCATTCCTGCATGTATGATTAAGACTTTAGGGTCAAAACGTCACGCCACTTTTGTTTGAGGGGGCTTGCTGTTCCCGAATAGAACACTTTATTTTCACTTCAGGTCCTGCTTTTTCGTCTTTACTGCTGCTTGTCTGGACTGGCGGCGTCCTGCCATGGCAGTGACCTCGTGGATATTGTGGATTTAAGGTGGGGCTCCTCCTTGTGTGCACCGCGGCGCTTTCTATTAGCATTCCTGCGGGTCCTCAGATCGGACAGGAGGAGGATGATGATGAGGAGGAGGAATATTTAAGTAGTGGGGGCATTGAAGGTGAGGATTCCTCAAGGGACGGTTTTGTGTGCCCAGAAACCCAAGGACTAGTACGTGGCTGGGAGGAGGAAGGGCACGATGGGGTCATCCTCATTGACCAGGAAGACTCTGAAGCTAATGCCACCTCCAACCTACGCTGCATGGGCTCCCTTATCCTGCAAAGCCTGGTAAAGGACCCCAGGATTCGTGTTATCAAGGAGAGGGATCATTACTGGTTGGCAAGCCTTCTTGATCCACAATACAAGGGTAAAGTTGCAGAGCTCATCCTGCCCACACAGAGGGAGGACCGGATGAAAAAACTTGAGTACGCTCTAAAGCGACACTTATGTAACACCTTTCCAGGCACTGGTAGGTTACCAAGTGATGACACAGGTGCTTCTGAGGCTGCGGATGATCAGAGGAAGAGCGGTGAAGGCCGGGGCCGCTTGACTGTTGACTTTTTAAAAATTTTTAGTCCACGACGCCGAGGGACGTCAAAAGTAGGCACCCATTGCCAGCGTCTTCACCATATGGTGCAGGACTACCTAGGGGCAAGGGCAGACCTGGATACCTTTACAGCAGATGATCCACTGGCTTACTGGGTGTTGAGATTGGATCACTGGCCAGAACTTAGTCAATATGCTATGCAGCTACTAGGTTGCCCTTCATCCAGCGTGCTTTCTGAAAGGACGTTCAGTACCGCTGGAGGTTTTGTCACAGACAAAAGAGTGCGTCTGTCCACCGACTCTGTAGACCGGCTGACATTTATAAAAATGAATCAGTCCTGGATCAGCAGCTATCACTCCCCTGATGCTGACATAACTGAATAGATCGGGGATCTCTTCTGCATTCCCAAAACCTCCACCACTGCACTCTTCCACAATACCACAAAGGGGTTACGGTGTGAAGGCACTTGCTGCCACCAAAGGCAAAATATTTGGGTGCACTGACGCCTGTACCAGATTCTTATCATTTTAATATTTGACCGCAGGGTCCAACCCTGCACTCTTCCACAATACCACAGAGGGGTTACGGTGTGACGGCACTGTTGCCGACACTAAAGGCCCAATTTTAAAGTACCTATTGTTACTTTCATCCAAAGCCTGCATAGGTTTCACCATAATTTAGCCAAAAAAATCACTAAACTTGTTCTGCGTGTCCTAAAATGTCTCTTCTTTTCATACAGGCTGCCGCCCCAAGCAGTTGTTTATGAATAGATTAAAGGAAACCATTTACTGTTATTTGAAACGTAATTTTTTTGTTTTTAAATGTTTCTATACATCCTACAAATCCGCCACTTCACGGGCAGGTTATGGGGACCTCCTAGGCACAATATTTGAAGGAATTTTTCGTTTTTATTCTTAACCTTTATTTCATGGAAAACTCACTGTTTCTTTAAAAATGATTTTTTTAAAACTTTTTGTCCTTGCTTTCTGTCCCCCAGGGCACTACCCGGACCCCCATACACCTTTTATGGCAAATATGTTGCATATATGCCCTCTTGGAGGGCACTCTAAAAATCGAACGTTTGAGTCCCATTGACTTGCATTGAGTTCGGTTCGTGTTCGAGTTCGAACTCGAACTTTTGAAATTGTTCGAGTTCAAATGCGAACCTAACATGGGGGTGTTCGGCTCATCACTATTTGTGAGGCCATATGCGAATCTTAAACATGAGGCCCCACTGACGGTGACAATTTAAAAAAATGAAAAGTACAGTAGGGCAGCACTATGAAACGCTATCACTGATGCTCTAACGGATTTGGTCTGGACTGCCTCGCCTCCTCCTTCCCGCACCACAGCAGTGACTGACATCACTGGCGCGGGCAGCAGGTCCCAATCACGCCAAGAAAGAAATGGTCAGAAAGGTGAGGACAAATAAATTAAAACATAACATTTATTTGTACTTCGAGCCAGACATACATACACACATATCCGTGTCAGACACCACCCACAAAGATAAAGAATGGAGTCTCCACAAGGGGAGCAACTAGAAATTGCGGCTGTGTGAGACACTGGTGACCTGGTGACAGGGTTGTGTCTGACACCGATATGTGTGTATGTATGTCTGGCTCGATTTTTTTAAGTACAAATAATTGTTATGTTTTAGTTTCTTTGTCCTCACCTTTCTGACAATGATGTATATGGGTTACACCCATTATATTGAGGATTATCAATCCTGTCTATTCTTTGATAGCTAGTCTGCTGTAATATCCATCTATACACAGCATTTTTAAATACAAGAAAGAAATGGCACTGAGCTGCAGGACTTGCAACGACTGAGCTGCAACGACATGCTGAGTACATCCTCTGCACACAAACAGGAAACTAGAGGATGCGCTCAGCACGACGCCAGCAGCAAAGAGGTTAAAGGGAAAAGAAGGGGGTAAAATTTGAGTAGAGTGCCCATTAACCTCTTGCTGCCCCGCACCAATATTTAGTCTCCTACCTGTAACTTGCAATGCTGTCAGTCTTACTTTGTAGAGGGCAGGCAGCAGATATTGTGGCGATTCTAGGAGCAATACCATCCTGTTGGGTGTAGGGCTAGGGGGCAACGCCGGACTGCAGTAAGGATTCAGCCGCAAACGTTTATGCACAGGAGCCTGTTTAAAGGCAAATACATGCATTTACACACACAGCCATACGTTCACATACATAACCATTACCACCCCTACACCCCAGGGGTACGTATTAATAAAACTCACAGTATTGTGCAGTGTGTATGAGCATATCACAGAGTGCCACAGCAATAAAACTCGTAGTAATGTGTATGGATTGGGCACTGAACATGAGAGCGTTATATATTGGGCACTGAACATGAGCGTGTTATAGATAGTTGCCCCATGGCCTCTCTGGTGCTTCTCTGGTGCCCTGGGGGTACCCCAGGTGCCTCTCTAGTGCCCCGGGGTACTCCTAGTGCCTTTCTGGTGCCCCCGGGGAACCTCTGGTGCCCCTCTGCCTCTCTGGGCTACCACGGTGCCCCCCCAGATATCAGACCCCTGGATATCATCAGACCCCTGGATATCATCAGACCCCTGGATATCATCAGACCCCCATGATATCAGACCCCCAGGATATAAGACTCCCGATCAGATCCCCAGGATATCAGACCCCCAGATATCAACCCCCCAGATATCAGACCCCAGGATATCAGACCCCCAAGAAATTAGACCCCAGGATATCAGACCCCCAAGAAATTAGACCTCAGATCAGATCCCCAGGATATCAGACTCCTCACGGATATCAGACTCCCCACAGATATCAGACCACCCCCCAGATATCAGACCCCCCAATATCAGACCCCCAAATATCAGACCCCAGAGCTGCCTCACTCACCTAGCACCTCCCCATACACATAAATACTGGGTTACAATACCAGGGAGGCAGTGTTGGGGTATCGGCTGGGTCCAGAGGTTGCCACATTGCTTCTCCAGCTCATCCTGGGCACATCCCTGGTGGCGGAAGGGGGTTGGGTCGGCCGCCAGCTCCTGTGCTCTGTACATGTCTGGTTTTCTGGCACATGTGGGAACCGCTCATATCTGGCGATCGACGCACTTCCGGTGACGTCCGATATGAGCGGTTCCCACTGTCACATGTGCCAGATCACTGGAGTTCTGCAGGTTAGGATAACCCGGCACACGCTTAGACATCATCGGATGGGGCCAGTGGCCATCTTGGATCCTCCAGCGGCTGGGCCTAGGTAGGCCGCAATGACTCCTCTGAGTCCTGCGGCCTTTCCAAAAGCACTGTTGCCGCCGGAGCGATCGATTAGGCGGTGTCACGGGCTGCGTCGAACACAGCGTGCAGGAATATGAGTGAGCCCAGGATGCAGTGATACAGCAGCAGTCAATAGGGATAGGCAGGTTATAGGGTTTATTCGATATGACAAATAAACAAACAGAACTAAATTAACAACTAATATAGGGAACAATGAATAGCAGGGGGGAAAACACAGAAACCGGTATGAGTGATGGTTCCAGAGCAGCGGGAAGTCAGGAATATCTTTGGTTAGACTAGGGTCTCAGGAACTTCAAAGAAGCAGGTCTGCACTAGACAGGGTTGTGAACTTCAATGAGGAAGCATGGGATCAGGGGTGTAGCTTCCTCATAAGCAAGATCAATTAGGGAGTATTAAGGGCAGGTGTGGTTCCTTGTCCATATGCAAAGTATAGTCCAGGAAAGTATATGGAGGAAAAAGTCCTGGAACCTGCATAAAGCAATGTAGGACAGTGCAAAAAAAAGGAGAACAAAGGGGGCGCCAGAGGGTCTTGGGGTTCGGACCGTGACAGGCGGCCGCGAGGTCTCGCAAGCGTGAGGCCTTAGGCGGCCACCTAATTGGAGAGCCGCCACTGCCTGCTCAGCCCTATATATAGGGCTAGCAGTGCACTTGTTCCCTGGGTCAGGATAGGTCTTCACCTAGTGAGAACCTGCACCTTGGATTGACATTCTGTCACCTGTATCTGATATCGTGTATGACCTGGCTTTGCTTCCTGTTTTGTTCTCCCGTCTGTACCCTGTACTGTGCTTCTTGATATATCATGTATGACCTGGCTTTGCTTCCTGGTTTATTCTCCTGTCTGTACCCTGTACCGTACTTTTTATATATATTGAGTATGACCTGGATTGTCTTTGGATTATTCTCTTGTCTGTGCCCTGAATCTGTATTTCTGCATTTCCCTGTGTATGATTTGGTTCTGTTTCAAGTTATTCTCTTGTCTCTGCCCTGAATTTGTATTTCTGCAATTCCCTGTGTATGATTTGGTTCTGTTTCAGGTTATTCTCTTGTCTGTTCCCTGAATCTGTATTTCTGCAATTCCCTGTGTATGATTTGGTTCGGTTTCAGGTTACTATCCTGTCTGTCCCCTGTATCTGTATTTCTGCAACCACTCGTGTATGACTTTTCTTCACTCTAGATTATTTTCTTATCTGTTCCCTGGAATCTGTATTAGTGTATACCTAGGTATGTCTTATGTCCTGGTTTATGTTATATTCATCCAGCAACAAAGTATAGGGAGTTTTATAGGCCAACTAGAAAGGACCTCAGTCATGGTTTAGGGATTCTGTCTGGTTTCTGTGTGTTTGTATACTCTGGTCAGTTATTGTGTTTACCCTCAGCCCTCTGATCTACTTTAGTTCAGAAATCTTACCCAGTGTAGGGCTCCCCCTTGTGTCAGTCTTCTGCACTATCTTTCTTGTTTCTGAATATAGTTCTATGTGTGCTGGATCTGACATAATGCAACAGACCACAAACTTGCCTCAAGGGCTTAATAATGAACGTTATAAAGGGCATTCTCTGGCATCTGCCAGAGGCCAGGGGCCCGCGTGACAATCACCTGTGCTGTGCTTCAGTTATCTGTCAAACCTGGCGAGGCGGAGAGATTTCTGAGGATAGGTTTGGGAAACACTGCTTTAGAGTTTTTGATGTGGACTATGAAGTCTGCATGTGTGTCTCTCTTTATTTTATATATCTACATGTATATATCTAGGGTTATCCCCTTGTTTTGCTTTTTTAAACCTCTTCTCCTTAACATTATCTTTTCCTTAAGAACTACTGCTGTAAACAGTACCTACTCCTCCAGGTTTGCTCAGCTGCAATGGAGGCCAATGTGTGTCAACTAATGAATCAACGAACAGGACTATACATTTTTGGATTATCTGCAAGCATAAAAGATGGATGAACCAAGGTCAGAAGATTCGTGCTTTTATTTTTGGACGAAATGTCCACATAACATATCAAAGAAACGGAACATGGACAACGTGGATGAAGAATTAATTCACGCATTCTCGTCCACTGATTTGGTTATTTGTTCATTCTCTCTCCCGGCTCACCCCCCTACAATCCATTCTGAATGCCTCCGCCAGGCTCATCCACCTCACCCGCTGCTCTGTATCTGCCGCTCCCCTCTGCAAGTCCCTTCACTGGCTCCCCATCCATTGCAGAATTAAATTCAAGGTACTTACCCTGACCTACAAAGCTCTCACTGGCTCAGCTCCCCACTACCTGTCCTCACTAATCACCAAATACACCCCAGCCCGCTCCCTAAGGTCAAACAGTGACCTGCGCCTAGCTTCTACCCGCATCACCTCTTCCCCAGGGCCGAATTTATAATTAAGGGGGCGCCTTGCTCTGTGTGTAAAGTTTTTTTTTTATAACAATTTGCAATAATTTAAACCACTGTATATCTGGATCCCTAAGGGCTAGAGGGCCATATGAGGTATCATTGGAAAGGTCAGCCTATAGCCTTTCCCATGATACTAAATATTACCAGGTTAGACTTACGTAAAAATAAACTATTAAAATATTATTTTTCTCTTTTGTTTCTAACAAGGCACTATTATTCAGTTTACAATTATAACGTGAACAGTAATGCTGCACGAACTCACCTTCTCATTTCCCACACTGCCAGCAAGTGTGTATCTGGTGAAGCAAAGCATTGTTTAATTCACAACCTAGACCTTTGCGCTGCAGTGAGGAGAGACTTCGGAACCTGCATCTCTGAATTGTACACCGCACAAGGTTAAGTGAGGTGTCATTTGGAAAGGTCAGAGTGTAGTCTTTACTATGATACCAAACATGACCATGTAATGTGTAAAAATAAAAAATGAAAAAAGTAAATGCAAAATATTTTTTTTCTGTTCTACAGCTGAGGCAATATATGCTTTTACATATAAAACAAACACTGCTGCTGCATTCACTGCCCTCCTCCTTTTACCATTCTACCCCACTGACTCCCTCACTCCCTGCCCCCTTTTCTACATTCAGGGTTATTCAGAGAAATGAGAATGACTGGAGAAGTGACATTTCTAGGTCAAACTAGCCAAACCAGAAAAATTCTCCTATTTATCTCACTTTCTAAATCGGCTATTTTGACCAACAGGGTTATTCAGAGAGCAATGAAAAGCAGGAGAATGACTGGAGAAGGAAAATTCTAGGTCAAAATACCCAAACCATAAAAATTCTCCCATTCATCTCACTTTCCAAATCGGCTATTTTGACCTAGAATTTTCCATTCTCCAGTCATTCTCCTGCTTTTCTTTTTTTAAAGACTTTATTTATAGAAATCAGGGCAAATCATATAAACAGAAACACATGGTATGACCAATATGACATGGGGATCAGTTCCTGACCCAAGTTTTACTTATACAGGATATGATAAAGGAGGCAAAAGAAAAAGAGAGGAGAGGGAGAGACACCAGGAGTACAAGACACACTAGGAAGGGGAAGGACAAAACACGCAAAGACAGTACAAGACAACACAAAACAACAAACAAAGGCACTATATGAGTTGAGAACAAGCTGGTATTCAAGCATGAGTCACCAGCCATTCATTCCTAAAAAGGCTGCTAGTTCCCAAAGGAGTCCCAAATATCCCATACCTTCCGGTAAGCCGATAATGTATGATGCATTTTCGCCAAGAGTTCGACCATTAACTGGATGTGCTCCATGATCTGTAGTAAGCGTCTGTGGAGGGAGCCTCGGGGCTCTCCAGGTCTCGGCCACTGCCTTCCTTGCTGCTAGTAAAATATTTGAGAGGAGACAGTTGCGGTGTAGGGTGAAGTCCAGTACCGGGTTGGCAAACAAATAAGTCATGGGATCCCATGGAACACCAGGTCCAAAGATCTGTTCCAGCAGGGCCTGTACCAAGTCCCAATATTTGGATATCGCCGGGCATGACCACCACATATGAGCCTGAGTGCCCCGTCCCCCACATCCCCTCCAGCAGTCACCCGGGATATCAGTGTTAGCTTTATTGGGGGAGTACCGGAGTGGTGTACCACCTCATCATGGTCTTCAGTACCTGCTCCTGTAAGGTAGTGCATATGGAGACTTTCTGTGCTGCTTCCCAGATATCCAACCATTCGTCTCCTTCGAGAGTTGAACCAAGGTCCCTCTCCCAAGCGGCCATGTAGGTGATAGTAGGCAAGGAGGGCGTGCTCGTCAGGTGGGTATAGAGTCTAGAAATAATCCCCCGGGGTGGATCTCCAGACAAACACAATCATTCAAAGAAAGTGAGGGGAGAGGAGCCAGCTATTTTATTCTCGGGAGTAGAGGCAAAATGATGGAGTTGCATGTACTAGAAAAAATCCTGTGGAGCCAGCTGGATACGGGCAGAGAGAGATTCGAAAGAATAAAGTTCAGCGCGATCCTGCATGTCCCTGATCCTGAGGATGCCTCCCTTGACAAATCTAGGGAATTGTTCCGGTGACTGCCCCGATGGGAACTGTGGATTTTTCCATAGTGGGAGCGTGGAAGATGATCCTTGGCAAAGTTTTTTTGGGGCAGCGAGGGAATCCCATAGTGAAAACGAGTGCCATTCCCCTGCTTTTCATCGCTCTCTGAATAACCCTGCTAGAATTTTCACTTCTCCTGCCATTCTCCTGGTTTTCACCTCTCTCTGAATAACCCTGTATGTCTTCCTTTTCACCAGTCTCGGAGGAGGATGTAACAGAACTTCTCATGTCCTCCTACCCAACCACAAAACCTCCACCACTGAACTCCTACACAATACCACAAAGGTGTTACGGTGTGAAGGCACTTGCTGCCACCAAAGGCAAAATATTTGGGTGCACTGACACTGACACCTACAGTTGTGTTCAAAATTATTCAACCCCCACTGAAATTGAGTGTTTTGGCCAGTTTGACATTGATTTTGATCATTCAGTCATCTTGCTTACAGTTAAATCAAAGAGGCACGTGTAGGTCAGACAAATATAACATAACATTTATAATGAAATAACCACAAATGTCTTTTCTGTGCTCACATCATTATCAGTTTTATTCAACCCCCAAGTGACATTCAATCTTAGTACTTCGTACAACATCCTTTTACAGTTATAACAGCTTTTAAACGTGAAGCATAGCTTGACACAAGTGTCTTGCAGCGATCTATGGGTATCTTCGCCCATTCGTCATGGGCAAAAGCCTCCAGTTCAGTCACATTCTTAGGCTTGCGCACTGCAACTGCTTTCTTTAAGTCCTACCAGAGGTTCTCAATCGGATTTAAGTCAGGTGACTGCAAGGGCCACTCCAAAATGTTACAGCCTTTAATCTGCAACCATGCTCTAGTGGACTTGGAGGTATGCTTGGGATCATTGTCCTGTTGAAAGGTCCAACGTCTCCCAAGCCTCAGGTTTGTGACGGACTGCATCACATTGTCATCCAATATCAAAGCATGATTGACCCCCCGCCATGCTTCACAGTAGGCAAGGTGTTCTTTTCCTCATAGGCCTTGTTCTTCCTCCTCCAAACATAGCGTTGATCCATGGGCCCAAACAGTTCTAATTTTGTTTCATCAGTCCACAGAACACTATCCCAAAACTTCTGTAGTTTGTCCACATGACTTTTGGCATACTGCAGTGTCGACTCTTCTTATTCTTTGGAGACAGCAAGGGGGTGCGCCTGGGAGTTCTGGCATGGAGGCCTTCATTACGCAGTGTGCGCCGTATTGTCTGAGCTGAAACTTCAGTACCCACATCTGACAAATCTTTTCTCAGTTCCTCAGCAGTCACACGGGGTCTTTTCTCCACTCTACGCTTCAGGTAGTGCACAGCAGTCGAAGTCAGCATCTTCTTTCTGCCACGACCAGGTAGCATTTCAACAGTGCCCTTTGCCTTGAATTTGCGAATGATGCTTCCTATGGTCTCTCTTGGTATGTTTAACATCTTTGCAATCTTCTTATAGCCATTGCCCTTCCTGTGAAGAGTAATCACCTCTTCTCTTGTCTTCCTGGACCATTCTCTTGACTTCACCATGTTTGTAACCACACCAATAAATGTCTAGAAGGAGCTGAGTATCACAGTCATTTTAAAGCTGCCTAATTGGTGCTTATTATGCTTTATTGCTGCTCCGTGACATCCACAGGTGTTTTCAATACCTGATTGAAAACACTTGAATGAACCTCTGTTCTTCAGAGTGGTAGTCTTTAAGGGGTTGAATAATTGTGTCAATGAAGAATTCACAAAAGAAACATTTACTACTGTATTACAAAACCAATTGATGTCATTTTAGTTGCATATGGTTCTTTAAAAAGTCCTTGTAGGATTTCATTCTGAATACAATTACAAATGTACACTAAATTCCCTAAAACCCTTTACAGCATTGGGGGTTGAATAATTTTGAACACAACTGTATATTACTAGATTTATATCATTTCAATTTTTTGGACCACAGGGTCCAACCCTGCACTCTTCCACAATACCACAAAAGGGTTACGGTGTGAAGGCACTTGCTGCCACCAAAGGCAAAATATTTGGGTGCACTGACGCCTGTACCAGATTCATATCATTTTAATATTTGACCGCAGGGTCCAACCCTGCACTCTTCCACAATACCACAAAAGGGTTACGGTGTGACGGCACTGTTGCCGACGCTAAAGGCCCAATTTTAAAGCACCTATAGTTACTTTCATCCAAAGCCTGCATAAGTTTCACCACAATTTAGCCCAAAAATCTGCGTGTCCTAAATTGTCTCCTCTTATAATACAGACTGCCGCCCCAAGCAATTGTTTATGAATAGATTAAAGGAAAACCATTTACCGTAATTTGAAATGCGATTTGTTTTGTTTTTAAATGTTTCTATACATCCTACAAATCCGCCACTTCACGCGCAGGTTATGGGGACCTCCTAGGCACGATATTTGAAGGAATTTTTCGTTTTTATTTTTAACCCTTATTTCATGGAAAACTCACTGTTCCTTTAAAAACGTTTTTATTTAAACTTTTTGTCCTTGTTTCCTGTCCCCAGGGCACTAAAAAACAAACAATAAAGTATAATAGTTACAATGTTACATAGGCTGAAAAAAGACATGCGTCCAACGGGTTCAGCCTCTCACACATCACCTACTGCTGTTGATCCAAAATAAGTAGAAAAACCCAGTCTGAAGCGCTCGCCAATATGCAACACACTGGGAAAAAAATCCTTATTGACCCCAGAATGGCAGTCAGTCAGATTTCTCCTTGGATCAAGAAGCTTACCCACATATTAACTATTAAAACCCTTATTATTCTGTGTCTGCAGGAAGTCATACAGTTGTTTTTTAAAAGTCTGTCCAGACTCTGACCCAACCACCTCAACAGGCAGAGAAATCCACAGCTTTATTGTTCTCACTGTAAAATAACCCTTCCTATGCTTTAGGCTGAATTTCCTTTCGACCAGTCTAAATGGGGGACCTTGTGTTCTTTGTATAGTCCTGTTAATGAATAGGTTTCCAGACGATGGTTTATAATGGCCCTTTATATATTAATATCAGGTTATCAGATCCCCTCTAAGGCGCTGTTTCTCTAAACTAAACAAGTTTTACATTCTATTGGTATCTCATTGTGATCACTAGAATTCCCCATAAGCGGGATACTTCTGTTTTGATTGTCTGTTATTGCAGTTACTGTATTTGACAAAAGTCTGTTTAAGTCCGTATGCTAAAAATGCAGGTCGCCATTTAAAATATAGCAAGATAAGTGATACTGTCTACAATTTGGACTCTTTTATCCCAGCAATATTTCTGTAAAGAATAAATGAATACATAGCAAATTGAAATGAGGACAAGAAATATTCCAGAAAATCAGAATCAGTAAGATATCTGGTTATAACAAATAATGTGGAACTTTTCTCAAATATTTATGTAAGGGAACAGTTGGGAAACAGTGACCATAATATGGTGTCTTTTGAAATGAACTCAAAGAAACACATTTATAGGGGGCATGCTAAAACATATAATTTTAAAAAGGCCAACTTTATTAAAATAAAGGAAGTTCTCAATGTCATTGACTGGCAGAAACTCTTTCATAGGAAAAACACTGAGGATAAGTGGAATATCTTTAAACTAACACTATTAAAGTACACGTCACAATATATTCCACTGGTTAATAAATATAAAAGAAACAGACTGAAACCAATGTGGCTTAGTAGGAAGGTAACCAAGGAAATGAAAAATAAAAAGAAGGCATTTAAAGCTTTTAAATCTGATAAATCTGAAGCATCCTATAAAGCATATAGGGCAGCCAATAAAGCATGTAAAAAAGCAATTAGATGGGCTAAACTAGAAAATGAAAAAGAAATAGCCAAAGAGAGCAAGACCAACCCTAAAAGATTCTTTAGGTACATAAATTCTAAAAAAAAACAAGAGTGAAAATGTAGGTTCACTAAAATCTGAGTCAGGAGTATTGTTAACTGAAGATCAGGATAAGGCAGAAATTTTGAATGATTAATTTTCTTCAGTATTTATCAAAGAGAAACCTATAACAGGAGACATGCAATTCATTAATAAAAACCTACTAATACAAAATGACTGGTTGTCTCAGGACAAGGTTTTGCAGCATTTAAACAAAGTGAATGTGGGGGGCGTGGCCGGATGTGAAGGGGAGCGGACGCGACTTTGCTGAGCTCCGTGCATTCTCCCTGCTCAACGGTGATTTTTACTGATCCCGGACAACTCGGACCCTCTTTATTACTCCCCTGACGCCGGCCATTGGGTGCTACTCACCGGAGTCTGACTTGCCCTCCCCTCCGGACTTGCGATTCTCTCCAGGCCGTGCACGAGGTGCGTGGGACTGTGGCCGGCAGCCATCTTTGAGGCCTTCTCCCTCCTCGAACCCAGCTCTGCAACATCACACCCCGGATGGGTAAGAAGACTAAGGCGGGAGAGGTGGCTGGGACCCCATGTGCTCCCGATATTCGCCTCTCTCTGGGAGGGGGACTGGGACGACGACAACCACGTCCCGCCCTGGCGGACAGTGGGCAACCTTGCGGGGTAGCAGATTCGGGCCTGACGCCTACCGCGCCAGAATTATTATTGGGGATGGAGGAAGATGGTCTCCCTGCCACGAAACGTGATATCCGCTCTTTGCTGGCGGATGCCAGGAAAGCTTGGCAGGCAGACTTGCGGCCGCTTGCCACTGCTATCGAGGATGCCCAAAATCAGCTAGTGGAAGTCCGGACCCGCACACAGGAGATGGAGGAGATGCAGGCGGTGACCTCCTCTACCCTACACGTGCTACAGCGCCAGATCCACAATCTTCAGGCGGCAGTGGTGTTTTTGGAGTCCAGGCACTGACGCAAAAATCTTAAACTGCGTGGGATACCGGACATTGTGCCAGATGCAGAGCTGATGGCCTATGCTGCCCATTTTGTGACATCACTCCTCCCCATGATTGAGGACCCGGGAGCTGCGGTGGTCTCTGCTATACGTCTGCGACGGGCCACTACGGCTCCTATCAGGGCTCCCCGGGATGTCATTATGGTTGTGCGCGACATTTCTCTGCACTCCACCTTACTCCGGGTGGCCCGCAATACCCCATCATTTGTGTTCAAAGGGGCCTCTATCGCAATTTATCAAGATCTCCCCTTTCTTGTGCTGGCGGCCAGACGACACTTTAAATCCGCGACAGCGATATTGAGGGGAAATGGCACTCAATATAGATGGGGTGCCCTTGGCTCCCTAATGATTTACAATGGCGATGGATTTACCCTGCAGGCATCCACGCCGGAGGAGGCGGCCGTTCATCTTCAGTTTCTGGGTCTCGTGCCTGACAACTGAGATATGGTGACCGGTACTGTGTCAGCTGAATCTACTCCTGCTCCCCGAGACCCAACCTGAGTCGCCAGACAACACTGCTGTACATGGCTCTGATATATGGACTACCATCTGGATCCCCCTGATACGTTAGAACTGGCTGCGACCCCTTACTGGGCCTCTCCCCCCCCTATTTCCCCAGTTCTCCTCCCCTTTTTTACTGTCTCATGGCGACCATTGCGATTTTTGCACCTAACCCATCTATCGCCTCTTGCTTCACGAGGCCTGACCTACAGCGGGACATAGTTGATTCTTATTCCCCCCCTTTTTTTTTTTCTCTCTCTTCTCCTTTTTCTTCTCTTCCTTTCCTTCTTTCTCTATCTTGTCCTTTCTGGGTGAACACGAGGTGTGCCATCATGGTTCCATGTCTGGCCCTCGGAAGCCCCGGGCCTCATGACACTGTCCCTCCATGGCCTCCTACGGGAGTGTGCCAGGAACGTCACAGTACTGGCCTTTACCCCCCTTCCCCCTCTTCTTTTTTTCCCTCCCCCTGGATCCACCCACTTCGAAGGTTGTCGAGCATGAGGTCCTGTCCCTAGTTTTTATTATGTACCTAGATGGGAAATCCTCCCCCCTCATGTTTTTCTATGCTGTTCCTGTTTTACTGGCCTTGTATGGCCATTTATGCGGGTCGAGTTGTGACCCTTTGTCTGCATCATAAAATAAAAATTACAAATTATATAAAATAAAAAAAACAACAAAGTGAATGTGAATAAAGCCCCAGGGCCGGATGGAATTCACCTGCAAGTACTGAGGGAGCTATGTGTTGAAATATGTAAACCTCTGTTCTTAATCTTTCAAGATTCTTTTCTTTCAGGATTCGTACCAGAGGAAAAGCTGAAGTGGTCCCTATATTTAAGAAAGGATTAAAATTTGTGCCTGGGAATTATAGACCTGTGAGCTTAACATCTGTGGCTGGGAAAGTATTTGAGGGGTTACTAAGGGATTTTATTATCAGGAATTTATTCAGTTATTCAGGAATTTATTTGGAGGTATAATGTAATTGGCAAAAATCAGCATGGTTTTATGAAACACAGATCATGTCAAACTAACCTAATTACGTTCTATGAGGAAGTAAGTAGAAGTATAGATCAGGGGGTCGCAGTGGATGTGATTTATTTGGATTTCTCCAAAGCTTTCAACACAGTTCCACACAACAGGTTACTATTTAAATTAAGAAAAATTGGTCTAGATGAAAATACTTGTTCTTGGATAGGAAACTGGCTAAAAGATAGAGTACAGAGAGTGGTCATAAATGGTACATTTTCAAGATGGACATCAGTGTTAAGTGGTGTCCCTCAGGGGTCTGTTATAGGACCAATTCTATTCAATTTATTTATAAATGACCTTGAGATAGGCATTGAAAGTCATGTATCAGTGTTTGCAGATGACACAAAACTAGGAAAAGTAATACAATGTGAGCAGGATGTTACTTCGCTGCAGAGGGATTTAGATTGGGGGACTGGGCACTTAAATGGCAGATGAAATTTAATGCAGATAAATGCAAAGTTATGCACTTTGGAGTGCAGAACACACAAGCAACTTATACCCTAAATGGTACGGAGTTAGGGAAATTCAAGCAGGAGAAGGATTTGGGAATAATCATAGACTTCAAACTAAGTAACAATGTGCAATGTCAAACAGCAGCCGCCAATATTGGCGGGCATTAAAAAGGGAGTTCACTCTCGGGATGAAAACATAATTTTGCCTCTGTATAAATCAATGGTAAGACCGCACCTTGAATATGCTGTGCAATTTTGGGCACCTGTCTTAAGAAAGGATATTATAGCGCTAGAAAAAGTGCAGAGACGGGCGACTAAATTAATAAGGGGAATGGAAGGTTTAAGTTATGAGGAAAGACTAACAAGCTTAAACCTGTTTAGTTTAGAGAAAAGGCGCCTTAGAGGGGATCTGATAACCTTATATAAATATATACGGGGCCATTATAAACCATTGTCTGGAAACCTATTCATTTACAGGACTATACACAGGACACGAGGTCACCCATTTAGACTGGACGAAAGGAATTTCAGCCTAAAGCTTAGGAAGGGTTATTTTACAGTGAGAACAATAAAGCTGTGGACTTCTCTGCCTGTTGAGGTGGTTGGGTCAGAGACTGTACAGACTTTTAAAAAACAACTGGATGACTTCATGCAGACACAGAATATTAAGGGTTATAATATTAAATATGTGGGTAAGCTTCTTGATCCAAGGAGAAATCTGACTGCCATTCTGGGGTCAAGAAGGAATTTTTCCCCAGTGTGTTGCATATCGGCGAGCATTTCAGACTGGGTTTTTTGCCTTCTTTTGTATCAACAGCAGTAGGTGATGTGTGAGAGGCTGAACCCGATGGACGCATGTCTTTTTTCAGCCTATGTAACTATGTAACTATGTATGTAACTTAAGTGACTGAACTGGAACACTAAAGGGATGGGAACACAGTCACTGAGATGATTGAGGCGGTAAATAGAGATGTGCGTTTTGTTCTGAACCAAAATTCGGATGAAATTTGAAATGGTCTGAAAACAGAACAATAATGAATCGATTTGGACCGAAACAGCAGGAAAACAAAATGGTATAAAACAAATTGATTCCATTTTTACGGATCAATTCGTTATACCGGCCATCGACAGCGCCATGGTGCAGTTCTGTGCTGTTCGAATGCAGTGAAATTCCCCATAGGCAAGTAATGGTTAATCTATTCAGAGAACGCCTAACAGTACTAAAATGCCTTGATGTTCGGTGGTTCCTTCAACAGTTTTAAACATACGAATCCCATAGGTTTCAATTTAAAAAATATTGCCCGTTTTTACTAAATATTTATTCAACCATTTAATCTTTTCACTTGCAGCAAAAAGTCTCTTTATTTACTTATTTTTTAGGCATTTTTCGGTGAAATTTTTGTATTTCTTATTTATTTTAAAACAAGGCTTTTTTCTTTTCTGAACACAGCGTTTTTTTTATTTTCTTCAGTCTGGCTGCGTTCACTGGGGGCCGTATATGGTGCTGAAATCTATTCAGTACCAAGGACAAAAACTATTCTTGGTGCTGAAACTTATTCAGCACCATGGATAGCAGCTCCGCGGGGCTCCTCAGTCACAGGGGCTGCTGTCCTTGATACTGAATAGGTTTCAGCACTGAGAATAGTTGCTGTCCTTGGTGCTGAATAGTTTTCAGCACCATGGATATCACGGAGCCCCGCGGGACTGATATCCATGGTGCTGAAACCTAATTATGAAATAACTAATAAAAACAAAATACAAATTGATCAGAAAAAATAATTAACAGTAAAAACAAATTAACGAATCAATCTGAAGTACGAATCAGAATAACAAGTGCACCAAAACTAATTGAAAAAACTGAACAAATCAATCCGAAACTAAACAAATTTTTTTGTTGTGCAGATGTCTAGCAGTAAGCCTCCTAATCTAAATGGAATGAGAGAGAATTAACCCTCAATTAAAATCCAGCTACACTTGGAGTCCATTGTGGGTATGGGGAAACTGTGGCGGTGTTGAGCACAATTAAAATAAAAATAATAAACTTTATTGAATAACAGACCTTTATTAACACAATAATCTTATATGGCATTGTATTCATTCCACTTGGTCTTTCTCATGCATGGATCGCAGATACAGACAACCTGAATTATGTGTGACAGATCGGTCTGAATCATTAGAATCCACAATTGTACAGGGGTAACCACATAAATAAACATACAGTTTCAGTAATCTGTTCCAAAGAATAAAAAATAGGTCTCCTGGACAGGGACCTATGGATACAAAGAACTACGTTGCAGAGAAAAAACAATATGACTAATGGAGTATAGCCCAGACTGTATATGGTATACCTTTAAAACGCTCATATCCACACAATAGCCTATATTGTAACTGTGCATATATATGTATAGAACCATAGAATCTTCCTAAAAAAGGAATTAGCCTAAGGGGTGGTATAGGGAACCTGAATGGAAATCCTGAAATCTGTCAAAGGTGAATAGAAATCCACAGTAATAGGGGAAATGAGACTAGGATAGGCATCCTATAAATGTCTCAACCACCAATATGTTGCACTGTGCTTGCACTTGAACCAAAACTAGCCCAAGAATTTCAAAAGTGAGCTTCATAGTGAGGTGCCACAAGACCCAGAAGTTCACAGGATACTATTGAGTCTCCTTAGAATGAGACCAGTTGATAAATGTGCTAACTCTATATAATTAACCTTCCTGGTGGTATTTTCCTGAGTGTGACTCGGGGTTAAATTTCACTACCGCGAACGGTAACCCCGAGCCACACTCGGGCTGGATGCATACTCACCTCCTCCTGCGCTCCCTGGCTGTCGCCCGCAGTATGATCGCACGAGTCCAGGGGGCGGGACCAGCAGCAAACTTAGAAAAAAATACACTCTATAATCCAATGTGCAATGTTTATGAACGGCCACTAGGTGGCACTACAGGATAAGAAACAGACCATACATCGTCTCACCCTTGTTTTCAGACAGATTTCAGTGTTTTTTGTTGTATTGTATTGAATATCATTTATTTGCATTATTTTGGATAATTATTTTGAGATAATAAATTATTATGTTATGTTTCAAACTTTATCAGACTCAGTGTATTTACTAATTTTTAATTATTTATAAAGGATTTTACCAGTAAGGACTCTTGATTGCACGGATTTCAGTGCGTGATTCCTAATTATTACAGGCCAACTATGTACAAAAACACGTTTCCTTTAAAAAATAAAATTGAGACGCTTTTAGACACGAAATTTTGAAAAAATTAGACCGCCAGGCAGGTTAAAAGAGAAATTAAAAATGAGCAAATTTATATGCATGGCGGGTAGGGGTTATTCATAAAATGGGGGTGGGGGATACGCCATTGTTCGCTTCCCACAAACATTGGGTGACAAGGGGTTGACATGTCTTCTCACAATTTCCTACCTTTTGTGCCGAGTATAGGCTATAGGGAGCATACCGTAGCCTCTTGGTCACCCTCCCACTAGAAAACCTACTTATCACCACCTATAAACAGATAGAAAATAACACCGCCAAAAATGTAATCCAGCTTCACCCATGGTGGGCCCTGTGCAAAATGGCTCTTGTGGATGGGGAAACCCTGTATAAGGCTTTCCCATGCATGGCATACAGATCATTGGCTGGCTTGCTTGATCTGTCTAGTAACAGATTACCAGGCAAGGCAGAACAAGCAGCTCTGATTGGTTAATGTAGCTGATATGCTCCCACCTACGCCATGTGAGTCACAAGCATAGAATGTTTGGGGGAGTGGCATTCTGACTCCCATATTCTTTTTTTTTTAATTAATGCCTTTACCTTTATATGGTGGTGGACAAGCAAGCACAGGCCACCTGCCGCTAAATAATCCCTTTCAGTGTCATCAGGTTTTTATGCCCTTTTATTTATTCCGAAACATATTTAATGGGCGAAATTTTGATGACTTGAACTGCAGCATGAACAACATTCATGCAAGTCAAATCATCTGAAATATTTGGAAGAATCAATTTGCATAAAAATAATATTTTTGACTGGCAACTGGCCATCTTAAATAGGGGTCTATGATGAACGTCATGTAAGAAATGGCATTGATGCATCTGAGAATATCATAATAGATCCCTAAGAACTCCAGCAGATTCTGTCTCCAGATCAGTGATGTACAGTTGGTATGTTAATGT
Organism: Leptobrachium leishanense; assembly: GCA_009667805.1. NCBI lineage: Eukaryota > Metazoa > Chordata > Amphibia > Anura > Megophryidae > Leptobrachium > Leptobrachium leishanense. The sequence goes on along the minus strand of CM019073.1, from coordinate 76,661,227 downwards.
AAATACATTTCTCAGTTGCACACATAACATACGAAGGCAAAAATATTGCAGGTGGGTGCAACCTTTTCAAATATGGGTTTCCTCCAATTTCTCCATATGAAATATGAATACCAACTAATACAAAATGAGAAAAATCTGCACACCAAACTATAATATATATCTTTATTGTACCAAATTAAACATATATATGTATATACAGGTAAAAGGTGAATGTTTACAGTGAATGACCTTCTAATCACATAAATGTGTATAAAGAAGCAAACAAGGAACAGAAAAATATGGTGCAAATAAATTCCCGCTGAACAAACCTATATAATGTTGCCTGTTCGCAATAACAAAAACACAGATTTTGGGTTTTTTCTATTTCTAAATTAACCAAAAAAAAAAATCATAAGTATCATGCCTCTAACTGGAGAATAGCAGGATGATCAGAGACCACGGATACCAAACATGTCGTCATATAATTACATGTAGGCATAATGCACCAATGCAGTAGGCACTTTTGGGTCAAATATCTGTAAAATAAAGAGTGATTTTCCGTTAGGAAAACCTTAAACAGTTAAATATTTGCTGTTCCAAGACATTTCGACTTAAATTAACTGCTTAAGCTCAATAAAACCCTTAAAATTCCAGCAGGGGGCTCTCAGAGCTTGGAAGTGTTCCCATGACACCCAAGAGAAGAATGAAAATGCAACGCCAAAGCTGGATGACATATTAGAAAGTGTCGAATCTGCTAAGAACTCGTTTTCTTCAAGTCATATATATCTACACACACACACAAGCAGTAAGAGGCTTCTGTATAAGATTAAGAATAAAACATTATTTCCAATTCATAAAAGAAGGATTCTTGATAAAGGCTCAGACAAGGCTGAATAGACATGTTGGACAGTACAGTATGTTTTTAACAGACTGGAAATAAAAATGTTTTGCTTTTAAAGTTTAAAAAAGGCTCAAAGGCCACAACCTTTGGATATAATTCCTATCAGACCAAGGCACCAGGCCATTTTCATCATATAACCATGTACAGGGTGTGTCCTGGAATATCTTGAGTTTTTATATGCAGTATATATGTTTTTGGGATGGAATATTGACAGTGATAGGCTTGAGCATCTTGTGCTCACAACTAGTGACTTAATCTCCATCATTATAAATAAATCCTCAGCTAAGTGTTTTTAAAATCTCTTATAGTACATCTACTAGGGATGCACCGATACCCCTTTTTTAAGACCGAGTACGAGTACCGATACTTTTTTAAAAATACTCACCAATACCGAGTACCGATACTTTTATTTTATGTCATGTGACTGCTTTCCAATAAGAACAGACCTCATATAAAAATACCCCAGCTCACATGTATATATCCCCCCGAGATATATATATATATACAGAATGCCCCCAGCTCACATGGAGATTGCCCCAGCTCATATGGAGATTGCCCCCAGCTCACATGGAGATTGCCCCCAGCTCACATGGATTTGCCCCCAGCTCTCATGGATATGCCCCTAGCTCACAAGGATATGCCCCCAGCTCTCATGGATATGCCCCCAGCTCTCATGGATATTGCCCCCAGCTCACATGGATATGCCCCAGCTCTCATGGATTTGCCCCCAGCTCTCATGGATATGCCCCAGCTCTCATGGATTTTCCCCCCAGCTCTCATGGATTTGCCCCAGCTCACATGGAAATGCCCCAGCTCTCATGGATATGCCCCCAGCTCACATGGATATGCCCCCAGCTCACATGGATATGCCCCAGCTCTCATGAATTTGCCCCCAGCTCTCACGGATATTGCCCCCCAGCTCTCATGGATTTGCCCCCAGCTCTCATGGATATGCCCCAGCTCTCATGGATATTGCCCCCAGCTCTCATGGATTTGCCCCCCAGCTCTCATGGATTTGCCCCCAGCTCTCATGGATATGCCCCAGCTCTCATGGATATTGCCCCCAGCTCTCATGGATTTGCCCCCAGCTCTCATGGATTTGCCCCCAGCTCTCATGGATATGCCCCAGCTCTCATGGATTTGGCCCCAGCACTCATGGATATGCCCCAGCTCTCATGGATATGCCCCAGCTCTCATGAATATGCCCCCCAGCTCTCATGGATTTGCCTCCAACTCACATGGATTTGCCCCAGCTCTCATGGATTTGCCCCCAGCTCTCATGGATATTGCCCCAGCTCACATGGATATTGCCCCCAGCTCACATGGAAATGCCCCAGCTCTCATGGATTTGCCCCCAGCTCTCATGGATATGCCCCAACTCACATGGATATGCCCCCAGCTCTCATGGATATGCCCCCAGCTCTCATGGATTTGCCCCAGCTCTCATGGATATTGCCTCCAGCTCACATGGATATGCCCCAGCTCTCATGGATTTGCCCCCAGCTCTCACAGATTTTCCCCAGCTCACATGGAAATGCCCCAGCTCTCATGGATTTGCCCCCAGCTCTCATGGATTTGACCCCAGCTCTCATGGATATTGCCCCAGCTCTCATGGATTTGTCCCCAGCTCTCATAGATATGCCCCCAGCTCACATGGATATGCCCCCCAGCTCTCATGAATATGCCCCCCAGCTCTCATGGATTTGCCTCCAGCTCACATGGATTTGCCCCCAGCTCTCATGGATTTGACCCCAGCTCTCATGGATATTGCCCCAGCTCTCATGGATATTGCCCCAGCTCTCATGGATTTGCCCCCAGCTCTCATAGATATGCCCCCAGCTCACATGGATATGCCCCCAGCTCTCATGAATATGCCCCCCAGCTCTCATGGATTTGCCTCCAGCTCACATGGATTTGCCCCCAGCTCATATGGATATTGCCCCCAGCTCTCATGGATTTAACCCCAGGTCTCATGGATATTGCCCCAGCTCATATGGATATGCCCCAGCTCTCATGGATTTGCCCCCAGCTCTCATGGATATTGCCCCAGCTCTCATGGATATGCCCCAGCTCTCATGGATTTGCCCCCAGCTCACATGGATATTGCCCCCAGCTCACATGGATATGCCCCCAGCTCTCATAGATATGCCCCCAGCTCTCATAGATATGCCCCCAGCTCACATGGATATGCCCCCCACATGGATTTGCCCCCAGCTCTCATTGATTTGCCCCAGTTCACACGGAAATGCCCCAGCTCTCATGGATTTGCCCCCAGCTCTCATGGATTTGCCCCCAGCTCTCATGGATTTGCCTCCAGCTCTCATGGATATGCCCCCATCAAACGCTGGGGAAGCTGGGCGCGTGCATGAAAAGCACGTGGCCATCGTTCCCCTCCGGCGGCTGCAATACTCACCCCTTCCGAAGGTCCGGTCGCGCTGCTGTGATGCATTCACGTGTCCGCCGGCCGCATCTGTGACGCTGCCTCTCGGCTGGAGGCAGCGTCACAGATAGCGCCCGGCGGACACGTGATCGCGCCACAGCAGAGCGACCGGTCCTTCGGAAGGGGTGAGTATTGCAGCCGCTGGAGGGGAACGCTGGCCGCATGATTTTCATGCACGCGCCCAGCATCCCCAGCGTACAAAGGGGGCATATCCATGAGAGCTGGGGTCAAATCCATGAGAGTTGGGGGCAAATCCATTAGAGCTGGGGGCAAATCCATGAGAGCTGGGGGCAAATCCATGAGAGTTGGGGCAAATCCATGAGGGATAAATATTACAGTTACAGTTGAAAGCATTTATAAAGCGCCAACAAGTTCCGTAGCACTGTACAAAAGGAAGAGACAGAATAACAAATATACATACACATTACACACACCAAACTGTAGGAGAGAAGACCCTGCTCGAGAGCTTACAATCTAAGAGGAGAGGGGTGACACGCTAGGTGAGGGTGAATAGAGGACAAGAAGAAACGGGGTGCATGTGGGCTGTGTGGGAAGAAGGAGCAAGAAATGAACAATGGGGGATTACGGAGTGAGCTGTTAGGCTTTTCTAAAGTAATGGGTTTTTAGCGACGTCTTTAAGGACTGGTGAGACTAGGATAGTCTGATGTTGTGGGGGAGGGAGTTCCATAGAAAGGGGGCAGCTCAGCAGAAGTCTTGAAGTAGGGAATTGGAGGTGTGGGTACGAGGAACGGATAGCATCAGATCATTGGCAGAGCGAAGTGGTCGGGACAGGATGTACCTGCTAATAAGGGAGGAAATGTAGGCAGGGGCGCTGTCATTGAAAGCTCTGTAAGTGAGGATGAGTATTTTTAATTGGATTCTGAAGGAAACAGGGAGCCAGTGTAGAGATTTACAAAGGGGTGAGGTGTGAGAGGTGCGGGATATGAGGTGTATGCGTCGGGTTCATAACAGACTGCAGAGGGAGAATCTGTGATCTTTTAAGGCCAGAGAGGTTACAGTAGTCAAGACAGGATATACAGTAATAAGAGCTTGGATGAGCATTTTAGTAGAGTCCTGATTGAGAAAGGGACGGATGCGTGCAATGTTTTTTAGTGGGAAGTAGCAAGATTTGGTTAGAGAGAGACTGAATGTGAGGAGTAAAGAATAAAATATTGGAGATATGGTTACAAGATACTGTATGATTAGGTATTGCGTTAGCCTACCACAAGTCAGTGCACTCCATCAGGGCAGGTCCTACCTATGGCTACAGTCAGGGCCGGTGCAAGCATTTTTGTCTACTCAGGCGAAGGTGCGTTTTGGTGCCCCCCCCTCCAATATCGGCATAGAGATGCATAATAATAGTCTCTATCAGGAGTATTTAGTGTCTTCTCACCGAAAGTAAAGGACGCTGAATGTTGCTCTTGCAAGGACAACCTCTAGCAGTGGTCTGAGTCACTAACTGATTGGCACTGTGGCACAGGAGTGGCACCAAAACTATGCTGTGCCTGGTGGTGCCGCTTCTGTGCCACATTGCCAATACCCACAATATAATACCAGTGTCACAGCTTCCGTACCTTACCACTTTCTGTGGTGGGCCTGTGGCTGCCTTTCTCATTCGGGCCACTGACGTACAGTCCACTGTCCAGCAGGGTCCTCCTCAGGGTGTCAGTCTGTAGATACTGCTCCCACTGGAGACTATTCTATTTAACAGTGATATAGAAAGGGTAGTAGATACTTGGAATAAACTCCCAGTGGGAGCAGTAACAGCGATATAGAAAGGGTAGTAGATACTGCTCCCACTGGGAGGTTATTCCATGTAACAGTGATATAGAAAGGGTAGTAGATACATGGAATAGCCTCCCAGTGGGAGCAGTATCTACTACCCATTCTATATCACTGTTACTGCCCCCACTGGGAGGCTATTCCATCTATATACTGCCCTTTCAATATCACTGTTACTGCCCCCACTGGGAGGATGTTCCATGTATCTACTACCCATTCTATATCACTGTTACTGCCCCCACTGGGAGGATATTCCATGTATCTACTACATTTTCTATATCACTATTACTGCCCCCACTGGGAGGACATTCCATGTATCTACTACCCTTTCTATATCACTGTTACTGCTCCCACTGGGAGGCTATTCCATGTAACAATGATATAGAAAGGGTAGTAGATACATGGAATAATCTCCCAGTGGGGGCAGTAACAGTGATATAGAATGGGTAGTAGATACATGGAATAGCCTCCCAGTGGGGGCAGTAACAGTGATATTGAAAGGGCAGTATATAGATGGAATAGCCTCTCAGTGGGGGCAGTAACAGTGATATAGAATGGGTAGTAGATACATGGAATAGCCTCCCAGTGGGAGCAGTATCTACTACCCATTCTATATCACTGTTACTGCCCCCACTGGGAGGCTATTCCATCTATATACTGCCCTTTCAATATCACTGTTACTGCTCCCACTGGGAGGATATTCCATGTATCTACTACCCTTTCTATATCACTATTACTGCCCCCACTGGGAGGACATTCCATGTATCTACTACCCTTTCTATATCACTGCTACTGCTCCCACTGGGAGGCTATTCCATGTAACAGTGATATAGAAAGGGTAGTAGATACATGGAATAGCCTCCCAGTGGGGGCAGTAACAGTGATATAGAATGGGTAGTAGATACATGGAATAGCCTCCCAGTGGGGGCAGTAACAGTGACATAGAATGGGTAGTAGATACCTGGAATAGCCTCCCAGTGGCGACAGTAACAGTGATATAGAAAGTGTAGTAGATATATGGAATAGCCTCCCAGTGGGAGCAGTAACAGGGATATAGAAAGGGTAGTAGATACTGCTCCCACTGGGAGGCTATTCCATGTAACAGTGATATAGAAAGTGTAGTAGATACATGGAATAGCCTCCAAGTGGGAGCAGTAACAGTGATATAGAAAGGGTAGTAGATACTGCCCCCACTGGGAGGCTATTCCATGTATCTACTACCCTTTCTATAGCACTGTTACTGCTCCCATTGGGAGGCTATTCCATGTAACAGTGCTATAGAAAGGGTAGTAGATACATGGAATAGCCTCCCAGTGGGGGCAGTAACAGTGATATAGAAAGGGTAGTAGATACTGCTCCCACTGGGAGGCTATTCCATGTATCTACTACCCTTTCTATATCACTATTACTGCCCCCACTGGGAGGCTATTCCATGTATCTACTACCCTTTCTATATCACTATTACTGCCCCCACTGGGAGGCTATTCCATGTATCTACTATCATTTCTATATCACTTTTACATGGAATAGCCTCCCAGTGGGAGCAGTAACAGTAATATAGAAAGGGTAGTAGATACATGGAATAGCCTCCCAGTGGGGGAGTAACAGTGATATAGAAAGGGTAGTAGATACATGGAATAGCCTCCCAGTGGGAGCAGTAACAGTGATATAGAAAGGGTAGTAGATACATGGAATAGCCTCCCAGTGGGAGCAGTAACAGTGATATAGAAAGGGTAGTAGATACATGGAATAGCCTCCAGTGGGAGCAGTAACAGTGATATAGAAAGGGTAGTAGATACATGGAATAGCCTCCATCACTGTTACTGCCCCCACTGGGAGGCTATTCCATGTATCTACTACCCTTTCTATATCATTGTTACTGCCCCCACTGGGACGCTATTCCATCTATATACTGCCCTTTCAATATTACTGTTACATGGAATAGCCTCCCAGTGGGGGCAGTAACAATGATATAAGAGAGATCTCCCCTGCTGTGAAGGAGAAGTTGTGTTTTTAACTCTTGCTGGACCAGGTATTTGAGCTCCACATTAAAAAGCACAGCTGAAGCACATTGCAGTGTGGTGCTCAGTTCAGATACCTGGTCCAACATGAATTAAAAACACAAGCTTCTCCTTCACAGCAGGAGAAATTGTGTGTGTGTATAGAGGAGGGGGAGTGCCACAATCTTGGGGCAGAGGGAGGGAGAGCAGGAAGTGGGATCACTCACCTCCTGCCCTGGGGGGATCTCTGCTGCGGAGCAGGGCTGGTCACACCTCCTCACTTGTCAGCTGGAAGAGGAGCACCACTGCAGCACGAGGCAGCACCTGGCCCACAGCTCTGCTGCATCTCGGGAGCGCCCTCCCCCTCATCAGCCCGGAAGTAAAGGAGCTGCTCCAGTCACAAGGAGGAGGATACTTTTCCTAATGGGCGGCACTAGAAACCCCCAGCTAGCAGTGGCCAGGGAACTAGATTGTGGCGCCCCCTAGTTTGGCACCAGGCCAGGACAGTAAGGCAGCCGCCTGAGCTGCCTTACATTAGCGCCGGCCCTGGCTACAGTGGTGTATTCTGGCCTAGGACGACTAGGCCCAGGCCTAGGGCGGCACCCTCCAGGGGGCGGCGGCCTGCACTGGGTGGCCCCACCCCTAAAAAAAAATATATTTTTTACTTTTGCAAAGTATTTTACCAGGAAGGATACATTGAGATTTCACTAATTTTCAAGTATGTCCTGGGTAGGCAAGGCCTAGGCTTTCACTTTCCAGGGGGCAGCAAAAAACCTCACCACTAAATGGGTTACTCACAGAGCACCGAAATGACGCCAACTTTTTGGTGTTATGTAGTTCCCTGCACTTAGGAGAATAAAATTTCCCCACCCTGCAGTGAATTCACCATTCACCGCAGGGTCCCCAAAGTGCAGGGAGTCGGCCGCTGAATGCTGCCACCGCAAACCCGTGGCCTGCTGTTTTCAAAAGAACTACTGAACGAAAATGTCTGGAATTTACATATAAGATCCTATGATTGATAATAAAAAGTTCTGTTACAGAGAAAAGCAAAACTGCTATTAAAAAAAGGGGGTGAAATTTTGCCCAAAAAAATCGGAAAAATGACTAAAAGGTACAAAAAAAATAATTAATAAATAAAGACTTTTTACCGCAGATTAAAATAATAAATGATTTATTAGATATTGCATAAAAACGAGAATATTTTTAACATTGAAACCTATGGGGTTCGCCTGAATAAACCTGCTGATTGAAACCACCGAACATCAAGGCATTTCACTGCCATTTCTCTGAGTCTCAGTACCACATGACTGGCTGAACCACGTTAAACGCACGCGCGCAGCTGCCCGCCCTTTCGTTAACATAGACTCTATTCTGGACTGAACACCCACCGGGAAGGGAATCAAAGCTACAGTGGCACCCCACTGCTGACAAGATGGCTCCACAGCATAATTGCTGTGTGCTCATATACACTTGGTTTGCTGGGAGTTTTATTGCAGTGGATTCTGACACACTCATACACACCGCACTTTGCATTGCTGGGAGTTTTATTGCTGTGGATTCTGATACGCTGACACACACCAAACATTGCATTGCTGGGAGTTTTATTGCTGTGGATTCTGTGATACACACTGCATATTACTGTGAGTTTTATCGCCCTGGAGCTCTGGGATATGCTCATACACACTGCACATTACTGTGAGTTTTATTGCTGTGCAGTTCTGATATGCTCATACACAGTGCTCATTCCTGTGGGTTTTATTGCTGTGCAGCTCTGTGATACGCTCATATGCAGTGCAAGTTTCTGTGGATTTTATTGTTCAACCAATTAGAGCGGCTGTGATCCAGTATACTTGACATGCGTGGTTGTTCTTTGTAAAAATGCTTGAATTTAAACATTTCATAATTTTCTTTATCTCAATAGATACATTTGAAATGGTATACAAAATATACAAGTAGGCACTTGGTATAAACTTTTAATATAAAGAGAGGAAAAGGCAGAGCTCTAAGAGGAAAAGGTGGAGCTTTAAGATGAAGGGTGGGGATTAGCCAGGAAGAGGTGTGCCCTTGACAGGAAGGGGTGCCTCAAATTTAAATTGGGGGGTGCCCGAGTTTAGTCAGGCCTAGGGCAGCACAAAACCTAAATACACCACTGTATGGCTACCATTACGAGATTAACTCTCTTACTTAACAAATGCAGGGGCTACGGTCAGAGCCGGCTTAAGATTTCTATGGGCCTGGAGCTAAATATTTTGGGGGCTTTTTTTGGAATTTAATGAAATGAAAACATATTTTAGGTTATTTAATAGTGCCGATACAGGTATATCTAACCAGGCAGATACTGTGTGAGAAAATTTCCATTCATATTTCAGTGTGTAGAATGATTTTTTTCAAATTTTATCATCCAAACTTTTGTGGTTATATATTTGTAAGAATATCAATTTTTACATATTCTATAGGGAGTTCTTGTTAAAGAAATCAAAATGGTAACCTGTTACTGCATTTTTCTGAGAAAATATACAATTTTAACCAAAATTTTTAAAAATTAAATATTTCCCTTGCGTTTTGGAGGATGGTGTTTTATGAATACTAGGACTATGTATAAAACACTGACCTTGCTCCCAGCGTGGGAAATTAAAAGGTGAGTAATAGCAGTGGTATTGCTCATCTTATACGTGACAAATGGACAATGCCATCGCTTTGGAACTAAAGATATATAAATAAAAAAAGTTTTTTGTTTTCTTTTCTTTTAGATTTTACATGGTCACGTTTAGACTCTGACCTGTCCAATGACACCTCACTTGACCGTGTGAAGTATGAAGATTAGTGACACAGGGCTCCAAAGTCCCCCCAGTGCGCTTTGCTGCAGTGCAGCATTTAGGTTTTTGATGTAACAATTTGTAATAATGGATTGTGCCAGAACTTCCACACTTGTTGGTTACATGAGAAATAAGATGATGAGTTAGTGCAGCATCATTGTTCACTTTATAATTGAAAAGTGAAAAATATTGCTGTGTTAGAAAGAAAAAAATGAAGAAATATTTATTATTCTATTTTATTTGTTACTTAAAACCTGGTCATGTTTGGTATTATTGGAAAGACGGCCTTGCTCTGGCCTTTCCAGTGATACCTCACAGGACCCTGTAGCTGCTATGGAGTTGGAAATACCGGGGTCCACATGCCAATCAACGTGGACATACAGAGTTATTCAAAGAGATTTGAAAAGTCAGCGCACATTCGTTGACTTTTCGTTCCCCGCAGTTTGGAGCAATTCAGCGATCCTAATTCAGCAAGAACCGCAGGGACCCCGTAGTGCAGTGAATACTAGCCGCAAACCCGCAGAACACTCACTGCAAAATCCGCCGAACACTCACCGAAACCCGCAGAAACCGCTGGATTAACCCCGCCGAACACACCGGAGAAACCCGATTAGCTGCCGATCACAGCACAGAGCAGCCGCCAGAAAAATCCAACACGCAGACGAATGAGTTGAAAAAAACAAAAAACAGTTTGTTTGAAAGTTTGAAAATTAAAACGTTGTTTGCAAAAAAACTCCTGAACGAAAATGCCTGAAATTTACATGTAATGAATGATAATAAAAAGGCCTGTTACAGGAAAATGAAAAAACAATAATAGAAAAAAAACGGAAAAAAATGCCAAACATATCCCAAAAAATGCCTAAAAGATACTAAAAAAAATCGATAAATGAACAGACTTTTTACTGCCGAATATAATATTAAACAGTTTATTAGATATTGAATTAGAACTGGAATATTTTTAATATTAAAGCCTATGGGATTCTCCTGAATAAACCTGTCGAATGAAACCACCGAACAGCAGGGCATTTCAGCAACTTTTCACTGCTGTTTTGTGTTCTCTGAATAGACAAAGCATTGCTTCTCTATGGGGGATTTCACGGCCCTCGAACAGGCACCGTACGTGCAGGCAATTCGCCAACATTTGGCGAACTGCCTGCTCTCTGAATAGCCAAATGGCCAGGAAATGTAACCATACGCTGAATTTCAGTGTTCAGTTACATTTCGGGGCCAGATCGGCTCTCTTTGAATAACCCTGATAGTTATCCTTTCTCTGAGCCTATTCTGGGGTATGGGCCAGGAGCTGCTGCTCCATCGGCCCCTATGTTAATCTGACCCTGGCTAAAGTGTCTCCCTGCGGAGCAAGGTTTAAACAGAACCCATGATGTAGAACCTGTATTACCCAAAACTGTCCTCAGGACTCGCTGACAGGCTAGATTTGCAAGATATCTGAGGAATAGCACAGGTGATACTTTTCTTGCTCAGTGATTGCAGTATTCTGTCCGCATTTCCTCAAGGTAATCCTTAAAATATGTCCTGTTAGTGTGTCCAGATATGGGAAACATTGCTGTAAACTATGTGACAGGAGGGGTGCAAATCTGTAGAGGATGATCAATCCACACAATGTAATATACAAAGCCAGAGATGATGTCTTAAAAACAACTGGCGCTGTCACAACGATATGGAGGAAAAGCACTATTACATCTAAATTGCATTTAGAAAACTCACACATTCAGGAATACATTAGTAAGAACAATGTCATTAGCAGAAATGAGCATGGTTTTATGAAACACAGATCATTTCAGACTAACCGAATTGCATTCTATGAAGAAGTAAGTAGAAGTGTAGATCAGGGGGTCACAGTGGATATGATCTACTTGGATTTTGTCAAAGCCTTTGACACAAGAGGTTAATATTCAAATTAAGAAAAATTAGCCTAGATGAAAATTCTTGTTTTTGTACTGAACACTGACTAAAAGATAGAGTATAGAGAGTGATAATAAATGGGACATTTTCAAAATGGGTCAACAGTGGTAAGTGGTGTCCCTCAGGGATCTGTTATAAGGTGAATTCTATTCAATCTTTTTCTAAATGATCTTGAAATACACCAAATACACTCCAGGCAGCTCCCAAAAATCAGTGACCTGCGTCTAGCTTCTCCCCGCATCACCTCTTCCCATGATAGTGTAGCGATGTGTTAAAGTTTACTGTGGCAGTACCCATTTTTGGCCACAAGATGGAGACTATCACGATTAAAGACCCTGGACACTTGAACTACATGTCCATGCATGCTTTGCGAAGAAACAGGAAGTGGGTGGGTTTGTGGAGAGCCTGTACATCCTGCACCTCGTGGAGAACAGGCAGAGCGCGCCAGGGAGCAGGGGAGAGCGGATGCACGCACAGAGAAGGAGAGACCAAAAGATAGGCCGGAGCGCAGACAGAGTGGATCGGGCCTTAGGATTGGGTCACCCAGCCTTGCGGGAGATAGACATCACCATCTATTATCCGAGTGCAGTGCTAAGGAGAGAAGACCCCTCGAGTAAGGAGTACCGCGGTCGATTGAAGCGGGGAGCAGGCGGTAAGCTGGCTGAGTCGCGGCTGACAGACAGAAGGCCAGACAACAGATCCGGTGGTCAGCGTCCCCAGTCAATATCGAGCGGAGAGACGTCCTGGGTCAGCGGAACCTCAAGCTTGCGCTGGATGGGTGAGAGGCCCCAAGGCCGTGTGTAAATAAGAGCGTACGCTGCTGTTTTCCTTCTAAAACCCACAGGGCCCCAACTGACTAGTCGAAGACATCGTTAAAGTAAACTCACTGGCCAGTTGAAAAGTACCCGGGTACCCTACACACACAAATACATATCACTTCACGTTCTGGGACTTAACCTGTGCAGGACTCAGTTTCCTTTTTTTCCAAATCCATACAAGGGGGCAAAGCTAAAGTTACATTCTGAACAACTTTCCGTTTTTTTGGTTCCCGCTGCGCATTTACCGTGATACGAGAACTGTGTATTTTATTGTGTCCCGCTACGCGGTTTTTCTTCGAATTTCGTATCTTTTAATTTTCTGCTCGGTCGGGGTTTTTTTTTTTCGAAAATACGAAGCCCTCGTGTTTTCGTTTCTTTTACCGCTACGCGTTTATCGTGTTACGAAAGTACTGTAAATCTTCCTGCATATACCGTGTCTCAAGAGCTGCAAACCTTTTTAGTACCTTTTAAATTATAAAACTGTCCAGCGTGTTGGAGTATATTTATTCCCTAGTGCGGGGAGACTGACCCGTGGTTCATTTTCAGCGCTCCTCCGGGAGTGAGCGCTACACGTGGGGGCTCGTTTCCGGGATTCAGTCTCTGGAAAAACCGCATCTAAAGGGTTAAATATGGATCCAGACACTGCTGCCGAATGGTGTGGGGAGCACAGTAGTCAGTTAGCATGTTGCATAGTCATGGATATTCCTGCAGACACTTGGGCCGAAGATCAGATTCGCCAGGCCGTGGCCACGCTAGCACCAGATCATCGGGGGTTAATTCTGGACATTAAGAAAAACCCAGATACCTCTCACACGCATGTTCTTCTCGAATGGAGAAAAGGTATTCCAGCATGTTTTCGGGGCGCGAGCGTGGAGCTGGAAGATGAGGTGGAAGTCCAACTAATTCAGCCAAGTGCGCCACGTGGTGAATCCGAAAGTGTTCCCGCGCCCAGTCCGTTGGCCATGATCGGGCCTGAATTTATCGTGGCTATTGGATTTGCTGGCTAAATGTCAGAAAAACAAGCCCTCCTCACACTAATTCGGTTATCGACGGTTGAGGAACTTTACAGGAAATGTACCAACTCCGGCGGGAGAAGAAACCTTTGAGGAATGGGTGGAACAGGCGATGCAGGCACTGGATGAGTGGGACGTCCCTGAGGCCCAGAAAAAGCAAAGGATCACCGAGAGTCTAAAGGGACCTGCGTCAGAAGCGGTGAGAAACCTAAAACTGAGTAGAAAAGATTGTACTGCTTTGGATTATCTGAACGTTCTTGAAGAAGTGTTTGGGCGAACAGAAAAGGCAGCGGAACTAGTATATGTACACAACACACCTATCGAAAGAGAGTGAGAGAATGATTGATTACATGAGGCGCTTGGATAAGATTCTGCACCAAATACTCCTCAAGAAAGGGGCCAAACCGGCTGACGTAGATAAGATACGAATAAAGCAGATCCTGAGGGGCTCTCAACCGTTAGATCCGGTGATGATGCAGCTGAGAAGCAGAGCAGTCAATCAAGAGTTGAAGTACCTGGAACTGATCCGAGTTGTACGAGAGGAGGAGGCTCTGCTGGAAGAGAAATCCTTCAGGCGGGGAGAAAGGGCTTATGCACAACCTGCAAGATATAACGACGGTCTGCAGCCTGAAAACGACTCGTTAGACACCTATGGATCTGACCTGGATGAACAGGAGCAGTTAGTCGGGTTTAAATTCATCGAAAAGGCTGCTAAAGAATCGAACTCTTCCGAACGAAGTGAGTTATTCAAGACTGTAAAGAAGGTACAGGAAGCTCAAACTGAACTGCAGAAAGCGCACGCTGAACTGTGCAGGGTGTTGATGAAGGTGACCGAGATGCAGGGGGAAATGCAAAAGTTCCTAACAGGTATGCAGACGACTGAAGTTGCCGTGGCGTCTGGTTCAAATCTCTTATTAGAACCGCAACAAGCAACCGTGTCTCCACTTTCGAGGAAGAGATGTTTCGGTTGTGGAGAAATGGCCATTTCCGTGCGCAGTGTAAAGGCCGGAAGCCTGAGAAGGATAAAGTTGAGTGGCTGCTGAAAGCCCTAGAGGGACTGTTATCTACTCCACCAGCGGGAAACGCCAGAGGGCACCAGTAAAGGAGCAACCTAGGTGCCCAGAAGTTGAATCTCGCTCCAAGAACCAATTTAAAACTAAGAGGGCAAGAGGGCCCAAAGTTAAGCCAACTGCTGAGCCTGTCAGAATGGAAAGAGTCACTCCCTTAGCGTCCGGGTCTGCGTCATGGGAAGGCAATGCACACCCAAAACCTGCACGGGCCAAGAAAAAGGCCAGGGTCCAGCAAACTGGGTCTAAGCGTCCGGATACCTCCACCAAGTTTCCTGACCAGCTGATAGGTCCTTCTCCGATTGTGCCAATCCAAGTGGAGGGAGTCTACACCAAAGCTCTGTTAGATTCAGGGGCTCAAGTGACTTTGATTTATAAAGACTTCTATGAGAAACACTTAAAGCACATTCCTCTGCAAGAATTGAAGGATTTGGAAATATGGGGTATCGGCACTGAGAAACTCCCTTATGACGGGTATCTGCAAGTAAGGTTGGAGATCGGATCTGAAGTCATCGGACAGTCCGGAGGCTGTGACGCCTTGGCCATTGTGTGCCCCGACCCTCGGGTGCAACAGAAGCTCTCTGATAGTGGGGACGAATACGGACCTAGTGCGGCGTCTCCTGACCCCCATCGTAGTGGAGGAAGGGTCAACTCAAGGAGTGCACCCCATGTTACGACCGGTCTATCAGAGGATGGTTGAAGAACGGAAAGCACCTGCTGAGGTGGGAAGACTGTGGAGACTGGGTGGGACAGAGAAGGTTCTGCAAGCAGGAGAAGTAGCGAGCTTCCGGGTTTCAGTCAAGTTGAACGGATCGCAACCAGGTCCCTATGTGGTGCTGGGAACCGATGTCAGTCATGGGAGTGAAACCGGAGTCGAAGTAATTCCTGAAATAATCTCCACAAAAGCCTTGAAGAGAACACGAGGAAGAGTCTCGGTCAGTGTGTGCAATGTGACAGATTCTCCAGTAGTCCTTAAAGCACGAATGCCTATCGGGCAAGTAGAGTCTGCTACACCCCTCTCCACCGATTTAGGAGGGGGAGTGGATAAAGAGATTCCAGATGAAAGATTCTACCCTAAAGACGCCCCCATCTCACCTGAGTGGAAGAAACGTCTTCAGTCTCAGGTTCTAAAGTGGAAAGAATTATTCTCGAAAGATGAGTTCGATGTGGGCCTGGCTAAGAGTACGGAACACCGCATTCGGTTGCAAGAAGACAAGCCGTTTCGTGAAAGGTCAAGGCGAGTTCCGCTGGGAGACTTGGATGATCTGCGAGAACAGCTAAATGAGTTGCAGAGAACCAATGTGATTCAAGAGTCCAGGAGCCCATATGCATCTCCAATAGTGCTGGTCAGGAAGAAGAATGGTTCTGTCCGCTTGTGCATAGACTATCGCACCTTGAACCGAAGAACCATCCCCGACCAATACGCCACTCCTCGGATTGAAGATGCCTTACAGTGTTTGTCTGGAGCAAAGTGGTTCAGTGTACTAGACCTGCGAAGCGGATATCATCAGATACCGATGCACCCTGAAGACAAAGAGAAAACTGCGTTCATTTGCCCACTGGGGTTCTTTGAGTTCAATAGAATGCCTCAAGGTCTGACGGGAGCTCCAGCCACGTTTCAACGGTTGATGGAGAAGACAGTCGGGGATATGAATCTAATCGAAGTGTTAGTGTACCTGGATGACATAATTGTGTTCGGGAAGACTCTGGAGGAGCATGAGCAACGTTTGGAGAAGGTCTTGAAGAGGCTCCATGAAGAGGGGTTGAAATTGTCTCTGGAGAAATGCCAGTTCTGTTTACCGTCAGTCACATATCTGGGACACGTAGTCTCGGCAGAAGGTGTTTCGACAGATCCTCGAAAGTTGGAGGCCGTGGCTTCTTGGCCTAGACCTCGAAACGTCACTGAACTTAGATCTTTCTTGGGATTCTGCTCGTACTATCGAAGATTTGTGGGAGGATTTGCAAAGATAGCTCAGCCGCTGAACAAACTCCTACAGAAAGAAACCACCGAAGAAGGCTGTAAGGTCTCTGACCGAAACCCTTCCGCTCCGGGACCAAGGAAAGCTAAAGAGTCCATACAAGGTGAATGGACTAGTCAATGTGAAGGTGCGTTTGTGAAGCTGAAAGAGAATCTAACCCGAGCTCCTGTTCTGGCCTACGCGGACCCTCACAAGCCGTATGAACTACATGTGGATGCCAGCCGAGAAGGTCTGGGAGGAGTCCTATATCAGGAGTATGATGGATTGCTGAGGCCTGTAGCGTACGTGAGCCGGAGCCTTGCGCCTTCTGAAAAGAACTATCCTACTCACAAACTGGAGTTCCTAGCCTTGAAGTGGGCAGTGGTGGACAAGTTGAAAGACTATCTGTATGGAGCTGAGTTCGTGATCAAGACGGATAATAATCCTCTCACCTATATCCTTACTACTGCAAAACTGGACGCAACGGGACATCGGTGGTTGGCCGCTCTGTCAGGGTTTCGGTTCAGCCTGAAGTATCGCCCTGGGGTGAACAATCGAGATGCTGATGCTTTGTCGAGAGACCCTACACTACAGAATGGACTCAGGTGACTCCAGACGGGGTGCAAGCTTTATGTCAAGGAACAGAACGCCGGGTCAAGGGAGGAGTTGAAGCGGAGGCCATAGGAGTCATGGCCGCGGCTGTTCCTGAGTTCTACTGTAACCCTTCGCAATTGAGGGATGAAAATCTACCTACCTTTTCCAAGCAGGACCTGAAAGCGGATCAAGCTAGAGACCCTTTGATTGCATTGACCATAAAGGCCCTGACTGCAAACCAGCGAGAGATTCTGTTAACCAATTCCCCGGATGGGGCTAGATTGGTTTACAAAGAGTGGGAGCGGTTGAAGATGTTGGATGGGGTGGTCTACCGAAGGGGCCCCTCGACCAATTCTGAAGAGATTCAACAGTTATTTCTCCCCACTAAACACAGGGAGAGTGTGTTGCGATCATTACATGATGAGCATGGACATTTGGGTGCTGAGAGAACTTTTAAGTTGGTGCGAGATAGGTTTTATTGGCCTTGCATGAGGGCTGAAGTTGAGAGTTATTGTCATTCCTGTCTGAGGTGCATTCAGAGGAAAACTCTACCAACCCGAGCTGCTCCAATGAGCCATCTACAGAGTCAGGGACCCATGGATTTGGTGTGCATTGACTTCCTGTGCTTAGAGCCGGATGCTAGTGGGCAAGGGAACATTCTGATAGTGACTGATCATTTCACCCGTTATGCCCAAGCTTTTTCTACAAAAGACCAACGCGCTCCGACAGTGGCGAAGGTGCTGATGGAAAAGTTCTTTGTTCATTACGGCCTGCCAAGAAGAATACACTCTGATCAGGGAAGAGACTTTGAAAGTAGATTGGTCGGGCAATTGTTGGAGTTGTTGGGAATTCAAAAGACTCGAACTATGCCATACCACCCTCAGGGTGATGCTCAGCCTGAAAGGTTTAATCGCACGCTGCTAAACATGCTGGGGACCTTGTCTAATGTAGAGAAGCAGAGTTGGAGTCGTCATATAGCTACTCTGGTGCATGCATATAACAGTACGGAGAGTGATGCAACAGGATATTCACCGTACCGTCTTATGTTCGGAAGAGAAGCTCGACTGCCGGTTGATTTGGCATTTGGGTTATCTCTAGACCAGACGTCGGTAGCTTCTCATAGAAACTACGTGGATAGACTTCGGAAGAATCTGGCTTCTGCATTTGAACAGGCCCGTTTGACTTCAGGTAACAGGGAGCAAAGGAACAAGAAGAACTATGATTTGAAGGTTCGAATACAGGATCTACAACCCGGTGATAGGGTTCTGTTGAAGAATTTGGGTGCTGCTGCGAGACACAAGCTGGCGGATAGATGGAGTTCTCAGGTTTACATTGTTTGCAAACAACTGCCAGGTCTGCCGGTGTATCAGATTCGCCCTGATGGAAAGGCTGGTCCCCTCAAGAATTGGCACCGAAATCACTTGTTACCTTTGAGAGAGGCTGTGAGGATACCAGTGGAAAACGAACTTCCTCCGGCGAATCCGCATGCTCCACGTGTCCCTCCTGTTACTCGGTCTCAACAGACTCGGGTTGTTGGAGAGAGCGAAAGAGACAGTGACGAAGAGAGTTTCTGTTTAGATTGGATGCGCTCGCCAGAACCTGAAGAGGTCGTCCCAGTTCCTTGTCAATGGGAAAGTAACTTGAGGGCTGAAGCTCCTGAATTTCAGTGGGAATTCCCCGAGAATATGGAACTCCCTGAAACCCTTGAACTTCCGTTAAGGGTCCCGGATACTGTTGGAGACCCTGTAGCTCCTGAAGACGAACCTTACGACTACAGTTCTATGCCTTCCCTGGAGGGATCGTACTCGGAGGAAGTGTCTGCTCCAGTGGCCGACATAAGGACTGAGCCTATACCTATAGTACTTCCACCTGAAGAGGAACGGAAGGAGCCTGAACAAAAACGCTCTATTCGACCGCCCCAGCGACTTACCTATGACTCACCCGGACATAGCACTGAAGAGGCCATCACCACTGTGCAGAGATTGCCCGAAGTGTCTGCTATGTTAGCTGAGGTAGCCCAGAACATGAGTCAGCTTGAGAAAGTGTTTCTAACCCACTGCATGTATGCTGCTGAACCTGTATATGCTGTATAAACTGTGTGCATATTGTAAAAGGATGATGTAACTGTTGTACCTCCTTGGAGAGACCCAAGAGTTCTAGGAGGGGGAGAGTGTAGCGATGTGTTAAAGTTTACTGTGGCAGTACCCATTTTTGGCCACAAGATGGAGACTATCACGATTAAAGACCCTGGACACTTGAACTACATGTCCATGCATGCTTTGCGAAGAAACAGGAAGTGGGTGGGTTTGTGGGAGCCTGTACATCCTGCACCTCGTGGAGAACAGGCAGAGCGCGCCAGGGAGCAGGGAGAGCGGATGCACGCACAGAGAAGGAGAGACCAAAAGATAGGCCGGAGCGCAGACAGAGTGGATCGGGCCTTAGGATTGGGTCACCCAGCCTTGCGGGAGATAGACATCACCATCTATTATCCGAGTGCAGTGCTAAGGAGAGAAGACCCCTCGAGTAAGGAGTACCGCGGTCGATTGAAGCGGGGAGCAGGCGGTAAGCTGGCTGAGTCGCGGCTGACAGACAGAAGGCCAGACAACAGATCCGGTGGTCAGCGTCCCCAGTCAATATCGAGCGGAGAGACGTCCTGGGTCAGCGGAACCTCAAGCTTGCGCTGGATGGGTGAGAGGCCCCCAAGGCCGTGTGTAAATAAGAGCGTACGCTGCTGTTTTCCTTCTAAAACCCACAGGGCCCCAACTGACTAGTCGAAGACATCGTTAAAGTAAACTCACTGGCCAGTTGAAAAGTACCCGGGTACCCTACACACACAATACATATCACTTCACGTTCTGGGACTTAACCTGTGCAGGACTCAGTTTCCTTTTTTTCCAAATCCATACAAGGGGGCAAAGCTAAAGTTACATTCTGAACAACTTTCCGTTTTTTTGGTTCCCGCTGCGCATTTACCGTGATACGAGAACTGTGTATTTTATTGTGTCCCGCTACGCGGTTTTTCTTCGAATTTCGTATCTTTTAATTTTCTGCTCGGTCGGGGTTTTTTTTTTTCGAAAATACGAAGCCCTCGTGTTTTCGTTTCTTTTACCGCTACGCGTTTATCGTGTTACGAAAGTACTGTAAATCTTCCTGCATATACCGTGTCTCAAGAGCTGCAAACCTTTTTAGTAAACCTTTTAAATTATAAAACTGTCCAGCGTGTTGGAGTATATTTATTCCCTAGTGCGGGGAGACTGACCCGTGGTTCATTTTCAGCGGCTCCTCCGGGAGTGAGCGCTACAATAGATTGCAGGATTTCTTACATACAGCCCCCATCCTCTGGATGCTCTACCTCGTACTTTCAGACTTTTCCCTATTTTTCCTTCCTTCAAACGCTCCCTTGAGATATTCCTATTTAGGGAAGCCTATCAACCGTCATTCACTCCCACCAGTCCATCACTGTGAGCATGCAAAGAAAATGGCGGAGGTGTGCATGACTGGAGCAATGCAGGACCATTTTGAAGTGGTTTTGTAAACTTGAAAATGTGTGTGAAGGTCAATGATAATGATGACGTGAGTTTGAAACAGAATCACCTACACAGCAATCGCACGGATTCATGATAAATTCGAAACCGATGGCGCTGTGTGTGATGTGCACAAGCAAAGATTTGGGAGGCATCTCACAGAAAGTCCTGCTTCCTCGATACGGTATTGCAACAGTTTACACGCTCACCGCAAAAGTCTGTCAACCAATGTGTATGTGGGACAGGAATTAGCAGATCATGCATAACAACGTATTCTGAATGTTACATCCCGAGATTGTTACTTGCCATGATTGAAGAAGACCCTGATCGGAGAATGGAGTACTGTGAGTGGTTTCGGCAAATGGTACATGAAGATGAGGACATTGTACAGAAAATGGTGTGGACTGTCATCCAAGGGTTTAATTGGACCATTCTTTTATGATGGCATGATCACTGGTCCAGTGTAGCTCGACGTGCTTCACACTTCCATTTTACCGGCCAATCGTGCACTTTATGCGGATGAGCAATTTTATTTCCAGTAAGATGGCGCCCCACCTCAATACCACCGAGACATAAGAGCCTATCTCCATGACATTCTGCCAGAACGTTGGATAGGACACAGAGGTGCTGTTGAATTCCCTCCACATTCCCCAGACTTGATTTCTATCTGTGGGAAACACTAAAGAATGTGGTATACTGTAGAAAACCACCTACGCTGGCTGCATTAAGCCGAAGATACACTAAATGCGAAGTGACGCGCAGCGCGTGTAGGCGGCGCTGCGCATTGAGACGTGCTCAGTGTATACAGCCCCATCTCTTCTTTGTGCTCAACCGGCATCAGGCCGCATGGCTGGGTGCCCAGAGTTGAAAATAGCCAGCTTTGGCCACGACACAACGCAGTGCGAAGCAAGATCAGTGTGTCTCCAGCATAATGGGAAGAAATTTAAATATCATGCACAGCAATCCCTGTGGACACTCTAGTCACTGATGTCCATGCAATAGTGCACCAAAATCAAAAGTGTCTGGATGCTAATCGTTAGAGATGTGCAATTCGATTCGTTCCGAATCGAAATTCGGATGAAAATCACCATTTTTGTATTTCGGGAGCATTTCCAAAAACGAAATATCAGTCATCCGAAAATTTGAATCGATCCGAAATTTCAGTGCGGATCGATTTAGCGATTCAGATCCGGTTTGTTTTTCATTTTTTATTGGTTATTTAAGAATGGGAAGTAGATTACTACCAATAGAATGAAAGTTTCTTTACTTATTAATTTTTTTAGAATTTTTTAGGCATTTTTTGGGGTGAAATTTTAGGTTTCCTAACTCTTGTTAAAGCTACAAGGCTTTTTAACCCATAGGTTTCAATGCGACATATGAATCCACACACTACTGGGAAGGGCCGCTCTGTAGTGTAATTAATGCAGCATATGAATCCACACCTCTCTTCAGTATAATTAATGCATCATATGAATCCACCAGTGACGTGCGGTAAGGTCAATGGCTGGTGAGGCACTGGCTAGTATCAGAGCCAGATATACACAGGGTTACGCAGTCGCAATTTACGCATTTGATTATCGTTATATAGGAGAATAGAGTTTCACTATTTATAAAGTAAAGTTCGCATTTTTTTTTTACAGTTCTAAGAGCATGCACTTACAATACTGACTAATAGAGGGCGTTATTACACCTTTTACTGTAAAGTTTACATATTGTTTTTTTAGTTCTAAGAGCATGCACTTACAATACTGACTAATAGAGGGCGCTATTACAACTCTTACTTTAAAGTAAAGTTTGCATATTGTTTTTTTAGTTCTAAGAGCATGCACTTACAATACTGACTAATAGAGGGTATTATTACACCTTTTACTTTAAAGTAAAGTTCGCAATTTTTTTGTTCTACGAGCATGCACTTACAATACTGACTAATAGAGGGGGCTATTACACACATGCTGACTGCTGAGCTCTGCCTGCCCACCCCCCCATGACTGACGAGGACAGTCACATGACTGTCCTGCGTCAATCAATCCATGGGGAGCTCTGCCTCCCATGGAGGGCTTTTTTTTTTAAAAAAAGGAATTGCTTGAGACCAATGGAGCTTTCCCATTGGCTCAAGCTTTCAATTGCTCTCAGTGCCTCTGGAGGCACTGAAGAACGTAGACCCAGGAAGTCAGCTTGAGCTTCGCAATTAGCATAGCATTCAGCTGCGCAAATTGCGTAGGCTATGCTGGCTCAGTGCTGCCCCTGCTGTCTCTGTAGTGAAGAACACACACACAGCAGCCGGCAAACTGAAAGTACGGGGGGGGGGGAAAGCAGAGGACAGAGAGGCACAGCGAGGGAGCGTGGAGAGGTGAGTATGAGAACTTTTTTCAATGAATAACATTTAATTTACAGATTAAATATACATACATTTCATTACAGCACAATGAGCACAATAATTTACTGGAATGGCCTCCCCTGCCACTTCTGACTGCACGTCCCTGGAATCCACACACTGCTGGGAACTTCCCAGCAGTGTGTGGATTCATAAGCTGCATTAATTATAACTCATAAAAAACAAAAAACTAACTGATCCGAAAAATGAATCGATTCAAATCACCGAATCGGTCTGCAGAGAGGTGCTGCCCCGCAGTGTGCGGATTCATATGCTGCATTAATTATACTGCAGAGAGGCACTTCCCAGCAGTGTGTAGATTCACATGCTGCATTAATTATACTGCAGAGAGGCGCTTCCCAACAGCTCTAGAGTCCTCAGGTAAAAGCATAGGGGAAAAAAAGAGAAAAAGGGGAACAAAAAGTCTCACCTGGCAAGCGAAAAAGGGGGGAAAAAGACATCCAGAGGGGGTCTCAGCATTTTGGGGTGGGCTGGGGTCAAAAATAAAGAGCGGAACAGGCCACCTCAGCCAGTTGTCCAGCCACAGCTGTAAAGACATATTAATGGACAGGTGTCCTATAAAATGCCCCCCTGTCCTCTGGAGGGTGTGTAGGGAACATATTCCATCTTCCCTCTGTGGAACAAGAGATCCTCCCTGCATGTTCTCTGGAGAACTTACCTTAAGATCTCTCCCGCTGTGATCAGCCTCTTTTCCCAGGCTGGATCCCAGAGAGAGTGTTGACATTATCAGAGGGGAAGTCCTCTTAACTCCATCATAGTTGGAGAGAATTTAGAAATTGAGGGAATCCCAAGGACTCCAGTGTCTCCACTTCCAGAATTCCTAGATGTTCAGGTTAGGTATTATTGTCTGTCCTTTCCTATGATACCAATCATGACTATAAAAATTGTAAAAGGTAATGAGAAAACCCCCCAAAATTATAAATTATAATGCCATGCTATTGTCTGCTTTTAACTTAGAAAGTGAATGATGCCACTGCCATAAATTACTTTTTTTCCCCATGCTAGGAGCAAGAGGGGAGGAGATGCTTACTTCTTACTTAGTTTTATCATGCTTACTGTGTTATCTAAAACATAATTGCCGCACAACTGTATTTTGCTCTGCAGAGAAGCAGAAGATCATTTTAGACATGTTTCTCTGTTATCTTAATGCCTAGGAGCCCCGAAGACAAGCTTTTGGACATTTTATTTGGAGTAAAATTACCGACCTGGTTTGAAGGGTGCTTGAGAAACACTGTATTAATACTATTATACTTTATTTACACAGCACAAGATGATTTCACAATGCTGTATAAAACAATTGGAATTATCCCACGTTTGTACAACACATGATTTAATAACGATGATATAGTATTGTTGGAGGACCTCGTTCCTGAGGGAATTTCCAATCATTCACTGGGAATGGCAATGACGATTCCCATACAACCTCTGCTGCATTTATCTACCCTCCAAATCCCATGACAAGCGGCGTGTTCTCCCCTGGTGAAACAGACTGTAGACTGCTATCCTCACCGGGGCTACAAGGTGACAAGACCAAAATACTTAACAACACTTCCATAAATGTGCCTATGCCGGACTACTAAGCCTGTTGTCTAAACACATGCTCTCCACCAGATGAGTTGATCAGGTTTCTCTGACCTTGGGTTAAATTACAATGTTCGCACAAAAAGCCTTGCGCAAAGCAAAACTTTTTGCGTCAAGCATTAAATGTTTGCATGTGCAAATCACCGCTGGAATTACAATCCTTGCACATTTTTTCATCTGTTGAGCAATAACGTGCGTAAACCGGACGCGCACAAATGCTTGCGCAGTTGCGTGCAGAAATCAGTGTGCGCACTGTTTTTTCTCCCGATTCAGCCAATCAGAATAAAGAACCACAATTATCTCACATCAAGAAATTGCGCCTGCCAAAGTCAATCTGAGCATATATGCTGCAGCAATAATAAATGCACACACAACTTCTCCATTTTATTGGTTTGGTATGAGTAGAATGGTCAACTATACTTTGCTGCATTTTTATTTGGGCTGGTGTATTTGGGTTCGGCCAGGTTGTTCAGATTTTTTCCATTAACACCAGCTTTTAGGAGATGCTAAAATTATGCGCGCAAAGGCTATGCGTTAAATCCTGCGCATAGATTGTAATACCATCCGCATACCAGCGCACATTCGTGTTTGCGCTCACAATGTTAAGTAGAGGACGCACGCAGTACAGTACGCTCGCAAAGGGTTCCCGTAAGTTCACCCGCGGTAGACGATTACGCGCGTTTGTTGCGCTGACAATGTAATACGGCATTCGGCACAAAGGGTTTTATCCCTCGCGTTAATGCGTTTTTGCGCCGGCACGTTTGCGCGAAGAAATGTAATTTAGCCCCTTATATTTAGGATTTGCAGTATTACGCAATGAGGAATATTTCCACGGTGTTTAAGGCTAATGTTGTGAACAATTTGGGTGCATTATCTTGCACTTATCCAGATTAAAACTCAATTGCCACAGCTCCGACCATTTTTTTAGTTTACCTAAATCATTTGTCATTTGGCTGATCCCTCCAGGAACGTCAACCCTGTTGCAAATCTTTGTGTCATCAGCAAAAAGACATACAGGGTTATTCAAAGAGATTCGAAAAGTCACCGCACGTTCAGTGACTTTTCGTTCTCTTCAATTCGGTTCCTTTTGCCGATCCCATTTCGGTGACCCTGCGGTGTATTCAGCAAGCACCACAGGGTCCCCGAATTGCAGGGAAAGGCTGCCGCAAACCTGACGAAAACGAACCGCAAAACCCACCGAATGCACGCTGAAAACAAGCAAGAACATCTGGATTAACCTTCGAAAAACCCGACCAGGAGCCGATCATACACAGCGAAGCAGCCGAACAGGAGCCGAATGACACAGAGCCGAAGCAGCTGAGACGCAGAGGCAGTGAATAAATTAGCAAAACCGTTTGTATGAATCTGTGAAAATGAAACGCTGTTTGCAAAGAAACTACTGAGCAAAAATGTCTGAAATTTACACAGGAGGTCCAGGGAATGATAATAAAGAGGGCTTTTACAGAAAAAATAAGTAAACTTAAAAAAAAAAAAAAATCGGACTTTTAAAAAAAAATAAAAAATTAAGAAAAATGCTTAAAGTATCCTAACAAATCTATAAATAAAGAGACTTTTTCCTGCAGAATTTTATAATGAATGGTTTTTTAGATATTGAATTAAAACGGGAATATTTTTAACATTGAAGTCTATGGGATTCTCCTGAAAAAATTTGCCGAATTAAACCACCGAATGGCAGGGCATTAGAGGAACCTTTCACTGCTGGTTTGTGTTCTCTGAATAGCCGAAGCAGTGCTTTTTCATGGGGATTTCACTGCCCTCGAACAGGTACCGAACAGGCGCCGTATGTGCAGGCAATTCGCCAGGATTTGGCGAATTGCCTGCTCTCTGGATAGCCGAATGGCCAGGAAAGGTAACCGAACGCTGATTTTCAGCGTTCGGTTACCTTTCTCAAGCAATTCGGATCTCTTTGGATAACCCTGATAATTTTCCATTAATACCTTCTGCAATATCACTAATAAAAATATTAAAGAGAATGGGTCCAAGTACTGACCCCTGAGGTACCCCACTGGTAACAAGACCTTGCGCTGAATAAACTCCATTTACCACAACCCTCTGTTGCCTGTCACTCAGCCACTGCCTAATCCATTCAACAATATTGGAATCCAAGCTCAAAGATTGCAATTTATTGATAAGCCTTCTATGCGGAACAGTATCAAAAGCCTTACTGAAATCTAAATAAGCAATGTCTACTGCACCACCTATGTCTATTATTTTTGTTACCCAATCAAAAAAATCAATAAGATTAGTTTGGCATGATCTCCCTGAGGTAAACCCATTTTGTTTCTGATCCTGTAATCTATGTGTTTTTAGATGTTCAACAATCCTTTCCTTTAACATGGTTTCCATTAATTTCCCCACTACTGACGTAAGACTAACTGGCCTATAGTTCCCCGATTCCTCCCTACTACCCTTTGTGTAAATGGGCACAACATTTGCTAATTTCCCGTCTTCTGGGACGACTCCCGTTAACAAGGATTGGTTAAATAAATCTGTTAACGGTTTTGCTATTACACCACTGAGCTCTTTTAATAATTTAGGGTGGATCCCATCAGGCCCCATTGACTTATTTGTCTTTACTTTAGACAGCTGCTGTAGAACCTCCTCCTCTGTAAACTCATATGTAAATGTCTCATTAGTGTTTCCTCCTAACTGAGGTCCCTTTCCTTCCTTTTCTTCTGCAAAGACTGAACAAAAATATTCATTGAGGCAGTCAGCGAGACTTTTATCCTCTTCTACATACCTTCCGTCCTTTGTTTTTAATCTAACTAATCCTTGTTTTACTTTTCTTTTCTCATTTTTGTATCTAAAAAAATGTTTTGTCCCCCCTTTTATACTGAGTGAGCTATTTTCTCTTCTGTGTGTGCTTTGGAAGCTCTTATAAATTGCTTTGCCTCTTTCTGCCTAATCTTATAGGTTTGCCTATCTTCTTCACTCTGAGTTTTTTTATAATTATTGAATGCTATCTTTTTGTCCTTCACTATTTTGGCCACTTCTGCAGAGTACCACAGTGGTTTCTTCCCTTTTTTGTTTTTGCTAACAAGCCGAATGCAATTGCCTGTGGCCTTCAATAATGCTTCCTTTAAATATTCCCATTTCTCCTGGACTCCCTTTAAACTCCTCCAGTCTGATAATGACTCATTCACACAAAAACTCATTTTAGAAAAATCTGCTTTTATAAAGTCTAAAACTTTTGTTTTTGTGTGGTGCGGCTCCATCCCTGTTCTTATATTAAACCACACTGACTGGTGATCACTAGATCCCAAATTTTCACCTACAACAACGTCTGATACCAAACCTCCATTTGTGAGTATTAAATCCAATATGGCCTCTTTATGGGTCGGCTCCTCAACTACTTGTGTTAGAGATAATCCCAGTAGGGAGTTTAGAATATTTGTACTCCTGGTGCACCCAGCTATTTTAGTTTTCCAGTTCACATCAGGAAGATTAAAGTCCCCCATGATAAGAACTTCCCCCTTCATTGCCATTTTGGCTATTTCCTCAAACAGCAGATTATCTAGCTCTTCTACTTGTCCAGGTCTATAGATCACACCTACACAAGCTACTGTATGATTGCCAAATGTAAGCGTAACCCAAACTGACTCTATGTTCACCTCGCTCACTTTTATTTGGTTCGTTTTTATGTTGTTTTTCACATACAGGGCCACCCCTCCTCCTTTCCTACCTTCTGTGTCTTTTCTATATAAAGAGTACCCCGGTATTGTTATGTCCCAGTTATTTTTCTCACTGGACCATGTCTCAGTAACCACCACTAAATCTACTTTTTCAGCTGCCATCATTGCCTCCAGTTCATTGATTTTATTGACTAAACTGCGAGCATTTATAGACACGACTCTGAGCTTGTTATTTTTTACCCCGCATGTTGTTTGCACCCTCCGATTTAGTTTTGGGGGACAATCGGGCAGATTGTTTTTTACCCTTTTGTCCCCCCTCCTAGTTTAAATATTCCTTTGTGAAACCTTTGAACTTCTCACTGAGAACATATGTTCCCCTATGAGTAAGATGCAAACCATCTTTTTTATACAGTTCCTTTCTGCTCCAATTAGAGCTATCATGGGACACAAAGCCAAATCCTTGCTCCCGACACCATTCCCGAAGCCACAAATTAAATTCCCTATTGCGCATCTGCCTATCCTGAATGTTATGCACAGGCAGAACTTCAGAGAATGTCACAGTGGACGCAATCTGCTGTATTTCACCTCCAAGAACACAAAAATCTTCCTTAATCTCAGAAACCTCATTGCTAGCCAAGTCATTTGTCCCTAGATGGACTAGAACGTCCACGTCCCCTTGCTGCTTTGCTTGTTTGACAATATTGAGAATACGTCTCTTGCCTCTACGAGCAGTAGCCCCAGGAAGACGTCTCACCAAACCACTACTCTCCAGCTCAACACCTCTTATGATAGAATCACCCAGCAACAATTGCCTTTTATCAAGTCCCACCTTTTCCTTTTTGTCCTTGGTTGCAGTCCTGCATACCTTAGGCATAGGGGATGGTGGTTCCTCAACTATGGTGTCTGAGCCTACATCCAAATGAATGAACTGCAGCACAATCACATAAGACACAAGACTAAACCCACCTAAAAATCCCATATACACCTCGGATACCTTAGTGGTGAGAGCAGCGTGATTCACTGCATCCTCGCTCTGCAGAGGAACAATGGGAACAAATAGTTCTCAGTGTTCCTCCACGTATCTCTTTGCTGCCCCAGCTGGATCTTTTTCGCATTGAACGAGCTCTCGTCTATCTCCATCAAGTCTTATGGACCCCTGAAGCAGATAACACTGTGGTGGTCATCACCCCATGTGTTATCTTTTGTGGCTAGGAAGCATTACGACTTGAGCTGCTGGGAAAGCGGCTCGGTCATAATATGAAAGTTAAAGTCGAGCCGTAAATAGAAAACAGCATATCCAAACATTTCCCATTTGCGTCTTGCCTTTAACTTCCAAGTTGTGATTAGGTCCCTTGTTTTTAACTAAAGTACCATTTTATGTGAGTGAAAAACAAATAACCACTTGTTTGGCCATGTGTGTAGTTTTTGAAAATATATACTTTCTTCTTGAATTTTTATTTCTTGCGCAGTTAAAGCTTACTAAGTGCAAACAAGTCTTCTACACAAATAAATAAATAAATGCAGCAAGATGCTTTCTATACTGAGATTGTACAAGGTGCAAATTACATTTCCTAACTCTATTTGGGTGACTCTATCCAGTCACATGGGATAGGTAATACATTAATACTTTTTCCTTTTTTTTTCCAAGAAAAACTAATTTCCACTCACATTACTTAAATTTCTACTCGCCTTCAGCAAATGTACAAGTATAAATTCTAAATCCTGTTTTAGTCGCCATGGGCATTATGTGTACTATTTTACATAATCACAGGTAACTGATTGCCGTATGACCCAGTGGGTGTCCCAACAAGCTGATTTAGCCTTCCAAACTGGAGAGCTTCCTCTGCAAGAAAGCTGTCAATCAACTCGCACTAGACAACAAGAGCCTTATTACCTACATCACGATAACGTTAGGGCTCAGCTGTGTGAGGGTTAACATTATTATTATTATTATTATTCTTTATTTATAAAGCGCCAGCATATTCCACAGCGCTGTACAATAGGCACAGTATAGACAGGGTTACAATACATTGAACAACATTTGACAAACAGTACAGGAGGAGATGAGGGCCCTATTCACGTAGGAACTCACAATCTAGGAGGGTTGGGGTTGGAAACAGGAGGAGAGGACTGTAAGATGAGAGTGATTGATGGTTGCGTCAGTGAGTTGGGTGGTAGGCTTCCCTAAATAGGAACGTTTTAAGGGAGCGTTTGAAGGAAGAGAAGTTAGGTGAAAGTCTGACAGTACGAGGGAGAGCGTTCCAGAGAGTGGGGGCTGCGGGTGAGAACATTAGCTGTGGTAGCCCTAGTACGGGCGGACCATATTACATTCCGAACGCTAACTGGTTAAAAAACCCGTTAGCGATTCGTAGCTTGTGGTTTTCAGCGCGAGGTTACTGTACATTGCACTCCCTATGCTTTACATTAGCGTTAGAATTACAAAGTCCTAGCGCTAATTACCGTCCCGCTGTGTTTACTGAAAAGTTAACCTGGTTAATCTGTGGAATCAGTCAGCACCAGCTGAAATAGAACCCAAAAATCAAATACTCACCTCTCATCCTGCGGCGAGATTGGCGTCTCGATCCATTTCTTCTTGTTGCCAGGAGCAGAGAGAGACTGGGGAAAAAACTCCCCCAGTCTCTCTCTGTGAATCACTACGCCGACCTGCCGATCACGCGAGGTGACATCCTGCAGGTCATGTGACCGGCAGTGGAAGCCTCAATGGAGTCCTAAGGACTCCATGGAGGGGATGCAAGTGGCGGCGCTTAGCACTGCCTCGAGCATCCTGAGGCTTAGCGCCGCATTACAGTGCAGGCTGCTGGATTAGCGCCTGCACCATAATATCACGCTAAAACGGGGATGCTAAGGAAAAACCTGCAGGCACAAGTTTTCCTCCTTAGTGTTCCTGTTTATGGCCCCCAGAGATTAGGTCAACAATGGCAAGCTACACACATTGCCAACCAGTTAATGCCTCTTAGATCATTAAAAGGCATCTAATTGACTGGAGGATTCCAGACAATGTTGTGTGAGGAATCAGAAAGAAGTCCATATCGAAAAGTAGAGGAGGACGTCGGAATTAAAGGTGAGTACTTTAAGGCAAAATATCATTCCAGAGAAGCTAACAGTATTTATAATTTAACATGCACATGGTATGGGCAGCTCTGGTTTTATTTACAGTTAACACCCAGTTGCATGGTCCCCTGGACACAGTAACCTCCCTGGCGGTCTAATTTTTTCCAAATTTTGTGTCTAAAAGCGTTTAAATTTTTTTGGAAAGGAAATTAGTCTTTTTATATAGTAAGCCTGTATTCCGTGGGTATAACTCACTGAAATCCGTACAAGCAAGCGTCTAGTAAACACACGGAGTCAGATAAAGTTTGAAACACGAAAAAATTATTTATTATCCCAAAAATAATTATCCAAAATAATGCAAATAAATTATATTCAATAATAAAATTAAACCAAAAACACTGAAATCTTTCAGAAAACAAGGGTGCAATATTAGTCTCCGCATATTGCCTCAGTGTAAACATCCTTAGTATGATATATTATTTCAATTATGTACACTCTTATTTTTACAGCAACATTTATAATGCTTACAGTATCAATAATTATAATTTCATATAAGTGATCTTCATGTGTATGGTCTGTTTCTGATCTGTTAGTGCCACCTAGTGGCCGTTCATGAGAACTGCATGTTAGGAAATTTACAGTGAAATATTTTTTTTCCACAATTTGCTGCCTGGTCCCGCCCCCTGCATCTCATGACTCGCAGGGAGCCTTATCAGGAAGCAAGACACCGCAATCACACTGTGGGGAACAGCGAGGGAGCGCAGGATGCGGTAAGTATACAGCCCGAGAGTGGCTCGGGGTTACTGTTCGTGGTAGTGAAATTTAACCCCGAGTCACAATCGGGAATACCTCCAGGGAGGTTAAAGAGTGAGGGTTAATGAATGACACATTTGCCCTTTCTTCTTTTGTGTGGCAAAACATTCCAAAAGTGATGTCTAGTAATTCCAGCTCAATGACACAATGGATGACTGATATCTTTCTTACAGTTCTATTAATGCATATGACTGTAGACATTTGCTTGTAGCGGCCCGGCCCTTTGTACGTTCTAATCTAGATTTTTTCCTCGCACCCTTCATGTAACCAAATGTAACTTTTCCTTAACAAAGAAATAATTCATTACCTTCAATTTTGTAGCCAGACTTTGCACGTTTTTGGAGATTTTGGAGCACTTCATGCTTCCTTCCGCAGACGAGCTTTATGGGGATGCTGACTTCATTTTCCAGCAGGACGTGGCACCTGCCCACACTGCCAAAAGCACCAAAACCTGGTTCAATGATCATGGGATTACTGTGCTTGATTGGCCAGCAAACTTGCCTGACCTGAACCCCATAGAGAATCTATGGGGCATTGCCAAGAGAAAGATGAGAGACATGATACTGAACAATGCAGAAGAGCTGAAGGCCGCTATTGAAGCATCCTGTTCTTCCATAACACCTCAGCAGTGCCACAGGCTGATAGCTTCCATGCCACGCCGCATTGAGGCAGTAATTGCTGCAAAAGGGGCCCAAACCACTTACTGAGTACATATGCATGCTTATACTTTTCAGAGGTCCCATATTGTTCTATGTACAATCCTTGTTTTAATGATTGCATGTAATATTCTAATTTTCTGAGATTGTGGATTTGGGGTTTTCATGAGCTGTAAGCCATAATCATCACATTTATGACAAATCATTGCTTGAACTATCTTGCTTTGCATGTAATGAGTCTATCTCATATATTAGTTTCACCTTTTAATTTGCATTACTGAAATAATTGAACATTTGCACGATATTCAAATTTTTCGAGTTTCACCTGTATATTAGACATAGAAACATAGAAACATAGAAAAATGTCGGCAGATAAGAACCTTTCGGCCCATCTAGTCTGCCCAATTACATGGATACTTAACCTGGATTTATCTTTTGTTTAGGATAGCCTTATGCCTATCCCATGCTTGTTTAAATTCAATTACGGTTTTGGCCTCTACCACTTCTACATACACTATCAGGGTAATTCAAAGAGAATCGAAAAGTCACCGCACGTTTGGTGACTTTTCGTTCTCTTCAATTCGGTTAGTTTTGCCGATCCCATTTCGGCGACCCTGCGGTGTATTCAGCAAGCACCACAGGGTCCCTGAATTGCAGGGAAAGGTCGCCGCAAACCCGCTGAAAACTAACCACAAAAACATCTGGATTAACCCGCCGAAAACGCTGGAAAAACCCGAGCAGGAGCCGATCACACGCAGCAAAGCCGCCGGAAAATGCAGACAGACGAATGCAGTGAATAAATTAGCAAAACAGTTTGCTTGAATGTTTGAAGAGTGAAATGGTGTTTGCAAAGAAACTACAGAGCGAAAATGTCTGAAATTTACATATGAGGTTCAATAAATGATAATAAAAAGGGCTGTTACAGAAAAAATAAGTAAACTTAAACCTTTCGCTGCTGAGGCATTTCACACCTCTGTGCTGAGGTAATGTTTACCGGTTTCGCTCATCATGTTTAACCGCGTTTTGAAGCCTTATTTTAATATATGACCCAGACATATTATATATCGTTCTTTCCGGCAGACTTGGCAGATTCATAATATGTCATTATTATATGTATACGTCATGACCTGTCTGTATATTATAACAAAAAATGAATAAAATTTGAATTTTCAATAATTTACAATGTGTAAAGTGTTTTATTTTCACATTTTAACATGCGAGCATTTCCGGTTATATTTTGTATAGGGTGCGCTTGTTAAAAAAATTAGAAATGGGGACTCGTTACATTTGGTTTTGGGGAAAATATCGCTATTTTTTAAAAACGCACCGCATACAAAAATCGTTAGTGCAGCATCATTGTTCACATTATAATTGAAATGGGAATAATATTGCTGCATTAACAAAACAAAAAAACATGTTCATTTTTTTAAATATTTTTTTATTTTTATTTATTTTTTTATTAATTTTTACATGGTCATGTTTGGTATTGTTGGAAAGGCCATGCTCTGGAACCCCACCATTGGTGGCAGTTAGGGGTTAACTCCAGGACTGGCGTCATCGTGCTATGCACAATGACGCCAGTCGTCAGGGGGCATTCCAGGAAGCTTGGCCGACATCCAAAATGTCGGCCAGCTCTGGGAGAGGATCACGATTCTGCGCTTTTCGGCGCCGAATCATGATCCAGCACGCAAGGGGTTAAAGACAGGCACGGTTTGGAAGGGCAGACTGTGCCCTTCCAAACCGTGTCTGCCTTCAGCCGCAGGACCCCGGCGATCGGGAGGGAGAGAGGTCCGAAGGACCTCCCCCCTCCCTTTCAGGCACCTTCTCTGCACTCGCGGGAGGGCGCCTGAAATAGATGTCATCGCGCCACCGCGATGACATCTATCTCTCCCCCCGGGGTCCCGGAGTGCCGGGCTGACATGCAGATGTCAGCCCGCACAGGGGGGGCAGCAATGATTGCTGCCTCCTGTGCTAGGATGCGCTCAGCGCATCCGTAGCACAGGAGGAACACTTGGCAGGACGCGCTAAGCGCATCCTTAGCAGCCAAGTGGTTTAAAAAAAATTAGAATTTTTTTTCAAAATAAAAAAAAAAGGAAATCCAGAAAAATGCTTAAAATATCCTAAGAAAATCTATAAATAAAGAGAGTCTTTACTGCAGAATAATATAATGAATGGTTTATTAGATTGCCTGCTCTCTGAATAGCCGAATGGCCGGGAAAGGTAACCGAACGCTGATTTTCAGCGTTCGGTTACCTTTCTCCAGCCATTCGGATCTCTTTGGATAACCCTGTATATTGACAAAAGTTCACCTGCCTTGACTCGCATATGAACTTAAGTGACATCCCATTCCTAATCCATAAGGTTCAATATGACGTCGGTCAGCCCTTTGCAGCTATAACAGCTTCAACTCTTCTGGGAAGGCTGTCCACAAGGTTTATGTGTTTATGGGAATTTATTACCATTCTTCCAGAAGTGCATTTGTGAGGTCACACACGGATGATGGACGAGAAGGCCTGGCTCTCAGTCTCTGCTCTAATTCATCCCAAAGGTGTTCTATCGGGTTGAGGTCAGGACTCTGTGCAGGCCAGTCAAGTTCATCTACACCAGACTCTGTCATCCATGTCTTTATGGACCTTGCTTTGTGCACTGCTGCACAGTCATGTTGGAAGAGGAAGGGGCCAGCACCAAACTGTTCCCACAAAGTCGAGAGCATGGAATTGTCCAAAATGTCTTGGTATGCTGAAGCATTCAGAGTTCCTTTCACTGGAACTAAGGGGCCAAGCCCAGCTCCTGAAAAACAACCCCACACCATAATCCCCCCTCCACCAATCTTTACACTTGGCACAATACAGTCAGACAAGAACCGTTCTCCTGGCAACCGCCATGGTACTGTTCAGTGCAGTTCAGCGGCAGTGAAATTCCCCATAGAGAAGTAATGATTAATCTAGTTCTGAATCAACACCATGGATAGCTCTGGAGCCCTGCGGAGCTGCTGTCCTTGGTTCAGAATCAGCAGCATGGATGGCTCCGGAGCCCCGCGGAGCCAGACTGAAGGACAGAAAAAAAAATCTCTGCGTTCGGTAAAGAAAATAAGCCTCATTTTAAACATAAAATTTTACCAAAAAATCCCAAAAGATGCATAAACAAATCCTAAAAAATAAATAAAGAGACTTCTTGCTGCAAATGAAAAGAATAGACGGTTGAATAAAAATTTAATAAAAAAGGGGAATATTTTTTACATTGAAACCTATGGGATTTGCCTGTTTAAACCTGTCGAACTGAACCACCGAAAATCAGAACGGAGCTGATTTGTATTTTCGAAATGCTTCCGAAATATGAATCAGGTAAATTTCGGCTGAAATTTGATTTGGAACGAAACGAAATGCACATGTCTAATATATATTCAGGGCTGGCTTTTGCTCTGAACCACGCATAGGAGGCCGCATGTGATACTTTATTCAGACTTATGTTTGAGGACCTTCTATTAAAGGGAGTTGTCCTAATGGTTCAGGGCTGCTGCAAACTAGTGAGTGTGTGTGTTGATCTCTGATTGAAACCCTGACACTGTATCCTGTTCTGCCCATCGTCTTTCAAGGTAAACTGTTACATATACCGGATTACTTGAAGTTCTGATGTGTTTCCTATGTTCTCTAAATAAATATCTGAACTGCCATTCTTTTTATTTTAAACAATTTTTTATTGTTATAATGCAATGGGTCACAACTCAACCCGCAGAAAAGCCATGCAAGGCTAATATAGCAGAGACATCACATAAAAAACAGGGAGGGGGTATCTAACGCGATGTGTGTGGAGGGCGGGGACCAGGTTCTTTGGTACAGTGACAGTAGACGCTGGTGGATCCAGGGGTAAGAAGGTTAAATAAAAAAATAAATAAAAAAAATAAAAAAGGGGGGGAGAGAGGGCAGTGGCCATCACCGTGACGCTCCTGGCGCGCTCCTGAAGGAGGCCATGGAGGTATAATGTCACGAGGCCTAGGCGGTCCGAGGGCCAGGCATGTCAAAACATGATGGCACACCCCAGTACCGTCCAGAAAATGCTAAACAATAATAAAGAAAAGAAAAGAAAAAGGGGGGAAGGGGGTGGGGGCCCAGAATCCACCATAGCTCGCTGTAGGTCTTGTCACACAAAACAGATGCTGGATAGGTGAGGAGCACAACAGTCTCAAGTCTTGCCAGTAGACAGAATGAGGGGGGGGTATAGACTGGGAGGGCAAGGGGGGGAAAGTCTCGGCATGGGGTCGCAGCGAAGTTTGTCAGAATCAAGGAAAACTAGGCTGTATAGTTCGATGACTCAGTGACCAGTAAACACTCCAA
The DNA here is from genome assembly GCA_009667805.1 of Leptobrachium leishanense. NCBI lineage: Eukaryota > Metazoa > Chordata > Amphibia > Anura > Megophryidae > Leptobrachium > Leptobrachium leishanense. Next base: position 76,623,908 of record CM019073.1, on the reverse strand, counting down.
GAAACTAGGTAAAGGGGGTATGAGCCGAGAACATATGTGGCCCACTCAGTCCGGGTCCCGGGGAGGGAGGGGTGAGCCTGCCATTGACTCGCTCGCCATGTTGCTTGAGGCGTCAGAGGTTATTCCCATGTTTTGAAGATGGGTGATCGCATCTTCCGCAGTGGTCGCTGCAACGTGGCTATCTCCATGGGCTATCAGCAAGTTACCGAGTGGCCCCCATTTGTAGCGCACCCTGTGGGCTCGAAGAAGTGCAGTGGCCGGCTTAAATTGGCGTCTAGCAGCCAAAACTAAAAAAGGAAGGTCTCTGTAGATCGCAACGGAGGATCCCTCAAATGAAACTGTGGGAATATTGCGAGTCGCTTCCAGCATCTGCATCTGCAGACGGACGTCACGGAGAACCACAACAATGTCGCGTGGGACACCAGCCGGTGCCAAAGCTGCCCTCCGCACTCTGACCGCCGAGAGCACCGGATCCTGGACGACGACATCAGGCGAGAGGACGGCCATCACGAAGCGGGTAACGTATTGCAGCAGGGTAGTATCTAGTATCGATTCCGGGATGCCTCGTAGTTTCAGGTTTCGCCGGCGGTGGCGGGCCTCAAGAGCCACCACAGCCGACTGCAGGTTCCCCACCTGAGTCTGGAGAGCCCGCAATTGAGAGGAGGTTGCGGCCTGCCCCTCCTCAATCTCTAGCATGCGTGCTTGTACTGCTTTCATCTCGGTCTGGGTAGCAGCGAGGCCAGATTCCAGGGCCTGGAGTTCAGCCTGCCAAGCAAGCCTGGCATCTGCCAGGAGGGCCTTAATGTCCTTTTTTGTGGCTGGCAAATCGCCATCCTCCATCTCCTGAATCCGCTGCGGGGTAGTGTGGGGGGGGAGGTGAGCCCACCAGCCTCCGGCGGTGCCGCCGCGCCAGAACAGGAAGGCTGTCTCTGCAGTAGTCTGCGCTCCGGTGCCCCACTCAGCGAGAGCCGGATGTCTGGGGTATTCACCTCCACTCCGCTGGGCTTGGTCTTTTTCCCCATCTCGATGTTGAGCACTGCAATCCGAGGTCAGGCTTCCCCTAGTCCACTAGGCCTCCAAGATGGCGCTCGTATGCTGCCGATCCGTCCAGCACGTGGATCGCTGGTCCGGGGAGAGGGCTGACAGGGCCCCGGAACACTTCACCCTATGACCCACCGCCGAGGAGTCGTCTGGGACAAAATATGGCAAGGGCGAACGTCGGTAATATCGCAATTAATACCGGAGAAAGCAGAGCTCCTCTAAGGCACGTCCGTCCACCTCTGCGGCTGGCCACGCCCCCTGAACTGCCATTCTGATTGCCTTGGTCATTCCATAATTGTGCCATTATCCTCTGCGCTGGGGTTCTTGTCTGTTAACCAGATGCACAACCATGACACAAAAGGGGTTATTCAGAAAGCACTGACGTTTCAGTGAAATTTCGGTGCTTTCTCATTCGACGCACTTCAGTGGTTCAATTCACCGACCGTGAGGTGAATTCACTATTCTCTGCAGGGTCCCCGAAGTGAGCAGAACACAGAGTCGCCGAAGACCGCTGATTAGACCGCCGATCAGACCGCCGAACACCGCCGAACTGCAGAGAAGAACACAAAACAGAACTCTGCTATTCTTTGAAAAGGTGTTTAAACCAATAAAAATGCATGGAAATGTATGTGAAAATAAAAAAGGTCCTATAAAAAATAATAAAAGGTCTGCTACAAAATAGAAAAAAACACTTAAAAAAAATTGGGGATCAAACGTTTCACTTAAAAAAATACATCAAAATTTACCAAAATATAAATACATAAAAAGACAGTTTGCTGAAAATGAAAGAAATAAGCAGTTGAAAAATAATTAAATCGGTAATATTTTTTTTACATCGAATCCTATTGAAACCTGTCGAACTGAATCATTGAAAATCACGGCATTTCGCTGACACTTCGGTGCATAGATTAACTATCTCTGAATAGATTAACCATTACTTTTCTATGGGCCAATTTCGCTGTCGCCGAAGATCACCGAATTGTGATGAACTGAATTATATTTTGATGTCAATTCGCCAGTATTTGGCAAATTGACAGCTCTCTGAATAGCCGAACTGCCACGAAATTGCACCACACGGTGAAATTCACAGTCCTGTGCAATTTGTTGGCATGTTTGTCGCTTATTGAATAACTCTTATAGAGGGTCCCCTTTAATGGGGCAATCTAATCAAGTTTTATACGCCCCTGTCCCCTTTTTGCCCCAAATAATTGGCCAGATGATACTGAAAGCATATGCGCAATATTTTTTTTTTTTTTTTTTAACCTCTTCCCGACCGGTGACGTACATGGTACGTCAGAGTCTCTTAACCTCTCTCCTGCCCGATACTTACCTCCCTTGCCAGGCTTCCGTGGCGGTCTGCCAGGCTGGAAGTCTGCCCCGCCTTTTTAGGGGGCCCGGCAGGCACGATGACATCATCACGGTTCGTGATGACGTCATCGCCAGTCGCCGACCGGCACCTGCAGTAAAAATCAGAAAGGGGAGGGGGGCTTTCTTGGAGCCCTCTATCTCCCCAACCATTTAAATTAGGAAAAAAAATTGCATCGCTGTAAAGGGGAGAGTCTCCCCTTTTCAGCGGTGTGTCTCATTAACTGATTCATTGCCGGATCGGTGCCGATAGCGATTCAAACCCAAAGGTGGCTGACATCTTGGATATCAGCCAAGCCTCCGGGTCACCCCCCACTCACTGACATCCTCACCATATGTGTGAGGATGTCAGCAGGCCAGTTAACTCTCTAGCTGTCTAGTGGAGATAGGGGGATCTTTGGATCCCCGTATCTCCCAATCCGTGGCAGTTAGAGGGTCATATGTTATATCACTGGAGGGGTCAGATCATGACCTTTCCAATGATTCTAAACATGACCCAGTTTGTTGTAAAAAATAAATAAATAATAATAAAAAAAAGAAATTGGGGTTTGTCTGGGGGGTTTAATTAAATAAGACTTCAGCTGGCATCTAAAAATGATGAGCATAAAATGGTCAAAATGAGCTCAGTGCACAGGTGAAATGGCTCAGCATTGAAAAGGTTAAAAAGCAAAAACATGTAAAAATTGGGTATTTCTATTCTCTGCACAAAATTTTGAAACTATTTAGCCAGCGTCTTTATTGGAGTTGTAGATTTTGGGGATTAAGTTTCAAAAAAGTGTTTTTCTATTTTTTCATCATATTTCATATTTTTTTATAGTAAATTATAGGATATGAAGGAAATAATGATATCTTTAGAAAGTCCATTTAATGGCGGGAAAAACGGTATGTAATATGTGTGGGTTGCATAAACGAGTAAGAGGAAAATTTGACCTAAACACAAACAACGCAGAAACGTAAAAACAGCAGCAGGCATGTTCGGACAGACTTTTGTAAAACCGCCCGGTCAGTAAAGGGTTAATGTGGGTGAAAATACTCTTCTTTTCTCCCCACACACCCGCTGCTCCTCCCCTTTAGCTCAGGCCACCCTAAATGTGAAAGCAAACCAAACAATGGAAACACAGAGCTCTAACTAATAATGAATAATATGTATCTAGAGATCTCCAAGTAAGTCTTCTCCTCCGTTGAACGACCAGGTACAAAGTATACAGAAGTTATGTTGAATGTATCTAGAAAGACAATATAAATGGGAACATTATAATGTAAGATATCGAATACAATTAAAAGCAAATAAATATCAGGCATATCAAAATCGTCACTTCATGGAGTAGATCCAATAGCTGCAGGCAATTTGTAGACTCAGGACTCGCACCAGATTTGGGTAGAAAATCCCAGTAATCCGGGACGCATGGAAACATCACACTCCTCCGTAACAGTACAGTGCAAACAAGGGGTTTTATTAATATAAACAGATTAAAGTAAAACGTGGACACACATCCAACGCATTTCGTTGTATATAACAACTTTCTCAAGGATGAGAGTGTCCTCGTGGTTGACGGGTCAAAGTACAAAGCAACTGCAGCTCATTAACTCCCGCTTCCAGGCTCTGTCCATATGGTGTTTGTTGTCCAGCGCAGAATGATGGCCTACATCCGGTCCACCATTTGACTTCTGTGCATGCGTGGAGCTCACGGGAACTCACCATCTCTCTGCTGCCATGCACATGCGACCGGACTCCCGGAGCCTTAACTAAAAATGTTCAGTACGTGTATATAAAGTCCATATCTGCAAAACACATCACCATTTGAGATATAAAATACCTAAACGGATAAAACTATCTATAGCTATAAAATCATTTGTCCGTCGCAGCGCATCCGGTTTCTGTTGGCTGCACGCGCAGCCAACAGAAATCCGATGTGCAGCGCCGTACGCGCGCGCATCCAGGAGAGGATGTAGGCCCAAGCCAAGCTGGGGACTCGCCTAAGCCTGAGCATCCAGGCTCAGGCGAGCCCCCGGCTTGGCTTGGGCCTGCAGGCCCAGCCGAGCCGGGGACTCGCCTAAGCCTGGAGGCTGGCCGAGCAGCCTGCGACAGCCACCGCTGGAGCTCAGGGCCGAAGTAGGAGGATGTTGCCTACACATACTCCTCTACATTGGCCCTGAGCTCCAGCGGTGACTGTCCTCCGGCTGTCGCAGGCTGCTCGGCCGGCTTCTAGGCTCAGGCGAGCCCCCGGCTTGGCTTGGGCTACAGGCCCAGCTGAGCCGGGGACTCGCCTAAGCCTGGAGGCCGGCCGAGCAGCCTGCGACAGCCGGAGGACAGTCACTGCTGGAGCTCAGGGCCGAAGTTGCCTACACATACTCACCTACATTGGTCCTGAGCTCCAGCGGTGACTGTCTTCCGGCTGTCGCAGGCTGCTCGGCCGGCATCCAGGCTCAGGCGAGCCCCCGGCTTGGGTGGGCCTACAGGCCCAGCCGAGCCGGGGACTTGCCTAAGCCTGGAGGCCAGCCGAGCAGCCTGCGACAGCCAGAGGACAGCCACCGCTGGAGCTCAGGCCGAAGTAGGAGGATGTTGCCTACACATACTCCTCTACATTGGCCCTGAGCTCCAGCGGTGACTGTCCTCCGGCTGTCGCAGGCTGCTCGGCCGGCATCCAGGCTCAGGCGAGCCCCCGGCTTGGCTTGGGCCTACAGGCCCAGCTGAGCCGGGGACTCGCCTAAGCCTGGAGGCCGGCCGTGCAGCCTGCGACAGCCGGAGGACAGTCACCGCTGGAGCTCAGGGCCGAAGTTGCCTACACATACTCACCTACATTGGTCCTGAGCTCCAGCGGTGACTGTCCTCCGGCTGTCGCAGGCTGCTCGGCCGGCATCCAGGCTCAGGCGAGCCCCCAGCTTGGCTTGGGCCTACAGGCCCAGCCGAGCCGGGGACTCGCCTAAGCCTGGAGGCCAGCCGAGCAGCCTGGACAGCCGAGGACGGTCACCGCTGGAGCTCAGGGCCGATGTAGGAGGATGTTTCCTACACATACTCACCTACATCGGCCCTTAGCTCCTCCAACGATGGCAGTCCCGCTTCCAGTGTCCTCTCTCTGTTGGTCGCCGGTATGACGTCACAAAAGCCTTTGACCCTGGGTCAAAGGCTTTTGTGACGTCATACCGGCGACCAACGGAGAGAGGACACTGGAAGCGGGACTGCCATCCCTGGAGGAGCTATGGGCCGCTGTAGGAGAGTATGTGTGGAACCGGTGGAGGACTCGAGGCCGATGTAGGTGAGTATGTGCTCTCCACACCCACCCTGCTTGCTCGGCCGGTATCCAAGCTTAGGCGAGCCCCCGGCTTGGCTTGGGCCTAGAGGCCCACCCAAGCCGGGGACCCGCCTGAGCGTGGAGGCCGTCCGAGTTGCCTGCTCGGCCGGCCTCCATGCTCAGGCGAGCCCCCGGCCATACACACACAATAACATATACGGTTGTTATAGGGTGTGTATGTGTGTGTATATACACACCCTGTAACAACATATATATATACACACACATACACACCCTGTAAAAACATATATATAGGGTTACAGGGTATATATATATATATATTACCCACATGGGGTTACAGGGTACATATATATATATATATATTATATATATATATATATATACCTACATGGGGTTACAGGGTATATATATATATAACCCACATGGGGTTACAGGGTGTATATATATATATATATATTATATACCCACATGGTGTTACAGGGTGTATATATATATATATATATATACACATGGGGTTACAGGGTATGTGTATATATATATATATATACCCACATGGGGTTACAGGGTATGTGTATATATATATATATATATATATATATATCCACATGGGGTTACAGGATATATATATATACATATATACACCCACATGGGGTTACAGGATATATATATATATATCCACATGGGGTTACAGGGTGTATATATATATATACATATATATATACTCACATGGGGTTACAGGGTGTATATATATACATATATATACCCACATGGGGTTACAGGGTGTGTGTGTATATATATATATATATATATACCCACATGGGGTTACAAGGTGTATATATATATACATATATATACCCACATGGGGTTACAGGGTGTGTGTATATATATATATACCCACATGGGGTTACAGGGTGTATATATATATATACCCACCCACCCACATGGGGTTACAGGGTGTATATATATATATATACACATACACCCACATGGTGTTATGGGAGATATATATATATATATATATATGACTGCCCTTAGGGCAGGCTTTATACCTAGTATATTATAAAAACTGTTACTAATCTAAACATCGCCAGCCCCTTGTCAGCTGGTTCCGATAATTCTTTGGACTCTCACATGCCAATTTATCTTTATTACTTAAATTTGACTTAGGGACGAGATGTTACTTTGTTCAGGTCCTCCAAAACCAGTTTGCTGAACACATCTATGCTGTGGCCTTTATCTCAAACCGGAAAAAAGTGGACTTAGTTTTCAAATCTGTATGAACAAATTGAGTAGAGTCTTGTGCAGTATTTGGTGCCCATGTGGAGCACAATGCACTGGTAGAACTACTAGGGAGTTAAAAGTTCAAATCCTCGAGCATTTTAATAATATAAGAAAGAAGGTAGATCATTCAGTACCCACCCATTGTACTCATTGCTCTGAGTTTAAAATACAGGATTTCAAATTGTTGGGAATAGAACTTGTTAACCCTGATTGGAGGTGAGGTGAATTATTAAAGACCCTAGCAAAAAGGGAGCTGGATTTATAAGATGGGCACCTGGAAGAAAAATGGTATGAATGTAGATATGGACGTGGCCTATTGTGTAGCACTGAGGTGGTTTAAAAGTTAAGATCCGTTACATGTCACTTTTACTTTCACTCTGGCGATGTTTAGATTTGTAACAGTCTTTATAATATATATTTCTATCCGTTTAGGTATTTTTTTTTATTATTTTTTTTACATTTAAAATTTTTATTTTGTAAAAATGTCATCTTACAACCAAGTATAAAATGAGGGCCTCGCAGGGCCTCACATAGTCATCTATAACAGCACAGCTTAAAGAAAATAACAAACAAACAAAAAAAAATAGCAAAACCAAAAGACAGGACAGCAAGTAGGAATTCAAAATGTCCTCGTGGAAAGTTGCATATAAGAAAAAACAACAGCGCACGTGGCGCCAATAACTGTAAATGCAAAAAGTCGTCTGAGTACAGCCAAGTGTCAGCAAAATCATCCCTAATTGGGGTCTCATCAAAAATAGAAAATTGTAGGAAACAAATGTCTGCTTAGGACCAAAAGAAGTCATCTGGTAGTCTACGTATAAAAATAAAAATGAAACAAAAGCAATGCCTCAGGTAGACAGCACTGAAAAGAGAAAAAAAAAGATATCATGTAAACTGAGATTAGGAAAAGTCAGCCGAGGGCATCAAGCATATGGGGGGGGGGAAAGAGTGGGGGAGGGAAGAGAGGGAGGGGGGAGATGGCAAATGCCAGAATTGTGCGTGCCCTGGCGAATTCCCGGATGGCCTAAAAGAACGCAGGGAGGCCATGGGGGAAAAATGGCACATGGCCCGGGCACTCAGGGGCAAGCCAGGCACCAGGTCACAGTTGCGACCCCAAGTTATCCCGGAAAAGCCAAATAAACAAAAAGTGGAGGGTGGGACGACAAACAAAACAAAACAACAACAAAAAAAGTCTCAATCCAGGAGAGTCTCAGTCCAGGAAATGGGGTGAGGCACTTCAGCCCATATCCATCAATGGGATCAGGACCACATCAGGTAGCTCTCTGCAATGCGATCCGGGTGTTTCGGTCTCACTGGACACAGAAGCGGCATCCCTCCATGAAATGGGGCCAGCAGCGCAGCCGATCACGGATTCTCCATTGAAGGTGTATCGGGCACTCCGCCACCAGGTCTCCCGATCACTCATCCCTACGTCTCCGCTGAGCAGAGGCTTGCGAAGTCCCGCTTTAAACAGTAGAGGTCTCCAAGGGGAAGTCAGCACAGCCGGTCCTTCTACAATAGTCGGCTCCCGGGTCCTGCTGAACGCCACCTCCACTCCAGAACTCCAGTCCAGGGTCACCTCTGGGGCCAGAGCTCTAGACTCGGCACCACACCTTGATGACCGACCTCCTCAGCTTTCTCCATAGCCATGAGGCCGGGCTCAGCGAGGCCTAGGGGCGACGTAACTTCATCCACAGCCACCTTCAGAATCGTCTCCTCTCTGCATTCCCGCAACGCTGCCATCATCTGGCGCCAGACGCCTTTAGTCGGCGGGGCATTGTCATCTTCCTCCAGCAGCAGTCTCAGGCAGGCATCCTGGCCAGAGATAGCAGTCCCTGCACCCCGGGGGGAGGAACCTCCTCACCGCCCATCTGTTGATCCTCCCGCCTCTCTCACCAGTCGGTCAGTCGAGATGGCTGGGAGACGTGGGCACACCTTCTCCACAGTCTCCGACTTAGTGCCTAGCCGCAATCCAGTGAAGCAGGGGGACATCTGGACACGAGCTGTAGGGTGCAAAATGGCCGCCGGCCGCATGCCAGAGTCAGCCAGCAACTCCCAGGTAAGTCTCTGGTCTGGGGGGGGACCCCAGACTGCTCAGTACCGTTGGCTAGCCCTTCAAGAATTTCCAGGGGTGTGATCTGCAAAATAAAGTCTTCAATTGCCCCTGAAAGTGTGAACATGAAGCGGAGCTCCCTCAGAGAACGTCCGCTCCTGTCGACAGCTGGTCACACCCCCCCTTTAGGTATTTTATACCTCAAATGGTGATGTGTTCTGCAGTCGTTTATGAATTTTACCGAGATATGGACTTTATATGAACATATTGGACATTTTTAGTTCAGGCATCGGGAGTTTGGACACATGTGCAAGGGAGCATAGAGATGGAGAGATGTCGTGAGTTCCACGCATGTGCGGAAGTCGGATGGTGGACCGGATGTACGTCATAATTTTGAGCCAAACAACAAACGCCATGTGGACAGAATCTGGAAGCAGGAGTCAAAAAGCCGCAGTTGCTTTGAACTTGAGGACACTTTCATGCTTGAGAAAGTTGTTATATACAACAAAACGCATCGGATGTGTGCCCACTTTTCATTTTAATCTGTTTATATTGATAAAAGCCCATATTTGCAATATACTATTACAGAGGAGTGTGATGTTTCCATGCATCCTGGATTACTGGGATGTTGTACCCGAATTTGGTGTGAGCCCTGGGTCTACAAATTGCCTGCAGCTATTGGATCTACTCCATGGAGTGACGGTGCAACTGCTGACCGCAGAGGATTGAGCCGAGGAGTGGTAACAATTGTGACACCTCTATTGATTTTGGTATGCCTGATATTTCTTAACTTCTAGTGAGTGTGATTCAAAGGGGGCCAGTCTTTGGTTTTCATTATCTCTGATATTTTACGCTATGATGTTCCCATTTACATTGTCTGTCTTGATACACTCCACGTCTTTATACTAAATGTGAAAGCCCCTGCACCTATCTAATGTAATTTGTGTACATATGCATATTGCATTGCATGCTCTGCACATATTGCGCATTGCTGGGAACTTGGATACTTCTGTTAGCAAGTTCAATTGCAGCTACGCAGAATAATGAATCAGTGCCGCGCATGCACACACAAAACCAACCCATCGACTCCTGTCTCCCAGAATGCTTGCTGATGCGAGTGTGGGAGACAGGATCATGCCAGCATGGTGACCAATTTGTTGACCAGCAAGCAGGATATTCAAATCACATCTTATTGTAGAGTGTATCTTTGACCTTCTGTTTCATAATTTTCTGTCTCTGTTATTGCTTTTGAAATCATCAAGATTAATACTTCAGTCCATTTGACAACAACAATCCTTTCTGAATGGAATCGTCATTTACCAATTATAATGATGCAGTAATTAACCATTTAATGCCCGCCTCCATTCCCAGTGACCGGTTTCCATCATTGGCTGCAGCGGGACAGTCCCCCTGCAGCCAATGATGGTGATCAGCCCGCTGGAAGGTGGGCCTGAGAAGGGCCGGAAAGTTGTGGGGCGTGTAATGCCATTGTAGGGCATTTAAGCCCGCCTGCTGCCCGCAAGGGCACTGGCGTTAAGATCGATGAAACGGATTGATTATCAATATACATAGTTCCAATTTATTTTAAGATATTTCCTTTCTTCAAATATTTGAATATATACAAGAGATAGGGGAAGAAAATGAATGCAACTGTAAGCAATCATAACCTATCTTTCTTTTCCAAGTCATTCAACATTTTATTTAATATGTTTCTACCTTTGTGGCCCTACTGACCTATTAATGACTATGCTTGTATCTCGTGTTTCCAGCTTAGTAGGAGTCCTACTCACCATGTTTAGCTGTCTAGTCTGTAATATACTTTAATGTTCCCCTAATGGACAGTTAGCAAGCTTCCTTACAAAGCCTTCACTTCTTTTTCTTGTGTACCCCAGTTAATTACAGTTTAATTCAAACGGTTTAGTTTACCATTGCTGACATTGTCACTGATATTTCTAGTAACAAATTCTTTTAGATGCAATTTAAATCAGTATAGTCTAACATTCAGTCCTTTAAAAAGTCCCAATTGGCCATAATTTAAAGATTCCCCTGGTTTTTCACTTATGATTGTGATAAAGCCTGGACGTCGAAGGCGAAGATGAGTTTAATCTCTATCTGCACTTGTATCTTGTTTTAGTGTCATAATTACTCTCAGAAGCATCTTTGTGTAGCAAGTTATTAATTGGTTAATGAAATGCAACCGTCTGTATAATAATTAATAACAATCGTATTTATTTATAAACTGTTGGCAGAAGTTAATTATTTAGGTCTCCTTTCCTTGAGGTACAGCTATTACATCCAGTTAACTACCAGTAATACAGAATTTATTTCCAATACTTAATAGGTAATATAATGAAAGAGGGTGAAAAGATGTCAAAGAGCATTCAAGTGCATACGCGCATCACGTGTCCTTAAAATTACCGTTCTGTTGCAGGCAATGTATGATGCACCATCATTATCACTCACCAGCCTTACACATTGTTTCATGAAAAGCATATACCGTTACACTGCAGTGAGGAGCGCTGGTGGTCTTTTGGGAACCTGCATCAGTGGCGGAACTTCCAGGGTCGCAGCGGTCGCACTTGCGACTGGGCCCTCGCATCCCGCCACTTATTTTTTAGGCCTGGCTGCCGGTTGGAGAATCGAAGATAGGGCCTGGCGGTCCTCTCTGACATCTGAGAGGGCTTGCCAGACGGCCGGAGGCCTCCTCTGATGACTTCAGAGAGGGCGCACCGGATGTCTGTCGCCCATGCCTGCCCCGGTATCCGGCTGCGCTCTGCCTGCCTCCTACCAAGAGGATCCCTCTATCTGCCGCCACTGAGATCTGTTTGATATCTGGGTATACATATATCTTCTGGGGTCTGGAATCTGGGTACACATGTATTTGGGGGTCTGATATCTGGGGTCTGACATCTGCGTATACATGTATCTGGAGTCTGATATTTTGGTATACATGTATCTGGAGGTCTGATATTTGGGTATAGATGTATCGGGGGTCTGAAATCTGGAGTCAGATATCTGGGTATACATGTTTCTAGGGCCTGGGTCTGATGTCTGGGTATACATCAGAATCCATGAAGGGTCCCCCCTGCCTGCTGTGCGGAGGGTGAGCCATGAAGATGTGGAGCGTACTGGTATGTGCCACTGACTTCATTGGCCTGCCTCAACCCCTTCCCACAGCAGGCAGGGGGGACCCTTCATGGATTCTGGACACTGAGGCCTTGAGGTTTCTAGTCACGTCTCTGCCCTGTATCTCTAATCTTTACACCGCACAAGGTCAAGTGAGTTGTCATTGGAATGGTCAGAGGCTGGCCTTTCCAGTGATACAAACATGACCATGTAAAATCTTTTTTTATTTATTTTTTGTTCCAAAGCAATGGCATTGTCCATTTGTCACATATAAAATGAGCAATACCACTGCCATTACTCACCTCCTGGTTTCCCACGCTGGGAACAGGTCCAGTGTTGGTTTTTTTTCAGGTTTGGTTAAAAATTTTCTCAGAAGAGTGCAGTAACAGATTTCCATTTCTTTTTTTTTTAAATTTAACAAGAGTACCCTATAGAATATATAAGCACTTAGATTTGGATGACAAAATGTGGAAAAAATAATTTAAAATCTGAATGCCAATTTAGGTTTTTTTAACTTTTTTGTTATAGCATTCTGACGGGATATGACATATACACTATCAGGGTTATTCAAAGAGAATCGAAAAGTCACCGCATGTTCGGTGACTTTTCATTCTCTTCAATTCGGGCCGATTCGGCAATCCCATTTCGGCGACCCTACGGTGTATCTAGCGAGCACCACAGGGCCGTCGAAGCGCAGGGAAAAGCTGCCGCTAACCTGCCGAACACTCACCGCAAAAACCCGGCAAATGAACGCAGAAACCCGCAAAAACATCTGGATTAACCCGCCGAAGACGCTGGAAAAACCCGAGCAGGAGCCCATCACACGCAGCAAAGTCGCTGGAAAAAGTTGACACCGCAGACGAGTGAAGTGAATAAATTAGAAAAACGGTTTGCTTGAATGTTTGAAAAGTGAAACGCTGTTTGCAAAGAAACTACTGAGCGAAAATGTCTGAAATTTACATATGAGGTCAAATGAATGATAATAAAAAGGGCTGTTACAGAAAAAATAAGTAAACTTTAAAAAAAATTTAAAAAATCGGACTTTTTAAAAAAAAAAAATCCAGAAAAATGCTTAAAATATCCAAAAAAATCTATAGATAAAGAGACTCTTTACTGCAGAATATTATAATCAATGGTTTATTAGATTTTGAATTAAAACAGGAATATTTTTAACATTGAAGCCTATGGGATTCTCCTGAATAAACCTGTCGAATGAAACCACCGAATGGCAGGGCATTAGGGGAACCTTTCACTGCTGGTTTGTGTTCTCTGAATAGCTCAGCATGGAAGGACTGTGCTCTTCTTTGCTGCCAAGGCTGGGGTCAGACGAGTGCACTGATTAAGCACAGTAACGGATGCACTTTATAACAGATGATATTGTGGTTACATTGTATCAGTTAGCTTTGACTGATGTTGAGAAAAAGAAAAAAAAAGCTGTATGCAGGGGTTTCTCTACGTTCATGTAGCTTTTTCACGTCAATGCCATTTTGGCATCCGTTGCAACATGCGTGGCCCGCGCGTGAAAAAGTGCGCACATGCTTTGTGTGTTGTTCTCTAATGACAGCAAACAGTGCAGTCAGACGGACGCGAAAAGTGCGCTCGTCTGACCCCAGTCTTACACGTGGCCACATCTTACTACTTTGGAGAGGTGAGGCTGCGATTGATAACAGAAGAGAATAACAGTGCAGAGACTGTGAGTAAGAGCAGAGATGAGAGGCCAACGCACTCTAGGTGGGGGGCTGAGTTACTGCACTATGTGCCTCTGGGTTGTACTTGCCCTCTAGGCCAAAAGATGCCAGTCAGCCCCTGGTAACGACACATTGGGCAAGAAGAAGGGGGCAGAGGCACACCCAACTCTTCTGTTTCAGGTAGGGATGTGCATGACTTTTATTTTTTTTGTTTAGGTTTTTTTTAGGTTTAGGTTTTTTTTCCCGGGTCATTTCAGACAGTTTTTGTTTCGGTTCGGTGCGGATCGATTCAGTGATTCGGATCGATTCGGTGATTCGGTGATTCTTTTCGGTGATTTTTTTGGGTGAAATTTTAGGTTTGCTAACTTTTTTAAAGAAACAAGGCTTTTTAACCAATAGTTTTCAATGCAGCATATGAATCCACACATTGCTGGGAAGTGCCTCTCTGCACTATATTTAACCACTTCGCTGCGGAAGCGTTGGCTGCGGAGGACGCGCTGAGCGCGTCTTCCCTTTGCAGCCAGCAATCGGCCGGATTCCGGGTGATCGCTGTGCCCCGGCACTCCGAGACCACCGTGGGGACAATAGATGTCATCGTGGCGGCGCAATTACATCTATTTCAGGCCCCCCCCCCCGCGAGTGCGGGGAAGGTGCCTGAAAGGGAGGGGGGAGGTCATTCGGACCTCTCTCCCTCCCGACCAGAGTTTGAAGTCAGGCACCGTTTGGAAGGGCACAGCCTGACCTTCCAAACGGTACCTGGCATTAACCCCTTGGGCCGGATCACAATTCGGCGCCAAATAGCGCCGGATCGTGATCCTCTCCCGGGGCTCGCCGACATCTTGGATGTCGGCCAAGCTTCCCTGAACTCCCCCTGACGGCTGGCATGGTAAAAGTTGTAAAAAAAATAAAATAAAATAAATAAAATATTTTAAAAAAAATTATAAAAAAAATAAAATAAACAAGTTTTTTTTTTTATTTGTTTTCTTAATGCAGCAATATTGTTCCCATTTAATTTATAATGTGAACAATGATGCTGCACTGAAATGCCTCACCAGCGAAAGGGTTAATGCAGCATATGAATCTGCACACTGCGGAGAAGCGCCTCACTGCAGTATAATTAATGCGACATATGAATCCACACACTGCTATGAAGCACCTCTCTGCAGTATAATTAATGCAGCATAAGAATCAGCACACTGCGGGGCAGCACCTCTCTTCAGTATAATTAATGCAGCATATGAATCCACACACTGCTGGGAAGCACCTCTCTGCACAGTTTAATTAATGCAACATATGAATCCGCACACTGCGTGGCAGCACCTCTCTGCAGTATAATTAATGCAGCATATGAATCCGCACACTGCGGGGCAGCACCTCTCTGCAGTATATTTAATTAATGCAGCATATGAATCCACACACTGCTGGGAAGCGCCTCTCTGCAGTATAATTAATGAAGCCTATGAATCCACACACTGCTTAGGAAGTGCCTCTCTGCAGTATAATTAATGCAGCATAAGAATCAGCACACTGCGGGGCAGCACCTCTCTTCAGTATAATTAATGCAGCATATGAATCCACACACTGCTGGGAAGCACCTCTCTGCACAGTATAATTAATGCAACATATGAATCCGCACACTGCGTGGCAGCACCTCTTTGCAGTATAATTAATGCAGCATATGAATCCGCACACTTCGGGGCAGCACCTCTCTGCAGTATATTTAATTAATGCAGCATATGAATCCACACACTGCTGGGAAGCGCCTCTCTGCAGTATAATTAATGAAGCCTATGAATCCACACACTGCTTAGGAAGTGCCTCTCTGCAGTATAATTAATGCAGCATATGAATTCGCACACTGCGGGGCAGCACCTCTCTGCAGTATAATTAATGCAGCATATGAATCCACGCACTGCTGGGAACTTCCCAGCAGTGTGTGGATTCATATGCTGCATTATTGATAACTCAAAAAAATGAAAAACTAACTGATCCGAAAAATGAATTGATCCGAATCACTGAAATCGATCTGCAGAGATGCGCTTCCCCGCAGTGTGTGGATTCATATTCTGCATTAATTATACTGCAGAGAGGCGCTTCCCAGCAGTGTGTGGATTCATATGCTGCATTGAAACCTATGGGTTAATAAGCCTTGTTTCTTTAAAAAAAAAAAGTTAGGAAACCTAAAATTTCACCCAAAAATTACCTAAAAAATCCTAAAAAAATGAGTAAAGAAAGTTTCATTCCATTGATAGTAATCTACTTCCCAGTCTTAAATAAGCAATAAAAAATGAAATAACTCATAAAAAACGAAAAACTAACTGAACCGAACAACCCGTATCGATCCGATTCACGAATGGATCCGAATCCATTTTTCCATGAAATAAAGGTTAAGAATAAAAACAAAAAATTCCTTCAAATATCGTGCCTAGGAAGTCCCCATAACCTGCCCGTGAAGTGTAGGATGTATAGAAACATTTAAATGTTGTATAGTGCCCTAGCTCACACATGGATATATTTGCCCCAGGCTCACACATGGATATATAGTGCCCCAGCTCACACATGGATATATACTGCCCCAGCTCACACATGGATATATAGTGCCCCAGGCTCACACATGGATATATACTGCCCCAGCTCACACATGGATATATAATGCCCCAGATCACACATGAATATATACTGCCCCAGCTCACACATAGAAACATAGAAACAAACAGGGTTATCCAAAGAGATTCGAAAAGTCACTGCACGTTCGGTGACTTTTCGTTCTCTTCAATTCGGTTCCTTTTGCCGATTGCATTTCGGTGACCCTGCGGTGTATTCAGCAAACACCACAGGGTCCCGAATTGCAGGGAAAAGCTGCCGCAAACCTGACGAAAACTAACCGAATGCACGCTGAAAACAAGCAAAAATCTGGATTAACCTTTGAAGAAGCCGAACAGGAGCCGAACAGGAGCCGAATCACACAGAGCCGAAGCAGCTGTGACGTAGAGGAGGCAGTGAATAAATTAGAAAAACCATTTGTATGAATCTGGGAAAAAGAAACGCTGTTTGCAAAGAAACTACTGAGCGAAAATGTCTGAAATTTTCACAGGAGGTCCAGGGAATGATAATAAAGAGGGCTGTTACAAAAAAATAAGTAAACTGAAAAAAATCTAAAAAAAAATCGGACTTTTAAAAAAAAAATAAAAAATCTGAAAAATGCTTAAAGTATCCTAAAAATCTATAAATAAAGAGACTCTTTGCTGCAGAATTTATAATGAACGGTTTATTAGATATTGAATTAAAACGGGAATATTTTTAACATTGAAGCCTATGGGATTCTCCTGAATAAATTTGCCGAATTAAACCACCGAATGGCAGGGCATTAGGGGAACCTTTCACTGCTGGTTTGTGTCTCTGATAGCCGAAGCAGTGCTTCTCTATGGGGATTTCACTGCCCTCGAACAGGCACCGAACAGGCACCGGATGTTCAGGCAATTCGCCAGGATTTGGCGAATTGCCTGCTCTCTGGATAGCCGAATGGCCAGGAAAGGTAACCGAACGCTGATTTTCAGCGTTCGGTTACCTTTCTCAAGCAATTCGGATCTCTTTGGATAACCCTGATAGAAAAATGTCAGCAGATAAGAACCTTTCGGCCCATCTAGTCTGCCCAATTACATGGATACTTTATCTGGATTTATCTTTTGTTTAGGATAGCCTTATGCCTATCCCATGCTTGCTTAAATTCAATTACTGTTTTGGCCTCTACCACTTCTACTGGAAGACTGTTTCATGTATCCACCACCCTCTCAGTAAAATAATGCTTCCTGATGTTACTTTTAAACCTTTGCCCCTCTAATCTAAGACTATGTCCTCTTGTTTTGCTATTTTGTTTCCTTTTAAATATACTCCCTTCCTCTACCTTGTGGATTCCCTTTACGTATTTAAATGTTTCTATCATATCTCCTCTGTCTCGTCTTTTTTCCAAGCTGTACATGTTAAGATCATTAAGCCTTTCTTGGTAACTTTTCTCCTTCAAGCCGTACACCATTTTAGTAGCCCTTCTCTGAACTCTCTCTAAGATGTCTATATCCTTCTGGAGATACGGTCTCCAGTACTGCACACAGTACTCCAAGTGAGGTCTCACCAGTGCTCTGTACAGTGGCATGAGCACTTCCCTTTTCCTACTGCTAATACCTCTCCCTACACAACCAAGCATTCTGCTAGCATTTCCTGCTGCTCTATTACATTGACTACTTACCCTTAGATCCTGGATATATAGTGCCCCAGCTCACACATGGATATATACTGCCCCAGCTCACACATGGGTATATTGGCCCCAGCTCACACATGGATATACTGCCCCAGCTCACACATGGATATACTGCCCCAGCTCACACATGGGTATATTGCCCCAGCTCACACATGGATATATTTGCCCTCATGGATATATTTGCCCCAGGCTCACACATGGATATATTTCCCCAGGCTCACTCATGGATAGATTGCCCCAGGCTCACTCATGGATATATTTGCCCCAGGCTCACTCATGGATATATTTGCTCCAGGCTCACAAAGGATAGATTGCCCCAGGCTCACACATGGATAGATTGCCCCAGGCTCATACATGGATAGATTGCCCCAGGCTCACACATAGATATATACTGCCCCAGGCTCACACATGGATATATATTGCCCCAGCTCACACATGGATATATTCTGCCCCAGCTCACACATGGATATATACTGCCCCAGCTCACACATGGATATATAGTGCCCCAGCTCACACATGGATATATTTGCCCCAGGCTCACACATGGATATATAGTGCCCCAGGCTCACACATGGATATATACTGCCCCAGGCTCACACATGGATATATACTGCCCCAGCTCACACATGGATATATTCTGCCCCAGCTCACACATGGATATATACTGCCCCAGCTCACACATGGATATATAGTGCCCCAGGCTCACATGTAGATATATAGTGCCCCAGCTCACACATGGATATATACTGCCCCAGCTCACTCATGGATATATTTGCTCCAGACTCACACATGGATAGATTGCCCCAGGCTCACACATGGATAGATATCCCCAGGCTCACACATGGATATATACTGCCCCAGGCTCACACATGGATATATACTGCCCCAGCTCACACATGGGTATAATGCCCCAGCTCACACATGGATATATACTGCCCCAGCTCACATATGGATATATAATGCCCCACCTCACACATGGATATATACTGCCCCAGCTCACACATGGATATACTGCCCCAGCTCATACATGGATATACTGCCCCAGTTCACACATGGATAAATACTGCCCCAGCTCACACATGGGTATATTGCCCCAGCTCACACATGGATATATTTGCCCTCCTGGATAGATTTGCCCTAGGCTCACACATGGATATATTTGCCACAGGCTCACTCATGGATAGATTGCCCCAGGCTCACTCATGGATATATTTGCCCCAGGCTCACACATGGATATATTTGCCCCATGCTCACACATGGATATATCTGCCCAGGCTCACTCATGGATATATTTGCCCCAGGCTCACTCATGGATAGATTGCCCCAGGCTCATCTCTGCCAGGCCCCTCGGAGGGGCGGATCCTGCGACTGCCGCGTTTGTTCCTTCAACGAGCGGCAGCCTGCATGAGTATTTGCCGCTCGCCTGGGACCCACCCTCCAGCCTGCCGCGATCTTGCGAGATCGCGGCATTCAGGTGAACTCCGCGATATCGATCGCGGCAGGCTGTAGGATGGATCTCAGGTGAGCGGCAGACACTCATGCAGGCTGCCGCTCGTTTAAGGAACGAACGCGGCAGCCGCAGGATCTGCCGCTGCACCGACAATACAGCTCCAGATTCGGACTCCGAGAGTCCGATACCGGAGCTGTAAAAAAATTAAGGGTGGCTGGCAAAGAGGTGCCGGTACGGCGTACCGGCGCGTACCGCCTCAAAAAAAACTTTTTATTATTATTTATTAAACGCCAGCACATTCCGCGGCGCTGTACACGGTGCAAAGGGTAAAGACAGGACAATTGTACTATACATACAGGAGAAGGTCAGTATTGCTGCCAGCAGATACAAGTGGACGTGAGGGCCCTATTCCGTGGGAATATACAATCTAGATGGGTGAGGGGATAGAAACAGGAGGGGGCTGCAGTGATGAGGTAATGCAGGGAGAGGTGAGGACAGAGGCGTAACTAGAAACCTCAGGGCCCAGGTGCAGAAACCATGACAGGCGCCCCCCCCCACCCTAGGCAAAACATATTTTGTCCCCCCTTCCGTCAACATGCATTGGTCCTCTCCAGTTCCACAATGTTGACTCCAGACAATCAGTGCCCAATTTTTTCCAGGTCCACCATGACCTCTTCAGACAGTCCATCCCATTTTTAATGTAATGTGCACTATTTGTATCTCACTGAGCTCCACAGCAAAAAAACTCACAGTAATGTGCATTGTATGAACGGGTCATCGTGCTGCACAGCAATAAATCTCACAGTAATGTGCATTGTATGAACGAATCACTGAGCTCCACAGCAATAAATCTCACAGTAATGTGCAGTGTGTATGAGTGTATCACAGAGCTCCACAGCAATAAAACTCAGTAATGTGCGGTGTGTATGAATGTATCACAGAGCTCCACAGCAATAAAACTCAGTAATGTGCAGTGTGTATGAATGTATCACATAGCTCCACAGCAATAAAACTCACAGTAAGGTGCAGTGTGTATCAGTGTAAATCAGGGTTCCACAGCAACAAAGCTCACAGTAATGTGCGGTGTGTATGAGCATATCACAGACCTCCACAGCATTAAAACTCACAGTAATGTGCGGTGTGTATGAGTGTATCACAGAGCTCCACAGCAATAAAACTCACAGCAATGTGCGGAGTGTATGAGCCCATCACAAAGCTCCACAGCATTAAAACTCACAGTAATGTGAGGTGTGTATGAGCGTATCACAGAGCTCCACAGCAATAAAACTCACAGTAATGTGCGGTGTGTATGAGTGTATCACAGAGCTCCACAGCAATAAAACTCACACTCATACACACCACACATTGCTGTATCACCGAGCTCCACAGCAATAAAACTCACAAATAAGTATAAAATAAATTAAAAAAAGAATTATATATACTGTATATTATAGGCAAGCCCCCAGGCCCAGGCAGGTGAGTGTGGGCCCCCCCCCCCGGACTCAAGGGCCCAGGTGCGGTTGCACCCTCTGCACCCCTGGTAGTTACGCCCCTGGGTGAGGACCATTTTTAGGTCTGTCAGATGTCTTGTTACAGAGTCAGGTGGTAGGCTTCCCTAAACAGAAGGGTCTTTAGGGAGCGTTTGACATGTAATAAACTTTCTATATTTATAGAAACTGCACAACCAGATTCAAATAAAGGGTTACTTGAAAATACCACATCAAAAATTGTTCAAAAAACAGATTACATAATTTGCCACCGAGGTTAAAAAAGCACACAATATTTTAAGGTTTATTTAGGGTTCCACACCTAAACATGATATACCTCAAAGATATTCTTTCCAATGACGTATCTTTTGGTTATATAGGCCTTGTAGTAAACAGAGGTAGTGACAAAATGCATCCCTGCCCACACAGTAACATGGCCAGCACTTCTTTGATAGTTGGTTGGTGACATAATCACACCCACCAGAAGCCCCCAACTCACTGGCAGATCCATTGGAAGGAAGCAAAGGGGCATTTGCTTTAATTGAAAAGGCCTATTGACAAAACGCATCTCAGTGTCCTAAATATTATTAAGCACCCGGTTGTGGATATATATCTCCTGTTTTAACTAATAGTTTACATTTTCATATATTTTTTATTATATATTTTTAATTTTATTGTGTTTTGTTTTATATCTTGCCACGTAAGAGTTAATACATTTAAAGTTATTTTACCTATGCTGGCTTCAGCTTCTATTCCAAATCATCCATCATCTGACGACAAGAAAGACATCAAAACACACCAGCCTACCACAGGGGGGACAGAGAAGCAGTGGACGCAACTTCTGAGAGTTGAGCGTTACCATAAAGTCGACAGTAAATGAGCCATAAAAGGGCTCAAAGAAATTGTGCGTAAGGTCCATAGAGACTGTCTATAAGGATCTCTTGTTCTGACGTTGCTGCCCTATGAAATGTCTTTGTTTTTGCCATAGGAATATTGTGGATGTGACCCATTGACCATAAGATTCTGTATATATTGTCCACTGGACCTAGGTGTTCATCTCAGACTGCTAATTTATGTATTCCTTTATATCAGTTACGGTAACGGAAGTGTAGACGTGAATACTGTGTGGGTTTTCTGTATCTTTATAGTATTATGCATATTCCTATAAAAGGAGGTATTCTAGTTAAGCAGTTATTTACTGGTTGGATTGAATAACACTGTGTTATGAAGAAACGAACAGGGGTTTGTCACATACCTCCTAGATATAATTTCTGATCCCTTCACGTAGACGGGCTATCCTACACTGCCGGTCCTTTGAATGGTTGGCATTGGCAATCCTATCTATTTCCAGAAACAGAATGAACCAGAGGTATATGTGAACAGAACAATAGACACCAGGGGTTAATGCCAGGAATGCTTGTGAGCCAGATACCAGGATTGCTTGTGAGCCAGACACACAGGGTTAATACCAGTCAGGTAGTCAGGGGGATGCCAGGGGTTGGTTTGCCAGAATAGAATGTCAGCCAGATGTAAGGAGTTGTTTGCCAGATTGGGGAGTCAGAGGAATGCCAGGGGACAGTTTGCCAGAATAGAACGTCAGTCAGATGCCAAGAGTCGTGCGCCAGATTGGGTAGTAAGAGGAATGCCAAGGGTTAAGAGCCAGGAGACTCATATGCCAAGCCAGAAGTTATACACAGGTGTCAATAGGTAATTTCTATGAATGCACTGAGAGGAGTGAAAATCATGTCAGGGCAATGAACATGTCTTAAGTGTCTGATTTTAAGCCTGGCAGACTCGGTGTCATCACGCCGCGCCCCGTTGGCGACCTCGATATGTGACCCCATCCATCCGATACTTCACTCGGCGGCCAGCCAGCGAGCAGCAAGGAAGAAGCTGCTGGGCTACCAGGATGGCGTGGGATGTGACTGAGTTAATGTGCACCTCCGAGAATATTTTATATGATCTCTGTCAAGTGTCACCTGTGCAACAGGAGGACAGAACCGGTGTGGCAATGTTCTGGTGAGAGTGAGTGTGATGGATACAGCTGGTGTTCTGGCACCCACTCTGACTGTCACTATGAACCAAACAGAAGTCCCTAGCCAAAATTGCTAAAGTGCCCCTCCCAAAAACTGTGTCTGGATAGGCTCTTGCCCCCACTAGACAGAATAATGTATTTACCAGCGAACTGACCCAACAGGTCAGTCACTGTTTATCCGGGAGCGGCAAAAAACAGAGGCCATTTGCCTTTAATAGATCACAAAGAGACACTCCCAAATACCAACTAAAAACAACATATACACAAGAGCATAGTGAGGATAAATTAGAGATATAATATGGACGGAAGAGCAGCTTGTGTTGCAAGGATGTGGTACAGACAAAAATTCAGTAGATGTAAATAACAGGCAGCCTACAAAATAGACTACGTAGCCTGGGGACAGAAATTCCAAAAACTAAATGCACATCCAAAATGCAGAACTATTGGGAGGTATAAGCACACAAATCAACCATCTCACACAATTGCTGCTGTCCCTAATACTTAATCAGATTCTGCTCTTACCCTCACTAATGCTATACAAGACAAACGGCATTAAAACCAAAAGATTTAGACACTCAGCTCGACATATGTTTTGCCGGTGACAACCGGCTTCATCTGGAGCGAAAATTGAATAGCTTGGAATGGGTGTTCACCTCCCTCCTTAAAAGATATTACATCTACTTAAATTAACCAATGAAAAAGAACCTCCACAATTGATGAGGTGTGTCATGTGAAAACATAAGTATTTGCAGCTGATGCCCACAGCTCTAGGCTATGATGGATTAGCTAAATGTAATCATGATGCCTTATCACGTGTCATTGTGAAGCCAATGAATAAACGAGAATGATGTTATATACGTAAACAAAAAGAAGAAAAACTGCTAAGCATTAATATGTGAATCAATATAGTTAATAGCGTTCATACATCGTAAAATGCCGAGCGACAAACATCACATGAATGCGATATGGAGATAATAATGATCGATATTGTACGATATGAGGAGTGTATAAGGAACGCCGCTTTGTCGCAACCCAATTGCAAAACACAAAGGATACACAGGATATGTTGTGCCGATAGGTTGCAATGTGTCCAATCCAATGAATCGGATACCACGTGGTATAATTCCACCTATGAAATACACGTGTTTACCAAAAAGATTAACCAATGACCAGTGTACTCAAGATCGTAAAAACACATGATAATATTCCTAGAAGATGAGCCGACAAAGGATTTGGGTTAGTACCGGATACATTTAGTATGTCGGTAAACACTTCAACTTGGTGTCCGTTGTCAAAAGCACGGCGTTAATGGCGACAGCAGGATCTTAATTTAACACACCAACTACAATCGAGTAATCCTGAAGGAGCCGTGTATGTAAATATAGACTAAAATCAAAGGATGGCTTTGATCAGTGGAATAACATACTGAAACAGCAGAATAATAGCTGCCTGAATGTTCATGAATAGGGTATGAACGGTAAAGTACCTACAGAACGACATATCTTATTTGTATAGTTGGTATACACATATTGCCAGCCTGCTGAGACTGAACTGAAAATGATCCGATGCTAATATCAATAGCATTGAGTTATACCCAATTAACTTGATAAATAATGAGTATACTACCATATGTCCTTATTAACCCCTTGACAAAATGAAGGTGCTTTGGTTTAACACCATTGAATTATGATATACACTTATCCTCTAAATAGAATATCATGAGGTACAATTCCGCCTACAGGTTGCTTTTATTATCGAAGGATTAAGCGATGACCAACATATCGGGAACATCGAATTTGTGCCCAACGGAAAATTGGCAAAAATACTGATCACAAAAAGGGTCAAACTCACACATTCATGACTAGGATGCCATATCGCTGAAACAACAGTGTATGGTAGAGGTAAAATCGATGGATAGATAAAGTGATAGGTAACACTACTGAACTGGCAGAATGAATGTTTCTAACCGAATAATCATGGAATCAAATATACCTGATGGAATGCATAAACTGTCTAATGTACTGATTATACTGGTGATCTACAATTAATGCCTACTCACTTGAAAAGATTATATAAATTGCAAATCATTAAACCACTGAATAAAGGATGGCCACACAATGAAAAAGAGCGCCCTATTTTGTTGTGTATATGTCGTTGTCATATTTACAGGTTTAGTCCTGCCTCAGGAGTGTTATCTCATGTTTCTTCTTGAGATAAGTGATTGTTGACCAAGGTATGGTTCTTTGGTCTTTTTGTTTGTTTTTTTTTGCCCCCACTAGAGCAAGTATATTACCTGCCATGTCACCTGGGATAAAAAGCAGTGATTGGCATGGAAAACAGAAGTTATCCTGCAGGACGATAGCATGATGCCAGTGTCTGCATTCTAAAGTGAAAGTGGCCAATGTCATTGTCATGGTAATCACATTGAACTGGGGGGAACCTGGACCAAAGATAGCTTTTGTGAGTTGTGGGAATATGAGTTCTGGTGGGATAGACTCCTCATATTGTTTCCCAGCCCTCTACTATGTCCAAGTCTCCCCGTGCCTATAAGGGTACGGGTATCTGTGTTTATGTGTTAACATTGTTATTGTCTATGTTTATAGGTTATTGTTATTATTACTAATATCATTACTGTGTGTGTGTTTGACCACAGTCCATTTGAATCACAACCCCCTCCCTCCTGTAATAGAATACATGTAACTGTAACAGCTTTGAGTGGTCATTGTTTGCACACAAACATTGCCACTCTATTAGTCTATCAGACTGTTTTGTATTCGTGCGTTTACTGTTATCCATTATCTAACTTTATTGTGAATATAATTCTTATTACAGATTTTTCACAAATTACATGTGCTATTTGTATGGACGAAAGAAACTGAACATGCAGGCCCACATGTAGGATATGGGAAAACAATACGATTTAGGGCCTTAGAGACAAAAACGTGTGAAAACTGGATGGGCAGGTCTGCAATACAGCATTTCAAATAGAGTACTTGTGTGTGCCCTCGTAAAATCAAGAACGCAGTGTCCTTTCCAATCCTAACATAACTATCAATTCAAAAGGCACAATAAAGAGGCCATATTGGATATAATACTCACAAATAGAGGTTTGGTATCAGACATTGTTGTAGGTGAAAATTTGGGAACTAGTGATCACCAGTCAGTGTGGTTTAATATAACAACAGGGATGGAGCCGCACCACACAAAAACACAAGTTTTAGACCTTAAAAAAACAGATTTTTCTAAAATGAGATTTTGTGTGAATGAGTCATTATCAGACTGGAGGAGTTTAAAGGGAGTCCAGGAGAAATGGGAGTATTTAAAGGAGGCATTATTGAAGGCCACAGGCAATTGCATTCGGCTTGTTAGCAAAAACAAAAAAGGGAAGAAACCACTGTGGTACTCTACAGAAGTGGCCAAAATAGTGAAGAACAAAAAGATAGCATTCAATAATTATAAAAAAACTCAGAGTGAAGAAGATAGGCAAACCTATAAGATTAGGCAGAAAGAGGCAAAGCAATTTATAAGAGCTTCCAAAGCACACGCAGAAGAGAAAATTGCTCAGTCAGTAAAAAAGGGGGACAAAACATAAATGAGAAAAGAAAAGTAAAACAAGGATTAGTTAGATTAAAAACAAAGGAAGGAAGGTATGTAGAAGAGGATAAAAGTCTCGCTGACTGCCTCAATGAATATTTTTGTTCAGTCTTTGCAGAAGAAAAAGAAGGAAAGGGACCTCAGTTAGGAGGAAACACTAAAGAGACATTTACATATGAGTTTACAGAGGAGGAGGTTCTACGGCAGCTGTCTAAAGTAAAGATAAATAAGTCAATGGGGCCTGATGGGATACACCCTAAATTATTAAAAGAGCTCAGTGGTGTAATAGCAAAACCGTTAACAGATTTATTTAACCAATCCTTGTTAACGGGAGTCGTCCCAGAAGACTGGAAATTAGCAAATGTTGTGCCCATTTACAAGGGTAGTAGGGAGGAATCGGGGAACTATAGGCCAGTTAGTCTTACGTCAGTAGTGGGGAAATGAATGGAAACCATGTTAAAGGAAAGGATTGTTGCACATCTAAAAACACATAGATTACAGGATCAGAAACAAAATGGGTTTACCTCAGGGAGATCATGCCAAACTAATCTTATTGACTTTTTTGATTGGATAACAAAAATAATAGACAAAGGTGGTGCAGTAGACATTGCTTATTTAGATTTAAGTAAGGCTTTTGATACTGTTCCACATAGAAGGCTTATCAATAAATTGCAATCTTTGATCTTGGATTCCATTATTATTGAATGGATTAGGCAGTGGCTGAGTGACAGGCAACAGAGGGTTGTGGTAAATGGAGTTTATTCGGCGCAAGGTCTTGTTACCAGTGGGGTACCTCAGGGGTCAGTACTTGGACCCATTCTCTTTAAGATTTTTATTAGTGATATTGCAGAAGGTATTAATGGTAAAGTATGTCTTTTTGCTGATGACACAAAGATTTGCAACAGGGTTGACGTTCCTGTAGGGATCAGCCAAATGACAAATGATTTAGGTAAACTAAATAAACGGTCGGAGCTGTGGCAATTGAGTTTTAATGTGGATAATTGCAAGATAATGCACCTGGGGCGTAAAAACTCAAGGGCTGAATATAGAATATTTGATACAGTCCTAACTTCAACATCTGAGGAAAGGGTTTTAGGGGTTATTATTATTGCAGAGGTTCTAAGGGTAAGTAGTCAATGTAATAGAGCAGCAGGAAATGCTGGCAGAATGCTTGGATGTGTAGGGAGAGGTATTAGCAGTAGGAAAAGGGAAGTGCTCATGCCACTGTACAGAGCACTGGTGAGACCTCACTTGGAGTACTGTGTGCAGTACTGGAGACCGTATCTCCAGAAGGATATAGACATCTTAGAGAGAGTTCAGAGAAGGGCTACTAAAATGGTGTACGGCTTGAAGGAGAAAAGTTACCAGGAAAGGCTTAATGATCTTAACATGTATAGCTTGGAAAAAAGATGAGACAGAGGAGATACGATAGAAACATTTAAATACGTAAAGGGAATCCACAAGGTAGAGGAAGGGAGTATATTTAAAAGGAAACAAAGTAGCAAAACAAGAGGACATAGTCTTAGATTAGAGGGGCAAAGGTTTAAAAGTAACATCAGGAAGCATTATTTTACTGAGAGGGTGGTGGATACATGGAACAGCCTTCCAGTAGAAGTGGTAGACGTCAAAACAGTGATTGAATTTAAGCAGGCATGGGAAAGGCATAAGGCTATCCTAAACAAAAGATAAATCCAGGTAAAGTATCCATGTAATTAGGCAGACTAGATGGGCCGAAAGGTACTTATCTGCCAACATTTTCTATGTTTCTATGTTTAATAAGGAAACCGCGTAACCACAATATTCATATATAGAGTCATTCTACAGTGAACAGGAGGGGGGCGAGTCTCATAACTAGGATGTACTGAGATAAACGATGTGCAAGTGGCTGTTAGCTACCCCATCTCTGCAGACACCCTAAGTCTTACGTAAGTGGTGTATCTATTACTTTATGCATGTTGGGGCTGTGGCAGCTCATCTACAAGGACGGCCTAAACGTAGTAGTAGGGGGTTACCAGTAAACACCTGGACCAAATAGCAAGATACTGGGTCATCCTGTCATCACGGTGAAAAGAAATTGCTCAAGCATGTGTAGTTTTTCCATTATGGATAACCAGAAGGTAAGTGGCGGGGCTTCAATGTGTTTCCAGAAACGTGGACTAAGGCTTTCTGCTGTGTTCAAAATTCAGATCAGCAGGGACCTTTTGTAAGTGGTAATGCAGTACTCAGTAAGGTGTAACAGCATAAACATCAGTTTGCAGTCAGGTGGGGGGCTCTGTAAAGTTGCACATGATTGTGTGTATTCTGGTCCAGTATGGAGAAATTAAGAAGCATCCCACCATATGTGTATTATGGTCCCCAACTCTGAGTTACAAGGTCAGGACACCAGGGGGAGTCAGAGGGTAGAACATGTGCAATGTTACTGGGTGAAACAGACTCAGCAATCACTGGGGCAGTTGGAGGAGCCTGGGGGCTAGCCTCCTTCCTACTGACTATGGGCCAAGGTGCTACCTGGGGTTTGCCAAATGGATTGCCCAGGGAATACAGGATTTATGTTGAACTGTGTCTTGGCATCCTGATGGCCACACCTCACTTATTATGGACATGTTTTCCATCATGGGTACAGCACACTCCAATCTCTGTCAAAGTCTCTGGATTTGGAGAGATTGGAGTGCGCCATACCCATTTTTTTAAAATTTATTGGGATTATACGGTCTGAATATCTGGTTTCATTGGGGAAACCACCAAGAGGGGACATAGCGACGTCGTAAGGTATCGTGAGGGGATTGTTGTTTTGGTGTGACGCTTCACTTTTTGTTTTCCATCATTTAGACTGATGAGGGGGATTTCTCTAGCAGCCAGATTAAGATAAAGGTTGCTCAGTGACTGTGTAAACTGTCCATTGGTTGAATGTCCCTTTTTTTGTCCTGTTTTTGGATTTGTTGCTCTGATCTGTGTTGTATTCATGAAGGGGGTTGTCCCTTAACTGTATATATGTATGTCTGTTTGAGTAAACAGTGAGTTCTGCTGCTGTTACTCTGAACACTGGTCTTGCCTAGTGCTTTGGGGTAAATCTTTATTATTTTGGGAGTTTGTGTTCCTGCCTTAAATGTACTGGTTCTGCCAAACTAGGGAGGTTGGGCTGAGGATCCTGGATTTAGAATTTTCAGCTTGGAGAAAGTGAGAGTCTAACAGAGGCACACAGTCGGGGTGCCAGGCAGTCCGTCACACTGGGGTATGGTACATCAGTGTGAGAACTTTATATGCATTAACTTGAGCTCTACTGGACACAGAGCAGTGGTGGTTGAGGTCTCATATCTTTTTTCACTGAAAATAAGACAAGGCAAGTTCTTGCATTGATACCTATTTGCCAATGAACAGGGTCTAGAGGTCTCTCTCTGGAGCATAGTGTAAATCAGAGATACTGTGAGGTATGGGGTCAGGGTGCACACATACACTCAAAAACAGTCAATGGTCTTTTAACAAATGTTTTTGAGGGATTTACTGTGTATAGTGGCAATGTTGGAGACATTTGAATTGGTGATGAAATAATATAACCCTGATGCAAGCATCAGGCTCCATAAGGGCCGAACACCTGCTGGGCCCACCATATGGCTAATCCTTGGACTCTCCTCTCACAAAACGTAGTACACATTGAATGCATGGAACCTAGGACTGCTGTGCCATATGTCACCCATGTGAAAAGGGAAATTTGTGAGAGGTGTGAACCTTGTGATTTTGGTAGCCACAGTAGAGTATAGAGAGGGACCCCCACCACTTCCTGGTCCATGTCCTTTCACAGTTTAAGCACTTCCTTTTTCTCCCATTCCATCACCCTTAAAAGATGGCAAGTCTGATGATATAAAGGAAAATCTGGCCCCGCCATCCCTCCTTGCAACTTGGGCTTAGTCATCATGGTGTGGAATCACAGGCGGGACCTTTTACCTCTCCATATATATCTCATGAGACAAGCTCGGTGAGTGACAAAGAACGACAGACGCAGGGAGATTGGTATAGTTTGGAAAAGGTAGAGCCACCGAGGCAGCAGGTTTATTTTGATGACTGCGACTTTCCCAAACCATGATATATCGGCATGGTCCCATGCCTTCAGATTCCTTTGAAAAAAAAAAGCAGACAGGATGGGGCAAAATTTTGATGGTACTTAGGTATATGGCTCTCTGTTAATCACATGCATAAGTATTTGAGTTTAGTGTTTGACTACTGGAAGGGAAAGGCATGTCTAAGCTGCTGAACCTTGTCCTCATGGTGTGAGACCTTCAAAACATCTGATTTAGAATACTTGCGGGTGTATTCAAAGAAAGGTGAACCTCAGGAAAATGACTGGAAAAGTGAAAATTCTAGGTCAAAATAGCCAAACCAGAAAAATTCTCCCATTTATCTCACTTTCCAATTCGGCTATTTGGTCTAGATTGTTAATTCTCCTGGTTTTCACCTTTCTCTGAATAACCTTGCTGGTTTTCAAGTTTGACAGCTGTTTATATTCTTGGAACATGGACATGATATTTGGTAATGTGATCAGGGTCTGCAAGATAAAAAAAACAGGATATCATCGGCATCATCACTTTATGAAGAGTGTGGCCTATGCATATCCCAGAAATATCTGGATGGGAACGAATGGCACTCAAAACAGCTCCAGTGCTAGGACAAAAAGGAGCATGGAAAGTGGTCAGCCCTACCTTGTCTCATTCTTGAATGGAAAAGGGTATTTAAAATGCCCATTAACTTTCACCGTGGAATATTATGTGTAAAACACAAAAAGGTGCACACTCTATTTGTTTACTTGCCCTTATTGGTTACGACACTTCTCTTCCTATCTACTGACTACTTCCTCATTTCTTATACTGTGTCGTCCATTTCATAGTGTTCACAATAAAAATTGTCAAGTTTAAAAAAGAAAATCTGCATTAACACATATACACGTCATAGGACTAAGATTGTGCCTGTATCCACATTGGATCCACATTGGCCCAAACCAGCATGCTCCAGAACTGCAAAAGGAAAACTCCAATTGGCACAGTCGAAAGCATTCTCCACAGCAGTGGATAAAAGCAGGATCTCGTTTTGCTGATAAGAGGCATGGTAGATCAGTTGCAAGGCCCTGTTGGTGTTGTCCCTTGCTTCCCTTCCAGAGATGAAGCCTACTTCCTACTTATTCCTCATGGATCAGGGTGGGGACAAAAGACTGAAGGCGTGCTGCTAGGTTTCTCGCAAATAATTTAAGGTCACGATCTAATAGAGGATGGGTCTATAGTTGGTGCAATATTCAGGGTCCTCTTTAGCTTTGGGGATGACCGAGATGTTGGCCATGAGCATCTGTGGCGGTAGAGGGTGGCTGTGCATTAAAATTTAAAGGTGTCAATGAAGTATGGAGCTAGCCGTTATTGAACTTATTAAAACAGTCTGATGCTCAAGCTGTGATTACATGGTACTCTATTGTTTCATGTTTAAAAAATATTCCAAAGCTGGTGCTAACTTCACCAGAGCTGGTGCACACTTACCAGAGCCATTATAGTCTATTGAGTTAAGTTTACAACAGCTCTGGTTAAGTTTGCACCAACTTTGGAATATTGATTGATTGGGTTTTGGCCAGAGAAAGAGAAGGGTGGCCAGGTTGTCATCTTCCATGAGTCTCCAGGTCCCTCCTTGCACTGTATACAGTATATTTTCTGTATATGTTTTATTAAAGTCTGTCTGTTATACCCAGTACTGAGTTCTGTCTCTTGTCTGGGGAATATTGCTATAACCAGTCTTTTTATTTTGCCCATCCTTATGCTTCACCTAAGGACTGTAGAAGGCATGAACGATCCCTGGTGTGTAGACAGATGATCTGCAAGGGAGCAACATT
The DNA here is from genome assembly GCA_009667805.1 of Leptobrachium leishanense. NCBI lineage: Eukaryota > Metazoa > Chordata > Amphibia > Anura > Megophryidae > Leptobrachium > Leptobrachium leishanense. Next base: position 76,591,416 of record CM019073.1, on the reverse strand, counting down.
AGCGGATATAACCCAGTCAAGGTACTGAGATACGTTAGTCATTATGCCATCCTTTTTTTAATTTATTTTACAATAATTATACCCCAAAAAACAAGCATTTTTTTAAATAACAGGTGGTTATTTTTCCTAAAAAAAAATGGAGGCTCCTATGCATTAAAATAACCAAACATGTCTAAATAATTCTTCTCTGTAGAGTAAATTCAGAGCTGCTTATGTTTAAGATGATGCAGTGACTAAAATGATAATGATTTAAGATGATGCAGAGACTAGTAATTTGGAATCCACCAACTGAGCCACTTAGAGCTATCAGCAGTGTCCATAGTCCATAGGGTTCTATGAAGACTTGTGTGAGCCATGAAATTGCGATTTGACTGGTATTTTTAATTTTATTTCTTGGTATCTGTTCACCATCTCCTTTCTTTAGAGGTGGCCCCAAATTTGATTAGTTCTTAGGCGAAACGTCGTTATGAAGCCCCAAAGTGCCAGAGATTAGGCCATTCCCAGATATTTTAGAGGACAGCATGTGTGTGGTGATGAGTATGAGTGTATCCTTCAAAAACAGAATATTAAGGTTTATAATATTTAATTTGTGGGTAAAAGCAGCTTGATATCACTTTGATGCCCATTCTGGGTGGTATCCTCCCATGTTTTCGACTACATCCCAATGTGACATGTGATGTAAATGCCAAAATTAATGTTTTGCTAACTAATAACAATTCATAGAATAGGAGGTCACAAATTTAGACTGGATGAAAAGAAATTCAACCTAAAGCATAGGAAGAGTTATTTTACAGTGAGAACAATAAAGCTGTGGAATTCTCTGCCTGTTGAGGAGGTTGGGTCAAAGTCGTTACAAACGTTTAAACACATGGCTGGATGACTTCCTGCAAAAACAGATTATAGGGCAGCGATGGCGTACCTACGGCACGCGTGCCACAGCTGGCACTCGGAGCCCTCTGTGCTGGCATGCAAGCCATAAGCAGGGATCGGCAACGTGTACACAAGCAGCTTTTGCACAGTTTGACGCCGCGCCTTCGGAGACTCGGAGTCCATGGAGGAGCAGGAGAATTCAGCTCCTCCTGACTCCTCCTTGACACTAACATGAGTGCTTCACGTGGTAGAGGCCGACCGCCTGCGCTTGTGACATCAGTCGCTGATGCGGCTTGGGCGGGTAGGAGCAGGAGGAGAGCTGCGACGAGTTCAGGCTCACCTAGACTCTGAGTCTGTAATAAAATAAAATGAAATAATACTATACCAGCTGTTGCTGATACAAGTCTGGAGGGACCCCCTCACTACCTGGAGGACGAGAGAGGCTGAGCTGAGACCAGCTTAGTGACTACTGCCTGAGTTTGGAGGACTACTCCAGACAGGACTATTGCCAGGGGCCACAATATGTGTGATTTAATTTAAAGTTTAAAATATTACTAAATTTATTAACCTCCCTGGCGGTCTGATTTTTTCAAAATGTTGTGTCTAAAAGCGTTTAAATTTTTTTGGAACGGAAATGTGTTGTTTTATATAGTAAGCCTGTAATCCATAGGAATAACTCACTGAAATCCATGCAAGCAAGAGTCGAGTAAACACACAGAGTCAGAGAAGGTTTGAAACACGAAATAATAATTTATTATCCCAAAAATAATTATCCAAAATAATGGAAATAAATTATATTCAATAATATAAATCAAACCAAAAACACTAGGTGCTGGGATTCCTGTTCAGATATGGACTCCTTTGCCAATGAAATACAGGACACGGGGGTAGCAAAAAATTTGGAGGATTTATTCTCATCAAAGCAGCTTTACAGAAATAAAAGGTAAATAAAAATCATTTGTAAAATGTAATAGGACTTTCCAAAACATGTTTCACTGGCGCTTGGCCAGCTTCATCAGCGAAACTTGTATTGGAAAGCCCTATTACATTTTACAAATGATTTTTATTTGCCTTTTATTTCTGTAAAGCTACTTTGATGAGAATAAATCCTCAAATTGTTTTGGTACCCCCGTGTCCTGTATTTCATTGGCAAAGGAGTCCACATCTGAACAAGAATCCCAGCACCCACTGCACTGCACAAAGTTCGTTGTACAGTATTTTTTTTTTACAGTATTTTTTTTTACAGTTTCTGAATTTGCCGCCTGGTCCCGGCCCCCTGCGTCGCGTGGCTCGCAGGGAGCGAAACCAGGAAGCAAGTTGCTGCGATCACACAGCGTTTGACTGAGGAGACAGCGAGGGAGCGAAGGATGCGGTGAGTATACAGCCCGAGTGTGGCTCGGGGTTACCGATCGCGGTAGCGAAATTTAACCCTGAGTCCCACTCTGGAATACCGCCAGGCAGGTTAAAAGTATTACTAAATTATTTCTAAATTTTCTATGGCCCCTTCTAGTAGATTATATTTTAAACTACTGGAAGGAGCCATAGAAAATTTTGAAATAATGATCCAATTCCAAAATCATTGATTCCTTGAGCAGACACCCCGGCCTTTTGCGGAAATCGGATGATGTCTCTTGGTTAACCCCTTCACTGCCGAGCCATTGATTTCAATTCTTATGCACCCCTGTGTTCTTCTGAGCTCATTTGGACAGTTTTGTGCTGCTCAGCATGTATTAACACGGTTTGAAGTCATGTTTTATCATAGGACCCAGACAAATTATATATCCTCATCCTTGACCTAAGTAGCTTGACCTCTAGAATTGTGATAAATTAGCCAGGGAATTGTAAAAGCTACGGCAGCTGTTGAAGAGAAAGCAGTGAATTTGATTTTTTTTTTTAACTTCAGCTACCAGATTTTGCAAGTCTCTTTACAATTCACAATACTTACCTTTTTAGTAAACCGACCCCTTTATTTTTTTATTTATTAGAGTTTATGGTCAAGTTCTCAATAAAAAAGATGTTTTATGAGTAAAACGTCTTGTAATGTATTTTTCTTCTAAGACTTAAGCACATAATTAGTTCAGACAGTAGTATGAAGTGTTATTCTAAAAAAATCATCAGTGTTCAGGTTTAATTGCAGGGTTGGCACTTTGAGACACATAAGTTGGTTCAGCGATGCAGTTTGGGCACTTTGATGTGTTTTTTTTCTCCCAGTGTGTTGCATATTGGCGAGCGCTACAGACTGGGGGCCACATTACAATCTTGGTGCATGAGCATTAACGTTAGCCACGGTGGCTACCGTATATTACAATAAAACGCTAACGGGTTAAGGAACCCGTTTGCGTTTGGTACCTTGCGCTTTTCAGCGTGAGGTTACTGTACTTTGCGCTCCCCATGTTAAGTATAGGGAGTGCAAAGTGTTAATCAGCGTTAGTATTACTATCCAGTGGTGTATTTTGGCCTAGGCCGACAAGGCCTGGGCCTAGGGTGGCAGTTTCCAGGGGGATCGCATACTCACCTCCTATCCCACGGCGAGGACCGCGGCTTTGTCCGCCTCCTCCGTCCGGCGGGAGCAGGGAGAGACTGGGGAAAAAGTTTGAGGCGAGATCCGGCAGGTCATGTGACCGCCGGCATCTGGCTCAATGGAGTCCTATGGACGCAGCGCTGCTGCGATCATCCCAGGGCGTAGCACCCGCAAACAATGCAGGCAGCTTTTTAAGCGCCTGCATTGTAATCGCACATTAAAACGGGGGTGGTAGGGAGAAAACTGCGGGCACAGTTTTTTCTCCCTAGCACCCCCGTTTAAACATGAGGAATGTAATGTGGCCCTGGGTCTTTTGCCTTCTTTTGGATCAACAGTAGAAAGTAATGTGTTAAAGGCTGAACTCGATGGACGCACGTCATTTTTTCATGTAACTATGTGACAGAGCGCCACAGTAATAAAACTCACAAATATATTAAAATGAAAATAAAAATATTAAAATATTTATTTTAATATCAAATTTATTTTTTGTTTATTTTTATATAATTTTTTAATAGATATTATATACACACACACGCGCACAAACTTAACTCTTATCGCTTTGGGTCAATCCATATCAAGTGGTCCAGCACTGGTTGCGTGACCATATTTTAAAATTTTTGCTTTTTGGCGGTGATGACCCCTATATGTTGGTAGGGTTAAAACAAGACTATTTTTAATTTTATACTGACTCGTTTAAAAATGGCAGCCATTGATGCATCATGACAGGCACCATTTTTTGTGTTTCCAGAGGTTTGCAGAAAAATGCATATTTCAGTTATGGTTTGTCACAGAGCTGTGGAACAAAATAGATTGTTCTTAGCACATTCTGGACTACATTTTTGTTACTTATATCATTTGGCTATCTATTGGAAAATTCTTTAAGGCTTTATGGAAATAAAGTGTACAAAGTCTTATCTGCTTTACAGCATGGCTGCAGTTCACCCTGCAGCTGTTTTACTTTTCTGGAACAACACAGAAACAATAGAGTTCAGAACATACCATAGAGTGCTGAACAGTAAAAACTATAAATATCGCCATCTACAGTCTGAACATTTAATAGCATATAGATCACATAAACAATAGTTGTTGCATTATACTACATGAGTACAGTATTCTAACACTATCTTGTTTTCATGTAACTAAAATTTCATGACGAACTTGATGTTCGTGGTTACAAAAAATTCAAATTTAGGAAAAGCAATTTTATGGGAAGGGTTAAAATATTCAGTTTAAATTTTTTTGCAAATGCCTATGGTAGGGTAGTTTATGTAAAAAAAAACAATTAAGCCCTGATACTTGTATCCTTTTTGTTACATGGACCCACTCATATGGTATTTTTCAATTTTTGGGTAAAATTTGGGGGTAAATATCTCTGGTTGAGGAACTAATAAAAATTTAAATTTTGTACACATTAAAGTACTATATGGTAGTAAACGCGAGTAAAAGCTCTCACATATATTGCCCCAGCTCTCATTGCCCACCAGTGTCACGACCAAGTCCTAGCTAACCCAATCGTGACGTGCGAAGAGAAAGCGTAACAGGGGTTACAGCTCCAAGCCTCTGGACTTACTAACTCTACCCGCTCAAAGGGCCCCAAGTTATGCCAACCTAACCCCTTTAAACCATACACACCCTTACAAGTACAGTCAGGTCCAGAAATATTGGGACATTGACACAATTCTAACATCTTTGACTCTATACACCACCACAACGGAGTTAGAATGAAACAAACACAATGTGCTTTAACTGCAGACTGTCAGCTTTAATTTGAGGGTATGTACATCCAACTCAGATGAACAGTGTAGGACTTACAGCAGTTTGCAGATGTGCCTCTCACTTATTAAGGGACCAAAAGTAATGGGACAATTGGCTTCTCAGCTGTTCCATGGCCAGGTGTGTGATATTCCCTCATTACCCCAATTACAATGTGCAGATAAAAGGCCCAGAGTTAATTTCAAGTGTGCTATTTGCATTTGGAATCTGTTGCTGTCAATTCTCAAGATGAGATTCAAAGAGCTGTCACTATCAGTGAAGCAAGCCATCATTAGGCTGAAGAAACAAATCAAACCCATCAGAGAGATAGCAAGAAAATTAGGTGTGGCCAAAACATCTGTTTGGAACATTCTCAAAAAGAAGGAATGCACCGTGAGCTCAGCAACACCAAAAGACCCGGGAGACCACGGAAAACAACTGTGCTGGATGACCAAAGAATTCTTTCCCTGGTGAAGAAAACACCCTTCACAACAGTTGGCCAGATCAAAAACACTCTCCAGGAGGTAGGTGTATGTGTGTCAAAGTCAACAATCAAGAGAAGACTTCACCAGAGTGAATACAGAGGGTTCACCACAAAATGTAATCCATTGGTGAGCCTCAAAAACAGGACGACCAGATTAGAGTTTGCCGAACAACACCTAACAAAGCCTTCACAGTTCTGGAACAAGATCCTATGGACAGATGAGACCAGTATCAACTTGTACCAGAGTGATAGGAAGAGAAGAGTATGGAGAAGGAAAGGAACTGCTCATGATCCTAAGCATACCACCTCATCAGTGAAGCATGGTGGTGGTAGTGTCATGGTGTGGACATGTATGGCAGCCAATGGAACTGGTTATCTGAATTCTGAAGTGTTTCGGGCAATATTATCTGCTCACATTCAGCCAAATGCTGCAGAACTCATTGGACGGCGCTTCACAGTGCAGATGGACAATGACTCAAAGCATACTGCAAAAGCAACCAAAGAGTTTTCGAAGGGACAGAAGTGGAATGTTATGCAATGGCCAAGTCAATCACCTGACCTGAATCCCATTGAGCATGCATTTCACTTGCTGAAGACAAAACTGAAGGGAAAATGCCCCAAGAACAAGCAGGTACTGAAGACAGTTGCAGTAGAGGCCTGGCAGAGCATCACCAGGGATGAAACCCAGCGTCTGCTGATGTCTATGCGTTCCAGACTTCAGGCTGTGATTGACTGCAAAGGATTTGCAACCAAGTATTAAGAAGGGAAAGTTTGATTTATGATTATTATTCTGTCCCATTAATTTTGGTCCCTTAAAAAGTGGGAGGCACATCTGCAAACTGCTGTAAGTCCTACACCGTTCACCTGAGTTGGATGTACATACCCTCAAATTAAAGCTGACAGTCTGCAGTTAAAGCACATTGTGTTTGTGTCATTCCAACTCCATTGTGGTGGTGTATAGATCCAAAGATGTTAGAATTGTGTCGATGTCCCAATATTTCTGGACCTGACTGTATATGCTGCCACCACGAAAGTAATAGGGCACTTTCGAAAGCCCACTAGCTGTATACCACCCCAATCCAGGAGCCCAACCATATACAGCTAATATATATATACCAAATGTCAAATACTACGGTAACGATAAACCAAGCGTTCTATTCGAGAAGCATTAATTATCTAGAGCAGCGACAGTACTGGTTTTAAAGTTTTAATGGCAGAAGATAAAAATACAAACTTTACACAGTGCCGATATCACAAAACAAGACATACAAAATATAAGAAAACGTGCAAATACAGTTCTTGAAATAAAGTGGGACTTACATAGAAAACCTATCTTGCATTAGGTTGCTTCTATGGGTATTCCAGATTTCAATTGTCCCAGAAGATTCTTTGGATGTTACCCACTCCAAGTCTTTTGGAGGAATACCAATTGTACAGGGAGTGCTGGCTCTTTGTTCAACACCCCCAACCAACCCCCAATCCATCTGGTTCAGGTCTCAAGTTTCCCTTCAGCCCCAGAGAGCAGATCAGATAAGAGAGTTTTAAAGACCAGTGGCCTTGCTTTGCAAACTCCATTGCAAAGACAAGAGAAAAAAAACTCATTTTCTACATTTAAAATCTGTCACACTACGCCGAAAATTATGCCCGTTTGTGACACCCAGCTCTCATTGCCCCGGCTCTCTCATATATTGATGCAACTCACATTGCCTCCAGCTCTCACATACAGTTGTGTTCAAAATTATTCAACCCCCACTGAAATTTAGTGTTTTGGCCAGTTTGACATTGATTTTGATCATTCAGTCATCTTCCTTACAATTAAATCAAAGAGGCACGTGTAGGTCAGACAAATATAACATAACATTTATAATGAAATAACCACAAATGTCTTTTCTGTGCTCACATCATTATCAGTTTTATTCAACCCCCAAGTGACATTCAATCTTAGTACTTAGTACAACATCCTTTTACAGTTATAACAGCTTTTTTTTTTTTTTTTTTGAATTTAAGGTTTTTATTATGCAAAGAAAGGATCACAAACCGATCATCAAAGTTGGCCTCGCAGGGCCACAAAGACATATAAAACACATAAGTTATAACAGCTTTTAAACGTGAAGCATAGCTTGATTGAAAACACTTGAATGAACCTCTGTTCTTCAGAGTGGTAGTCTTTAAGGGGTTGAATAATTGTGTCAATGAAGAATTCACAAAAGAAACATTTACTACTGTATTACAAAACCAATTGATGTCATTTTAGTTGCATATGGTTCTTTAAAAAGTCCTTGAAGGATTTCATTCTGAATACAATTACAAATGTACACTAAATTCCCTAAAACCCTTTACAGCATTGGGGGTTGAATAATTTTGAACACAACTGTATATTGCCCCAGCTCATATTGCCTCCAGCTCTCACATATATTGCCCCAGCTCTCATATATATTGCCCGCTCACATTGCCCCCAGCTCGCACATATATTGCCCCAACTCTCATTGCCCCAGCTCTCACATATATTGCCCCAGCTCACATTGCCCCCAGCTCTCACATGTATTTCCCCAGCTCACATTGCCCCCAGCTCTCACATGTATTGCCCCAGCTCTCACATATATTGCCCCAGCTCACATTGCCCCCAGCTCTCACATATTGCCCCCAGCTCTCACATATATTGCCCCAGCTCTCACATATATTGCCCCAGCTCTCTTTGCCCCCAGCGCTCACATATATTGCCCCAGCTCGCATTGCCCCCAGCTCTCACATATATTGCCCCAGCTCACATTGCCCCCAGCTCTCACATGTATTGCCCCAGCTCACATTGCCCCCAGCTCTCACATATATTGCCCCCAGCTCTCACATATATTGGCCCCCAGCTCACCCTCCTGAGCTGCCAGGCTCCTCCGGTGCTCCTGCCAGGCTCCTCCTTGGGGCAGCTGCGCATTGCCAGGCTCCTCCGGCGTCTTGTTCTTTTGAGCAGCTGTAGTTTTGAGCAGTTGTAGCCCGGCCGCTCGTTGGGAACCAAGCACAGCCGCGTTCTCACAAGATCCCGGAGTTCACGAGATCTCTGGTGAATCCCAACTAGTGGCCGGGCTACAACTCTTTGCCGGCGGCCGCTCGAAGGAAGAAGACGCCGGGGGAGCCTGGTAAGTCGCCGCTGCTCCAAGTAAACCGGCCGGCAAGCCAGCCCAGCACTGGCTTCCGGTATCGGTTTAGGTATCGGGGGCCTCTGCACGAGTACCATGTACTCGTGCAGGTCCCAGTATCGGCACCGATACTAGTATCAGTACCGGTGCATCCCTAATTATAACTAGGAGTATATATATATATATATATATATATATATATATAAAAATATATATGAAAATAGTGAATTAATTGTTTACAGAGATCTTAAACGTTTAGAGCCATTATAGTCTTTGGAGTTGCTAAGTTTACAACAGCTCTGGCTAAGTTAGCACCAGCTTTGTATTACTGACCATAGTTTTTGAGAAATGTTATAGGATTGTCCAGTAGCCATTGTTAATTCCATTGACGTCAGTTTTCTAAGAATGTTTTTTGTTTTCACCCACACCTTGGGCACTATCAGCTGCCCTGAGCTAAAACAGAAGTGTTAAGGGGAAAATTTGCATTTGCTAACTTCCCTTTAGCCTCCCTGTTTCCCCAGCAGATCGCGCTGCAGGCGCCAAGTTCGGCAGCCTGCCCCTTAGCAATCGCTAAGCTCACGAATGCTGGGGCAGCACTACAGCGCCGTCCCCAGCATCTCCTCCATGGGGTCCATAGAGAATCATGCTGCCGGGTCACATGAACGGCAGGATCTCGCCTCTCGCGAGATCTTGCTGGTCGACGGAGTGATCGTGGAGGGAGACAGGGGACTTTTTCCCCCCAGTCTCCCTTGGCTCCCGGCGGCCAAAAGCAGTGGATCGGGCTGCCGTTCTCGCCGGGGGATAAGAGGTATTTGGTTTTTTTGGGGGGCTTTGAGCTGCAGGTTACGGATTCTGTAGCTGCGCAATCCGTTACCTACACTCTAAGCTGTTCTGATCACCAAGTGATCCTAACGCTAGTTACTCTGTGCTTTCACTTTGCGCTCACCATAATACCATTTTCCTATAGAGCACCACAATTATGGAATAACCTCCCAGACACCATCAAATCTTCGCCCAGTCTTAAGTCACTCAGGAGCTCCCTATTAACATACCTCAATATGGAATGCACCTGTAACCATGTAACATAGTGACTATATTTCCTACATATTTATTTTCTGTGTTAATCTGTATATTTGTGTTTTGTTTTTTAATATTTTGCATTTATTACTTGGTATTTCTGTAACTACTGTAAAATTTCAATGTTCTTGAACCCAGGACATACTTGAAAACTAGAGAAATTTCAATGTATATTTCCTGGCAAAATACTTTGCAAATAAATAAATAAATAATAGGTAGAGGGAGCGCAAAATACAGTAAATTTGCGCTAAGAATTAATCGCACTAATTAACGAGTGCTAACGGGTTTTTCAACCCGTTAGGTGATCTGGCCGCAGCGCTATGACCTCCATTAAGCTAGTGCTAACGCTGATGCTAGTGTTAGCTTGAAGGAGGTGATAACCCCTTATCTCCTGATGATTACTTGAATGATGCTCTTGGTCCACTGTACTAGGATTGTACCTCCAGCCAGGTCATCTTTGCAGTATATTCCGTTCCATGGCTTTGTTTTTTTGATCCCATGGTGGATTTGTTTCTGGGAGGGCATAAATGAAAGCTCACCAGTCTTTTCTCATGACTGAAAAGCAGCATGAGCGTGTATGGTTCGCTATACAGCAGCCTGTGGTTTCATTGGTTAGGACTCCTCTTCACTAGAGGTGACTTGACCAGTGCGGTATCTTGGCCTAGGCCAAAAAGACCTAGGCCTAGGGCCGCAGTTTCCAGCGAGGCTGCAAAAACAGAAGCTACTGTGTGTCAGTCTGGCCGGAGCAGAGGAATTCAGCGGTGGATTGTTAACCATTTAAGGACCTAGGGTCTTTAAAGTCAATGCATTTATGACGGAACAGTTCTGTCATTCCTCCTTAAGGGTAAATAGGCAGCAGAGGCCTTGTTATATTTTGTCTGGCAATCCATCATGAGTCTGACACTTCCTGGTGTCGACTTGCAGGGTCTGGTCAGCTTATTAACCCATTCAGTTAAATGGAGAGATTTTTTCATTCTTACTAAAAACATTTTCTTAAAACTCCATTAATGAAAAAACTTCTTTAAAATAAGGGTTATAAAAGAAGGGGGAGCGGGCTATTAAACTAGATCTTAATTAATACTCCACCTTATAACAGTTACAAGCATTTATAAAGCACCAACAAATTCCTTAGTGCTGTACAATGGGAGAGACAGAATAACAAATATACATACATGTTACACACACTGAACAGAAGGAGGAAGGACCCTGCTCAAGAGCTTATTATCTAAGAGGAGAGGGGTGACACACTAGATGAGGCAACATAACACAAGAGAAATCTATATGAGGATCCATAACCTGTTCTTTAAAAATACTTCCAAATTGTATGGCCATTTAAAGAAAGCAAAAAATAGCTGTATACGACACGTGTCTCCTGCACTATCCAAAAATTGCTGGTTTCAAAACCTAATAATACTATAACCTATCACCTAGTATCCTATTATATTAATATTACCATAGCATTAAATTCCACAGCTAATAGATATATAATAGGGATACTAGGCGGTAGTGCAGGAGACCCGCATACAGGTATTTTTGCAAAACGTTTTTAGTAAAAATGCAAAATTCTCTTGCACGGAGTGGGGGCGGGGGGCCTTCCTGGATTCTTACACCTGGGCCCTGAGGTTTCTAGTTACGCCTCTGCTATAAAAGCAAGCAGCAGCCAGGCCTTTACTGGCTGCTGGCATACTGCACTACTTGCCCAACAATTGTAAAGCTGCTAGGGGAGAGACGAAGCTTCTCACCAGCCCTGCAGCGCTGCCAGGGCTCAGTGAGGGCAGGCTGGCTTCAACAAGCAGCAATCACTGCCTGACACCACGCCCCTGTCAGCTGACATCAGCCAGGGAGGAGCCGACTGCCCGCGCGCAGCAATGACAGGCTGTGGACTCGGGGAGCAGGAACTCCAGAGATACTGCTGGCCTCCAGCCCCTCCCAGCATGCCCAGCCAGCCCCTATGGCCGATCTATTACACTGCCACCAGATGATGCCACCTGGCAGGCATTCTGCAGCATCCTGATCTGACAAGAGGTGCCTCCTTTAATGTTTGAGCTGAGGACATTTCTTCTAAGTGGTGAGTGATTAACACACATCACACACACCCTCCATATATACTGTCACCATACTGCTTCCGTCCATATATACTGTCACCATACTGCCTCTCTCCATATATACTGTCACCATACTGCCTCTCTCCATATATACTGTCCACAATACACGTCATGTAGTCCTGTTTTAATCATTCCTTTTTATTTTTCAACTAAAATAAAATATAATGATTTTGGTGATATCAGTGTGGTGCTTGTTATTCAGTTTTAGTGAAACTTTATGTATCCTACATACTAAGGGCAGCCCCAATTTTGGCAGCAAATCTCTCTGTCCCTGTTTTGCCCTAATCTCCCTTTTTTTAGGCGCTCCTCCATATACTGGGTTTGGGTTGTCTTTAAGAAATCCTCTGTAGGTTGTTTCTGGATGTCTTTAGACCCTTCTCCATATTCGGGGTGTGTAGATGTTTATAGGGGCTCCTCCATATGTGTGCGCGTGTCTCTGCCAATGAGTTATGCCATCATATCTTTTACTATTCTAGTTGTTTTTTTGCGGTTTTACTTAATATGTGTCACACAGATGAAAATGAATCCCAGACTCCTTGTATTGTGTTCTCTGTGTGTATAATGCAGACATATTGATAAATCCCAGACTCCTTGTATTGTGTCCTCTCTGTGTATTATTATGTATAATACAGAAGTCATCTGTAAATTTGGAGGGGACCCAAATGTTCCCTAAACTAGTTGGCAGGCTTCTCCATGCAGCCTGAGCTGCACTAAGTGGATGATGGCCACTGCATTATAGCAACAGCTATCTTTAAAACCAGAAAGTGTCGGCTGTTTAAACAGGAGGTGCGGCCTTGAACGGAAGGAGTGTGTCCAATTTAATTTATGGGGTGCACGAGTTCAGGCCTAGGGCAGCACAAAACCTAAATACACCACTGGTCTTGACGTTTGGCAGGTGAGCTTACACTACAGTGGCCATTGCAGTAAACCAAAGCCGCTAATTGTGTTCTGTTTCACACGGTGTTACAGGAATAAGTGCAGATGACACCTTTTTTTCTTGTTATGTTTTATACATGTTGCTGGGCTGGATACATTTGGTGGTTGCAGCCGCCCCAGTGGGGAATAGGCATGGCCCACAGTGCGCTCGTCTGACACCCGCCTAATTTAACCTCCACAATCACTGACCCGGTAGACAATTATTTAACCACACACTCTGATTCACCCCCCCCAGAAACTATCTTAGACTCCATACACTCACTAACCCCCCTGACACAGACTAACCCCCCTAACACACACTTTGACTCCCCCACACAGACACTCTCTTGACCCCCTATTTCTGGTACTTTATGCAGGTGGTGTTGTTGATGCTGGGAGTTTTTCAGTGATGTCGAACATGTGGGGGCACAGTATCCATGCAACAGCAGCACTTTAAGACAGTGCTCCCTGCCTGCCTACCGCTGCTCTGCTATGGAGCCTGCTGCCAGAGGTGCCTCAAACCTGGCAGAACACCAAGCCAAGGAGCCCCTCACAAGTGAGCAATTGGTAGGTGGAGCAGGGCCATGTCTCCGGAGTCCACGGCTCCAGCACATTTTCAATGTGTTTAGGGCAGACGCACTTCTCATCGCTGGAACCTGCAGGGCTGTTACGGCAGAGCTAGCACAGAGGTGCTGGCTTCAGAGCAGGGCTGGGTGCTATGCACCTTTCACATTCGCTAGGACTGACAGGCAGGATAGGCAGCTGTGAGGCCTGTAATTGCGAGGCCTTAGATGACCGCCTATCTTGTCTAATTAGAGAGCTACCTCTGCATTATTTTTTTTGCGGTTTCTATTTTTAAGAATACTACTATTTCTATTTCTACTAGATACTAGCAGGAAGAATTTGGTTCATTAGTTTCTAGTTTTTTTAAAGCGGTTATTTAGAGATAGCCGAGCTGGCCCTGAAATGGTACCGAACAGGGAATTTCCCTGTACAGTGCCATTTCGGGGCCATTTGGCTATGCAGAGAGCAGGCGGTTCGCAAAATTTAACGGTGCCTGTTCGAAGGCACTGAAATCCCCATAGAGAAGCAAAGATTAATCTATTCAGAGAACACCAAACAGCAGTGAAAAGTTGCCAAAATACCCTGCTGTTCAGTGATTTCATTCGGCAGGTATATTCAGACGAACCCCATAGGCTTCAATGTTAAAAATATTCCCAATCTCATTCAATCTATATAATAAAAGAGTAAGGCTTTGGCTGTCCGTCGCCAAAGCCTTACTGCGCATGCGCGCGCAACCAGCGGCGGTTGGTTGCGCGCGCATGCAACCGCCGCGGCACGAGCCGGCTGCCGGCTCGCCGCGGCGGTTACACATGCACACAGCAGCCGGGTAGAGGCTGCGCTCGCAGCCTCTACCCGGCTGCCGCGCGCATCCAACCCCAGAGCGGCGAAGGGAAAGTTTCCTCCGCCGCTCGGGGGTTGGATGCGCGCGGCAGCCAGGTAGAGGCTGCGAGCGCATCCTCTACCCGGCTGCTTTGTGCATCTAACGGGTCCCCCGAGCGGCGAAGGGAAAGTTCCCTCGCTTCCGCTTTGAAGGACCCAAGCCCCGGTCACGTGACCGCGGCTTGGGTCCTTCAAAGACCGGAAGCGGGGAAATCTTCACTTCCCTGGCGCCGCTTGACAGGTAAGTATGAGCGCTGGTGGGGGGGGTCAATATCCACGAGCTGGGGGGGTCCATATCCACGAGCTGGGGGACCATATCCACGACCTGGGGGCAAATCCACGTGCTGGGCAAATCCACGTGCTGGGCAAATCCATGAGCTGGGGGCAAATCCATGTGCTGGGCAACTCCATGAGCTGGGGGCAAATCCATGAGCTGGGGGCAAATCCATGAGCTGGGGCAAATCCATGTGCTGGGCAACTCCATGAGCTGGGGGCAAATCCATGAGCTGGGGCAAATCCATGAGCTGGGGGCAAATCCATGTGCTGGGCAAATCCATGAGCTGGGGGCAAATCCATGAGCTGGGGCAAATCCATGAGCTGGGGCAAATCCATGTGCTGGGCAAATCCATGAGCTGGGGGCAAATCCATGAGCTGGGGCAAATCCATGAGCTGGGGCAAATCCATGTGCTGGGCAACTCCATGAGCTGGGGGCAAATCCATGAGCTGGGGCAAATCCATGAGCTGGAGGCAAATCCATGTGCTGGGCAAATCCATGAGCTGGGGGCAAATCCATGTGCTGGGGGCAAATATCCATGTGCTGGGGGCAAATATCCATGTGCTGGGGCAGTATCCATGTGCTGGGGCAGTATCCACATGCTGGGGCAATATCCACGTGCTGGGGCAGTATCCACGAGCTGGGGCAGTATCCACGAGCTGGGGCAGTATACCCACAATAGACTGCCCTCTGGGCAGGCTGGGGCAGTATCCACGTGCGGGGGCAGTATCCACGTGCGGGGGCAGTATCCACGTGCTGGGGCAGTATCCACGTGCTGGGGCAGTATCCACGAGCTGGGGCAGTATATCCATGAGCAGGGGCAGTATATCCACAATAGACTGCCCTCTGGGCAGGCTTTACAACTAGTATCTAATAAACTGTTTATTATTTTACTCTGCAGTAAAAAGTCTATTTATTGATTGTTTTTCTTAGGATCTTTTTTACGCATTTTTTCTTAAAACAGTGGTTTTTCTTTTTTCTGTAACAGACCTTTTTATTATGATTCATAGGACCTTATATGTTAATTCCAGACATTTTCATTAAGTAGTTTTTTTACAAACAGAGTTAAATTTTTTCCGCTTTCAATTGTTTATTTTTTCCTTTTACCCCGATTTCCAGACGTGTTCAGCGTGTTTTTTGCAGTGGATCGAGTGATCCAATACTTCGGATCGTATCGAATGTGTTTTTCGGCAGGTTTTCGGCGGTTTAGGGGCATTTCGGGTCCGTTCCCTGCACTCCGGGGACCCTGCGGTGAATGCTGAATTCACAGCAGGGTAGGAAAATTTGATTCCCTGAAGTGCAGGTAATGGGAGAGCACCAAACTGTTGGCGTCATTTCAGTGCTCTCTGAATAACCCCCTTAGTCACTGATATTTTGTATGTTCTCTTACCAGAAACAGATCTGCAGATATGAGTGGATCTTTGTAAAGCCTATCCCAGTCTCACTTAACATGCAGTCCACAAAGTCTATAAATTATGCCTGCAGCATAAATGCCATATAAATCAGCCAAACAGCTGGCGAGTCTCTACTTCAATGACCCCAGCATGAAGCAATGTCAGGGAGTGAAAGAAGAGGACTTAACCCTGTGCGCTGCACTGGAAGTGCGTATGAGCGTATCATATGAGCGTATCATAGAGCGTATCATAGAGCAATAAAACCCACCTGTATGTGGGTGTATCAGTGAGCTCCACAGCAATAAAACTCGCAATAGTATGCGCTGTGCAGGGGCCTGGGAACTTGGTGGTACTTGGAGGGCCAGATACCACCAATTAATCTAAGTGGAGGTTTTTTTATGGTCTCCTCGGTGCACCTGGCCCACGGAGATCATAAATAAGGCAAGCACTTATTCAGCTAAACAGGCCCAGACTGGCTATTGGGTAGACCGGACATTTGCCTGGTAGGTCGATAGATGGTCACTAGCCATTAAGGCTAACTATGCAACGACCTAAGGCCTTGCGCTAATCAAGGCCTTGCAGAGGATACACTGCTACCGGCGGGCCAGCACAGCTCTAAGCATTGTGCAGCGATTGGCCCTGTGTTGCCTCCTGCAGCTTTCAGAGCACAGAAAGAAATGCTTTCCAGGGTGACTTGGTGCACTTTAAGTCATTCCATCCAAAATATAGAAAAGGTAAGGTGCAAAGACAGGTTATGTGATCAGAGGGGTTGTCACACACGAGCGCTTAACACACCCACACGTGTCGTCCCTTATTGCGACACCAAGTTGGTTGAAAATAAAAAGAAAGAAAGAAAGGGTGCGGCGCTTCCAGTGCAGAAAGTGGTATAAAATAATTATATACTCAACTTTTTGGCAGTTATATGCTTCTATATCAGGTGAATGTCTCAACAAATGAGAGAAAAGACATATGGCATAATAACGTCTAATAGCACAATCTCTATGATAAATGTAGTGAGAAGCCACTCACACTTTTCAGAGCCTAAGATGGCTCTAGTGTATTCGCTCGTGGGTAGAATTCATATGGGCCCCCCCACTGGCTTTTTTCAATGGATGATTTTCTGGGACCAGGAAAACTGCTCAGCAGGCGTTTACGGTATACAAAATAAAAAAAAATAAAAAAAAAATCTAAATATAAGTTTATGTTGGCAACACACGTCAAACACAGTATTATTAAAAGTGGTTTCTTGCTCATTCCATTTATTTAAAGTAATGGTGCACAGAAAGAATATTCTATGCACCCTTAGATGTATCTGCGTTTCAGGAGGGGGTGATAGTCACAATTTATACTTTAGAATGGGAGAAAGTGTATAGTCCCTTTACATCAGGGGTCAACAACCTTGGAACTGAAACTCCCATGATACTCAGCCACTCATTTGGTGCAGGCGCATGGGAAATGTACTTCCAAAACATCTGAAGGACCAAGATTGCTGACCCCTAATTATATCATAAAGCATTTCAGGTTGAATACATTTAACTACTCGCATCATGCTTTCCACGAGCAGCTCCCTCTACACAGCATTGGTTTCCCCATCCACCTAAAAGTCTACCTAGGGTGGGCAAGGGGGCATGGTAACTAATAAGGGGACAGGAAATCAACTGGGAAAGTGGCTGGGCATATGGGGGGGGTAACAAAGTGGCTGGTGCGTAGTGTGGCTAAGATGGCGGCTGGGGAGAGAGGAATAGCAAGGAAGCCAGTGTTTGTTTATGTCAGTCTGTCTGTGTGCACCTTTCCTTCCTCTGTATTTGTCTGTATCTATAGGTCTGTCAGTGTCTGTGAATCTGTCATTGTTTCTGTCAGTGTTTGTGTACCTAATTCACTGTCTATGGAAAAAAACATTTTGTCATATGGGCTCAAAATCATGTAAAGCCTACAGCACAGAAGGGGCCCTATTCCATGGCTGACTCTAAGCAGAGCGCACAAACCGTACAGCATAATGGCACAAGCATTTTGCATTTTATTCCATAAAAGACGCAACTTCTTAGACAACGTGGCTGCTTACTGTACATTACTGTCTCCTAGATTTTATATGGAAGATGTTATGGTGTATCTAGCAAATGAAGAACGAACTATTCCAACCATGCTCATTGTTCATCTGCGCCTGACATTATTCATGTTTGAATAACGTCTTCTAAACCCTGTTGTTAAGTGATTATGCTTAAGAACAACATTAAGCTAACCCCACAAAAAAAAAACAACAAATACTTACCTCATATCCCTTGGTGGAGAGAGAAGCGCAATAGTTTCCATTGTTCCTTCATATGTCTTTTTGTCATCCCTTCCGGACCTTGCTCTTGTGAGATGGCATCTGTCGCCATGGAGTTCTATGGACTCTGGAGCTGATAACAGTGGCAGCGCATAGCGCCACTGCTGTGTTCACTTAACACCTAAAAAGTATTACGGTTCAAGCTACTGAGAAAGTGGCCCAGTCAGGATACAAGTGTTAAAAGGCATACAATAATGGATAAGGGCTGGCGCATGGAATAGGGATAGCGTCTTCTAATTTACTTACAATTTCCATTACAAACGTAAACCCACTCATCACGACAAATTGGGCTTACGCTTTTTGTAATGGCCATTGTAAGTAAAACAAAAATCTCTTGTGCTGTAGGATTTATAGAATTTTGAGCACATGCCAAACGGTTTATATTCTTGTGCAACTTGTGGTGCTGACTGCCTGCTTGCGTTGCTCCTCCCAAGCGTGACAGGAGTTAAGCATGCAACTTGCTTCTTGTTAAATCTTTGTCTATGTGAATGGATTTGCGGATTTGTCAGTGTCTGTGTGTATCTGTCATTGTCTCTGTATCTGTCAGTGTTTATCCTCTGTGTCTATTGCTGTCAGTTTTTATGATTGGTTGTGAATATGGTAATATCTGGACGAATGCTAGTAACTGATTCTTCACAGTTCAGTATCTGTTAGTATTTGTGGGAATCTGCCCGTGTCTGTGTCAAATCAATGTCTTCATGTGTTGTACATTATCATTTCACTCAGACAGGGACACATTCTTCTATGTATGTCAAACTTGTTTTGTTAATTTGTTTCTCCAACCCATGGTACAGCTCTATAGAATATGTTGGCATTCATCATTAACTGCAATTGTGTATCTATCAGTATCTGCATAAACCAGTTAGTGTCTATCTGCATAGATTTGTCATTGCCAACAGTATCATAAACAGTATCTGTCAGTTGCTGTTTGTGCCATTATTCTTCTTTTTTGGGGTTTCCTGTCAAAAAGCAAAATTAAAGAGTACCATCCCCATCTTTGTACTACCAGGAGGTAAAGGAAAATGTGTGGTATTACTAATGGTTTTAAAAACGAAAAAATGTGGCCCTGCACTTTTTCTTTTTTTAATTCTTCATGGTAAATTTTGCACAAAGAGACAGATTAGGCAAACAGTGAAAAGTGGTCACACATTACCACAGGAAGTCATCCAAAACAAGAAACATGAAACCAAGAACAAAAGTCCGCTGCAATAGGTGACTCAAATATAAAAAGGGGTGACCGGTCTGACCGGACACAGAAGGTGGGAGAGACTGCGAGGGGACATCAGGGAGAGAAAAAAAATAATGGGGAGGGGGAGAAGTGGGGAAAGAGCATGGGACTGCCCGAGAAGGATGACAATCCCAGCTCACCCCGGCAACCCAAAGGAAGGTTGGGGGTCATGAAAGAGGTCACTAGGCCGGGAGACCTTGGGCCAAGAGAAAGGCCAGAGTCATGGTTGCTGCTCTAATGGTTCACGCAGGGCAACCCAGTATCCCACAAACAACAAAAAAAAAAGAAGGGGGCAAGGGGGAGCAGGAAAGTCCCGAAGTCCGTACGGTATCATAAAGACAGTCCCAATAAACTTCAAGGCAAGGCCCACAATAAAGGGAATCGCCCAGGCATAAAAATCACAGACAATAAATCTAGGAAATCACCCCAAAAATTAAAAAAGTAAAAATGAAAAGAAAAAGGGGGGGGTCAGCATAGCCAGAGTCCAGAAAAGGGGGTCATCAAATATGAGGCCCTGCACTTTACGTTGCACTGACCCCACAAACACTATGGCCCTATCCCATTGGGAGTGGTTACGATTGAGTGTGGCTTGCTACTTACTGTGGGTCCTCACAAAATGATTATCCCTCCACTTGCTATTCCAAGTCAAGCGGCAACTTGCATTTTTTGTCTGGATACTGCTTGTTTGTGCATCCTATACTTTGTATAAAACGTGAGAAAAGTTGCTCTAGCACTCAAATAAAGAGCAATTCTATATCGCATGACGTTCTTGCTGCAAGTGGGAAAAATGGTGTTGCCATAAACTTACGCACAAACCCCCCAAAAGCTTTCATTGTCTTTCTACTGACATAATAAGAAAGACAACAAAGTAAAAATAGTTCCTCTGTGTCCTTCCATCGGAACTTGGGCGGTACGAGTTCTCCTTTACGAGTAACAGTAATTGGAATCCTATGGAGTCCGGAGTGCATACTGAAAGCAGCGTTAGTCACCACTTGTAGTTCTTGGCATAAAATGCTTTTCACTCCTACTACAATACAGCAATAAACTGCACGCAGTTGCACTTTTTGCAAACACATAATAGAAGAAACAGAATTGTTTCCGGTCAAAGTTTCACTGTCTGTCCCATCCCTTAGAAGTTTTGAGCATTGAGCTGTCCTACAATACAGTCCTCTGTCACCCATGCACACCATTGACTGTTGGAGCGCTGATTAACAAGTCAGCGGGCCGATGTCATCACTGAGGACCAATCACTGAGCGACAGGCCTCAGCTAGATCGACATGGAGGGTGAAACATGGCGGCGCCAAGCGCGGAATCAGGGTGAATACGAATTGCAGTATCTCATCAAGAGAGGAGATATCGGATTGATCATTATTACCATTGTGTTATCCATCTAATGATGGGAAATCGCAACAAAAGTGCACCTGTTTCCTACAATTTGGAATTATTATTTTTTTTTAGAGATATTCGGCTATTTTACCACTACCAAACTGTTGCGATCAAATTGCTGCGTTTAAAATCTTTTATGACGCTTTTAATTTATGAGCAAAAAAAATAACGTACTACTCCATTGTTTGTTAAACTGTATGTATGACATTTAAGTGTAACTGCAGTATTAACCATTTAATAATCCAGTCACAATATATAGAACGGATTTGAATTGTAATTAAGGCATTTACTTAGTCTTAGGCAATTGTTATGTCCATTTATGTACTGCAATAAGTATTACAAGGCCAGAAAACATACTGGCATTTTATAAAGTGACATATTTTAGAACACTGACGTAATCGCTTTTGTTTTAAGGATTTTTAAAATGGGCATGAAACACTTTCATTTGGAGTGTATTTATTTGTCCTACCCCTCGACACCCATAGATAAACAAGTATGTTTTCAGCTAACACCCCTCAATATGCATGTGTTCATTTCATCAGATTTACACCGACTCCCCACCATCACTCTGTCCATTCATTTTACTGTGCACCCAACCTATGCAAAATATGCCAGGCAGCCTGAACTGTTTCCATGGCAACAAACACTGTGGCAATGGCACCCTTCCCCCATCCACTCTCTATAGCTTTAGGGATGCTGCCTTTACTCTTTGTATCTTGATTATCCCCCCCCCCCTAATTGTACACAATCCCATATTTTGTACAGTGAACAATGACATACATGGCCGGGTTGTATACTGAACCATGTGTGTAACTCACATGTAGGTTATAATTTTCATGTTACGGAACTATCATACAGGGTTCACTTCTGTGTGATCGTCACATCCACACATTTTAATTGACATCTGACATTGCGTGTCCAAATAAGCATTTCATGTAACGCATCTTAATAAGTCATACTATATCTGCATTCACTGTTTGCATGGAAAGCTGCCGACCGTCTACACCTTATAATGTAATGCAGCTAACGTGCATCCAACCATGAGAAATATTAATAATTCAGGACACATAACCACAAACACACAGCACCTGTTTAATCAACTTCACAGGAATTAGCCCATTACAAATGTTACAGCATTTAATAAATAGTGAAGTTTTATAATATATACTTGCCTCAGAATTGTCACCGATTCTCTTGTGGAATCAACACCTTTAAATTAGAACTACAAATTGTAACACATAGCAGTGTTTAATATAAAGAAGGAAAATAAACCTATTATATATATATAATATATATATATATATAAACACACACAGACACACTTGCATACTTATTTAAGACTAAATTACAAAAAAGAGGGTATTTGCAACATTTATGCAATCTGTTTGGCACATAAATAACATTACAATTGTCTCTGGGCACTGCTTGCCACAAAGGATGAGACACACATCCAGGGTATAATATGCATATACGTGCTGTTTTATTCATGCACATGCTTTTTGGTTTTCTATCAACGTGAGTTAGCAAAGATGGTTCATTTCCTAAGAAAAAAAAAAGACATTTATATATATATATTTACACACGCATGCATCGGTTAATCAATAATAATGGAATTATTTCCTTACCTTTTTGTCGTAGAAAATGCATCAAGTATAAAATCCAAAATTGCAGTATGTATTTTGATTTCCCAGTGATTAATATCCATGCAAAAATGTAGAAAACAGGAGGGAAAAAAATAGCTTTTTTTTTTTTGCGTTGCCTTTTTTGTGTTTTTGTTTTTCCTTTAGAAGTGCTCAGTTTGATACAAAAGGTGCACACAATAAAAATTAAGCACTTGGTTTTTTTAAAAAAAAAATGAAATCATTTTATGCTTAGGAAAGACTGAAAAAAATTAGACCTTATGTCTGTTTGATTTTATTGGATACACCATACCTCCCCTTTTCTATATTATGGTTGTAATTGGCTGTTGTCCATGGGGGTTTTACCATAAACCTACCTTGTTCCCTCCTTGTTTCCAATTTTCCTCCTCCTTTCAACAGTAAATATCGCATCTAGAAACGGTTAATTCTCAATGCCTGGTTTGCCTTGCAACGGAGACGTAATGATATTCCATCAGCGCTATATATTTTTTCATTTTAGTGTGCTGCATCTTATGTAACAATGTGCGCCATTTATACTTTAGACCCTGAAGGGTTAATGTCACTCTGCATAGATGTCTCTATATGCGTCCCTAGATGCTTCTCTCGGTTTCTAAATCTTTGTGCGCGTGTGTTTATCCACTCTGCTTACTTTCATTCATTGCCCTTTCTCTCATTTCATTTATTATTTCTCTGCCAGATGTCACGCAAATGGCTGCAGGATTGGCTTGCGTTGGAATATTGATCCAGGGGTGAGCAGCAAGTCGCCTGAAGTGATCTCATAACAAGGCTATGTGAAAAATGTGAAAAAGCTTTGGGCTATTGCATAAAGAGACTGGCTGACTGGGTTATTTGTTACATTCATGGATAGGCAGGATATTACAGAACTGCAGCATAAACACTGATTCCGCTGGTATTTTGTACAGCTAAACCCCAAAAAAGTAATCTCATTTTAAAAGATCTATGGATTATTATAGGCTTAAATTTTTTTTCAAAGTGCGTTCTAGAATCACAGGCATACAACGTTTTAGCAGAGTGAAATTTGCAATGAAAGGGAAAAAAAGCCTAACAGAGAAACAAGCCATAATACGAATAAGGGTAACGTGACTATAGATTCAATCAACCAGAAATAATCCAATTTAAATAATTTTTAAATACGTTTGCTTCATGAATTATATATGCAAAAAAATCTGTTTCAGATACAGCCGTAAATATATTCTGTTCCATGTTAATTAAAATATTTCATTTGCTAAAAGGGGGCAGGTGTATGACGAATCCTGTACACCAGTGTTTGCGAAACATGTCCTCAGGACCCTCTAACAGGCCAGATTTTACAGATCACTTTGGGGAAATGCAGATCACTGAGCTACAAATTATATCACCCATGCAGTGCTTCAGATATCTTGCAAACCTGGTCTGTCTACAAGACCTGAGGACGGGTTTGGGAAACACTGCTGTACAGATTACATTGAGGTTGCTGCATTATGTACCCATGTTTTACTCTGTCTTCAACAAGTGATTTTTTTAAAAATATGCCCTTATTTCAAAAGATATATTAACTAACAGGCCTTTTCTGTTCTGTTTCTTTGCATTTCTAATGAACCCCACTTATCCTCACATTCACTTTAGCATTGATTTGTACCCAGATCATGAGATCGGTCATTCTTTAATCTTTGTTTTAACCCCTTAGTGACCGGGCGGTTTTACACAAATCCGTCCTTTAGTGACCGCTGCTGTTTTTACGTTTCTGCGCTGTTAGGGTTTAGGTCAAATTTTCCTCTTACTCGTTTATTCAACCCACACATATTATACACCCTTTTTGCCGCAAATTAAATGGACTTTCTAGAAATACCATTATTTTCATCATATCCAATAATTTACTATAAACAAAATATGAAATATGATGAAAAAAATGGTAAAAACACACTTTTTCGTAATGTAATCCCCAAAAGCTACATCCACCAATAAAGACCCCGGCTAAGGCTAGGGACAGATGAGCGCATTTTCTGCGGCCACCGTCAAAATGTACGTCGATGCGTGCGCACGCATTTTTTCACGGAATACGCTTAGGTGGTCAGACGACCACAGTCGCACAGTCGCAGGTACTCACCAACGCAATTCTAGGAAATCCGGCTGTTTGAACGTTATGTAGGCCGCACACTAGCAGCGTCTGACGTCTCCTAATCACGCACACACGCTGCCATGCGGCCGCAGCGCACTCTGTACGTCTGTAGCAGCGGTTTCACGTTCTGAGAAAAATGCGTTCATTTGCCGGTTGCGTGGTGTCGGCGCACTTTTGTACGCACGTACTGCGTATATTGGCCGTCATTGGCCGTTATGTGCTGCTACTGCCGCCGTGATTTAGTGCGCCTGCACGCGCGTTCCGACTGCCCCAC
Organism: Leptobrachium leishanense; assembly: GCA_009667805.1. NCBI lineage: Eukaryota > Metazoa > Chordata > Amphibia > Anura > Megophryidae > Leptobrachium > Leptobrachium leishanense. Next base: position 76,566,476 of record CM019073.1, on the reverse strand, counting down.
TCTGACCCTAGCCTGAATAGTTTCAAAATTTTATCCCGAGAATAGAAATACCCAATTTTTACATGTTTTTGCCTTTTAACCCTTTCACTGCTGAGCCAGTTCACCTATGTGCGCTGCGCTCATTCTGACCATTTTGTGCTAATTATTTTGAGATGACAGCCTAGGTCCTATTTAATTAAACACCCCCCCCAGACAATTTTTTTTTTTTTTAATTTTATTTTTTATTTTATTTAACCCTTTCGCTGCTGAGGCGTTTCACGCCTCTGTGCTGAGGTCATATTTACCGGTTTTGCTCATCATGTTTAAACGTGTTTTGAAGGCTTATTTTAGTATATGACCCTGACATATTATATATTGTTCTTTCCGTCAGACTCGGTAGATTCATAATATGTCACTATTATATGTATACGTTATGTCATGTCTGTATATTATAACAAAAAATGCAATAAAATATGTATTTTCAATAATTTACAACGTGTAAAGTGTTTTTTTTCACATTTTAACATGCGAACAATTGCGGTTATATTTTGTATGGGGTGCGCTTGTGAAAAAAATTAGAGATGGGGTCTCGTTACATTTTTTTTTGGGGAAAATTACACGATTTTTAACAAACGCACCGCATACAAAAATCGTTAGTGCAGCATCATTGTTCACATTATAATTGAAATGGGAACAATATTGCTGCATTAACGAACCAAAAAAAAGAAAAAAAAATGTTTATTTTTTTTTATAATTTTTTTTTTAAATATATTTTTATTTTTAATTTTTTTTTTTTTTAAAAAAACTTTTTTCACTGTAGTGTTTGGTATCGTTGGAACGGCCATGCTCTGGCCGATCCAACCATACCAAACTTTAACCCCTAGCTGCCACGGATCGGGAGATAGGGAGTTCATTGGAACTCCCTACCTCCACCGTTGGTGGCAGTTAGGGGTTAACTCTAGGACTGGCGTCATCGTGCTATGCACGATGACGCCAGTCCTCAGGGGGAGTTCCCGGAGGCTTGGCCGACATCCAAGATGTCGGCCAGCTCCGGGAAAGGATCACGAACCGGCGCTTTTCAGCGCCGATTCGCGATCCAGCTCCCCAGGGGTTAATGCCAGGCACCATTTGGAAGGGCAGGCTGTGCCCTTCCAAATGGTGCCTGGGTTAACCTCCGCAACGCCGCCAATCGGGAGGGAGAGAGGTCCGAAGGACCTCCCCCCTCCCTTTCAGGCGCTTCCTCCGCACATGCGGGGGGGGCGCCTGAATTAGGTGTCATCGAGCTGTCACGATGACACCTAATTTCACCGGCGGCGGTTCCGGATGCTGGGCTGACATCGAGGATGTCAGCCCGCACCGGGGGGGCCAGCGATCGGCCGGAACCCGGCCGAACGCTGACCCCAAAGGGAGGACGCTCTCAGCGCGTCCTCCGCATACCAGCAGCCATGCGGAGGACGCGCTGAGCGCATCCTCCGCATCGAAGTGGTTAATTATTTTATTATTATTATTTTGTTTTAAAATGTTTTTTAAACCAAACCTGGTAATGTTTGGTGTCATTGGAAAGGCCATGATCAGGCCTTTCAAATGATGTCAAATATGACCATCTAGCTGCCATGGATCGGGAGATAAAGGGATCCTTATGATCCCCTTATCTCTACATGGCAGCTAGATGGTTAACTGGCCCACTGACATCCTCACACATATGGTGAGGTTGTCAGTGGGTGGGGGGGACCTGGAGGCTAGGCTGACATCCAAGATGTCAGCCCCCCTCCAGGTTCGAATCGCGTTTTGGTGCCAATTCACGCTAAAACGCGATCCGGCGGCGAAACAGTTAATGCTATACTCTCCCCTTTTCAGCGGTGCAAAAAGCATCTCCCTAGCTTCAATGGTTGGGGAGATAGAGGGCTCCGAAGGAGCCCCCCCTCCCCTCCATTGATTTGAATGGGGGCACCTGCTGATGACGTCACCACGCAGCGTGGCGACGTCATCAGCCTCGCCTGCCCATGTAAATCACATGGGCAGGCTTCCTCCCTGCCAGATCACTGAGGGATCCAGCGAGGGAGGTGAGTATCGGGCGAGAGGGGGATTTGGCGCCGCTGACGTACCCTGTACGTCCGCGGGTCTAAGGGAGACCTGTGGACAGGACGTACAGGGTACGTCAGGGGTCCTTAAGGGGTTAATAAAAGTGAGCACATTTAATTTTAAAATGTTTTATTTAGAAACTTTAAGCAAGGCTTGCCACATCTTACCGGATCTCGGATGTTCGGGAATCAAATCTCTCACCATCCTCCCGTTTTGTACCTAGGATGTCTCATATTTTGCCACCTCACCTGACGGAGCAATGCATCCTACTGACCCCTTTTTTCAGCGGATTCCCTGGATGGTTGCATAGATCGAAGCCACTACACAACCTAGGTCGAAAGCTTAGACTTGTAGTAGGCCACCCACCTTATGACACAGTGAACGTCTGTCAGTGAGGAGGAATTAGTGATGGGCCGAACACCCCCGTGTTCAGTTCGCATTCGAACACGAACATTTGAAAAAGTTCGGATTCGAACGCGAACACGATTCGAACTCAATGCAAGTCAATGGGACTCAAACGTTCAATTTTTAGAGTGCCCTCCAAGAGAGCATATATGCAAGATATTGGCCATAAAAGGTGTATGGGGGTCCGGGTAGTGCCCTGGGGGACAGGAAACAAGGAAAAGAAGAAGTTTAAAAAAATAAGTTTTTAAAGGAACAGTGATTTTTCCATGACACAAAGGTTAAGAATAAAAACGAAAAATTCCTTCAAATATCGTGCCTAGGAGGTCCCCATGACCTGCCCATGAAGTGGCGGATTTGTAGGATGTATAGAAACATTTAAAAAGAAAAAAATGACATTTCAAATGACGGTAAATGATTTTCCATTAATCTATTCATAAACAACTGCTTGGGGCGGCAGCCTGTATGAAAAGAGGAGACGTTTTAGGACACACATAGCAAGTTTAGTGATTTTTTTGGCTAAATTATGGTGAAACTTATGCAGGCTTTGGATGAAAGTAACAACAGGTGCATTAAAATTGGACCTTTGGTGCCAGCTAGTGCCTTCACACCGTAACCCCTCTGAGGTATTGTGGAAGAGTGCAGGGGTGGACTCTGCATTTAAATAATAAAATTATTGGAATCTGATACACGCGTCAGTGGCAGTGCACCCAAATATTGGGCCTTTGGTGCCAGCTAGTGCCTTCACACTGTAACCCCTCTGAGGTATTGTGGAAGAGTGCAGGGGTGGACTCTGCATTCAAATATTAAAATGATTAGAATCTGGTACACGCGTCAGTGCACCAAAATATTGGGCCTTTGGTGCCAGCTAGTGCCTTCACAACATAACCACTCTGAGGTATTGTGGAAGAGTGCAGTGGTGGAGGTTTTGGGAATGCAGAAGAGATCCCCGATCTATTCAGTTACATCAGTATCAGGGGAGTGATAGCTGCTGATCTAGGACGGATTGATTTTTTAAAAACGTCAGCCGGTCTACAGAGTCGGTGGACAGATGCACTCTTTTGTCTGTGACAAAACCTTTAGTGGCACTGAATGTCCTTTCAGAAAGCACGCTGGATGAAGGGCAACCTAGTAGCTGCATAGCATATTGGCTAAGTTCTGGCCAGTGATCCAATCTCAACACCCAGTAAGCCAGTGGATCATCTGCTGTAAAGGTATCCAGGTCTGCCCTTGCCCCTGGGTAGTCCTGCACCATATGGTGAAGACGCTGGCAATGGGTGCCTACATTTGACGTCCCTGGGCGTCGTGGACTAAAAAAATTGCAAAACGCATCAGTCAAGCGGCCCCCTTCACCGCTGTTCCTCTAATCAACCGCAGCCTCACAAGCACCTGTGTCATCACTTGGTAAGCTACCAGTGCCTGGAAAGGTGTTACACAAGTGTCGCTTTAGAGCATCCTCAAGTTCTTTCATTCTGTCCTCCCTCTGTGAGGGCAGGATGAGCTCTGCAACCTTACCCTTGTATCGTGGATCAAGAAGGGTTGCCAACGTGATAGGCTTTGCAGGATAAGGGAGCCCATGCAGCATAGGTTGGAGGTGGCATTAGCTTCCGAGTGGTCCTGGTCGCTGAGGATGACCGTATCGTGCACTACCTCCTCCCAGCCATGTACTAGTCCTTGGGTTTCTGGGGACACAAAACCCTCCCTTGAGGAATCCCGACCTTCAATGCCCCCAGAACTTAAATATTCCTCCTCATCCTCCTCCTGTCTGATATGAGGACCTGCAGGAATGCTGTCTGCGTAAAGACTGGGGCCTTGAGAGCTAGGAAGTCCTCCTCTTCCTCCAGTGCCACATCTATAATTCCCCGCAGAGTGCGCTCCAGCAGGAACACTAAAGGAATTGTGTCACTGATGTATGCCCTCCTCAAATGGTGACAGTACAGTGCATGCATCCTTGATCATCAGCCACTGGGGGGGAATAAGTTGACCTGAACCTGTCCTTGTGCCATACTCACACAGGTACTCATTGATGGCCCTCTGATGCTTGTGCAGACGCTGCAGCATTGCTAATGTCGAGTTCCACCTGGTGGGCATGTCACAGATCAGACGGTTTGTGGGAAGGTGGAATTCTCTTTGAATTTCTGCCAGGCGAACACTTGCTGGGAATGACCGTCTGAAGTGGCTGCAGACTTTTCTGGTCTGGCTGAAAAGCTCTGCCAGCCCTGGGTACCTGGTTATGAAACGCTGTACCACCAGATTTAGGACGTTTGCTAGGCATGGTACATTAGTCAACTTACCCAGGCTTAGGGCGGAGAGAAGGTTGCTGCCATTATCACAGACGACCATTCCCAGCTCAAGCTGGCGTAGTGTTAACCATCTCTGCGCCTGCCCCTGCAGAGCTGACAGAATTTCTGGCCCGGTGTGGCTCCTGTCCCCTAAACAAACCAGCTCAAGCACAGTACGGCATCTTTTTGTTTGAGCCATTGCGTAGCCCCTGCCACGCGTCGGTTTAACTGCCACTTTGCCAGAGACAGAAAAGGAGGAGGAAGAGGTGGTGGAGCAGAAAGACCTCATATAAGCAGCTTTCTGGAGGCGTGGTGGATGAACAAGCTCCACCACAGAGCCCTGTCCTGGATCCCTCCCAGCTGCAAGCAGAGTTACCTAGTGTGCCGTGAATGAAATGTAACGGCCCTGTCCATGCTTGCTGGACCACGTGTCTAAAGTAATGTGCACCTTGCTGCTGACTGCCTTTCCCAATGACTCCATAACATTGTCTTCCACGTGCTGGTATAGTGCTGGAATGGCCTTCCGCGAAAAGAACTGGCATTTTGGAACCTGCCACTGTGGTACAGCACATTCGGCAAATTCACGGAAGGAGGCAGAGTCCATCAGCTGGAAAGGCAGCAGCTGTAATGCGAGTAATCTTGCAAAGCTGGCATTTAGACGCTGTGCAAGGGGATGGATGGAACTATATTTTTTCTTATGCTGCAGCAGCTCAGGCAATGAAATCTGACTGCGTAAATCTGCAGCTGATGGGATGCTGTCACATTCTGAGGAAGGACCTGGTACACCCATTAATGTAGCATCATCCCTGTCAGTGGAGGTTTTAGGCAATGACATGGCAGGCCATATAGTCGGGGTAGAGACAGATGAGGAGGAGGACCTATGCAAAGTGTTGTGCCAACGGGATGCATGGAAGGTGGTCATATGTCTTATCAAGCACGTGGTACCCAAGTGTGTGATGTTTTTCCCACGCTTGATCCTCTTCAGACATAGCTTACAAATAGCAAAGCTGCAGTCTGCTGCATAAGAACTCCCAGACAGCAGAGTTCCTGCACGTGTGCTTTGAGACAACAGCGCTCTGCAACTGAGCAGCTCTGAATTCTGATGCCTTGGACTGGCTACAGTGGTTGTTAATAGAGGACGTTGTGCCTCGTTTTTGTTGCCCCTTCTCCTCCTCCTCCTCACTTGACTCCTCTGTTAGATCAGGCACCCAGGTGGAGTCAGTGACCTCATCATTATTGTTATCACCCCCTATCTCTTTGTCACTGGAGCCAACCTGGCAATATGCTGAAGCTGCTGGGGGAACATGAGTGCCAGTTCTTTGTGTGTAACTGGCACACCCTCCCTCTAGGCTGATTTTACTCCCTTCCTCAACCTCAGAGGTTTGAATCAGAGCACTGGAGTTGCTGCGCATCCTCAAGCAGCATGTCACTGTCATTGTAGTCAAACAATTCAGCTGACTCCTCCATGTATGATGGTGAGGCTACGGCAGGAGTAGCTGTGGACATGGAGGCTGAATTAGATGTTTTGGCAGCTGAGGTGGACTGTAAACCACTACAAGCCTGGCTGGCAGAGGACTCGGAGGATGAGGATGGCCTGGTTAGCCAATCCTGCAAATCCTCTGTATGTTGCTGTTGCTTAAGACGGCCAGCACCAGTTAGAAAGGACAAGCGTGCCCCTGCAGAGGATGCACCACGTTGACGAGGACCAGGGGCTCAGCCTTCCGACACAGAGGCTGCTTGCCCTCTTATCTGTGTCTGGGAGCGTCTGCCTGTCCTTTTTTGTCTTTCTGACGAGGTGAGTGATATATAGATTAAAGATATACAGAACTCTGATTCAACTCTGGTTTAAAGATTGGAGATATGCAGAACTCTGATTCAACTCTGGTTTAAAGATTGGAGATATGCAGAACTCTGATTCAACTCTGGTATAAAGATTGGAGACATGCAGAACTCTGATTCAACTGTGTTATCTAGAGTAAAGATATTCAGAACTATGCTACAGTCAGGTCCAGAAATATTGGGACGTCAACACAATTCTAACATCTTTGGCTCTATACACCACCACACTGGAGTTGGAATGAAACAGACACAATGTGCTTTAACTGCAGACTGTCAGCTTTAATTTGAGAGTATGTACATCCATCTCAGGTGAACGGTGTAGGACTTACAGCAGTTTGCAGATGTGCCTCCCACTTGTTAAGGGACCAAAAGTAATGGGACAGAATAATAATCATAAATCAAACTTTCCCTTCTTAATACTTGGTTGCAAATCCTTTGCAGTCAATCACAGCCTGAAGTCTGGAACGCATAGACATCACCAGACGCTGGGTTTCATCCCTGGTCATGCTCTGCCAGGCCTCTACTGCAACTGTCTTCAGTTCCTGCTTGTTCTTGGGGCATTTTCCCTTCAGTTTTGTCTTCAGCAAGTGAAATGCATGCTCAATGGGATTCAGGTCAGGTGATTGACTTGACCATTGCATAACATTCCACTTCGGTCCCTTCAAAAACTCTTTGGTTGCTTTTGCAGTATGCTTTGGGTCATTGTCCATCTCCACTGTGAAGCACCGTCCAACGAGTTCTGCAGCATTTGACTGAATGTGAGCAGATAATATTGCCCGAAACACTTCAGAATTCATCCTGCTGCTTTTGTCAGCAGTCACATCATCAATAAATACAAGAGAACCAATTCCATTGGCAGCCATACATGCCCACGCCATGACACTACCACCACCATGTGTCAGGGTTGCGGGCTCCGCGGCGTTCGGTCCGGCCGTTCCCTTCTTATCGGGCCTGTGCCCGGAGGGGACGGCTGGGACCTATGGGAACGCCTGGCGGTTCTTCGGGACCCGACTTACCCTCCGTGGTGGCTCCGGTGTCCCAGGGAGGTGGGAGATCGGGTCCTGGGTCGCCTGCGGCGGTCCTCCGACGGAGCCTAAGGCTGCAGGCGCAGAGCAAGCCTTAGAATGGACGCGCGCTCGCCCAGGCTCCGCCAATATGGCGGCTGGGCCGCGGCGCATGTCCGTGACGTCATTGGCGTCCCAGGCAGGGGGGTGGAGCTTGGTGGGTATTTAGGCTTGAGAGACCAGTTCCTCCTCGCTTCGCAATTGTAACAGTTCCCTAGTGTAGCCTTCCTTCCTAAGTGATTGCCTTACTGTATTGACCCGGAAAGTGACCCCTTACCACGAGTATTTCTCCTATCCTGACCTGGCTTGTGACCTCGACTTCGTATCTCTTCTTGAACCCTCTGGCTTCCACGTACCCGGCACCCGGGATCCCTGACAGAATTGCGAAGCCACCAATGGAGCTCGCCGATGTCGTAGGAGCATTGGATACCCTGTCACAACAGGTGAATACCCTAACCTGCTCCATGAGAGAACTTCAAAATGGACAGCGGCACCTCCAGGAACAGTTCCTAACGTTCCAAACCACCTTCCCTACCGGTCCATCAGAAGGAATCCACGTTCCAGAACCCCGTATACCTATGCCGGAACGGTATTCAGGTAGACAAGATCATTTCCAGGCTTTTGTGACCTCTTGCGAACTTCTTTTTTCTCTGAATCCTCGGACTTATTATAGTGACTACGTCAAAATCCGTACTACAATATCATTGCTGACTGGAGAGGCACAAGCTTGGGCACATAATCTCTTGCGATCTCAGAACCCAGTAACAGAGACCTGGTCACTTTTTCTCAATACAATGGCAGCTATGTTTGATGATCCACTTCGGGCCAGTACTGCAGAGAACGGTCTTCGTTCCTTACGTCAAGGTCGTCGCTCAGTGGAGGCTTATGTCATTGATTTTCGTCGCCTTGCCTGTGAAACAGGATGGAATGATGCTGCCCTAATAGGACAATTCCGTTTGGGTCTTTCGGAGGCCCTGAAAGACGAGATCGCACGGGTTGGTGCTCCCTCTTCTTTGGAGAACCTGGTTCAAACGGCTATCCAGATCGATAGAAGACTCCGCGAACGTGCAAGAGAAAGGTCGGCTTCCTATGTACCCATGTCTCGCCCTCAGGCGGTGACTTCTGGTAACCAAGTGGCACCACCCACACCCGAGGAACCTATGCAGGTCGGTTTTACACAGGGTCGTCTTTCTCCCGACGAATTGCATCGACGACGTCTGCATAACCTCTGTCTTTATTGTGGTCGACCAAATCATATTGCACGTTATTGCCCAGAAAAGAATAAGGGTCGAACAGGTAACCCAAGTCCCCTCCTTCGTCTCGTGCACCTGTCTACTTCAAGTGGTTGCACTCCTTTGTTGACGCTACCTCTTGTCTTACAGTGGGGAAAGAAGATGCGAACTTTAACCGCGATGGTTGATTCCGGAGCGAGTGGGAATTTCCTCGATAAAACAATAGCTGAAACTGCCTGTATACCTGTAATAAAGAAATCCTTCCCTTTGCAGATACAGGTTGTCGATGGGTCTTCTTTGTCCTCTGGGCCAGTCACCAAGGAGACAGTACCATTACAGGTGACCATAGGTCCTGGGCATAGCGAGGTAATACGTTTCGACATCGTTAATACACCCTTATTCCCGATTATTTTAGGACTTCCCTGGCTTCGTCAGCATGATCCTCGGATTTCCTGGTCTTCCGGTACGTTCGCTTTTACTTCCTCCTACTGTACCCAGCATTGTCTCTTACCACGTTGTCATGTCGTAAATACTGTATTGGACTCTAATATGACACCACAATACCAAACCGTTCTTCCTGAAGTTTACTCCTCCTTCTCCGATGTGTTTGATGAAAAAGGAGTGGAGGTTCTACCTCCTAGAAGGCCATATGATGGTCCTATTGAACTCCTGCCAGGAGCACCTATTCCTTATGGAAGATTATATCCGCTATCCGAACCCGAACTGAAGGTACTAAAGGGATACATACAAGAGAATCTCGATAAAGGGTTTATCCGGCATTCAACTTCTCCAGCAGGTGCAGGCATCTTTTTTGTAGAGAAAAAGGACGGCGGTCTGCGTCCCTGTGTTGACTATCGTGAACTCAACCGCATAACGATTAAAAACCGATACCCTCTCCCCTTGATCTCGGAGTTGATCGAGCGTCTTCAGGGGGCAACCATCTACACTAAGATCGATCTAAAAGGAGCATACAACCTGGTCAGAGTACGACAAGGTGATGAATGGAAGACTGCATTCAGGTCACGCTACGGCCACTTTGAATATATGGTGATGCCGTTTGGACTTTGTAATGCCCCTGGCACGTTTCAACATTTCCTCAACGATATATTCCGAGATCTGCTGGATCAATATGTTGTGATTTACTTGGATGATATCCTTGTTTTCTCTTGTTCCCTCACAGACCACAGAGACCATGTAGCAACGGTGTTGTCTCGTCTTCGAACTTATCGGCTGTATGCAAAGATCGAGAAATGCGTCTTTGAAGCCACGGAGATAGAGTTCCTGGGTTTTCTGTTTACTCCCGGACGCATTGCCATGGATCACAGGAAGGTAGCAGCCATTTGTACTTGGCCCGTACCCGTTGACAAGAAAGCCGTCCAACGATTTATTGGTTTTGCCAATTTTTATAGACGTTTCATACAGGGGTTTTCTTCGATTATCTTACCCCTTACCGTGTTGACTAAACAACAGACCAAGTTCAACTGGACGGCAGAGGCACAACATGCTTTTGACTCCCTGAAACAACGTTTTAGTACCGCACCTGTTCTGGTTCTACCTGACCCTTCACAGTCATATGAAGTGGAGGTCGATGCCTCGTCTGTGGGAATCGGGGCCGTTCTAACACAAAGGAGACCCCCAGAACGGGCTCTACATCCGGTGGCATACTACTCTAGAAAGTTAACCCCCGCCGAGGTCAATTACGACGTCAGTGACAGAGAATTACTAGCCATAAAATGTGCCTTGGTAGAATGGCGTCATCTGTTGGAGGGTGCTCTTCACCCCTTCATGGTCTTCACCGACCATAAGAATTTGGAATATCTCAGGACTGCTAAACGACTTAACCCACGTCAAGCAAGATGGTCGCTGTTCTTTTCCCGGTTTGACTTTCAGGTGACATACAAACCCGGTACTCAGAACAAGAAAGCAGACGCCTTATCACGCCTCTCTTCTCCGGCAAATCCACCTATGGTCAATGATTCGATCCTTTTACCCTCTAGATTTCTTGGGGTTACCACGACTCTCATGCAACAGATGCGTTCACACACCGATTCTACTGTCCAACCACAAGTAACCGGACTTCAAACACGACACAAGCAATGTCTGGTTCCTCTTCAAGAACAACTGGCGGTGTTACAGCAATTCCATGATACTCCAGGAAGCGGTCATCCAGGAATAAGAAAAACCAAGGATTTGATAACACAGTATTTTTGGTGGCCGACCCTGGCTCAGGATGTAAAGAAATTTGTGAACTCTTGTTCAGTGTGTGCTCGTGCTAAACATAGCACAAAGAGACCTGTGGGTCTTCTTCAGCCTCTTCCGGTACCCGAACAACCATGGTCGCACATTACTATTGACTTTATTGTAGAGCTTCCTCCCTCACATAAATATACCACTATCATGGTGACTGTGGACCGTCTGACTAAGATGGCTCATTTTACTCCGGTACGAGGGTTGCCTACTGCGGCACACACTGCATCGCTCTTTTTACAGAACGTTTATCGCTTACATGGTGTTCCGGAATCCATCGTGTCTGATCGAGGGGTGCAGTTCACTTCTCGTTTTTGGAAACATTTTTGCCGTGCGTTGGGAATATCTGTCGATTTGTCTACTGCATATCACCCCCATACCAACGGACAGACGGAGCGGGTGAATCAATCTCTCGAAACGTACCTGCGCTGTTATACGACATACCTCCAGGACGATTGGGATACATTGTTGTGCACCGCGGAATATGCATATAATGCTCGGTTGCACGATTCTACCCGTTGTTCTCCCTTTTTTATGTTGTATGGTTATCATCCCCCTCCTCTTCCTGATTTGCCTAGTGTTACCCCGGTTCCCGGGGTCGCGTCTCGTTTACGGGCTCTCCGGCAATGTCGTCGTACGGCTCGGGATAGTCTTATTGCCGCTCAAACGGTATATAAAGCGTATGCGGATCGACGTCGTTCTGCTTCGGTCACCTATTCGGTAGGCCAGAGGGTATGGTTGTCTACACGCCATTTACGCCTCTCATGTCCATCCAAGAAACTGGGTCCAAAATATATAGGTCCGTTTACTATCGTTTCTATGATTGGTCCGGTCGCTGCTCGTCTCCAGCTTCCCTCTCGTTATCGGTTCCATCCGGTGGTACATGTGTCTCTCCTAAAACCTGTTGGTACCAATGTTTTTCCTGGTCGGTCGCTGCCTCCTCCTCCTCCCGTGTCTACGGATGGTTCTGATGCTTTTGAGGTCGCACAAATCTTGGATTCCCGTCTTCGGCGGGGTGTGTTACAGTACCTGGTTGACTGGGTGGGTTACGACCCTGAGGAGCGTTCCTGGGAACCTGCCGTTTATGTCCGGGCTCCGGCCCTTGTCCGGGCGTTTCATGTTGCCCATCCTGGGCGGCCGGGTCCGTTGCGTGTCCGGAGGCCTCGCCTTCCGGGGGGGGGAATTATGTCAGGGTTGCGGGCTCCGCGGCGTTCGGTCCGGCCGTTCCCTTCTTATCGGGCCTGTGCCCGGAGGGGACGGCTGGGACCTATGGGAACGCCTGGCGGTTCTTCGGGACCCGACTTACCCTCCGTGGTGGCTCCGGTGTCCCAGGGAGGTGGGAGATCGGGTCCTGGGTCGCCTGCGGCGGTCCTCCGACGGAGCCTAAGGCTGCAGGCACAGAGCAAGCCTTAGAATGGACGCGCGCGCGCCCAGGCTCCGCCAATATGGCGGCCGGGCTGCGGCGCACGTCCGTGACGTCATTGGTGTCCCAGGCAGGGGGGTGGAGCTTGGTGGGTATTTAGGCTTGAGAGACCAGTTCCTCCTCGCTTCGCAATTGTAACAGTTCCCTAGTGTAGCCTTCCTTCCTAAGTGATTGCCTTACTGTATTGACCCGGAAAGTGACCCCTTACCACGAGTATTTCTCCTATCCTGACCTGGCTTGTGACCTCGACTTCGTATCTCTTCTTGAACCCTCTGGCTTCCACGTACCCGGCACCCGGGATCCCTGACACCATGCTTCACTGATGAGGTGGTATGCTTAGGATCATGAGCAGTTCCTTTTCTTCTCCATACTCTTCTCTTCCCATCACTCTGGTACAAGTTGATCTTGGTCTCATCTGTCCATAGGATCTTGTTCCAGAACTGTGAAGGCTTTTTTAGGTGTTGTTTGGCAAACTCTAATCTGGCCTTCCTGTTTTTGAGGCTTACCAATGGTTTACATCTTGTGGTGAACCCTCTGTATTCACTCTTGATTGTTGACTTTGACACACATACACCTACCTCCTGGAGAGTGTTCTTGATCTGGCCAACTGTTGTGAAGGGTGTTTTCTTCACCAGGGAAAGAATTCCTCGGTCATCCACCACAGTTGCTTTCCGTGGTCTCACGGGTCTTTTGGTGTTGCTGAGCTCACCGGTGCGTTCCTTCTTTTTGAGAATGTTCCAAACAGTTGTTTTGGCCACACCTATTGTTCTTGCTGTCTCTCTGATGGGTTTGTTTTGTTTCTTCAGCCTAATGATGGCTTGCTTCACTGATAGTGACAGTTCTTTGGATCTCATCTTGAGAGTTGACAGCAACAGATTCCAAATGCAAATAGCACACTTGAAATTAACTCTGGGCCTTTTATCTGCACATTGTAATTGGGGTAATGAGGGAATATCACACACCTGGCCATGGAACAGCTGAGAAGCCAATTGTCCCATTACTTTTGGTCCCTTAACAAGTGGGAGGCACATCTGCAAACTGCTGTAAGTCCTACACCGTTCACCTGAGTTGGATGTACATACCCTCAAATTAAATCTGACAGTCTGCAGTTAAAGCACATTGTGTTTGTTTCATTCCAACTCCATTGTGGTGGTGTATAGAGCCAAATATGTTAGAATTGTGTTGATGTCCCAATATTTATGGACCTGACTGTATAACTCAGTGATACACCCTGTCCCTGATAGCTGGCAGTGCCAAGACACAGATTAAATTTCCCAGAACTCTGGTATAAATCAGTGATGCACCCTGATAGCCTTTTCAGTGCCAACACACAGATTCAAATTCCCAGAACTCTGGTATAAATCAGTGATACAGCCTGATATGCAACAATCTCCTCTCCTCTCTGAGTCACTCCTGCAACAAACACACGCTGGGGCTGCGGGGAAGCCTTATATAGTGTGCTGTGGGACTTAGCTCTGTGAGCCCATGATTGGGCAAAATTTGCCCAATCCGGACTCTGAGCCCTGATTGACATAGTCTTGCACCTGTCTTGCACCTGACCACAGGTCAGGTGCAAGGCTGTGGCCAATTACAAGCTTCAGGCCAGTGAAAAAGTGCATTGTAGTCCATTGTGGGCGAACATGTGGAAATGGAATGGTCGAACAGCCAATGTTCGAATCGAACTCATGTTCGAATTGAACCGTCAGCCCATCCCTAGGATGAATGCAGAAGGAGCCATCATGACCATCATTTTGGCAAAGTGTATTAAGTGTGTCCACCATCATGCTGCAAGGCTTTTGCTATTGGTTCATATCCCAACAAAATGGTTATTTTGTGGTTGCCCTTGCTACAGGCATGGTCACAATCCTCTTAATATAGTACTTATCAAACCAACTTATTTCAACACACTGTGCTTGCAGAAAGTTTTTCCATTCTGTATCCTGCTCACCAATGAGTGTCCATGGAGGAAAAACGTCTCAATTTCTCAGAGAACATTCATCTCAAATTATGACAACTGAGTGGTTGTGCTCTCCCACTCAGTGCTCTCCCACTTAACGCTGTTCTCTCACTGACTCCTTTTTTTTTTGTTGTTTTTTTTGGGGGGGTTGTTTAGTTCAGATGGTTTCTCCAAGATTGCACATCCTTGGATGCCACACTCCTGGCCACCTCCTCAGAACCTGCCATTGCTATTTATCTTGTGTTCCCACTTGGGCTGGGATGGGTCATGAGCTGCCATATTTGATTTGCTGTTTCTCACGATCGTACTTCTCCATCCAGACTAACAGAAACTCATTGTTGACGCATTTGGAGTTGTCAGTTGTTTCTTGGAATACGAGAGGGATGAACACGTCAGTTAAAAGATGCAAAGTTCTGAATCTATTACAATTTTTGTGGCCACATATATAGGCATTTCTGGAATTTCACTTGACTTTGGCCCTGCAAGCACCAGGGCTACAACAATCTATTTTGGCTTCTTTCAACTAGAAATCTAGGAGAATTGCTGTATTACTGCTGTCACACCCTCGGCGCCTGGGGGGTCTCAGGAAGGGGTCAGGCACCCAGCGGCATCGGTGGCTGGTCGGGTGCCTAGTGTGCATGCTGATCCTGGTGTTTGTGCGCCTAATGAGGGGGCGGGGCATGATGACGCGTAGCCGCCGGTCTTTATAGACAGAGCGTGGAAATTGACTCGTTGCTTTAACGTGGAGTTTGTTTCCCACATCGTTAGTGTACCGTTCATTCGAGTCGCTGATTCATTGTTTCATTTACTACGTTGCTGACCTTGACTGTATGAGGAACCTGATTTTTGCTGACTCGGGCTGCCTTCTTGACTATTTTCCCTCTGACCAAGCCTGTATGTATGCTATACCCCGAACAGACTTAGAGTCAGTATTCTGCAGAGTCAGCATACACTCTAAGGGCCCTATTACATTCTTCGCACAAGAACGGGCGCGCATTAAATTTTGCGCACATCGTTGAGCGTTAACGCGTGAAAATTAACGGTGGTATTACAATCCTCGTGCATTTTTTCATCCGTCAAAAAATAAAGCAAGTTAGGCTGGGGTCAGACGAACACAGTGCGAATGTGCGTTTACCTGCACTTTATGACGGCCGTGGTAGCAGCAAATAACATCCAACGCAGGCCCACACACGAAGTACGGCCGCACGAAAGTTCGGCCGCGCAACGCAAGCGGCAAACGAATGCATTTTCGCAAGAACGTCGAACGGTTAGTACTGATGTACAGAGTGCGCTGCGTCCGCATAGCGACATGTGTGCGTGATTAGGAGAAGTCAATCGCTGCTCATGTCCGGCCTACATAACGTCCAGACACCCAAAGTTTCCTGGTTTGGATCCGTATGAAATCACAGCCGAAATCGCACATCGTATGACTGCTATCGCGTATTCCATGAAAAAGTACGTCCATGCGTTCGGACGCACTTTTTTTATGGAAGATGCGAAAAATGCGTTTGTCTGACCCTAGCCTAAAATGGACGTGCAAAAAGCAGAAAAATACACGCGCAGTAACGTTGCGTGCAGAAATCAGTGTGCGGACTGTTTTTTTCATGGAATTCAGCCAATCAGAATTAAGAACCTTAATTGACTCACATTAAGTTTTTGCGCCTGTCATAGTCAATCTGAGTATATATGCTGCAGCAATAATAAAAACACGCACAACTTCTCAATTTTATTGTTTGTGTATGTGTAGAATGTGTAACTATACTTAGCTGAATTTTTTTTTTGGGCTGGTGTATTTGCGTTCAGCCAGGACGTTCAGATTTGACATGAACACCAGCTTTTCAAAGACGTTACAATTATGCGCGCAAACGTTGTCCTTTAACATTTGCGCACAGATTGTAATACCATCCGCGTACCAGCGCACAAACACATTTGCACTCCCAATGTTAAGTATAGGTTGCCCAAAGAACAGTAAGCTCGCGCAGCGTTCGCGCAGGTTCACCCGCGGTAGACGTTAACGCACATTTTTTGCGCGGACATTGTAATACGACGTTCTGCGCACAGGGTTTTGCCCCTCGCGCTAATGCGTTTTTGCACACGCGTTAACGTTTGCGCAAAGAATGTAATAGGGCCCTAAGAGTATACTGATCCTGCATAACGGCAGAAGATTCCCCGAAGGCTGGTTACTATGTGAGTATACAGTGTATTTGCTTCACAAATACATCGTAACAGGAAAGATTTGTGAAATTAAAAAAAATATTAATGTATGTAATGTCTCATTTATTAAGTAATTCAGGCTACCCACTGAGGTCATGCCTCATGACACACAGGATGCCAACCAAAAGGCCAGGAGAGTCATCGAGAGGATATTCGGGACCCTGAAAATGTGCTTTAGATGCCTGGACAGGATATATTGAAAGCATTATTAACACTGGGATGCTGCAAACCTTGCTCTGGTGTTCACTCCACCATCAATCCCACGCAAGGCAGCCTCTGATCTGCGGCATTCAGCAACTCCTCCCACTTGGTGTAGACGTACACCCTTGGGGGTCCACCACCGGTCCTCCTTTCCTCACACCACTCCCTTGCCACCTTGGCCTTCAGCTTCCTCTGGCAGTCATGGTAGCGGTGTTTGATTGACTGCAGGTTACGATTCCTTCCCAGTACACATACACCATGGCGTATGTTGCTCGATAACCAGAGGCGCAGGAGCCCAGACAGTGTCAGATCATCCAGCCAGTGTGCCCTCTGCAGATACTCCTCAATCAGTACCTCTTTCTCCTCCAGGGTGTACCTCTCCTCCCAGATCCGTCCTCTAGAGGAATTGTTTTTCTCAATAGCAGTGTCCAAACGGTAGACTCTGGCTTAACATAATTTTTTCGCATTAGCGCCTGCTTTTACTAACATTTATGGAATAGGGCCCCTATTCGAGCCCTATTCTAAGCCTATTGTAAACTTAACCAGAGTTGTTGTAAACTTAGGAACTCCACAGACTATGGGCCCTATTCCAAAGTTTGTTGTAACGTTAACCACAGCTGTTGTAAAATTAACAACCCCATTGAATAATGTCTCTGGTATGTTTACAACTGCTCTGGATAAGTTTACACCAGGGCTGGAATACAGCACTTTGTGTTTTAACAATAATACAGTCAGGGTTATTCAAAGAGAGTCGATCTGGCCCCGAAAGGTAACGAACACTGAAATTCAGCGTACGGTTACCTTTCCTGGCCATTCGGTTATTCAGAGAGCAGGCAGTTCGCCAAATGTTGGCGAATAACCTGCACATACGGTGCCCGTTCGAGGGCAATGAAATCCCCAGAGAGAAGCAATGCTTTGTCTATTCAGAGAACACCAAACAGCAGGGAAAAGTTGCCGAAATACCCTGCTGTTCGGTGGTTTCATTCGACAGATTTATTCAGGCAATTCCCATAGGCTTCAATGTTAAAAATATTCCCGTTTTAATCCAACATCTAATAAACCGTTTAATATTATATTCTGCAGTAAAAAGTCTCTTTATTTATAGATTCCCCGGTTTTTTTCTAAATCGTCTTTTCTTTTTACTGTAACAGACCTTTTTATTATCATTCATTGGATCTTATATGTAAATTCCAGATATTTTCGTTCAGTAGTTTTTTGCAAACAGCGCTTCAAATTTCAAACAAACTGTTTTTTTTCCCACCTCGTTCGTCTGCGTGTCGGGTTTTTCCGGCAGCTGCTCTGCCTTGTGATTGGCGGCTAGTCAGGTTTCTCCAGCGTGTTCGGCGGGGTTAATCCAGCTGTTTCTGCGGGTTTCAGCGAGTGCTCGGTGAGTGTTCGGCGGGTTTTGCAGTGAGTATTCATCGGGTTTGGGCGGGTTTTCCCTGCAGTATGGCGGCCCTGTGGTGCTTGCTGAATACACCGCAGGGTCAGCGAACTAGGTTCGCCGAATCGTGCCAAATTGCGCCGAATTGCAGGGAACGAAAAGTCACCGAACGTGCGGTGGCTTTTCGATTCTCTTTGAATAACCCTGAGTGGTTTGCAAATGTTTTCACCCCCGCCTTGGCGTTTTTTATACTTTGTTGCATTACAACCTGGCATTAAAAAGGATTTTTATTTGGATTACATGTAATTGAAATAAACAAAATAGTCCAAAATGGTGAAGTGAACTTAAGAAAATAACTTGTTTAAAAGAAATAAATAAAAAACGTAAATGTGGTGGGTGCATATGAATTCAACTCATTTGCTATGAAGTACCTAAATAAGATCTGATGCAAACAATTACCTTCAGAAAGCACATAATTATTTAAATAAAGTCCACCTGTGCACAATCTAAGTGTCATATGATGTGTACATAGAGATCATGTAAAATGTGTTCTGAAAAGCCTTAGGGCCCTATTCCACTACTGACGCAAAAATGGAAAGCAGAAAAATTTCCTGCAGATTTTCCCTTACCGTCTCCACTTTAATGCCACATTACGGGGTAGGTGCTATCTAGGCACTTTGCCCCAGAACTAAGCACAAAGCACGCCGATACCAGCAGCGACGCTCCCAACGCCGCGAGTATTGGCTTGAGAGTATAGGCTTGAGACTTCATGGTGCTTTGCGAACCCCAGCCACGAGCTCTTGCAGAGCCGCAAAGTAATAGCGGAGAGAGACTAGGAACTATTTGTTCCCACGCTCATTCTGCTCCCGGCGAGAAGAAGCAGCGGATGGTGCCACCCTTTTTGCTGCAGGATGAGAGGCGAGTATAGGATTTAAGGGGGGTTAGAGCATGTTAAAAGATTCTACAAATGCAAAATCCTTTAACACCAGCTTTCAAGAGTTGTTAAAAATTGTCAATTTGAATCCCAAAGGTAATTTATGCCAGCACCTTGTAATGCCTCCCGTCTTGAAACGGTAAATGATTGCCTCTCCTATATTTAACATGGGGAGAGGAAACTACAGTAAGCCTGTGCAAGCTACATAGTGTAAACTGATTCCACACCACTGTAGCATCACTTTAGGAATATCCATGCCAGACGCTAAACTTATTAATGTTAGCATAACGCTTACATATTGAGATGCTACCATAACAACAACTATGGAATATAGACCCTAGAGTCTACAACACCACTGAACAAGGGACACCACTAAGCAAACTGCACCACGAGAACCAAGGACAGGGCCGGATTAACATAGGGGCTGATGGAGCAGCAGCTCCAGGCCCATGCCACAGAATAGGCCCAGAGAAAAGAAAACTATGTCTGCATTGATGGGCATTTGGACCCCATATCTCCAACTCCATAGCAGCTACAGGGTCATGTGAGGTATCACTGGAAGAGCCAGAGCATGACATTTCCAATAATATCAAAGAGGACTAGGTTTTATATAACAATAAAAGTAAAATAATAAATATTTCTTTATTTTTTCTTTTTCTTTCTAACACAGGAATATTGTTCACTTTTCAACTATAAAGGGAACAATGATGTTGCACTAACTCACCATCTCATTTCTCATGTCACCAACAAGTGTGGAGGTGATGGCACAATCCATTATTACAAATTGTTACATCAAAAACCTAAACCTCCTCACTGCAGCAAAGTGCACTGGGAGGGGGGATTTGGAACCCTGAGTCACTAATCTCTACACCTCACAAGGTCAAGTGAGGTGTCATTGGACAGGTCAGAGTCAGGCCTTTGCATTGATACCAAACGTGAAACGTGACCATGTAAAATCTAAGGCTAGGGTCAGACGAACGCATTTTTCACGTTGTCCGTGAAAAAGTGCGTTCGAACAAATGGACGTATTTTTTCACGGAATACGCGATAGCGGTCATACGATGCACATTTTCGTCCGTGATTTTGTACGGATCATCAATAAAACACTTTTTGTGTCTGGACGTTATGTTATCCGGACATTAGCAGCGTCTGACGTCTCCCAATCACGCAAACACGCCGCTATGCGGACGCAGCGCACTCTGTACGTCAGTAGTAGCGGTTTGACGTTCTCGAAAAAATGCGTTCGTTTGCCGCTTGCGTTGCGCGGACGAACGTTCGTGCGGCCGTTCGTCGTATGTTCCCCGGCATTGGACGTCATTTGCTGCTAGCACGGCCGTGATTTTGTGCGGCTAAACGCACATTAATACTGCGTTAGTCTGACCTTAGCCTAAAAGAAAAAAAAACTAAATTAGTTTTAGTTCCAAAGCAATGGCATTATCCATTTGTCATGAATAAAATGAGCAATACAACTGCCAATACTCCCATTCTCATTTACCACGCTGGGAGCAAGTTCAACATTTTATACATAGTCATATTATTCATAAAACTCCATCCTCCAAAACACAAGGGAAATATTAAATTTTTTGGTTAAAATTGTATATTTATTATAGATATACACCTCAGAAAAATGCAGTAACAGGTTCCCATTTCATTTTTTTAAACAAGAATTCCCTATAGAATATGTAACCACATAGGTTTGGATGATAAAATATGAAAAAAAAAATTGTACACGCTGTAATTGATTGAAATCTGAATGGAAATTTACGCACACAGTATCTGCCTGGTTAGATATACTCAGGGCTTTTTTTCAGGGGGTACTCAGGGGTACACAGTACCGGCACCTCACCACCAGCCAGAACTAACAGGAGAGAGCATGATGCAACTCCTGCAGTGGCAGGCAGAGAATCAGAAGCGCTCGGCAGCTCCTATTGCTCCTGAACGCTTCCGTTCACTGAGCATTACTGTGAGTTTAATTGCTGTGGAGTTCATACATACTCAGCAAAACTGTGAGTTTCATTGCTGTGGTGCTCACAAAGGCTAGGGGATTATCCACTCAGTGCCATCGTTGCAAACCCCTCCAAAAAAAAGAGCTAACTGCACTGCAATACATGTTTCTTGCAACAGAGGCACTTAGTGGATAAGCCCCATAGGGTTACAACAATAGCTGTAGTTCATTTAAAGGAACGCAGTATTAAAAAATATGGTTCCCTTTTATAGTGTCTTCCTTTAAGTGAACTACAACTATTGTTTATGAGGACATGAAAATAGTCATAAATATCAGTTTTTCCCTGGCCGTGAGAGAGTACCCCCACCTATTTTTCCAGAAAAAAAGCACTGGATATACTGCATCTGAACTATTAAATAACCCAAAATATATTTTCATTTCCCTAAATTAAAAAAAAGCCCACCAAAATATGCAGCTCCAGGCCCATAGAGATCTTAATCCAGCCTTGACCAAGGAGTTCTCCAAACAAGTTAGGGACAAAATTGTGAAGTACAGGTCAAGGTCGGGTTATAAAATAAATATCTGAAACTTTGAACATCCCTTGGAGCACCATTAAATCCATTATTAAAAAAATGTTAGAGAATATGGCACTTAAACAAATCTGCAAAGAGAGGGCCGCCTACCAAAATTCAAGGAACGGGCAAGGAGGGCATTAATCAGAGGCAACAAAGAGACCAAATATAACACTGAGGGAGCTGCAAAGCAGAAATTGTGGGAAACTCCGCAAACATCTGGAAGAAATTACTCTGGTCAGATGAGACTAAGACTTTCGCTTTTTGGCATTCAAGGAAAAAAGCTATGTTTGTTGCAAACCCAACGCCTCTTATCACCCCGAGAACACCATCCCCACAGTAAAGCATGGTGGTGGCAGCATCATGCTGTGGGAATGTGTTTCCACCGGCAGGAACTGGGAAACTGGTTAGAATTGAAAGAATGATGGCTGTCTCTAAATAAGGGGAAATTCTTGAGGGAAATCTGTTTCAGTCTTCCATAGATTTGAGACTGGGACAGGGTTCACCTACCTGCAAGACAATGACACAAACCATACTGCTATAGCAACACTTGAGTGGTTTAATGGGAAACATTTAAGCGTCTTGAAATGGCTTATTCAAAGCCCAGACATCAATCCAATTGAGAATCTGTGGCATGACTTAAGGATTGCTGTACATAAGCAGGACCCATTCAACATGAAGGAGTTGGGAGAGACTAGACCAGTGACAAGATGTGCCAAGCTCTTAGAGACATACCCTAAGAGACTTGAAGCCGTAATTGTTGCAGAAGGTGGCTCTACAAACTATTGACTTTGGGACTTGAGTGAATAGTTATGCCTACCCAGAGTTTTCTACTTTGTCATATTTCTTGTATGTATCACAATAAAAACTACTTTGCATCTTCAAAGTGGTAAGATGTTGTGTAAATCAAATGATACAACCCCCCCCCCAATTAATTTTTTCCAGGTGGTAACGCATCAAAATAGGAAAAATGCCAGAGGGGTGAATAATTTTACCAGCCACTGTAGAGTGAAAAAAGACCAGTGTTCATCAAATTCAACCTTCCACATATCCCTATGGCTGCTTTTGATCCAAAATAAGGTTAGAAAAAACACATCTAAGTGCATTTTCCAATTGTTCGCAAAAAGGGGGGAAAAAAATCTTCTTGATTCCATAATAGTAAACAGATTTTTCCCTGGATCAACAAGCAATGCATTATGATTTTAATTTGTATATCCGATTATAATAGGTTGTAGAAAGGCATCAATTGAATTAGATAAAGCAACAGAATTAGGAAGAGAATCCCTTATTTTTTTGATCATTCTGTAAAAAAATAATAAAAAATCTTTCCTTTGTAGTCAACAAACAGGGTTATTCAAAGAGATCCGAATTGCTGGCGAAAGGTAACCGAACGTTGAAATTCGGCTATTCAGAGGGCAGGCAGTTTGCCAAATCCTGGCAAATTGCCTGCACATACGGTGCCTGTTCGATGCCTGTTCGAAGGCAGTGAAATCCCCATAGCTTCGTCTATTCAGAGAACAAAAACCAGCAGTGAAAATTTTCCAAAATGCCCTGCCATTCGGTGGCTTCATGCAGAAGATTTATTCAGGCGAATCCCATAGGCTTCAATGTTAAAAATATTCCCATTTTAATTCAATATCTAATAAACCATTGATTATAATATTCTGCAGTAAAAAGTCTCTTTATTTATAGATTTTTTTGGGATATTTTAAGCATTTTTTGGCCAAAATTTTTTTGCCGATTTGTTTTTAAATCGTTTTTTCTTTTTTCTGTAACAGCCCTTTTTATTATCATTCATTGGACCTCATATGAAAATTTCAGACATTTTCGCTCAGTAGTTTCTTTGCAAACAGCGTTTCACTTTTCAAACATTCAAGCAAACAGGTTTTATTTTCCTCACTCCATTCATCTGCGGTGTCGGGTTTATCCGGTGGCTGCTCTGTGCACTGATCGGCTCCTGCTCGGGTTTCTCCGGCGTGTTCGGCAAGGTTAATCCAGATGTTTTTGCGTGTTTTCGGTGTGCATTCACCGGCTTATGCGGTGAGTTTTTGGCAGGTTTTCGGTGGTTTTTCCCTGCACTACGACGGCCCTGTGGTGCTTGCTGCATACACCGCAGGGTCGCCGAAATGGGATCGTCAAATCGCACCGAATTGAAGAGAACGAAAAGTCACCGAACGTGCGGTTACTTTTCGATTCTCTTCGAATAACCCTGATAATCTTTTTCCCTCCAGTTGCAGTGGATGACCAAGTTTCCCTTGTAAAGCGCTGTTAATGAACAGGTCACCAAAGAGCTATTTTGTTGTGGCCCTGTGTGTAGTTAAACAATTTAATTATATCTCCTCTTAGAAGCTGTTTTCAAGGTTGAGCAAGTGTGGCTTCTTTTGCCTCTCTTCATAAGTAAAATCTTCCATTCCTTTTATTAGTTTTGTAGCTCGTCTCTGCACTTTCTCCAACTCTATTCTATCTTTCTTCAATACAGGTATTCAAAACTCCTCTAATATACAGTTATAAAGTTTATTATTGCTGAAGTCATTTACACATCCCAGCAATTCGAAGAACTGCATCACAGAGCTCATGTGCTACATTCCCCATATGGAGCACGGAGCTCTGGGTAAGACAAGAAAATTATGTCTGCAATTGCTCATTTTTTTGCATTCGGGGTCTGATTTCACATACAACCCTCCAATCAATGCCATGCTATACTAGATGGCTTTTTTTTTTTTAGCAGAGATCAGGTTTATGCAACAGGTCCTGAGCTCTGCTAAAAAAACACTACATTTTTAAAATATTAATGACTAAACTATATGTAATTTTGGCACTTTGACGATGTCCTGGCAGGAGCTACTTTTTAATATTCAGCAACAAGACATGCTTTGCCAAATGTTTTAGAACACCATAATTCCTCTAATATGTTTTATAGAATATAAGTAGTTCAAGACCAGGGAATAACCTGAACGAATACAAAAGGTAAGATTAAAAAGGTTAAATAAACAAATTCAAGTGGCCAAAAACTGTAAATAACAGACATGACCTTTGTGCTAAAGCAGCGCCATTGTCCACTTTTCATTTGTAACGTGAACAATGATGCTGCCATTACAACTTTCCAATTTCCCACATTGGGGGCAAGTACAGTATTTAATACATACAGGGTTATTCGGAGCAAGGTAAAAACCAGGAGAACTGGCAGGAGAAGAGAACAATCTAGACCAAATAACTGATTTGGAAAGTGAGATAAAGGGGAGAATCTTTCTGGTTTGGCTATAATTTCACCTAGAATTTTGACTTCTCCAGTCATTCTCCTGAGTTTCACCTTTCTTTGAATAGACCTGCAAGTCTTATTATTTATGAAAATGCAAAGTGCCAAAATAGAAGAGAAAAATGTAGTTGTCACAATTGTCAAAATTGCGTATAGAAAAATACAGTACTAAGTTCTTCAACAAAGAATACTTTGTTGAAGATAGAAACACAAAGGTTTGAATGAAAAAATGTGCGTTGTGGCCTTAGACCATATTAGAATGTAAGCTGTTGGGCTTACACCCCGTGTCAACAGCAACTAGAATTTTGAATTTCCGATCCAGATTGGTCACTAGTGACGCCAGCTCACAGATAGAGAGGGTGATGTTGGCACTCTGAGTCCACCCGCATTAGCGAGCATTCTTGGAGGGAGAGATTAATCCGACCTGCACATGCATGTGCAGCTCCGATTCATTGCTCTGCGCAGGTGCTACAGTATTTACATATATTAAGTGGGCATGTCCCACAGTGGTGACTTGCATTTATTTTTCCTCTCCTGACCTCATCAACCCCCGTTCAATTGACTCACTCTCTGCCGATCTGACCTCCCATTTCTAAAACTCAACCTGTCCAAAACTGAAATAGTTGTTGTTCATCCCACTAAATATAGCTAATCATATGTATGTCTCCCTTCGGGTCAGAGGTGCCACCATTAACACCACTTCACAGGCGTGCTGCCTCAGTGTCATCTTTGCCATTGATCTCACCTTCACTCACAACATTCAGTCAATTACTCACCAAATCAAGTTGCTTTTCTCTACTACTAAAATTTGTTCATTGCTCTTATTCTCCTACCTTGACTATTGTAACCCCTTACTCATTGGTCTCATATGATCAGAAATTATTCCTGCACAGCCTATGATGAACTTTCATTTACAGCACATGTCGTACATGCCTCTCCCCACTGTTGCATAGCTTTACATTGCATTGTATAAGAAACAGGGAGCCAATTAATAAAGTGCATTTACGTTTAGACCCTCTACCGAACAATTCTCCCTTCTAAGCAGGTATGCTCCAGCTGAGTCAATTTGCTCTACCAATAACCATTGACCAACATGTTGTACAACTACTTTCCCTCAAAATATTGAAAAGAACACTTCTCCCATGTTGCTTCATACTTCTGGAACTTCTTATACCCGCATCACGTTTGACTCCTCATGCCTGCAGTCATTCAAATACTCCTAAAGGCACATTTCTTTTGGCAGACATAAGCTCGTTTCCATTTATCACTCACCCTAAAATAATTTCCACACAACTACTTGCCATATTCTTCAACTTTCAACCCTTCCTTTTCACCCCATTGAAAAAGGACCTTTAGGTCTCTTCTTTTTGCAACAACTGGTGCTATATAGTTAAATGTAATTTCCTTTGTTCAAGGTAAGAACATCTGGTATATTTGAATAAAATATACATTTATTAAAATGCCCCCCCCCCCATCATGGTGACCAGTCTGCTGCTAATCATCTATTTTAGCATATTCATCCCATGGTGCTTGGTAAACTTGTTACTGTCTTTTTTTTCAATCCGGATTATAAATAAATCTGGTACACAGCCTGCTTTTAGCAAGGCTAACCAGATTATACCCCCTGTAGTGAGATATTCTATATGGACGAACCAGATAATGGATGTTTTTGGCTTAGTCAGTTCAAAAGACTAAAAGATTCTTCTCTGGAGACAGTGGGTCCAAAAGGTAGGCAGCAGCTGGGCCTGGTAAAAATAATTGTATTCATTGGCATTTCTGTACATCTGCTCTCTTCCAAGTTGGAGATGAGAGGATTTCTGGTAAAGAATATGACAAGTACAATGGTACCAGCTGTCAAAAATATAGAAAGACTCATGTACAAAGTTAAAGTTAGTACAAATTAAAGCACTACAAACTAGAATTTATGAATAAAAAGGTAAGTTAGCCAATTTTGACTTTTTTCTGGTTTGTTGATATTTTGCTTAAAATTATGTGTTCATTAATAGATTTGAAATAGTCTTTTCAATAGCTACTTCTACTACTGCCTACAGAAAAAGCAATATAACATTGGATCCTAATATGTAAAAAGCATGGGCCCAGAAATTACATAGCATCTATTTATCACAACTCTTACATAGATCTTTGTTCTTGGAAAAAGAGCAAGAAAACGAATGCATGCTTATGTTGTGGTCCAGGCACAACGTGCATTAAATTCTTATGGGAAGTGGCCTTGTCAGATTTCTCCAGCAAAGAACCATTACACTATAAGAATCAGTACTTCGTAATTTCAAGCGTTGCATCAAATGGATTTAAGGCAGCCACTATAAGAAGACTGAAGGGAATCATAGATCTAGAACAGTGTTTCTCAAACCTTTCCTCGGGACCCACAACCAGGCCAGATTTTGCAGATCACCCTGGGGAAATACAGACTGAATCCTGCAATCACTGAGCAGCAAATCATATCACCTGTGCTGTGCTTCAGCTATCTGGACAATATGGCCCATTAGGGGGTCCTGAATAGGGATGAGCTGTTCGGGTTCGGACGGTTCGGAGTTCGACCCGAACTTTGGCAGTTCGAAAGTTCGCGAATTTCGAACTTTTTGGGCGTGTTCGGTTCGGGTTCAAAAAAAAAAAGAAATTTTGAAAAAAGTATAGAAAATGCTTAAAAAAAATACTAAAAAATCTAGAAATAAAAAGACTCTTTACTGCAGAATATTATAAGCAACGGTTTATTAGATATTGAATTAAAAACTAATGTGTACGTGGAAAGATTATCAACTCTAAATGACCTCTGTTCACAAACGGGCATAACACCAGGTGTTTTTAGTCTGGTAATCAATGTGATACATTGTACAATATACTGAGGGTGGGGTGGTGTCTGCTTCTGATTGAGATTTGAGAATTAATTTCCCTAAAACATCCTAATATGCTGCATTTAACTGGTGTTTGAAAAAAATCTAAAGCAATGTTATTTTTCACCTCGGGATTAAATATTCACAGGGTTATTCAGAGAGCGGTGAAAAGCAGGAGAATAGCCAAACTAGAAAAAGTCTCCCATTTATCTCACTTTCCAAATCGGCTATTTGGTCTAGATTGTTGTCTTCTCTTGCCAGTTCTCCTGGCTTTCACCGCTCTCTCAGGGTTGTTCAGAGAAAGGTGAAAACCAGGAGAATGGCAGGAAAAGAGAACAATCTGGACCAAATAGCCGATTAGGAAAGTCAGATAAGGCTAGGGTCAGACTAACGCATTTTTCGCAGCGACCGTCAAAAAGTGCGTCCGAACGCATTGCAGTATTTTTTCACGGATTGCGCGAAAACAGTCATACGATGCGCATTTTTGTGCGTGATTTTTTACGGATCCAAACCAGGAAACTTTGGGTGTCTGGACGTTATGTTGGCCGGACATGAGCAGGGTCTGACGTCTCCAAATCACGCACACACGCCACTAGTGGACGCAGCGCACTCTGTACGTCCGTACTAGCGGTTCTGCGTTCTCGAAAAAATGCGTTCATTTTCCACTTGCGTTGCGCAGCTGGACTTTCGTGCGACCGTACTTCGTATATTGGCCGTCATTGCCCGTCATTTGCTGCTAGTGCGGCCGTGATTAAGTGCGCCTAAATGCACGTTAAAAATTCGCTAGTCTGACCCTAGCCTAAGGCTAGGGTCAAACGAAAGCATTTTTACACGCGAACGTAAAAAAGTGCGTCCGAACGAATTGACGTATTTTTTCACGGAGTGCGCGAAAACGGTCATACGACGCGCATTTTTCGTGCGTGATTTTTTTCGGATCGTCAATAAAACTCTTTTTGCGTCTGGACGTTATGTAGGCTGGACATTAGCAGCGTCTGACATCTCCTAATCACACACACACGCCGCTATGCCGCAGCTGCGCACTCTGTACGTCAGTACTAGCAGTTCGGCGTTCTCGAAAAAATGCGTTCGTTTTCCACTTGCGTTGCGCGGCCGGACTTTCGTGCGACCGTATTTCGTATATTGGCCGTCATTGCCCGTCATCTACTGCTAGTGCGGCCGTAATTATGTGCGCCAGAACGCACGTTAAAAGTGCGCTGGTCTGACCCCAGCCTAAATGGGAGAATTTTTCTGGTTTGGCTATTTTGACCTAGAATTTTCCATTCTCCAGTCATTCTCCTGCTCTTCACCGCTCTCTGAATAACCCTGACAGGGTTATTCAGAGAAAGGTGAAACTCAGGAGAATGACTGGAGAATGGAAAATTCTAGGTCAAAATAGCCGAACCAGAAAAATTCTCCCATTTATCTCACTTTCCAAATCGGCTTTTTGGTCTAGAAGTTTCCATTCTCCTGCTTTTCAGACAGATGAGACCAAGATCAACTTGTACCAGAGTGATAGGAAGAGAAGAGTATGGAGAAGGAAAGGAACTGCTCATGATCCTAAGCATACCACCTCATCAGTGAAGCATGGTGGTGGTAGTGTCATGGCGTGAGCATGTATGGCTGCCAATATAGGCTCAGAAGAATGTGAGTTGGATATCTGCTACTTTCCTCTGTTATTGAATTGACGTACTGCAAATTTTTTTCTCTGTCTTCTCCTTTAGTATTGCTGACCTATTCCTACAATACAAGCAGCGAATTCTAGAAGAGAAGAAAAGAAATATTGATGGACATGTATGGTGTCTAATCACGTATACCAGTTTTATATTGGCGCTACATTGTCAAATTTGTATACATTCCATTTCAGGTTTAGAGGAACCTCCGTGTGCAACGTTTAGCGAACGTGATTGGACACTGTTCTGGTGGGCGCTTCACTACTTTTCTCTTCTTTTGGATACTTTAATCATAAACGCGAAAGTCCTGACTGACTGACTCCTCAACGCCCGGCTGAAACCATTTAACCTAGGAACGAGAAATTTTGAAGCAGCACTGATTTTATGATGTAGGTACCCACTAAGGAAGGATTTTTGGAAACTCCGTCCCTAAGGGGGTGAAAAAGGGGTTGACTATAGCACAAAAACAGAAGATGTTACAGACGTGAAAAATCGGTATTTAGATTCGCCTTGAAAAATAAAAAAAACACGTATTTTACCGTTTTTCAAAAATCCAAATGGAGGGGTGAAAACAGGGGGTTGAATATTTTAAACACAATACCTATATCTCGAAAACAGAAATTGTTACAGGCCTTAAAATTGGTATTTAGATTCATCTTGAAAAAAAACAAACCACGTATTTTACCATTTTCTGTAAATTCCCTGGGGGGCAAAAAAGGGGGGTTGAATACTTTTATCAGTATACCTATATTTCAAAAACTGAAGATGTTACGGGTGTGAAATTTGGTATTTACAATGTTCATGAAAAAAACAAACATGTGTTTTGCTGTTTTCCACAAATCCAATTAAGGAGGGTTGGGGGAATGGGGTCTGAATAGTTTTAGCAGTATAGACAAAGGAAAGCCTGTATCTCGGGTTTCAATAAGCAAAGACGGCTTCAATAACCAGGGTCAGCTTTAAAAAATTATATGTATAAATGGATATCAAAAAAGTTAATGTAAAACCATTAATAAAATAAAAATAAAATTATAAATGTCCTTGGGTCGAATCAGCAGCTGTCTCTTTCCATGTGATGTTATATCCAAACCCACCAGCAATGTAGAACAGGAAAAAAAAATATGCTTGGTAGATCCAGCGCTTCCTCCGACAACAGTAGTCTCCTCCTCTCTGCTCTCTTCCATTACGTACATACAGTATTATTGTGCCTCAATCAGACACCAGATGTAATCGGCAAGCGGTGACATTAGAGGGAGCACCGGATCTCTCTAAATTTTATTTATTTTAATAAATTAGCCTTAATTCATCTCCTTGCATCCTGACTTTGATCGGAGCGAAAGGGACTTTACAGGCTGTGCGGGAGATCCGGTGCTCCCTCCAATGTCGCTGGTTGCCGATTACATCTGGTGTCTGATTGAGACACAATAATATGCACGTAAACAGAAGAGAGCAGAGAGAAGGAGACTACTGTTGTCGGAGGAAGCGCTGGATCTACCATACATATTTTTTTCCACATTTAGCAGTATACCTATATTTCAAAAACCAAAGATGTTACAGACGTGAAATTTGGTATTTACTATGTTCTTGAAAAATGAAAAAAATAAAAAGGTGTTTTACCATTTTCAAAAAATCCAAGGTGGGGGGGTGAAAAAAAAAAGGGGGGGAAATATTTTTTAACAGGATACCTATATCTCATAAACAGAAGATGTGACAGACTTGAAATTTGTATTTAGATTCATCTTGAGAAATAAGAAATACAAATATTTTACCATTTTCAAAGATCCAGCGGGGTCCAAAAAGGGGGGTTGAATACTTTCATCAGTATACATATATATTTAAAAAAACAAAGATGTTACGTTACAGGCCTGAAAATTGGTATGTAAATTCGTCTTGAAAAATAAAAATACACGTATTTTAACATTTTCCGAAAATCCAATGGGGGGGGGGGGGGTTGAATAGGGGGGTGAGTACTCTTATCAGTATACCTAGATTTCAAAAACCATAGATGTTACAGGTGTGAAATTTGATATATACGATCTTTCTGAAAAAATAAAAACCATGTGTTTTACCATTTTCCAAATATCCCAAATGGAAGGTTGAAAAGGGGGGCGGGTGAATACTTTTAAGCAGTATACCTATATTTCAGTCAGGCCTCACACACCCTCACTGCTCCAGCATGTCTGCTTCCCTCTCGCAGCCCGGCCTCAATCACTGCTTCACTGCTCCAGCATGTCTGATTCCCTCTGCGCTCTTCAGGAGAGTTTCAGCTATGGAACCTCCCTATTGGCTTTATTGATCACATGACCAACCTGATAGCTACCTAGGCAATCCTTGCACCTGAAAGAAGAACCACTAATGTAATTTATAAAGAGGTACTCCAATAGTTTTATTTTCTATGTTCCAGATGCCAAAAAATAAAATATATAATTTTTTGTCTGTCTCATTGTATGTGTCAGGATCGGCTAACCCCGCTTGCAGACTGTAAGCCAACAGACCCTGACCAACCGGTCCTTAGAAATGGCCGGGTTATGGTCAGTAATACTGAAAATGACAAACACAAATAAAGTGGTGGAGTGCAAAGAAAAACAACCTGCGGAATAAAGTAACCCACAATGCTCTAGCTAGCCGGTCCTTAATAATGGCCGGGTTAAGCAGGGCAAACCAACAAAACACACATTAGGCAGGGGTTAAGGAAATAGAGGTCCGTTTATACTATGCCAGAATTCAGGGCGCCAGAATACAGGGAAGTCGAGACAAACCAGGATCGTATAAACCAGGAAATCAGAATAGGAATAACAACAAGGCACTAGGAGTAACAGGAACCACGCTAGGGCAACTTGCTAAGAGAAAGGAAGCCCTTTAAATAGAGCCACAGCACTTCCTATTGGTGCTCAGAGGAGACGCCGTGCTCTGCTATAGGATAGCTGGTCATGTGCTGCGATTGGTTGTCCTTCCTGCATGCTGCATCTGATTCGCGGGCAGCTCCATTCTCTGTCCTGTAGTACACAGTACCCTGGAACAAGGCTTTCTGGATATCAGCTGCTGTGACGGCCGCAACATTTCCCTGGACATGGGGCGAAGGTGCAACATTTCCCTGGACATGGGGCGAAGGTGCAACATTTCCCTGGACATGGGGCGAAGGTGCAACATTTCCCTGGACATGGGGCGAAGGTGCAACATTTCCCTGGACATGGGGCGAAGGTGCAACATTTCCCTGGACATGGGGCGAAGGTGCAACATTTCCCTGGACATGGGGCAAAGGTGCAACATTTCCCTGGACATGGGGCAAAGGTGCAACATTTCCCTGGACATGGGGTGAAGGTGCAACATTTCCCTGGACATGGGGCGAAGGTGCAACATTTCCCTGGACATGGGGCGAAGGTGCAACATTTCCCTGGACATGGGGCGAAGGTGCAACATTTCCCTGGACATGGGGCAAAGGTGCAACATTTCCCTGGACATGGGGCGAAGGTGCAACATTTCCCTGGACATGGGGCGAAGGTGCAACATTTCCCTGGACATGGGGCGAAGGTGCAACATTTCCCTGGACATGGGGCGAAGGTGCAACATTTCCCTGGACATGGGGCGATGGTGCAACATTTCCCTGGACATGGGGCGAAGGTGCAACATTTCCCTGGACATGGGGCGAAGGTGCAACATTTCTCTGGACATGGGGCGAAGGTGCAACATTTCCCTGGACATGGGGCGAAGGTGCAACATTTCCCTGGACATGGGGCGAAGGTGCAACATTTCCCTGGACATGGGGCGAAGGTGCAACATTTCCCTGGACATGGGGCGAAGGTGCAACATTTCCCTGGACATGGGGCGAAGGTGCAACATTTCCCTGGACATGGGGCAAAGGTGCAACATTTCCCTGGACATGGGGCAAAGGTGCAACATTTCCCTGGACATGGGGCAAAGGTGCAACATTTCCCTGGACATGGGGCGAAGGTGCAACATTTCCCTGGACATCGGTCGAAGGCGCAACATTTCCCCGGACATGGGCCACCGTGACAGCACCCCCCCTGACGGCGGGCCCGAGGGCGAGAAGGGAAGCGGCATTGATAGGCGGAGACCAGCCCCGGGGCATGAACATCAGAGGCAGCAACCCAGGAACATTCCTCCGGGCCGTACCCCTTCCAATGCACAAGATATTGCAATCCGCCTCTAGACCACCTGGAATCGATGAGAGCCTGCAGCTCGTATTCCTCCTGACCCTGAACTTGGACAGGAGGAGGCTGTTTCACGGGAGTGGTATACCGGTTACAGACAAGGGGCTTGAGTAGGGAGGTATGGAAGGAGTTGGGGATTCTCAAGGACTTAGGCAACTCCAAGGCATAAGAGACAGGATTAATGCGTCGGAGGACCCTGTACAGACCGATAAACCTTGGTGCCAATTTGTGAGAGGGCACCCGGAGTTTGATATGCCGAGTGGAGAGCCATACCCTTTGCCCAGGGACATAAGAAGGTCCTGGTCGTCTGTGGCGGTCTGCAAACTTCTTATGGGCTAAAGAAGCTTTTTGCAAAGCGGATTGAATCCGCGTCCAGGACTGAAGTAGGAGTTGTAAGTGAGCGCTAAGTGCAGGAATGGGTGATTCAGACGGAGTGCCAGGTAATAAAGCAGGATGAAACCCATAGGTCGCAAAGAACGGGGTATGACCAGAGCTGTCATGTACCACGTTATTCCTAGCCAACTCAGCCCAAGGTAACAAGGAACGCCAATTATCTTGTTGGTGGGAGATGAAGAACCGTAAATATTGTTCTAAGGACTGGTTGGTACGTTCAGCAGCACCATTAGATTGTGGGTGGTAGGCAGAAGAAAAGGAGAAGTTGATACCCATTTCTTTACAGAAGGATCTCCAGAATTGGGAAATTAACTGAGTACCACGATCTGAGACTATTTCCTGCGGTATCCCATGAAACCGTACCACCTCTTTAGCAAATATACCGGCTAGCTGTTCTGAAGAAGGAAGTTTTTCAGTGGAACAAAATGGGCCATTTTAGAAAAACGGTCAATAACAGTGAGACTGGTGGTATTACCTTCCGGGTTATGGTCAGTAATACTGAAAATGACGAACACAAATAAAGTGGTGGAGTGCAAAGAAAAACAACCTGCGGAATAAAGTAACCCACAATGCTCTAGCTAGCCGGTCCTTAATAATGGCCGGGTTAAGCAGGGCAAACCAACAAAACACACATAGGCAGGGGTTAAGGAAATAGAGGTCCGTTATACTATGCCAGAAATCAGGGCGCCAGAATACAGGGAAGTCGAGACAAACCGGGATCGTATAAACCAGGAAATCAGTCAGAATAGGAATAACAACAAGGCACTAGGAGTAACAGGAACCACGCTAGGGCAACTTGCTAAGAGAAAGGAAGCCCTTTAAATAGAGCCACAGCACTTCCTATTGGTGCTCAGAGGAGACGCCCTGCTCTGCTATAGGATAGCTGGTCATGTGCTGCGATTGGTTGTCCTTCCTGCATGCTGCATCTGATTCGCGGGCAGCACCATTCTCTGTCCTGTAGTACACAGTACCCTGGAACAAGACTTTCTGGATATCAGCTGCTGTGACGGCTGCAACATTTCCCTGGAAATGGGGCGAAGGTGCAACATTTCCCTGGACATGGGGCGAAGGTGCAACATTTCCCTGGACATGGGGCGAAGGTGCAACATTTCCCCGGACATGGGTCGAAGTCGCAACATTTCCCTGGACATGGGCCACCGTGACAGTATGTTTGTATTTACAACACAAAAAATTCATGGACGCATATGAATTAAACTTTGTTTTGTAGCCAATACACCCTGACAAACGTCTGCAGTAAACATTACTTATTACTTTAAGACATCAACCTGTAAATTATATTTTGTACAGTTTGAACAAAAAACACATGTTTCTTCAGAAGGTGCACCGGATCACCTATCAGCCTCAGCCACCTCCTCGGCAAATATAAGCATCCAGGACCCGGGATAGGCATAAAATAAGGCGAATTCTATTAGTAATAAAATATACAGCATACCAAAATGCGTTTTGCATAAAAAGCTTCATCAGTTGGTCCTACTGTAAATGTGATCATATACGTGGGTCCTTTAAATAGTCCTTTTTCATCTGTTGTTTTGGTGTCCTTAGCAACCTTTTGCCTGGGATCCAAGATGGCCACTGTGGTCGTATTGAGCATGTGCGTGACACATCACCGGTCATGTGGTGTGTGTGTTCCAGCTTTCCAGCTTCCAAAATGGCGGTGTGTGTCACTATGGTCTTCTGGTGCCTCCCCTTGCAACTTCTATACAAGTGGAGATGCAAGGAGGATCGACCAGCGATGCATAGCTTTTGCTTGTAGTTATAATCAATAATAAATGATTCTCAAAACATCATAAAAAAAGACATAAAAAAACATAATAAATACATAAAACATAAAATTTACATAATTTCTACACATAAAAATTCAAATATATATATATATATATATATAAAAAAATCTACTTGAAAAAACATTTGTACCTATTATCTTACGTGTATAATGTACAGTTACATAGTTACATAGTTATATAGGCTGAAAAAAGACATGCGTCCATCGGGTTCAGCCTCTCCCACATAACCTACTGCTGTTGATCCAAAAGAAGGCAAAAAACCCAGTCTGAAATATGCAACATACCGGGAAAAAATTCCTTCTTGACCCCAGAATGGCAGTCAGATTTCTCCTTGGATCAAGAAGCTTTTACCCACATATTAAATATTATAACCCTTAATATTCTGTGTCTGCAAGAAGTCATCCAGTCGTTTTTTACAGTGATTCTAGAGACATTATAGTGTTCAATGCGTTGTGCGGTATATAAAAAGGTTTATATAAAATATAAAAATATGCATAAAAAACATAAAATATAATACAGTATATAAAAAATGTTCCTTCATTTAAATAGGGCGCTGGAGTCATGTGTGTTCTTATTTATCCCTGTAGGGTTAGGTAGGTATATTAGACTGTGAGTTCAGTTAACCATGCCTGTTGTGCCAAAGGCTCAGGTTAGGGCATGTAGGAGGTTCTGGTGGGGGATCCTGAAAAAGTGCATTATGCATGCATGTTTATGAACAATAAGATGTGAAGCTCTTGAGGCATATAGGGGACTTAAAGCCTCAAGGGATTACTGGTGAAGTGCAGCTAGTGAATGGAATGCATTCTGTATTATTATTAGTACATGTTTGGAGGGGAGAACAATGGATCCTTATTGGGCGGTCCATGTAAATGTTATGGAGTATACAGCCTTAGAGGCTTGTGAGAGACCTATGGTCCTAAGAGTTATTTACAGTCATAGCCGAAATTGTTGGCACCCCAGACATTTTTCCAGAAAATCAAGTATTTCTCACAGAAAAGTATTGCAGTAACACATGTTTTGCTATACACATGTTTATTCCGTTTGTGTGTATTGGAACAAAACAAAAAAAGGGAGGAAAAAAAGCAAATTGGACATAATGTCACACAAAACTCCAAAAATGGTCTGGACAAAATTCCTGGCACCCTTAACTTAATATTTGGTTGCACACCCTTTGGAAAAAATAACTGAAATCAGTCGCTTCCTATAACCATCAATAAGCTTCTTACACCTCTAACCCGGAATTTTGGACCACTCTTCCTTTGCAAACTGCTCCAGGTCTCTCTTATTGGAAGGGCGCCTTTCCCCAACAGCAATTTTAAGATCTCTCCACAGGTGTTCAATGGGATTTAGATCTGGACCCATAGCTGGCCACTTCAGAACTCTCCAGCGCTTTGTTGCCCTCCATTTCTGGGTGCTTTTTGACGTATGTTTGGGGTCATTGTCCTGCTGGAAGACCCAAGATCTCGGACGCAAACCCAGCTTTCTGACACTGGGCTCTATAGTGCGACCCAAAATCCTTTGCTAATCCTCAGATTTCATGATGCGTTGCACACATTCAAGGCACCCAGTGCCAGAGGCAGCAAAACAACCCCAAAACATCATTGAACCGCCACCATATTTCACTGTAGGTACTGTGTTCTTTTCTTTGTAGGCCTCATTCCGTTTTCGGTAAACAGTAGAATGATGTGCTTTACCAAAAAGCTCCATCTTGGTCTCATCTGTCCACAAGACGTTTTCCCAGAAGGATTTTGGCTTACTCAAGTACATTTTAGCAAACTGTAGTCTTGCTTTATTATGTCTCTGTGTCAGCAGTGGGGTCCTCCTGGGTCTCCTGCCATAGAGTTTCATTTCATTTAAATGTTGACGGATAGTTTGTTCTGACACTGATGCTCCCTGAGCCTGCAGGACAGCTTGAATTTCTTTGGAACTTGTTTGGGGCTGCTTATCCACCATCCGACCTATCCTGCGTTGCAACCTTTCATCAATTTTTCTCTTACGTCCATGCCCAGAGAGATTAGCTACAGTGCCATGGGTTGCAAACTTCTTGATAATGTTGCGCACTGTGGACAAAGGCAAATCTAGATCTCTGGAGATGGACTTATAACCTTGAGATTGTTGATATTTTTCCACAATTTTGGTTCTCAAGTCCTCAGACAGTTCTCTTCTCTTTTTGTTGTCCATGCTTAGTGTGGCACACACAGACGCACAATGCAAAGACTAAGTGAATTTCTCTCCTTTTTATCTGCTTTCAGGTGTGATTTTTATATTCCCCACACCTGTTACTTGCCCCAGGTGAGTTTACAGGAGTGTCACATGCTTGATACAATCTTATTTATCAACAATTTTGAAAGGGTGCCAAGAATTTTGTCCAGACCATTTTTGGAGTTTTGTGTGACATTATGTCCAATTTGCTTTTTTTCCTCCCTTTTTTTGTTTTGTTCCAATACACACAAAGAGAATAAACATGTGTATAGCAAAACATGTGTTACTGCAATACTTTTCTGTGAGAAATACTTGATTTTCTGGGTGATCTATCGGGACTTATGATTACTACCTGAAAATCGGAGCTGCTGACTATCTCTCTACCCAGATCTCAGATCGCTTGGGTTCACCGCTCTTCTTCTTATCAGTGGTGTGCTGACAGCTGTCCCGACTCTACAACTTAAACTATGCTACGCTCTTGACTTCCATTAGGACTGACCTTTCCACGTGGACGACGAAATATTTTTCTTGGCACAGTAGAGAAAATACTATTAAAATGAACGTCCTGCCACGCGTGCTGTATAGTATGCAGGCTCTGCCTATAGCTCTCCCAGCCGCTTTCTTTAATGCTTTGTGCTCCGACTTCATTAACCTCCCTGGTGGTATTCCCGAGTGTGACTCGGGGTTAAATTTCGCTACCACGAACGGTAACCCCGAGCCACAATCGGGCTGTATACTTACCGCATCCTGCGCTCCCTCGCTGTCCCCCGCAGTGTGATCATGGCGTCTTGCTTCCTGGTAAGGCTCCCTGCGAGTCACGAGATGCAGGGGGCTGGACCTGGCAGCAAAATGTGAAAAAAAATTCACTGTCACGTTCCTAACATGAAGTTCTCATGAACGGCCACTAGGTGGCACTAACAGATCAGAAACAGACCATACACATTTAGATCATTTTATGAAATTATAATTATTGATACTGTAAGCATTATAAATGTTGCTGTATAAATAAGAGTGTACATAATTGAAATAATATCATACCAAGGATGTTTACACTGAGGCAATATGCGGAGACTAATATTGCACCCTTATTTTCTGAAAGATTTCAGGTGTTTTTGGGTTGATTTTATTATTGAATATAATTTATTTGCATTATTTTGGATAATTATTTTTGGGATAATAAATTATTATTTTGTGTTTCAAACTTTATCTGACTCCGTGTGTTTACTTGACGCTTGCTTGCACGGATTTCAGTAAGTTACACCTACGGAATACAGGCTTAGTATATAAAAAAACAAATTTCCTTTCCAAAAAAATTGAAACGCTTTTAGACACAAAATTTTGAAAAAATTAGACCGCCAGGGAAGTTAACTTCATCTAGCCTTGCTCTTGCCCACACCTCAAGTTCTCCATGTTATGCTTGACGAAATCAAGAGGCGACCTGGCACTGCCTGACATACACCTCTATTACTACGCTTATCTCGTGGACTAGATGACCCTCCTTGAGCACAATCAGCTGTGGCAGGACCTGTAGGAGAGAGAGGTAGGGAGGCCCCTGTAGGCGTTACCCTGGATTCTTTGGGCTTTATCTGATCAGGAACTCTCCGGTTCATACGTCCTTCTGGACCACAACTATCACCAAATTCAACATTACTTGCACCAGATCCCGGTAAACTCTGAGGCGTTTTGCGACCTAGGTTCGCCTTTAGCTGGGAGAGGGAACTGGAGGAGATGATCACCCAGGATAACTGGACTAAAATCCTAACACTGATCCACTCTGGTTCCCTGAGATGTCGTTCAAACTTCTTGCATTTTGGTACCGCTCTCCTTACCTCCTCTTTTGTATTGGGGCTTCTCCTACCGCTACGTGTTGGAGAGAGTGTGCACATACCTTCATGTGTGGATGTGTTGTGGTCCTGTCCTATCCTAGAACCAGCCTGGCGGATGGTGCGGGACATCATGCAGGACAAATGCAAATTCCCCATCGATCACTTCAAGGGTGGAATTAGTGGACAAAGTGAATTGGTTGCATTCGACTGAGGAGACTGGTGGGGACTGACAGAGAGCGTTTCACACAAATGTGGTTTTATTGGCTGGTACCATAGTGGCCTGTTTCGCGTGTGGACGGAGGACTAGTGCTCCCTGAAGCGTGGCTTGTATTGGACGGGTATGTGGATTGTCCCCCTTCTGCCCATCCCTTGTGTTTTTATGTGCGTCCCTCCCTTTTTTTTTTAATCCTCTCCCTTCCCCTTTTTGTTCCTTCGTTTCCCTCTCATGCCCCTAACTGCAGTGCTAATTCTATTGTATTTCTTGACCTGCCCGGTCGGCTCCTCTACAATACAGAATTTAGCATCTGTACGACTGTCCTGTCCTGCCCTTCCTTTAAATCCACAGTCTGGTTTTAACTTTGCTGTTATTTTACCTGTCTCTGTTTCTAATGGCTGTATCTTAAAAATTGTGAATAATAATAAAAAAGTCCAGTATGAGGAATGGATAATAATGTTTTTTCACAGTAGGCAATGTTGATTGTCACAGAAATGCCAAACAGGGAACATCAACGAACTCATTCCTCACAATAAGCTAAAGAAACAAAAAGCAAGTTCACAGTCATTAATAGCACATTGATCTATCCAGTCTGCAAGTAAATACATACTGATAAACTAGGAGTAATACCTAGCCTAGCTGATTGCCTCAATGAATATTTTTGTTCAGTCTTTATAGAAGGAAGGAAAGGGACCTCAATTAGAAGACAACACTAAAGAGACATTTACATATGAGTTCACAGAGGAGGTTCTACTTCAGCTGTCTAAAGTAAAGACAAATAAGTCAATGGGGCCTGATGGGATTCAACCAAAGTTATTAAAAGAGCTAAGTGGTGTAATAGCAAAACTGTTAATGGGAGTAGTCCCAGAAGACTGGAAACTAGCAAATGTGCCCATTTACAAGAAGGGTAGTAGGGAGGAATTCGGGGAACTATAGGCCAGTTAGTATTACTTCAGTATTGGGGAAATTAATGGAAACCATGTTAAAGAAAAGGATTGTTGAACATCTAAAACTATATTAATTACAAGATCAGAAACAACAGGAGTTTACCTCAGGGAGATCATGCCAAACTAATCTTATTGATTTTTTTTTGATTGGTTAACAAAAATAAAGAGAAACGGTGGTGCAGTAAACATTTCTTATTTAGATTTCAGTAAGGCTTTTGATACTGTTCGCATAGAAGGCTTATCAATAAATTGCAATCTTTGAGCTAGGATTCCAATATTGTTGACTGGATTAGGCAGTGGCTGAGTGACAGACAGAGGGTTGTGGTAAATGGAGTTTATTCGGTGCAAGGTCTTGTTACCAGTGGGGTACCTCAGGGGTCAGTACCTGGACCCATTCTCTAATATTTTTATTAGTAATATTGCAGAAGGTATTAATGGAAAAGTTTGTCTTTTTGCTGATGACACAAAGATTTGCAACAGGGTTGACTTTCCTGGAGGGATTGGCCAAATAACAAATGATATACAGTTGTGTTCAAAATTATTCAACCCCCACTGAAATTGAGTGTTTTGGCCAGTTTGACATTGATTTTGATCATTCAGTCATCTTGCTTACAATTAAATCAAAGAGGCACGTGTAGGTCAGACAAATATAACATAACATTTATAATGAAATAACCACAAATGTCTTTTCTGTGCTCACATCATTATCAGTTTTATTCAACCCCCAAGTGACATTCAATCTTATAACTGTAAAAGGATGTTGTACTAAGTACTAACAGCTTTTAAACGTGAAGCATAGCTTGACACAAGTGTCTTGCAGCGATCTACGGGTATCTTCGCCCATTCGTCATGGGCAAAAGCCTCCAGTTCAGTCACATTCTTAGGCTTGCGCACTGCAACTGCTTTCTTTAAGTCCCACCAGAGGTTCTCAATCAAGTCAGGTGACTGCGTTGGCCACTCCAAAATGTTCCAGCCTTTAATCTTCAACCATGCTCTAGTGGACTTGGAGGTATGCTTGGGATCATTGTCCTGTTGAAAGGTCCAACATCTCCCAAGCCTCAGGTTTGTGACGGACTGCATCACATTGTCATCCAATATCTCCTGGTACTGAAGAGAATTCATGGTACCTTGCACACGCTGAAGCTTCCCTGTACCTGCAGAAGCAAAACAGCCCCAAAGTATTATTGACCCCCCGCCATGCTTCACAGTAGGCAAGGTGTTCTTTTCTTCATAGGCGTTGTTCTTCCTCCTCCAAACATAGCGTTGATCTATGGGCCCAAACAGTTCTAATTTTGTTTCATCAGTCCACAGAACACTATCCAAAAACTTCTGTGGTTTGTCCACATGACTTTTGGCATACTGCAGTCGACGCTTCTTATTCTTTGGAGACAGCAAGGGGGTGCGCCTGGGAGTCCTGGCATGGAGGCCTTCATTACGCAGTGTGCGCCGTATTGTCTGAGCTGAAACTTCAGTACCCACATCTG
Source organism: Leptobrachium leishanense (assembly GCA_009667805.1). Taxonomy (NCBI): domain Eukaryota; kingdom Metazoa; phylum Chordata; class Amphibia; order Anura; family Megophryidae; genus Leptobrachium; species Leptobrachium leishanense. Next base: position 76,523,901 of record CM019073.1, on the reverse strand, counting down.
ACAAATCTTTTCTCAGTTCCTCAGCAGTCACACGGGGACTTTTCTCCACTCTACGCTTCAGGTAGCGCACAGCAGTCGAAGTCAGCATCTTCTTTCTGCCACGACCAGGTAGCGTTTCAACAGTGCCCTTTGCCTTGAATTTGCGAATGATGCTTCCTATGGTCTCTCTTGGTATGTTTAACATCTTTGCAATCTTCTTATAGCCATTGCCCTTCCTGTGAAGAGTAATCACCTCTTCTCTTGTCTTCCTGGACCATTCTCTTGACTTCACCATGTTTGTAACCACACCAGTAAATGTCTAGAAGGAGCTGAGTATCACAGTCATTTTAAAGCTGCCTAATTGGTGCTTATTATGCTTTATTGCTGCTCCGTGACATCCACAGGTGTTTTCAATACCTGATTGAAAACACTTGAATGAACCTCTGTTCTTCAGAGTGGTAGTCTTTAAGGGGTTGAATAATTGTGTCAATGAAGAATTCACAAAAGAAACATTTACTACTGTATTACAAAACCAATTGATGTCATTTTAGTTGCATATGGTTCTTTAAAAAGTCCTTGTAGGATTTCATTCTGAATACAATTACAAATGTACACTAAATTCCCTAAAACCCTTTACAGCATTGGGGGTTGAATAATTTTGAACACAACTGTAGGTAAACTAAAAAAAATGGTCAGTTCTGGCAATTGAGTTTTAATGTGGTAAGTGCAAGATAATGCAGCTGGGGCGCAAAAAAAACAAGGGCTGAATATAGAATATTTGATACAGTCCTAACCTCGACATCTGAGGGCTGGAATTTAGGAGTTATTATTGCAGAGCATCTAATGGTAGGTAGGCAATGTAATAGAACAGCAGGAAATGCTGGCAGAATGCTTGGTTGTGTTGAGAGAGGTATTAGCAGTAGAGAGAGAGGGAAGTACTCATGCCATTGTACAGAGCACTAGTGAGACCTCACTTGGAGACCGCATCTCCAGAAGGAAATAGATACCTTAGAGAGAGTTCAGAGGAGGGCTACTAAAATGGTGTACGGCTTGAAGGAGAAAAGTTACCAGGAAAGGCTTAATGATCTTAACATGTATAGCTTGGAAAAAAGACGAGACAGGAGATATGATAGAAACAATTAGATATGTAAAGGGAATCAACAAGGTAGTGGAAGGGAGTATATGTAAAAGGAAACAAAAGGGACATCAGAAAGTATTATTTTACAGTTACAAGTTTTTATACAGCGCTAAAAAGTTCCATAGTGCTGTATTTTACTGAAAGGGCAGTGGATACATGGAACACAGCCTTCCAGTAGAAGTGGTAGAGGCTAAAACAGTGATTGAATTTAAGCAGGCATGGGAGAGGCATAAGGCTATCCTAAATAAAAGATAAATCCAAGTATCCATATAATTGGGCAGACTAGTTAATCCAAAAGGTTCTTACCTGCCGACATTCTGTTACTCTGTCAGCACAATTTTTTTTATAGAAAATAAAACTTAAGCTGTAACTACATTACTTGTGCAATTCAAATAAAACCCCACTATAAAACACATGTTGCTGTTTTTTTATATTTGTTTGCCGTAATTGTATGTAAAAAGGAAAAATAAAGTAAATAATTTTATCTTGTTTCCAATTTGTATATTTTTCACATGATGCATCATTTACCAAAATTTTTTGGTGGTAGCGTCTCTAACCTTTATTGTATGCATGGATAAAATAAGTGAAAACATATCCCCAAACAAATAACAAAACACTGGTATATAGCCAGTAATAAGGTTCAATATACATTTACGCAATCTGATCAGAGATGGTGCACAGAAAAGACAGGCTACCTAACAGGAAATAGACTTTTATGGTTCTGTATAAAAAGGACAGAGTCCGGCTAGAGGGAAAAAGTACAGAACTATCGCTAGATACCAGTATCTCCAGTAGTAAAAAAGTATATTGGCCCAATCTTCAATGGAAGTTTAAACCTTTGAGTAATCATGGAGGTCTCACATCAGCATACCTCCTGCCAACTGGGGGGTTGGGTTTCACTAGTGTCTCGACGTTAGGTGCTATATGAATATTATGGACACATTGGTTATTGAAAGTTAGAAATTACATTTTACCAGAGTAGTTGCTGCCATTGTAACACAAAAAAAAAAGATTTAGGAAAATCCAGATGTATGGTTTATTGCAGGCACTTTTCATCCATAATCATATAGATAATAAGACAAATACACTGATCAGTGTTTCGCTTCCTGTTCAAGCTTCCTCAGTCAGTTTTCAAATGAGAGAGTTCAATTGTGGATTCATACAGTTTTGATTGATCACGGTATGCTGTGCATGTGGGTGGCTGGCTTCACATCTGACATCATGTCTGCGAGTGACTGTAAAGTCACTTTCTATGCACCTTGCACATGATCAATTGGTCTTGTGACTGGCCTTCCACAACCTTCCATTTTTTTGCATTGATGTTAAATAAAATTAGAAACGAGGCTTCCAAAAAATACCAATAGAATATAAAAATAATATCTGTATATGGGTTTAATACCTGCATATAAAAATGATAGTAACATTCTACCTGCACTATACAGTGATTTTCAGGAATTATAACAACCAGATTATTTTTCCTGTAGAGTAGTGAGTGACCCCAGAGCTCTCCTTGCAGTCTACGCTCTACCTGGCTGTGGTTCTGCAGTAGTAAGGTTTGGGGACCTTTTTATTACAATGAGGGTGGAGACTGCGTCATGTGGCTTCCTTAGAGTAATACAGGGGTGAAGGACTAACATCCAAAAGAGAATCTTGTTTCTCATCAGGAAGACCACTAAATGTGCATTAAAACGGGTATGTAAATGGGGTTTTTATATGCCAAGGATTGGTGTATTCACTGTATTTCAATGCAAAATCGTGTACAATCTATGAACTTTAACTTAATAACCCAAATATCCAAATGTGATAAATACAAGTAACAAATACTGCACTGTCACTCACAACCAGCGTCTTGCATGTGCTTTGCGGTGAACTTTAGGATACTACAAACATACATGAAACCAGTGGTTCTCAAACTTTTTTTGTCACACCCTCCTATAAATCAAAAACTCTGACGCAGTCACTCCCACATAAATACCAAATAATTTCACTTAAAAAGTGTCAAAATTGAAAGTTTTTTTTTTTTTAATTGAAAATCTGCAATTGTTTTACTTTCTTTTTGATGTTGAAACATTGAAAAGTGTATCCGGAAGAGAGAATAATAGATCAGAATATAACAGAATGTTTCGATTTTGAATGACCAGAAACTGACGAGACCTCATCTGCAGCTTTCCTCTTCGATTTATATGAATTATGGTATACTTATGAGACAATTTATAAACCTGATGAAATACAAAATTTATTGAAAATCTTCCAATCTTCGCTCAGGCCACTAGGTATTGAGTACCACGTAATCACTTTATATAAATCAAATTAGCAAACTTGTCCCTTTTTATTAGATTCAGCTTTAATTGAGACTCCCAATCGAAGCATATACTGTATATTACTCTGACTATTGTGTCTGAACCCCAATATAGTGATAACTAGTTTAAATTATAAATGATTTCAATAATTAAACCAAAAAGTGCACATTAGTGTCTTAATAAGACACCCGTTTGAAGTGTCAAGTTGAAAGAGCGAATCAACAAATTTTGTTTTAAATCGAACATAATAAAAAGGTATATTTTATGATTCACTTTCTTGGCTAAATAGCCTCTAGCAGGGGCTCAATTTCTTGTCTTAGTAGGGTTATCCCCTGTTGTTTCAGTCTAGAAACACAAAAAGTAATTACAGCTCAGTAATCATTAATAGGATCCCATCCATTTGTGTTCCTACCTTATATCACAAACCGAACCAGCTTCCATGTTACATCCATTGACACGTCTGATTTCTGTTCATATCTTTTTCTGCTGATCACTCGCTCCACTCCTGCAGTACCTGTGCACCCTCCCCTGGCGGACACTCCCCACACTTTGAGAACCCCTGCATTCAACTAACCTATGCATTATGAGTACGTAAGGGTCACTCTTTAAGAACATTGTAGGTGTCATAATGAATTTAAATTATCATTTTGCTCAATTAAAATGTCCCTAGAATTTAGATAAGAATACTACTGAAAATTCTCGCTTAAAATTTTCCCCCAAACATACCGTTCATCAACAAATTCACGTATTCTTATACAATGAGTGAGTTTTGTCAGTGAAAAAATGACACAAGTCCACTATCAGGTGCAGATTCCTTAATAATCTTTTGAACCTAGAAGACATAAAAAAATTCAACTGGTTAGCAATTTGTTTTACATGAAATCAGAAGCAGAATTTGGTGTATTTAAAATAACAAAATAGTGTATGAAATTAAAATGTAAATCACTTTAGCTACATTTTTAAACCATAGTGATAACAGAATTTAAAAAAAATCTATAGTAATGACACCAATACATGCAAGAGATCCAGATTTCCAAAATTATTTACAGTTCCAAAAAGAGCTTTCCACCATTTATGGAGAAAATATACAACAATAAGCATTTTAAACCCTTTTATAGCTGAAGTGTTTACCAAGCATCCAGTATTGTCAGAAAACCCTGCAGCTGTTTTCATATTCATGAAGGTCTGATGTGATTTGTATTGGAACCAATATAGGAAAGAAGACATCTCTGCTCTCAGAGCTTTCCTGGAAAACGCATTAGTTTATTTTTTTCTCTTGAATAAGATTACATTATGACCTTTATCAGGGACACTGTGGGATTGAACATATTGGAAAATACAATAAGAAAGAGAAGAATAGATATACAGCATATCTGAACATACATATACTTTAAAGACCTCATTAAAACAAAAATTAATCCTACCTGTAGTAGCCTGGCTATTTGTAGTTCGTGCAAGGTCGGATTACGGTTTGAGGACTTTCACTTTTTTTATATACTACTTTCCCAAATGAAACTTAAAATTTGCACTAACTGTGCGTGCTTTTGGGTCGGCGCAATCACAGCAGGTTTTGGGTTATAATACAGGGTGTCCAGTTTAAAAGTAGCATGAGCAGCCATGGAGCATGATGCTACCACTGCCATATGATAAAGTAGGTAAGGTGTTCCATCAATGATCAGCTTTATTTTCAAAACATCTTTACGAGTTAGTTTGGAAAGAACAAACTTAATCTCGTAAAACCACAGCACATTTTCTCAAATGACTTGAGCTGACTGAAAGAATGTTAGGTCATTATTTAGATGGACTTTGAGGTTCCTTATTTGAAAGAGTTTTTCGGTCTAGTCCATACACATGCAAAATAAATAAGGTGGTGGGCAAGGAGTGGCCGTTATCTGACAGAAATTCATGCAGCTCCATCAGTGTTGCAGTTGGCTTTCTGGTATTCTATGTGACAAGTTTTCTCCTTGTCCTCTCGCCATCTTTGGAGGTTGTCCTGAAAGGTCAGTATCTCACCTTTTTAAGGATGCTCTTGCCAGTGCTTCTTCGTACATACACAGGTCTATTCAGTGAGAGGTGAAAACCAGGAGAATGACTGGAGAAGTGAAAATTCGAGGTCAAAATAGCCAAACCAGAAAAATTCTCCCAATTTGGTCTAGATTGTTCTCTTCTCCTGACAGTTCTCCTGGTTTACACCTCTCTCTGAATAACCCTGATAGTGTCTTTTATATAAAGTATGTATCGGTTTGTGGCTCCCACATATTCCAAGTCACTAATACAGCAGCTTAGTCAGAAGAGAGCCAATAATGAAGCTGCTAAAGGTAATCGGCTCACACCATATTTTCTCCTAGCCTCTATAAATCCTTTGTTGGAGAGCCGCTAACAACTTAAGAAATCGAAGAGCCATCCACAACTTAAAATGGTCATAGTGTTCCTTCAAATTTTTCTATAATGTTTTAGTAAACAAGAGTATTTCCGTCTCTTTTGGAGCATTCTATTATCAAAATTCTAGCTCTATTCTTTTAAGCTAATATGAGTAGATATATACAACTCCCCTTACCCTTAAAGTGCAGCTGTCATGCCCAACAGACATGGCTCAGTTAACAGGGAATCACTCCCTCTATACAGTATATGTGCTAACTTGAGATAATCTCCATGAAAAGATTAGCAGTCATCAGCTGGACCGCAGTCATAATTAAACTGCTTAATTTCAATGACAAGGCTAAATTACTACAACTTCTCCACCTCTGACAAACGGTAGAATAACCAAGGCTCCACTCTATGGCTCTTCCAAGATTTCTCTGCTAGCGTGTCTTAAGAGACATGCCTTCTCCCACATCTGCAACCAACTGGTGGAGAAGAACAGTTTCCTTTTGCTTTCCACTTGCCCGCATCAAACTCCAGACTCCACCTGAATGTCACAACACATTACTACAACACACAATCCCTTTTCAGAGATTCCAGGGAATTTAGTTCCTTGGCTTTTCCACTGCCACAACAGATGCCAACACAGAGCTGCTCACATGTGCCCAACCCCACCTAGACCTCCAATGGCCGATTGAACCCATCCCTTCACCAAGTTCCATTTCCCTAATGTCTGTTCACAGGATGCTGAACTTTATTCCTGGGACTATACCTGGAGTATAATGAACATTTTGTTTATTGTTCCATTTCCACACTAGGAGATCTTTTAGAGCCTTTTGCTGCCTTCCCAGCAGCCATGGTGGCGACAAGACTTTACTAGTGCAAATGGGTGGGTGACTGCGAGGTGCGGCTGGCAGCTTTTGACAACAACTTGTTATGCTTTTTCTCCAATACCCAGATTGCTATTGCATGTCTCCTGGCCCACTTGAATACCTTTCACGATGCCTCAATGTTTAAGATAAATTTTGAGAAGACACTGGCTTTACCCCTTGGTCTGACACCCCTTTCGAACTTGTTAGTCCCATTCCCCTTCAAATGGTGTAGAGTGGGACAATTTAAATATTTGGCCTCTTGAGATTGTACGCCTGTGATGTATCCCCTGCTTTGGCTCCGGTGATTTTGTCATACGTTGGCAGTGCCTCCCACTTTCTTAAACTTAAAATAGTGGTCTTTCCAAAACTTCTCTATCCTGACCAACCGCTCCTGCTTCTTCTTAACCCTTTACCCCTGGGCAGGGTGTGCCCAGCAGGTGGGACTAAATGCCATTGGGGCATGCTAGTATGCCCCGTTCTCCGCAGCGGTCCCTCCACCAGCCCGCCGACACGGTCAATGCACTACGCATGTCATTGACTGCATGGGGATAGCTTGAGTTCAGGCCACCCCTGGAAGCGAATGACGTGTGCTCGCTGGAGGGAGGCAGCCCATGGGGGGGGTGCTATGCTGTCCAGCAGCATTCAGAACCACCCGCCACAGGGACGGCATAGTATGCCCCGTGGCTTTAATGGGTTAAGAGAGGGGATGTGTCCGCACACCTTTCGCCAACTTCATCTGCAGATGGAAAAAAGATGAGAGTGGCAAATTCTTGGTCTGAAAAATCCACATAACCAAGATAGCACAATTTTTAATATATTGCCAAAAGACTCCCATTTCACATTGTCGTGATATATGAACACGCGGGGCCACATTACATTCATTACATTCATCGCGCTAAAAAACGGGGACGCTATGGAGAAAAATCTGCGCCTGCAGGTTTCTCCTTGCGTCCCCGTTTTAGTGTGATATTACGATGCAGGCGCAAGAAAAGCTGCCTGCATCGTAAGCCTCCGCTACAACGTGGGATACGCGCGGCGGCGCAAAGCGTCCACTCGATGGAGTCCATAGGACTCCATAGTTTCTGCTCTACCGGTCACATGACCTGCCGGATCCTGAATCGCGAGATCCAGCAGGTCGGCGTAGTGATCCGCAGAGGGAGACTGGGGGACTTTTTCAGAGAGTCTCTCTCTGCTCCCGGCAGACAGAGGAGGCGGTTGGAGCCTCGGTTGGAGCTGTGTGATAGAAGGTGTAAAAGAAACAGAGGGGGCATAGTCTTTACCACATGGGGCCCACTTATAAGCCATTTGGCCCCATCTTCCCAAACTCAATTACAATATTCAGTTGAGGATTCCAATTGGTGTCTACGTTATAGATTTAGAAGACTGAATCCAATTCCCACTCCTCCAACATCCTCCCACCACATCAAATTTATATCATTTGAGGACAGCCCCGAGTCAAATATTTTAGCCCCTCCAGTCCCCCGCCCCCCCCCCGACATGACTACCTTCTCCTTTCGCTGTTATACTCCCTAGGTTTAATTGATTCTGGGTCTTTGTTGACTGTGGTATTTGTATTGTCAAACTGTTAGAGCTGTTCTAATGTACCTGAGTAACTGATTGCTGGATATGATGACTGACTACATGCCCCATAGGTGACAATCTGCTGTTTATCTAGCGTGGTCCAATAAAATATTTAAAAACAAAAATAAAAAAAACACAAGATTAGCAGTAACTAGTAACCAATGAAATTAAATCCATCAGGGTGATTGACAGCTGTGAGGGGTAAGTGGTCCTACAGGTCATCCCTCCACTGACCCCGTGCACCAGACTGCACAGCGGTCTGTGCCGCCAATCACTGCTGTGGACCAATCGTGTAGTGCTGCTTGATAGCCGTTAGCAAGTTCTGCCCAAGGACGTTGAAGATGTTGACACACGGAGCTGGGTCTGGTAAGTACAAACTGATTTCTCATCACGGGATAAGATATCACATTGATCTTTTGAGACCGATCGTATATCCCTGATAGGATAGCTTACGTCACAGTTCCTGTAATAGAACTAATCGTTTTGCTGTATTCAAGGTTCTAAATCTGTGCTGAAGATTTACCAACATCTAGGACTAAATTACAATCTTCACTCAAACACTTGCGCCGGCGCAAAAAAACATTAACGCGAGGGATAAAAACATTTGCGCCTAATCCCGTATTACATAGTCAGCGCAACAACCGCGCACAATCGTCTACCGCGGGTGAATCTGCGAGAACCCTGTGCAAGCTTACTGTACTGTGCGCGTTCTATACTTAACATTGTGAGCGCAAATGCGAATTTGCACTGGTATGCGGATGGTATTACAATCTATTCACGGTAATTACCGCATAGCCTTTGCACGCATAATTTTAGCAACTGCAAAAAGCTGGTACTAACTGAATATCTGAACAACCTGGCTAACCCGAAAAAAAAAAAAAACACCACATAAAAAGGAATGTAGCAACAATATAATGGATAAGGGCAGGTGTGTGTGTATCTGTGCTCATTTTGCATCATAGACGCAGAACTCCGCAGAAACTCCGATGCCTCTGCCAGGCGCAATTCAGTTGCGATGATAGGTGTGTTTCTTCATTTTGATTGGCTGAATGGGTGCAAAAAACTGCGCGCGCAAAGATTTTTGTGCGAGACGGCACTGAGCCTGCATTTGTGAGCGTACTGTTTGCGCGCGCAATTGATCAGCGGACGAAAAAAGCCGCGAGGATTGTAATTCCAGCGGTGATTTGCACGCGCAAATGTTTAACGCTTGGCGCAAAAATGTTCGCTTTGCACGAGGGTTTTTGCGCGAAGATTGTAATATAGCCCTTTGACTTTGAGGTGACTGCTTATTTAGGTTTACATGCCAAAGGCTAACAAGTTTAAGAGCCACAACTTACATAGCAAGTTATAAAAGAAATAAGATTCATATATTTTCCACAAACACACACATACCTCTCTAAACTTGGGATGAGCAGCATCTTGAAGCAATTGAAGAATTACTCCTTCACTGGTAGTTAGAAAAGCTCCACTTTGCTTCATTCGGGAAAGGGCAACAAAACGATCAACCTGACTGAAAACAAGATATGACATAAGGTGAATTTTCTACAACAAAAGGTGATTTTCCTTTCTTTTCAGGATTTCTATTGTAAGTACAAACATATACTTAAGGGTTATTCAGAGAGCACCGAGATGTCAGCAACATTTCAGTGCTCTTCTGTTCAGCGCGTTCGATTCGCCAACCCTGCGTTGAATTCAGCATTTACTGCAGGGTCCCCAAAGTTCGACAAATCTACCAGCCAAATGCATCTGAAAGACTGCCGCAGAAACGCCGAATGAATTGAAAAACCGCTGAAAGATCCAAACAACCGCCAAGCCAATCCAAAAAAAAGCTGACAACCCGCCGGTAAAAGCCGACAGGATGCTGAACAGAGAAAAAAAAACACAACTTTTAAAACGCATTTAAAATTATTTTTTTTAAAAAAAATACTGCATGAAAATAATATATAAGGTCCTATGAATAATAATAAAAAGATCTATTGCAGAAAAAGAAAAGTAAAAAAAAACAAATTAGTGGAAAAAAAAAGATCACGAAAAACGCCTGCAAATTTCTAAAGAATAAAGAGACTTTTTTTCTGCAAATGAAAAGAATAAACGGTTGAATAAATATTTAAGAAAAATGGGGAATATTTATTACATTGAAACCTATGTGTAACGGGTGCCGTAGCACCCACACAGGGGTAGCGAGGTTGAGATCTTTTTGGACAGAAATACCTGCTTGATTTTTACCAAATACTCGGTATTCACAGACTTGTACTCCAAAGCCAAGGAACACCAAAAAACAACTGATTTGCTACTAAGTTCCAAAGGTTTCAAGACCAGGACAACTTAGAGCACCTTCAGAAACACAATGATTCACTTGACAGTCAATGAATTGTGCAGGCTGCAGGGCAGTCAACAAATGTACAGATTCAGCGTTATCTGATAAACTCGAGCGGGTAAGAAGTACCTTACAATTATCAGAGGTGGCTGACACACATATGGGTATACAGTTGGTACAGACCTGGGTATATTTAGCGGTTAGGGTGCAATGATCATATGCGGTATTTAAACAGTATCTCTTTCCTGCGACTTGCACATAAGCTCTTAGCAATGAAGCCTACACCTTGGGTCTTAAATAGTAACCTGATAAAGACACAAATGATACCCCAGAGCGAGATGGGAATAATCCCAGATAGCGAGTGAAAGCCCCAGCTGCAAACATAAGGTTAATCCACCAATGCCCAATACTAGCGTTCGCTAATGGTGGAAGCAACAGAATGGTCAGAAAACAAGCCGGATCAAAATCAGGAGCAGGAATCGTAGACAGAAAAGGGTCGGCAACTAAATCAGCAATGAGTATAAGCATAGCGGTGCGGGAACAGAACTCCACGTCAGGGTGACGAGGCAACTCCTCGCGCCCTGCTTTAAACTCGGTGGCTCCTCGTGACCACACCAGGCCCCGCCCCCTCAGACGCCGTTCGGCCATTACAAGGTGCTGGCAAACGACCAGCCAGTGGCACTGAACTATGCCCAGACCCCCCGGCCAACACGGCAGGGGCTGAGGATGTAACACTATGGGATTCGCCTGCTTAAACCTGTCAAACAAATCCACCTAAAATCAGGGCATTTCATTGACATACCGGTGCTGCTCGGGGTTGTCTGAATAGATTAACCATTACTTCTCTATGGGGGATTTCACTGCAGCCGAAGATCACCGTATTTCGCTGGCAATTTGCCAATATTTGAGTTGTCAGCTTTTTGAATAGCTGAATGGCCACGAAATGTCACTGTTCGGTGCAATTTCATGGCCAATTCGGTGCTCTCTGAATAACCCCTCTAGTTCTAAGATTGATTTTACTAGTTGGTCAGGCAATTTCAGGGGAATACAGCAAAAACGTTTATAACAGCTTTACTCCGTTCCTGCTAAACAACCATTTTTGTTACCATTTAAATTTAGCTCCTGTAGTGGATAAGGCAGATACAGCGGTCTTAAAAAAAGAGGAGTATACGGGTGGTCAGAAAGTCTCAGCGTAACTATAATATTTCTTCAGCGTTTCACTTTACATAAGACAAATTCTGTAAAATTTTCAATGTTCTTGAACCCAGGACATACTTGAAAACGAGAGAAATGTCAATGTATCCTGTTAAAATACTTTGCAGATAAATATATAATTAAATTACAATATTAACAGGATAATATAGACACTGAGGGGTTAAACACTGACCCATCCTGAATACCTCCACGTTTAACCTTTTAATTTCCACCTGAATCCAGTGCTGGTCTCCCTCTGTTCGGTGCAGGATATGACATGCCTCCAGCTCAGCATGTCAAGTGACTGCAGGAGGGCTAGACACTACAGCCAATTCAGTGGTTCCTAATGCAGGAAGGCTTGGATACCATTAGATAGGGCTGCTGTCAGAGGTACTCCAAGCCCTGAAACCTTTACTGAAGGATCCCTGAGTTGAAGTTCTGGGCAGGACTAATACCTGCATTCATATGGCTGAACTAGCCCTCCAAGTTCTCCCTAAAAGGGAGAGAAGGAGCAGGGAGCAGTGTGACCACTCAGAGATGATTGAATGGTCACACTGTGTAGAGTCCCCCCCCCTTAACTTTATGGAACATTCTAAATCCTTCTGGAACATTGTAGAACTTTCTGGAATTTCCCATGTCATCCTGTCCCTGGAAAGTATATAAAGGAGAGCTGCAGGGGGGGGGGTATAAAAAGTTTTTCATTTTCGATTGCAAGATCCAAGTGGCATTATTTATCTTTCCAATTTTTTTACAGTGGTAGATTGTGTTTTTTTCTATATTAGTTTGAATAATTGTTATTTTTAAAATACCTCCAAGAAAAGTAAAGCTATTTGGCCATGTGCAACCAAAGGCCAAAAAAATAAAACTAATACGGAAAGGAGAAACTGCCAAGGATGAGAGCGAAGACTTGCAAGGCTGCGAGAGAGCTACATCTAGAGCTTCAGAGACATCAGATTCTGTACCGTACTACTGCTGGGTGAAACACACAGAACAGAATAAAACATGGTGTAGGACCCGAGAGGCAAATCCAGAGACGTAATCAAAGAACTGGAGCCAAAGTTAGGAACCAGATTGGATAATCAAACAAAGTCAGGGATCAGAACAAGAGCAGATAATAAGACAAAGGCAGGAGTCAAATTTAGAGAGTAGTTTACAGGATGAGAATGCAGAAAATAATGGGTAGAAATGCAAAATATTATTGCAAAAGACAGGAGAAAAAAATCTTTATTGCGTCCTAATAAGGACGGTTAAAGAAAAGGTCAATGCTCGAATCGCGGCAAAGTGGTCAAAAGAGAGCCAAAAAAGAGCCTAAATACACAAAATACATATATACAGCAAAAAAAAAAAGAGAGAAAGAAAAGATACTTTAAAATTACTGCCAATAGACTTATTGGAAGTAAACCACTCTTATCCTGCTGGTTGGAACGTAATTAGTGAATTTATCACAGTAACATACAGTAATGTATATTCAGTTCCATAAGATAAATGTGGGGTATATCACATGCCAGCAAAATCTCAAATGTTGCCAGTAAATAGGTCTCTAAAATACATTGTAACTGGTCGGCTAAAGTTAGCCGTAATGTTTCCTATACAAAAATAGGGTAAACAGATCAAACGGTGCCACGATTGCATGCACCAATATTTGAATTATTGGACCAATAATTTGTATTAAGAAGTCACGCTGCAGACAAATATCATTGCAATAGCTAGCTGAGCTACAGGCAGGTGTGAGGTTCTCGCCCCACAAGCCACTGCTGTATGGTTAGAATGTTTAACCGGCAAACGGCCGGTAGATTAGCTCGCACAGGTCTCCTATGGGGAGGACAATGATATGAGAGAGAAAAGCATACCCAAAATTGTAGGTGGACCAAAGATTGATTGATGGTGTAGGACCCAAGAGGCAAATCCAGAGACGTAATCAAAGAACTGGAGCCAAAGTTTGGATAATCAAACAAAGTCAGGGATCAGAACAAGAGCAGATAAATCAGACAAAGGCAGGAGTCAGAACAAGAACTGAATGTCAGATGAAGCAAGGAGTCAGTACACAGAATAAAAAGGAGAGGGAAACCAGCGGAGGATAGTCAGGAACAAAGCCATCATCATACACGTGTACAGTTGTGTTCAAAATTATTCAACCCCCAATGCTGTAAAGGGTTTTAGGGAATTTAGTGTACATTTGTAATTGTATTCAGAATGAAATCCTACAAGGACTTTTTAAAGAACCATATGCAACTAAAATGACATCAATTGGTTTTGTAATACAGTAGTAAATGTTTCTTTTGTGAATTCTTCATTGACACAATTATTCAACCCCTTAAAGACTACCACTCTGAAGAACAGAGGTTCATTCAAGTGTTTTCAATCAGGTATTGAAAACACGTGTGGATGTCACGGAGCAGCAATAAAGCATAATAAGCACCAATTAGACAGGTTTAAAATGACTGTGATACTCAGCTCCTTCTAGACATTTACTGGTGTGGTTATAAACATGGTGAAGTCAAGAGAATGGTCCAGGAAGACAAGAGAAAGAGGTGATTACTCTTCACAGGAAGGGCAATGGCTATAAGAAGATTGAAAGATGTTAAACATACCAAGAGAGACCATAGGAAGCATCATTCGCAAATTCAAGGCAAAGGGCACTGTTGAAACGCTACCTGGTCGTGGCAGAAAGAAGATGCTGACTTCGACTGCTGTGCGCTACCTGAAGCGTAGAGTGGAGAAAAGTCCCCGTGTGACTGCTGACGAACTGAGAAAAAGATTTGTCAGATGTGGTACTGAAGTTTCAGCTCAGACAATACGGCACACACTGCGTAATGAAGGCCTCCATGCCAGAACTCCCAGGCGCACCCCCTTGCTGTCTCCAAAGAATAAGAAGAGTCGACTGCAGTATGCCAAAAGTCATGTGGACAAACCACAGAAGTTTTGGGATAGTGTTCTGTGGACTGATGAAACAAAATTAGAACTGTTTGGACCCATGGATCAACGCTATGTTTGGAGGAGGAAGAACAAGGCCTATGAAGAAAAGAACACCTTGCCTACTGTGAAGCATGGCGGGGGGTCAATCATGCTTTGGGGCTGTTTTGCTTCTGCAGGAACAGGGAAGCTTCAGCATGTGCAAGGTACCATGAATTCTCTTCAGTACCAGGAGATATTGGATGGCAATGTGATGCAGTCCGTCACAAACCTGAGGCTTAGGAGACGTTGGACCTTTCAACAGGACAATGATCCCAAGCATACCTCCAAGTCCACTAGAGCATGGTTGCAGATTAAAGGCTGGAACATTTTGGAGTGGCCATTGCAGTCACCTGATTTAAATCCGATTGAGAACCTCTGGTGGGACTTAAAGAAAGCAGTTGCAGTGCGCAAGCCTAAGAATGTGACTGAACTGGAGGCTTTTGCCTAGGGATGCACCGATACCACTTTTTTAAGACCGAGTACGAGTACCGATACTTTTTAAAAGTACTCACCGATACCGAGTACCGATACTTTTCTTTAATGTCATGTGACGCTTTCCAATAAGAACAGACCTATAAAAATGCCCCCAGCTCACATATATATCCCCCCCGAAATATATATATATATATTATTCATACTGCCCCAGCTCTGGGATTTGCCCCAGCTCACACATGGATATGCCCCAGCTCACACATGGATAATGCCCCAGCTCACACATGGATAATGCCCCAGCTCACACATGGATAATGCCCCAGCTCCCACATGGATAATGCCCCAGCTCACACATGGATTTGCCCCAGCTCACACATGGATTTGCCCCAGCTCACACATGGATTTGCCCCCAGCTTATGGATTTGCCCCCCCAGCTCACACATGGTTATGCCCCCCAACTCATGGATATGCCCCCCAGCTCATGGGTATGCCCCCCAGCTCATGGGTATGCCCCCCAGCTCATGGGTATGCCCCCCCAGCTCATGGACCAGATCCCCCCCCCGCGACGATACTTACCTTCCTGGGCGCCGCCGGGAATGTCTCCGCGCGTGCGCTCATTGGAAGGACCCCAGCCGCGACCACGTGGGACCATGTGATCACGGCTGCACGGCTGGGGTCCTTCCAACGAGCGCACGCGGGGAAACTTTCCCGGCGTCGCCCAGGAAGGTAAGTATCGTCGCGGAGAGCAGCTGCAGGGCCTGTCCGAATGCTCTATCAGCATTCGGACAGGCCCTGCAGCTGCTCACTGTGTTCATACTTACCTTCCTGGGCGCCGCCGGGAAAGCTTCCGCGCGCGCGCTCGTTGGAAGGACCCCAGCCGTGATCACATGGTCCCACGTGGTCGCGGCTGGGGTCCTTCCAACGAGCGCACGCACGGAGACATTCCCGGCGGCACCCAGGAAGGTAAGTATCGTCGTGAGCAGCTCCAGGGGCGGTTGTCCGAATGCCGATAGAGCATTCGGACAGCCGCCGCAGCCCCTCGGATGCCGGCAAGCCGGCTCAATGCCGGCTTCCGGTATCAGGAAAAATATCGGGGGGTACTGCAGGAGTACCAAGTACTCCTGCAGTACCCAGTATCGGCCCTGTGACGGAACGGCCGCCACAGGATTTATTTAGTTTAATTTCATTCTTATTTTGTTATATTTCGTTTACCCTTTATTTATAGGAACTAATTTCCTTTGTTAGATTTAGTGTAAAACTGTTGCTAGACTTCTAATTAATCATGTTTTTCCCCTGCACCCATCCTGCTAGTTTATGCTCAGTTATATTGTGTGGTTTTAAATGTATTGTCAACCGCTCATTTTTAGTTTTAAATAGACTTATATTTCTTTAGTTAAATGTGGTTTTTAAAAACACTACCTGCCACTATAGTCAAATGCTTTCCTTCGTATAGAATGTACAATAGGTTTGTGTAATTTGTGGATTATGCAAAGGTGCTTTCTCTTTGTTTATCTGTTATCTGTTTACTGGTTCTGAAAGGCTGGGAGTCACATTGTCTCAGCCACCCACTATCTGATTCCCTTTACAATGGGTTATGTAAAGTAAATCACTGTATGTGGTCTATGTGAGGTCAAGACTTCATCTGCATACAACCAGTGGACCCAAGTGAAGACTTGAGAGGACCGGAGAGAAGCCTGCAATGGTCTTGGAACCAACCAATCAGAACCTGGGCATGGCTAGCCCCTGTGCAGAATTCACTCTAGGGGTCTGGGGGCGGGCATGGGAGAGAACAATGGGACTGTACCATATAAAAGGACCGTGTATGTTCTGCTTTTCATTAAACACTCTGATTTACCTTCAAACCTGTACTGAGTCACGACTAGTATTTGGGGAGGGCATAATCACTGAAGAAGCCAGCTTTACTGAATCCTTCGCTTCCAGATCATCCAAGGACCGCTGCCAATCTCTCTCCCACCTTGCTAGCTCGCTACCCGGCTAAGCTCTCCAGCAAGACTCTGCGCCGCAGACGGAGCTACCCCTGCAGGGTAGCTGATCTGTTACAGGCCCCGATACCGATACTAGTATCGGTATCGGTGCAACCCTACTTTTGCCCATGACGAATGGGCGAAGATACCCGTAGATCGCTGCAAGACACTTGTGTCAAGCTATACTTCACGTTTAAAAGCTGTTATAACTGTAAAAGGATGTTGTACTAAGTACTAAGATTGAATGTCACTTGGGGGTTGAATAAAACTGATAATGATGTGACATTTGTGGTTATTTCATTCTAAATGTTATGTTATATTTGTCTGACCTACACGTGCCTCTTTGATTTAATTGTAAGCATGATGACTGAATGATCAAAATCAATGTCAAACTGGCCAAAACACTCAATTTCAGTGGGGGTTGAATAATTTTGAACACAACTGTATATCAGCTATCATATGTATATGTATATCAGCTATCACAGACAAATGCACAGGATAAACCAAAATAAACAAATGGCAAGAACAAGGCAAACAGAGGGACAACCAGACAAGGGAAACAGGGAACCAAAAATAAACAGAACAGAATATACAAAAGGGAAATATAACAGAGGCAATAAACAAGCAACTGGAAAATGGCAAAATAACTGGCAGCAAGTGTGACCCTTATGACAGAGCACTGCTGAATGAGAGTGACTGGCTTATGAAGGAAGTAGACCTGTGTTAAGGGTCATGTGGTCGAGGACCTAGCAGGCTGCAGGAAAATCCATGACTGGATGGTAGAGAGGGACAGACCAGACCAGACCAGAGCTGGCCTAGATCGGCTCACCTATGAGGCTCAGGGCTGGAAACTCGACCCCTCGTGTGGAACCACATTGAAAGCTTTGGCAAAATTCAAGTAAGTCACATCTATACTTCTACTTCTTCATAAAATACAATTAGGTTAGTCTGACATGATCTCGGTGTCATAAATCCATGCTCAGTTCTGCTAATTACATTATACCTCACAATGTATTCCTGAATATTAACCCTTAGTAACATCTCAAATACTTTCCCAGCCACAGATGTTATGCTCACAGGTCTATAATTAAAGCTAAGAGAGTGGACACCAACACTGCGAGCCAGTGAGGTAGATGTAATGTACCTGAAGGGAAATAGGTGTAAGACAGTCAGATTTAGAGGCAGGGAAGACAAACCGTTCTTTTTTTAGCAGGAATTGTGCTTTAAAAAAAAACGAGGGGTCATCGAGATAGATCACCTGCTTGTCTGTGTCTAGCAGTAGGGAAGAAAGATTAGGAGAGGAATGGAGAGGTAGGTCTGGGTGTCATCAACAGAGAGGCGATATTGGAATCCATAAGATCACCAAAAGAGGTGGCACAGATCGAGAAGTGAAGGAAACACAGAACAGAACTAGAGCTGACTTTAACAGAAAAAAAAATGTATTTAGAATTGTACCAGTGAGTTAATTGTAGTTGTCCATAACAATAAAAAAAAAACTGTAAATTTGTTTTTTCTTAGTCGCGTCAACATTACATGACTTCCTGTCCTGAGACTGAAACTAAAAGAATACCCATATGTAAAGTGTTAAAAGGTTATGACTCCCTGAACATCTCCCTCCACAGTATAGTTCAGGACTCTATAAGT
Organism: Leptobrachium leishanense; assembly: GCA_009667805.1. Lineage (NCBI taxonomy): Eukaryota > Metazoa > Chordata > Amphibia > Anura > Megophryidae > Leptobrachium > Leptobrachium leishanense. Next base: position 76,505,143 of record CM019073.1, on the reverse strand, counting down.
AAACTCAAAAATAGTTCAGGATCCAATAAGAAGCATTTCAATGAAAAACACTTTTACATTGAAAGAATGTTGATCTTCATATAATGGAGTGTAAGTATACCATTTGAAATGCTGCAATTTAACACAAAAAAGGTGTGTTGCATTGGTTTACAACTGGATGAAGGACTCTGCACCCAAACACTGTTTTTGTGAAGCAGAACTGTCCAATTTGAAGTGTTTTGTAGAAGTATGGGCATACGCCCAAATTCTCATGATGCAAATTTGTTCTTGAAATGCTTCAACTTCCATGGGCCAAGATGTTGATAACATCACAAGCCTTCAATAACGAAGCAGGAATCTTTACTGACATTGAACAAGCCGTGGAATAGAATGTTTTATCTATCTTGTAATAGATTATTTTATCCCCCACATAGCTCATCTGTAAAGCTCTACATCTAAAAGAATGAAATTATACTTCCAGGAGGAAATTATGGTCTGCCCCAAAACAATTTCTTATGATTATTGACAACCATTTTGGACAAAAATTTGGAAAAGATTGCATAAAGAATTTCATTTGGTGTAAAAAGGTGTAAGGAGAATAGCGGCATAAGGTCTGGATTCCACTCTTTTGGAAGATTTTAGACAAAGACATTCTTTTGGAAGACGTTAGGGCCACCAGAAACACAGTTTTGAATGTTAGGGTTTTCAGTGGGACTTCAGCAAGTGACTTTAAGCTCCTTAACCTGTTGCGAGTCCAGATGTTAGAAAAACCTTTAGAATCTTAGATACCAGAGTGAATTGAGGATAAATATGAAGACACGTACACAAAGTTGAATTTTTTTTTTTTTACCAAATTCGAAGGTAAGATTTTCCTGTTTAGGATGGAACGTGTTTTAGTTTGGATTAGAATGGAAATTAAATATGGACTGTTGGAATTATTCTAGGGACTTGAGAAACCCTGTCTGGTTTCCAAGAAGATCTGACTGAACAGGAAGAGTCCACTGAGGGAGTGATCTAGGACTCCAAAATACCATGGATCTTCAAAGCAAGCAGTAAAAAATTACTGACTCTTCCTTTGTTCTTTAGGATTTGTGGAAACATTGCAAATGGAAAAAATATGTTGGGAATGTCCAGACAATCGATAAAGAACATAGGATGTTTGGATGAGCATTTTTCTGAAATGTTTACAGTCTGGTTGACACTGGAAGTTATTATGTTAATGGTTGATGTCCCAATTTTTCAGGGAATCATTCTTAAGATCTTATATTCCTTAAAATGCACTGATGAAATAGTTTGCCCAATCAAATGTTCTTTAATCCAAAAAAAATATTTAGTGTGATAGAAGCCCCCTTCACTTTTTAATAGACTCTCCCTTTGCGGGTCCCAAGACTCTAACTGGCAGATTCAACTGCAACCTTTCCTACACAAAAGACAGACTTTGTGCCCTTGGAGAAGAGTGGATGCCAGTCTTATGCCAGTTAGTTATGGGTGTTTACGGTGAAGCCAACTCCCAGGCAGTAAAAGAATCAACTCTAAATATTCTGGTCTATGGACTGGTTACTGGATGCCAAAAATGTTACAATTCACCTTTTGTCTAGATTTAAAGGGGTGTAGAGTAAGGATGAGCCGAACACTCCCCGAGTTCGGTTCGAGCCCGAACCCGAACTTCCCATTTGTTCGGGACCGAACCCGAACCCCCATGCAAGTCAATGGGGCTGAAAATTCGCTTTTTTAGAGTGCCCTCCAAGAGGGCATATATGCTACATATTTGCCATAAAAGGTGTATGGGGGTCCGGGTAGTGCCCTTGGGGACAGGAAACAAGGACAAAAAGTAAAAAAAAAAACGTTTTTAAAAGGGACAGTGAGTTTTCCATGAAATAAGGGTTAAAAATAAAAACGAAAAATTCCTTCAAATATCGTGCCTAGGAGGTCCCCATAACCTGCCCGTGAAGTGGCGGATTTCTAGGATGTATAGAAACACTTAAAAACAAAAAAATGACGTTTCATATGACGGTAAATGCTTTTCCTTTAATCTATCCATAAACAACTGCTTGGGGCGGCAGCCTGTATGAAAAGACATTTTAGGACGCGCAAAAAAAGTTTAGTGTTTTTTTGGGCTAAATTATTGTGAAACTTATGCAGGATTTGGATGAAAGTAACAATAGGTGCTTTAAAATTGGGCTTTTAGCGTCGGCAACAGTGCCGTCACACCGTAACCCCTCTGAGGATATGAATCTGATACAGGCGTCAATGGCAGTGCACCCAGATATTGTACCTTTAGTGCCAGGCATGCAAGGACTATCATACAGTAACCCCTCTGTGGTATTGTGGAAGAGTGCAGGGTTGGACCATGTGGTCCTAGATTGAAAAGTTTTTGATCTGGGGGTAATGGGTGTCAGTGCACCCAGATATTGTGCCTTTAATGCCAGGCCATCAAGTATCCTCATACAGTAACCCCTCTGTGGTATTGTGGAAGAGTGCAGGGGTGGATCATGTGGTCCTATATTGAAAAGTTTTTGATCTGGTGGTAATGGGCGTCAATGCACCCAGATATTGTGCCTTTAATGCCAGGCCATCAAGTATCATCATACACAATACCACAGAGGGGTTACTGTATGATGATACTTGATGGCCTGGCATTAAAAGGCACAATATCTGGGTGCACTGACGCCCATTACCCCCAGATCAAAATCTTTTCAATATAGGACCACATGGTCCACCCCTGCACTCTTACACAATACCACAGAGGGGTTACTGTAAGAGTGCAGGGGTGGACCATGTGGTCCTATATTGAAAAGATTTTGATCTGGGGGTAATGGGCGTCAGTGCACCCAGATATTGTGCCTTTAATGCCAGGCCAACAAGTATCATCATACAGTAACCCCTCTGTGGTATTGTGGAAGAGTGCAGGGGTGGCCCATGCGGTCCTATATTAAAAAGATATGAATCTGGGATTGGGCGTCAGTGCACCCAGATATTGTGCCTTTAATGCCAGGCCATCAAGTATCATCATACAGTAACCCCTCTGTGGTATTGTGGAAGAGTGCAGGGGTGGACCATGTGGTCCTATATTTTGTGGTCCTATATAGACCATGTGGTCCTATATAGAGCGATGACCTCTGAAGCAACTAGAGGAACCGGTAAAGCCTGAAACATATACAATAATCTGGGTAATACATTCATCTTGATGCAGTTAAGCCTACCGAGCCATGATATCGCAAATTTATTCCAACATTCTAACTCCGCTTTGAGAGTCGCAAATAGGCGAGGGTAATTAGTTGAATAAAGGTCTGCCGAGCATGATGTTAAGCGGACCCCCAGGTATACCAGCTCCGAGTGGGTGAACCTTATAGGGCAGGAAGAAGAGTTGTAATCGCCTCTGCTGTCAGCGCCACCGGGAGTGTCTCTGATTTAGTAACATTAATTTTATATCCTGAAAGAGTAGAAAAGTCACTGAGCAGATCCAAAACCCGGGGCAAGGAGGTGGAAGGGTCTGTCAGGGAGAGAAGGACGTCATCGGCATAAGCCGATAATTTAAATTCCAAGTCACTCACCGTAAATCCCGAGATTCCCACGTCTGATTTAATAGCAAGCAATAGAGGTTCCAAAAAAAGGGCAAATAAGGCCGGAGACAATGGGCAGCCCTGCCTGGTTCCGTATTACAAAGGGAATCCTATCGGCTCCCGGTATCAAAATTTGCGCTCCTGGGGAAGCATACAAGGCTGAGATCATTCGGAGAAAAGTGGGGGGGGGGGGAACCCCAGTTGTTTAAGTAAAGTAAATAAAAACGGCCACTCCGCCCTATCAAAGGCCTTCTCAGCGTCTAAAGACAAAAATAAGGAAGGCTTCTGATAGGTCTCAGCGAACCAAATAAGGTCCGCCGCGCGTCTCGTATTGTCGTACGCTTGCCGACCTGGAATGAACCCCACCTGGTCTGGTGATACTAACAAGGGGAAGAGAGGGTCTAGGCGCAAGGCCAAAATTTTTGCTAATAGTTTAATGTCCGTATTTAAGAGGGATATGGGCCTGTAACTATCAAATGTTCTCAGGGTCTTTCCCAGGTTTGGGGAGGAGAACTATGGCAGCCAACAGTGACTCTGCAGGGAAAGGGGCACCCTCCCGTGCAGCATTAAATAAACGGCATAGAATGGGCTTTAATTTAGGACAGAACGCTTTATAATACCGGTATGTGAAGCCATCTGGCCCAGGGGCCTTTAATGGCTTCACTAGGCCCAAAGCCCTCCCTATCTCCTCCTCCGTTATAGGGGATCCCAACAATAGGGACTGAACCCTATCAAGGGTAGGGAGGTTCTGACGTCTCAAGTAAGTTTCTATATTATCTATCAGGTCGCGGTTTCCCATTTTGTGGGTGGGGGAATGATCATAAATATCCGTGAAATACGCTGTGAAGGCATCCCGGATATCCTCAGGAGATTTATGAACCTGCCCTTTTTTATCTCGGATCAACGGAAACAAGACAGTGTGGCGTCTAGGGTGCAGCATCCTGGCCAGGGGTTGTATCTGCTTTATTCGCTCGTTCATAGTAACGCCTTTTGGACCATAGCAACGATCTCCCCACATCATCTAAAAATAAACCATTAAGGTCTGCACGAACTCGATTAAGCTGCGAAAGGGTGTCGTCCGTTGGGACCCGTTTATGCCTGAGTTCCAGTCTCCGCAGGTCAGTCTGTAACGTGACTATGGCCTGCAACCTCATGCGTTTGTGGTAGGCAGCCTGACTAAGTAGCACTCCCCTGATCACTGCTTTATGAGCATTCCATAATGTGTGTATGGACACGTCAGGAGTATCATTTAACTGAAAGTATGAATCCAACCGCTTTCCTAACCCCCTTTTTCAAAAGAAGCAAAGGATCGAGCCGCCATTGGCCACTGCTGCCAGACGCCAGTGGGCGGACATGCAAAAGCACATCTGCATGGTCAGACCAAGTTATGGAGCCAATGCCTGATTTCACAATCAAGGGAATACAGTCCGGGGAGATCAGAAAATAATCTAATCTGGAGTATGAGGAATGGACCGAGGAGTAAAAGGTGAAATCCTTCATTGTGGGGTGCTGTACTCTCCAAATGTCTATCAGATCATGAGAAAGGCACAAACGCATGAAACTGCCTATCTTGGGATGAGGATGGAGTCAGACCGATGCGAGGGGGATGGCCGGATCGGTCCAGTGGAGAGCAGAGAGTAGCATTAAAGTCCCCTCCAATATGATTTTGCCCTTAGCATGCAACCTGAGAAAGGAGGAGAGGTCCGCCCAAAATCCCGCATCTGGCCCATTTGGTGCATATACCGACATCAATGTATACCATTTAGACGAACAAGTACCCCTCATCAAGACATACCTCCCAGCGGAGTCAGAATATACATCAATAATCTGCAGCGGACAGGAATTATGCAACAAAATAGCGGCCCCATTCCGTTTAGGGATTGCACAGGAGGTGAAGACACGGGAGTAGGATGGGTCTGCTAAGCGAAAGGCCGCAGTGGTAGAGATCCTAGGCTCTTGGAGGAATGCGATGTTCGCAGACTTCCGCTTAAGGTCCCGAAACAGGAGACGGCGCTTGCGTGGGGAATTTAGTCCCTTGACATTCAAGGAGAGGAATTTAAGATCAGAAATCATTATGGGACTAGGAAGGGGAACGCATGGCCACCATCCTCCCCACGTCTCCACCCCTGTCCCGTTCCGTCAGCTCCCAGCCTCTTGCTGAGGGGGGAGATGACAGGACGGGAGCCGCCTACATGGGGATAAAAAGTGTTAAATACATCAACATAATCATACGGCCGAAAAAGGTCAGAAAAGAGAAAGTAGGGCCGGGCCAGGGGAATAGGTAGGGAAGGGGAAGGAGAAAGAGGAAGGGAAAAAAGAACAAAACGTCCCGAACGAATGGGTAAACCAAAGGAACGGAACCTTGGAGGAGGAGGTAGTCTCGGGGAAACCAGCAAACCATGGGGAAGAAACCCTCGGCCACTGTCCCCCCGAGCAACCGCCACCTTAAACGTCATACTAAAACTACAACCACCTTAACAAATAAATCAGAGGTACAAAGAAATAACAGAATATAACCTAAGAAAGCATCAAAGAGCCGTCTAAGGGCCTAAGCCCCGCAAAACCTGGACTGAAGGATATATATGCCCTCACTTAGGGCACCCGGCTGTCCATATTCAATCTCCAGCCAGAGACTAGTCTCTGGAGAGCCGTGGCAGAGAACTCGGAGGGGTGAGCTGAGCAATTGCGTCCGGGACCTCCAATCCCAGCTGGCGTAGGAAGTCCTGAGCCCTGTACAGGTGTGTGCAAGAATACATGCGACCATCTTTGTGGACCAAAATACGAAATGGGAATCCCCACGAGTAGCGCATATCGTGAGAGCACAGCAGTTCTGTGACTACCCGCCATTCCCTGCGTTTAGCCAGGGTCGACGGGGCAAGGTCCTGGTAGAAAAGCAACTGGCCATGCTCGTACTCCACCTGTTGGTCGCGAGCCGTGTGTAGTAAAGCTTCCCTGGTCGAGTAATAATGTAATCTAGTGACTACGTCGCGCGGTGGTGCGTTCTAGCCTTTCCGCACCCCCAGAGTACGGTGTATCCGGTCGATCAAATATCTAGCCGGTGGCAGCGCGGGTAATAACTTTTTCATAATGCCAGTAAGCGTGGCGTCCAGCGCATCCGATGTCACCGATTCAGGCAGGCCTCGGAGCCTGACGTTGTTGCGTCTGGACCTGTTTGATAAATCTTCCAGAGCCTCCTTTAGTGTCTCCACCCGTGTTGCTAGTGTCTCAGCATGGTGGGCCAAGTGTTGTTGTGTCCGTAAATGCCTCTGCCCGTTCCTCGAGACGCGCTGTGCGTGTCCCAATTACCTGGACCTCCGCCGTTAGCGCCCACGTGTTGCGCGCCAGCTCCTCCGCTATAAATTCTTGCAGGCGACGGATGTCCTGACAGTCGCCAGGCCCGAGTCCTACTCAATCTCTGATGTGTCTGAGCCTGGGGATGGGCTTCTCCCTCCATCTCTGGAGGAAGCGCCGCCATCTTGGGGCCTGGTCACTGTGCGGGTCCGCGGTGTAAAAATCGGCGCTACAAGTGCGCTGTGAGGCTTTTTTGTTTTTTTGGAGGACTTCATGGCTCATGCTATCTTCCCTTGTACCTCCAGAGCGAAATAAAGAAGATTAAAGTGGTGGTTGTCTCAATTCAATCAGCGGCTACTCGGGAGCTCCAGCAGCACACGTCCTCTCACATTGCTGGCTCGACTCCGCCCCCATGTGGTCCTATATTGAAAAGTTTTTGATCTGGGGGTAATGGGAGTCAGTGCACCCAGATATTGTGCCTTTAATGCCAGGCCATCAAGTATCATCATACAGTAACCCCTCTGTGGTATTGTGGAAGAGTGCAGGGGTGGTCCATGTGGTCCTATATTGAAAAGTTTTTTGGTTTTTTTAATGGGCGTCAGTGCAGCCAGATATTGTGCCTTTCATGGCAGCAAGTGCCTTCACACCGTAACCCTTTTGTGGTATTGTGGAAGAGTTCAGTGCTGGAGGTTTTGTGAATGCAGAAGAGGACATCCCCTATCTATTCCATTACTTCAGCATCAGAGGATTGATAGCTGCTGATCCAGGACCGATTCATTTTTATAAATGTCAGCCGGTCTACAGAGTCGGTGGACAGATGCACTCTTTTGTCTGTGACAAAACCTCCAGCGGCACTGAATGTCATTTCGGAAAGCACGCTAGATGAAGGGCAACCTAGTAGCGGCATAGCATATTGGCTAAGTTCTGGCCAGTGATCCAATCTCAACACCCAGTAAGCCAGTGGATCATCTGCTGGAAAGGTATCCAGGTTTGCCCTTGCCCCTAGGTAGTCCTGCACCATATGGTGAAGACGCTGGCAATGGGTGCCTACATTTGACGTCCCTGGGCGTCGAGGACTAAAAAAAATTTAAAAATGCATCAGTCAAGCGGCCCTGGCCTTCACCGCTATTCCTCTGATCACCTGCAGCCTCAGAAGCATGTGTGTCAGCACTTGGTATTTTAACATTGCCTGGAAAGGTGTTACACAAGTTTCGCTTTAGAGCGTCCTCAAGTTTTGTCATCCTGTGCTCCCTCTGTGCAGGCAGGATGAGCTCTGCAACTTTCCCCTTGTATCGTGGATCAAGAAGGGTTGCCAACCAGTAATGATCCCTCTCCTTGATAGCACGAATCCTGGGGTCCTTTAGCAGGCTTTGCATCATTAGGGAGCCCATGCAGCGTAGGTTGGAGGTGGCATTAGCTGCCGAGTCTTCCTGGTCAATGAGGATGACCGTATCGTGCACTTCCTCCTCCCAGCCACACACAAGCCCTTCTGTTTCTGGGCACACAAAACCCTGCCTTGAGGAATCCCCACCTTCAATGCCCCCACTACTTAAATAGTCCTCCTCCTCATCCTGTCTGATCTGAGTAGGACCCGCTGGAATGCTGTCTGCGGAAAGACTGGGGCCTTGAGAGCTAGGGAAGGCCTCCTCTTCCTCCCGCTGCTCTGCCTCTAGAGCCACATCTATAATTCCCCGCAGAGTGTGCTCCAGCAGGAACACTAAAGGAATTGTGTCACTGATGCATACTGCACTCGCTCACCATCCTCGTTGCCTCCTCAAATGGTGACAGTACAGTGCATGCATCCTTGATCATCAGCCACTGCGGGGGGGGGGGGTAAACCAAGTTGACCTGAACCTGTCCTTGTGCCATACTCACACAGGTACTCGTTGATGGCCCTCTGCTGCTTGTGCAGATGCTGCAGCATTGCTAATGTCGAGTTCCACCTGGTGGGCATGTCACAGATCAGACGGTTTGTGGGAAGGTGGAATTCTCTTTGAATTTCTGCCAGGCGAACGCTTGCTGGGAATGACCGTCTGAAGTGGCTGCAGTCTTTTCTGGCCTGGATGAGAAGCTCTGGCAGCCCTGGGTACTTGGTTAGGAAACGCTGTACCACCAGATTTAGGACGTGTGCTAGGCATGTTACATGCATCAATTTACCCTTACTTAGGGCGGAGATAAGGTTGTTGCCATTATCGCAGACGATTATTCCCAGCTCAAGCTGGCGTGGTGTTAACCATCTCTGCACCTGCCCCTGCAGAGCTGACAAAATTTCTGACCCGGTGTGGCTCCTGTCCCCTAAACAAACCAGCTCAAGCACAGTATGGCATCTTTTTGCTTGAGCCATTGCGTAGACCCTGTCAGGCGTCGGTTTAACTGACACTTCGCCAGAGAGAAGGAAGAAGGAAGGAAGGAGGAAGAAGACAGACCTCATACAAGCAGCTTTCTGGAGGCGTGGTGGATGAACAAGCTCCAGCACAGAGCCCCGTCTTGGATCCCTCCCAGCTGCAATCAGAGTTACCCAGTGTGCCGTGAAGGAAATGTAACGACTATATCCATGCTTGCTGGACCACGTGTCTAAAGTGACATGCACCTTGCTGCTGACTGCCTTTCCCAATGACTGGAGAACATTGTCTTCCACGTGCTGGTATAGTGCTGGAATGGCCTTGCTTGAAAAGTAATGGCGTTTTGGAACCTGCCACTGTGGTACAGCACATTCAGCAAATTCACGGAAGGAAGCAGAGTCCACCAGCTGGAAAGGCAGCAGCTGTAATGCGAGTAATTTTGCTAAGCTGGCATTTAGACGCGGTGCTTGGGGATGGTGGGGACTATATTTTTTTTTTCGCTGCAGCAGCTGCGGCAACGTAATCTGACTGCGTAAATCTTCAGCTACTGGGATGATGTCACATTGTGAGGAAGGACCTGCTGGTACATCCATTACTGTAGCATCATCCCTGTCGGTGGAGGTTGTAGGCAATTGCATGGCAGGACATACAGTGTGGGTAGAGACAGATGAGGAGGAGGAGGACCTACGCAAAGTTTTGCCCCAACGGGATGTGTGGCACTTGTTCATATGTCGCCTCAAGCACGTGGTACCCAAGTGTCTGGTGTTTATCCCACGCTTCAGCCTCTTCTGACATAGATTACAAATAGCAACGGTGGGGTCTGCTGCACATTTCTTAAAGAACTCCCAGACAGCAGAGTTCCTGCATGTGTTCTTTGAGACAACAGCGCTCTGCACCGGAGCAGCTCTGACATGTGATGCCTTGGACTGGCTAGTGCTACGGTTGGTCACAGAGGATGTTGTGCCTCGTGTTTGCTGTGCCTCCTCCTCCTCACTTGATTCCTCAGTTCGATCTGGCACCCAGGTGGAGTCAGTGACCTCATCATCATCAATGTCATCTTCACCCCCTATCTCCTCGTCACTGGAGCCAACTTGGCAGTATGCTGCAGCTGCAACATGAGTGCCAGTTATTTGTGTGTCATCATTGGCACCCCCTTCCTCTAGGTTGATTATACTCCCTTGCTCAACCTCAGAGATTGAATCAGAGCACTGTACTTGCTGCGCATCCTCAAGCAGCATGTCACTCTCATTGTAGTCAAACAATTCAGCTGACTCCTCCGTGTATGTTGGTGAGGCTACGGCAGGAGAAGCTGTGGACATGGAGGCTGCATTAGATGCTTTGGCAGCTGAGGTGAACTGTTTAAATAACTCTGGTATAACTCAGTGAGACACACTGATAGATCACCTTAATTCACAAATGTTTTAAATAAATTAGTGAGCCCCAAAATACAGCGTGGTACTTTTTGTATGACGAGACACAGATCACCTTAATTCCCAAGTGTTTTAAAGAAATTAGTGAGCCCCAAAAAGATTTGCTGGCACAGTGACAAGACACACATCACCTACAGTAAATTCCCTGATATTTGGTATAAATGAGACCCAAAAAGACTTGCTGGCACAGTGTGACAAGACCCAGAAAATTACCTCAATACACAAATGTTTTAAATAAAGTTGTAAACCCCCAAAAAAATTGCTGGCACAGTGACAAGACACACATCACCTAAATTCCCTGATATTTGGTCGAAATGAGAACCCCCCAGTAGCGTGGCAGACCGGCAGTAACAACACACACAACTATCTCCTTTGAAATCTCCTCTGAAATGCATGCAGAAGCGCTGCGTGGAAACCTTATATAGTGTGCTGCGGGACTTAGCTCTGTGAGCCCATGATTGGGCAAAATTTGGGGCAAGGCTGTAGCCAATTACGAGCTTCAGGCAGTGGGAAAATGCATTGTGGTCCATTGTGGTCGAACATGCGGCGAACACCCGGAAATGTTCGGGATTCGCGATCTGCTCGAACAGGCTAAGTTCGGGTCGAACCCTGAACCGTCCGAACCCGAACAGCTCATCCCTAGTGTAGAGGTAGTTGTTTAATATCACCTTTCCTCTGTATCACTCCATGTGTAGTTATCCTTTTGTTTGTTTGTAGTTTCTTTTTCTGTACCCATTATCAAAAGCCCGTTGTCCAAGATGTGCTTGCAGCATGTGCTGGAATTGTTTGCCACTAGGATAAGAGCCATTTTTTAATCAGATGTCAAATCAACAATTACACATTGTAGATTTTTTTAACAGTTTCATAGGCCTAGGACCAATGTGTAGGTTACATGCTCCTTATCAAACAATCAGGGTAACTCAAATAGGATAAGCTAGAAAGGTTATTGTAGTTTTGGGGCTTTAATGTTTTTTTATGTTCGTAAAATAAAGCTTAAAATAATTGCAAGATGTAATAAATGTAAAATGGTAATGGTTTCACTAGACGACTGACCTTTAGAAGCTAACTTACTTCAAGACATTTTTATTCACAATTTTCAAAATATATCAATACAACTGAGCATGAGACAAATGTCCACTAAGACATAGAAGAAGCGTGTGAGGAAACGTTCAACTTCTAACCATTTTGTATAAGCATTAAGATGCAAGGCATGCGTTCTGCTGACATCTAGAGGACAATCCATTGACTTTGCAGTTACTAATGCATATTACATCTAAAAAGAAAAAAAGCACAGAATAGCAACTTTCTTTTAACACACAGGAATATAAATCAAAGGAAAAAATATACAGTATATTTTTATGATGGAAAGGAGTACGACGAGACTGTATATGACCACAGCCAGAAGGTAGGTATATATAAGCACTTCAATATTAATACATACAGTAAAACTATAAACATACTAAAGTAATAGCAAACACACATTCTGGTACTCTCCACATAAAGAGATCATTAAACAGTAAATATTAGGCATTTCTTAAAATCAACAAAAGACTGAGAAAACTCTAAGAAGTTGTATGTTAAGACCCATAGGCTTGCGGACAGGTTGTACCCTACTGTTGGATGAAAGGTTCATCTTTGACCCCCCTACATAGATATGTTGGATGTTCCTTATTGTTTCATGATAAATTACATGAATATGGACTGTATCGCTGCATACACATTGGTTATGCTCAACTAAATATGACTGTCCTTTACAAAATTCTTAAATTATTATAGATGTGTAATTAATAGGGAGGCACCGATTCTAGTATCGGTATTGGGGCCGATATTGCCATTTGCATGAGTACTTGTTACTCGTGCAAACGGCCCGATACATCCCGCCGATACCGGAAGCCTGCGCTGAGCCGGCTTGCCGGTATCCGCGGGGCTGGGGAAGCTGGTCGCGTGCATGAAAAGCACGCGGCCAGCGTGCCCCTCCGGCGCGTCGCATACTCACCCATCCTGAAGGTCCGGTCACTTGGCAGTGATGCGTTCCCGCGGCCACTGGGTGCTCCTGTGACGCTGCCTCTCGGCTGGAGGCAGCGTCACAGATGCGCCTGGCGGACACGTGATCGCATCACTGCCAAGCGACCGGACCTTCAGGATGGGGGAGTATCGCAGCGCGCCAGAGGCAAACACTGGCCGCGTGCTTTTCATGCACGCGGCCAGCTTGCCCAGCGATCGAGCTGGGGGCAAATCCATGTGAGCTGGGGGCAAATCCATGAGAGCTGGGGGCAAATCCATGAGAGCTGGGGGCAAATCCATGAGAGCTGGGGGCAAGCTACATGTGAGCTGGGGATATTATATATATATATATATATATATATATATATTATATCACACAGGGGTCAGAATTTCCACTCGCCTGCTCGCATTTGGCGAGTGGAAATTAAGGGTGGGCGAGTGGAGATGCACACGCAGGCAGCACGATAAAGTAGATCGTTCTGCCTGCGCTGCGTATTCCAGTGGCAGCCGTTCTTTTTTTTCGGCCGGCAGAAGCCACTTCCGGTAAAAGGGGGGGGGGCGGGAGAGTGAATTTGCACCTCCCTGTTGTGGCACTCTAAGGACCAATTGATTCCTCGCGCCGGATGTTTCCCATCTCTGGTTTTCATGCTGTACCCGGCATGCCCTCTGTCTCTCCGTGCTACACTCTCACTGACGCTGCTTCGGGGAGACCGGCTGAACCTCTTGCTGATCGCAGAGTTTTGCTCGGCGCACTCGCCCATTTGCTGTACCATGTGAACAGATCACGGGAAACTGCATCGAGCAAACATTTTGAATCAGTAAGAGGTTCATCCCGTCTCCCCAAAGCAGCATCAATGAGAGTGTAGCATGGAGAGACAGAGGGCACGCCGGGTACAGCATGACCAGAGATGGAAAACATCCGGCGTGAGGAATCAATTAGTCCTCAAAGTGTCACAACAGGGGGGTGCAAATTCCCTCTCCCACCCCCCTTTTACCTGTTACATGCTGGATGTCCCTTCACGCTGCTCTCCTCCTCTTCCGGGCACAGCGTGAAGGAGGACTCAGCATGCCTCAGCGAGTGAGGGAAGAGGGGATTATCCACACCCCCTCACTCTACTACTCGCAAGGACAGGTAAAGGGAGGGGGTGAATTGCAGGGGAGTGGGAGGGGGTGAAAATTGCAGGGGAGTGGGAGGGGGGTGAATTGCAGGGGAGTGGGAGGGGGTGAAAATTGCAGTGGGGGGTGAAAATTGCAGGGGTGGGGGGTGAATTGCAGGGGAGTGGGAGGGGGGTGAATTGCAGGGGAGTGGGAGGGGGGTGAATTGCAGGGGAGTGGGAGGGGGTGAAAATTGCAGGGGAGTGGGAGGGGGTGTGAAAATTGCAGGGGAGTGGGAGGGGGGGTGAAAATTGCAGGGGTGGGGGGATGAGAAATGAATTACAGGGGGAGAGAGAAATGAATTACAGGGGGAGAGAGAAATGAATTAAAGGGGGCCCTTGGCAGAACTAACCTCTCCCGTGAGGGGTCATAATTGGTGAAATGGTGGCGTAGGCGTTTGAGGTTCAGCAAAATTAAATATATCTATTTATAAAGAAAGATGAGTGATACGGAAGGGGCAAAAAAAAAAAAGAAATGGGGATGGAAGTATCGCACACGAATTTTAATGGATTCATCTGTATAAGCATCCAAGGGGGAAAACTGACTATGGGGTCTTCTAACTTCTTATGATAATCTGGCATACAAACAATTAACCCCTTAAGGACGTAGGGGTGGCGCCCTTAAGGTGTTTAAATTTTGCTGGCGAGGCGTACAGGTACGCCTCGCCGACAGGTGCCGTCGCGCAGCACTAATTTTGGGCCCTCCCCGCAACCGGCGTGCAGTGCGCGTCATTGGCTGCAGGGGACGGCTTGATTTCAAGCCGTCCCTGTGCAGACAATGACGCGCACCGCGAGTCAGCGCGCGCAGGCTGCGGGGAGGGGCCGAGGCGGCCCCATTGAAGACAGCGGGGCGTACCTGTACGCCCCGCGTCTTCAAAGCCCGCCCGCCGCCAGGACGTCATGGAACGTCCTGCGGCGTTAAAGGCTTAAAAGAGAGTATTCGGTTCCACTTGATATATCGGATGCATAAACCCCAAATAAATTTGGTCCTAAAAACTGTTGGAGAGGAGTCTGTACTTAATGGATGATATTACTTGGATCTGATGTCTGGGTATATATGTACCTGGCGTCTGATGTCTCGATATACATGTATCTGGAGTTGGTCTGGTTAAAGTTATTTATTTTTGTAACTTTATTCTGAATAACACCTTTAACAGTGTAATTTCATAAGATAATTTAAGAGGGTGTGTTTAGGGGCGGAGTTCAGAGCAGGGTAGGTGGGGCAACTGGTGGCGAGTAACTTTTAAAGGTCTGGCTAGTAGCTTGCGAGTTGAAATTTTGAGCCCTGATATATATATATATATATATATATCTGGGGGAATATACATGTGAGCTGGGGCATTTTTATATGAGGTCTGTTCTTATTGGAAAGCGTCACATGACATTAAATAAAAGTATCAGTACTCGGTATCGGTGAGTACTTTTAAAATGTAGCGGTACTCGGTCTTAAAAAAGTGGTATCAGTGCATCCCTAGTAATTAATAAATATTACAGGGGTGCACACCATAATGAAATGGGCTGCACACGCCATTATTAAGACTCCTTTCGTAACATACCCTAAATTACATTATAATGTGATGAAGAATATATATATGAAGGCTTGTAGAGGGAAAAAAAACCCAACAAAAATGTGAACTGTTAATAAAGTTATGAACCGAATTCTAAGGACTGACAAACTGGAGACCAAGGAAACATCAGGCCCCTATTCTGCAGAGTTAGCAACGTAGCTCACCTTCTCTCTTCTGGTATCACATCAATCATCCTTGGAGACTTCAACTTCTTGATCTCCCTACCAACCGTCACGTCTCTAAATTTCTTTGCAACATTTTCACCATGGGGCTCACACAGTTGTCCATTTTACCCTACTCCCCAAACTGCTAATATTCTGAACCTTGTATTCTCCAACTAGTCACACACTTCTCCTTCCTCTATGCCCTCACAATCTCCTGTAAACTTATGCCACGTGCCCTGCCACCCACTTTTACATCAAATCCTCTAAATTCCTGCATTTTTAGATAGAATATGCAGCTAGTATTTCACTAGTGCCCCTCCCCCCATTACAAAGGCCTCTGACACCTAGACACTCACCTGTACTAATTTCATTTTCACACATAAACACACAGACCAATTTTCATTTCCACACTGATCAGTCCCACCCTCCCTCCCCATCCACCCAGGACCGGCCTCTAATTTCAGGCATCCTTTCCAGCTGTCTCCACTTCTCTCTAATTACTCTTACTAATCCCAGGCTTCTGGTCTCTCCCATGCAAGCTCTGCAGAGTTTTTCTGACAACCAGCTCCCCCTCCCCTCTGCTTTAATTTGGGAAGCGCAAGGTCCACATACTGCTGCACAATGCGCTCCCCGTCTCTTCTACGATTACTCTGCAGTCATTCTAAAATGGAATTCCTGCCTCTGTACCACCAACCCCTCCACTATCTACAGCTCTCCCTCTCGTATAAGTCATTCCTATACAGGGAAATCTGCCACCCAACTCACTAATATACATCACTGCCCCATCCAGTCCATCACTCTCACCTTGCAGTCCTTTCCTCTTGTTTCCACCCCCAACCCTTCTAGATTGTGAGTTCCCACGGGAATAGGGCCCTCGTTTCCTCATGTATCAGTTTATCAAATGTTGTTCAGTCTCAATGTATTGTAACCCTGTCTATATCATGCCCATTGTTCAGCGCTGCGGAATATGTTGGCGCTAGGGCTGTGCAATTAATTGCAATCGCAATCGAATCGCGATTTCCGACCCTGCAATTTCTAAATCGCAATAAGGCTGCAATTTTCGGCTCCCTGTTAACTCCGGCGCATGTGCTTGGGCGCCGCAGGGGGAACCACGTGACGAGCTGCGTTCTAGCGGCTCGTCACATGTCCCCAAGGCGAGCGCCAAAGCTCCATGCCGCCGGAAGTTAACAGGGACGAACACGTGCACAGAGGTGAGCTGGGGCAGTATCATGAGCTGAGGCAGTATATCATGAGCTCAGTTATCCATGAGCTGGGGCAGTATATCCATGAGCTGGGGCAGTATATCCATGTGCTGGGGCAGTATATCCATGTGCTGGGGCAGTATCCCCATGTGCTGGGGCAGTATCCCATGTGCTGGGGCAGTATCCCCATTGCTGGGGCAGTATCCCCATGTGCTGAATATTGAATACTTTTAGAATGTATGTAGCATGTTTGAAAAAGCAAAAACAATTGGCTAATCGCAATAAAATCGCAATCGCAATATTCATTCAAGAAATCGCAATATGATTATTGTCAATATTGCACAGCCCTAGTTGGCGCTATATAAATAAAAGAATATTATTATTATTATTATTAATAATAAATCCACATTGACAGTAAAAAGGCACCTTAATACATTGAATGCCATTTGCTCATCTCAACTCCCTGACTTGGCTATCAACCTCTACAACTCTGCCCACAATACTTCAATAGAGACATTAGTCCTACATGCAAGACAGAGTGGTAGGTGGCAAACTCGAACCATGGCACAGTAAATGCACACGATACCTTCAATGGTGCTCCAAGACTGCTGAATGTGGTTAAAGAAACTTCCATAAAACCTCATCTTTTAAATGAAAAATTGAAAGTTTCTCAATGGAAATAAATCAAATTCTTATTTTAACCGGACTCAACTTTTATGACCGCAAATGTGCTGGAAATAGCTCCGCCCTTATGTAAAAAAAACAACAAACTTTAAAACAATACTAAGTGCTGACAGCCAGGGAGAGGGCAGTACTGAGGGAAAGTTTTAGGGTTGTCCTCTACTGTACATGGATAACATTTGGGAATTTTTTTATTACAAATCCTGTACAGGTACTGACACAATGTAGTATTGTAGTTTCCATATGAAGGCATTATACTGGGATATATTATTTTTACCTTCTGAATTCATTTTTATTATTATCTTAGCCACGTTTGCCATTATGTGAATGGTACAGACAACATCACAAAATGTGCCAGATAAAAAGACTCCATCCAGTGTCTAGAACATTTCAAGCCAACAAGATTTCTCTATAGGACAAATAAATTGAAGTATATAAATGCAGTAGTTTTACTTTTATAAATTACTTATTGCAAAGCAAAATATTTTATCTTACACTTAAATTTTGACTACATATCCCATCTTATATTTTTTTTTAAGACAGTGCTTGGTATTGACAGGGTTAAACAGGAGTTGTTAAAAAACTGCCCTGACATTTTATGGAACAACTCGTTACATTTATTAATTCAAATATGATCCCTCGATAACTGCAAAGTATCCAGGCCCTGAGGCGACAAAGCAGCCACAAAGCATGACCAGTAACCAGGCTTTGCGTACCTTAATTAAGGGCACCTGCTTAATCTACACTTACAATCTCATTATTTTAATTGAAACAGCATTTATTTATTTAAATAAAAACAAGAAAAACGGGTGGGTTACCTAAATGTGAATAACCACGGTGGTCCCACTCGGTGAGCTTGAACTTAATAAATGAAGGGACAAGGAATTAGGAGCTCAAAAAATCAGCTCCAGACGAGGAGTGGGAAAAAGAAAATATTAAAACATCGGTTTTGTTACAATCCATTAAAAATCGTTAACATCTATACCCGATTCACATAAAAGCCTATATAGAGATAGTATAAATGTAAATATCCAAGTCCCCCACAGCTCTAGAGGGTTAGTTCTTTAAAATAATATGCCAGATAGGGTTAATAGTCCACTGGTAGTTTTGGGAAGTAGCTGCTGCTTATAGAAACCATCTCTATTGGTACATTGTTTTCAGATCTAGACAACAAGCATATGTTAATTTCAAGCACCATGAAGCTGCTGTCTCAGAAAGAACAATAAAAACCCACCCATCCGTTTTGTTTTAATTCTAGGGTAGAGAATATGTCTCAAATGACGGCTCTGGGGTTAATGTATGTAATCATTACTATGATTGTATCATCTTGCTTACCAAGTTTCACTTTAAGATGGTTAGCACTTTACATAGCTCTCCTCCGGTTATAGCAACAAGTGATAGTGGATTCATACGCAGGGCACAGAGCAAGTCTATGCTCACCCACGGCCAAAATAAAGTACCCAAAGATTTAAGGGTGGCCTTAATGCTAGCTCGTAGAGCAGTCTCGATTAACATTTCTACTTTAACTGCAAGGGAGGTGTTCTGCCATTCGAGCGAACTTGCCATAATGGCGAACCGCATCACTTCCGGTGCACCTACGTCACTAAAAATGATGAAAAACAGCTGTGTACAACATCCGGAGGTACAACTCTAGAAACGCCCCGTCCCAGCACCTCTCCTCCCCCTATCATGCACGCTGGGACCAGTGGTGTATTTAGGTTTTGTGCTGCCCTAGGCCTGACTAAACTCGTGCACCCCCTAATTTAAATTTGACACACCCCTTCCTGTCAAGGGCACACCTCTTCCTGGTTAATCCCCACCCTTCCTCTTTAAGCTCCGCCTTTTCCTCTCTTTATATTAAAAGTGGATACCAAGTGCCTACTTGTATATTTTGTATACCATTTCAAATGTACCTATTGAGATAAATAAAATTATGAAATGTTTAAATTCAAGCATTTTTACAAAGAACAGCCACGCATGTCAAGAATACTGGATCACAGCCGCTCTAATTGGTTGAACAATAAAATCCACAGAAACATGCACTGCATGAGTGTATCACAGAGCTGCACAGCAATAAAACCCACAGAAATGGGCACTGTGTATGAGCGTATCCCAGAGCTCCAGGCCAATAAAACTCACAGTAATATGCAGTGTGTATCACAGAATCCACAGCAATAAAACTCCCAGCAATGCAATGTGCGGTGTGTATGAGTGCATCAGAATCCACTGCAATAAGACTCCCAGCAAACCGAGTGAATATGAGCACACAGCAATTATTTATTCTATATTTACCGGCCTCCGTCTGTGGTAGGGCTGTGTGCAGAGTCAGCAGGGACTGTGTACTGACTCAGGATCGCGGCTGTGTCTGTGCGTGGAGCCATCTTGTCAGCAGTGGGGTGCCACTGCCAGAGGGTGCACCGTGGCTTTGATTCCCTTCCGGTGGGTGTTCAGTCCAGAATAGAGTGAGAGTCCGTGTTAATGAAAGGGCGGGCAGCTGCGTGCGTGTCACGTGGTTCAGTCAGTCAGGTGGTACAGAAAAAAATAAGTAAACTCAGTACCACCTGACTGGCCGGACCGCGTGAACTGCATGCACGCAGCCTCACCAGGAACCAGGCAGCTCAATGACAAATTTCTATCACTGCAGTGCTGGTTAAGGAAAGGTCCACTTTAAACAGCAGTAAGCAGACAGGGCTTCATATTCTGCTGATACCCCCCTTACCTGCTGTTTACTGTCATCTTCTCTCTCTGCACACAAATCACATCCCCCTCCCCTCTCCTAGAGCTGCTGCGGGGCAGGGGAGGAGCTATGGATGGAGCAGAGGGGGATTTTTATTCTATTCGATTTTATTCCGTATGCAAACGCCCTGCTCCACTGCTAGTTGTTTGAGAACACAGCTCAAAGCTGACACACAGTGACAGTGGCACCTCCTAGTATCCCCTAATGACACTCAAATAATCACTGGTACCTGGGGCGGCCCGCCCTCCGCCACTCCCCTAAGTACACCACTGCTCTGTGATATGCTCACACACAAGTTTGGTGAACTGCCAGCAAGTACGGTGCTGTTTGAAGGCATTGCAAATCCCCATAGAGAAGTAGTGGTTAATCTATTCAGAGAACACCAAACAGCAGAGAAATGGCAGTGAAATGCCCTGATGTTCGGTGGTTTCAATCAGCAGGTTTATTCAGGCGAACCCCATAGGTTTCAATGTTAAAAATATTCCCGTTTTTATGCAATATCTAATAAACCATTTATTATTTTAATCTGCAGTAAAAAGTGTTTGATTTTTTTTTTGTACCCTTTAGTCATTTTCAGCAAAATTCCCCCCCCCTTTTTTTTTTTAATAGCGGTTTTTCTTTTTTCTGTAACAGAACTTTTTATTATCAATCATAGGATCTTATATGTAAATTCCAGACATTTTCGTTCAGTAGTTCTTTTGAAAACCGCAGGCCACGGGTTTGCGGTGGCAGCATTCAGCGGCCGACTCCATGCACTTTGGGGACCCTGCGGTGAATGGTGAATTCACTGCAGGGTGGGGAAATTTTATTCCCCGAAGTGCAGGGAAGACCAATATGTTGGCGTCATTTCAGTGCTCTGTGAGTAACCCATTTAGGCTAGGGTCAGACGAGCGTGATTTCTACGGACTGTACGTCCGTGCAGTACGGACATCGTCAGTACGGATGACGCAGTAGCGGTCACACAGTCCGTTTTTTCACTGAAGTTATTTTTGACGGATGTAGGAGGGAAAAATAAATTACAATGAAAAAACATTCTGTCCGTCAAAAATGCTGGACGTATAAATGCAGTCCGTCTGACCATGCTCCATCACTCACACACAAAGCTATGCAGACGTTGTGGACGTGGCGCACTGCGCATGTCCGTTCTAGCAGTATTACGTTCTTGCCTAACCTGCGTCCGTTTGCAGCGTCCGTCATGCATCCGCAGTTCAGTGCGGACGTACTTCATGTGTCAGGCTCCAATGGACTTTCTTTCATGCTATCACGGACGTACTTTTAGGCGCAATCACGGACGTGAACACTACGCTCGTCTGACAGCAGCCTTAGTGGTGAGGTTTCTTGCTGCCCCCTGGAAAGTGAAAGCCTAGGCCTTGCCTACCCAGGACATACTTGAAAATTAGTGAAATCTCAATGTATCCTTCCTGGCAAAATACTTTGCAAAAGTAAAAAAAAAAATTTTTTTTTTTTTTTTTTTTTTTTTTTTTTTTTAGGGGTGGGGCCACCAGTGCGGGCCGCCGCCCCCTGGGAAGTGCCACCCTAGGCCTAGGCCTTGTTGGCCTAGGCCAAAATACCCCACTGGCTGGGACACAGAGAGAACGAACTAACCATCTCAGCGTCTCCCCCCAACAAACCCCCCCCCCGCCCGCTCTCTGTGTCTCCTGCAATGGAAGGTTCCCCCAGGGGAGAATACAGCAATCCCTCCCCGGAGTCAGTGATGCTCGGTGCGGGGAGAAGTGCTGAGACAGGGCGGCTGATTAACTCCCTTCCTGTTTGAGCGGGCGGGGGGTTTGGTGAGGGAGACGCTGAGATGGTTAGTTCGTTCTCTTGTGTCCCAACGTGTTTGATAGGGGGAGGAGAGGTGCTGGGACGGGGCGTTTCTAGATGCTGTACACAGCTGTGAGTTTTTCATCATTTTTAGTGACGTAGGTGCACCGGAAGTGATGAAGTTCGCCTTTATGGCAAGTTCACTCGAATGGCAGAACAGAGGCAGAGAAAAACTAAATAGTAAGTATTGCCATATCGAAGGAATAAGCAATTACTGCTGTGTTTGGGGGAAAAAAATAGATCGTATCCAACTATCAAATACTACGTATTACCATATTAACTGGTGACAATTGAAATAGAGTTATTGGCTCGTCCATGCCTGTGAAAATATATATATGAGTAGGAGTGCCAAAATGACTAATGACAAGCTAGAGGAGCGAAATGTGCGTTGGACACTAACAGGGGTAATTCAGTGACTTTTCGTGCTCTTCAATTCGGTTCGTTTTGCCGATCCCATTTTGGCGACCAAGCGGTGTATTCAGCAAGCACCACAGGGTCCCCGAATTGCAGGGAAAGGCCGCCGCAAACCCGACGAAAACTAAACGCAAAACCCGGAGAATGCACGCGAACATCCACAAAAACATCTGGATTAACCTGCCGAAAATGCTGGAAAAACCCGAGCAGGAGCCGATCACACGCAGCGAAGCTGCTGGAAAAAGCAGACACCGCAGACGAAGGCAGTGAATAAATTAGCAAAACAGTTTGCTTGAATGTTTGAAAAGTGAAACGCTGTTTGCAAAGAAACTACTTAGCGAAAATGTCTGGAATTTACATATGAGGTCCAGGGAATGATAATAAAAAGGACTGTTACAGAAAAAAATAAGTAAACTTTAACAAAGAAAAAAAAAAAAAAAATCTAGAAAATAAACAGACTCTTTACTGCAGAATTTTATAATGAACGGTTTATTAGATATTGAATTAAAAACGGGAATATTTTTAACATTGAAACATATGGGATTCGCCTGAATAAACCTGCCGAATTAAACCACTGAATGGCAGGGCATTTCAGGAACCTTTCACTGCTGGTTTGTGCGCTCTGAATAGCTGAAGCAGTGCTTTTTTATGGGGATTTCACTGCCCTCGAACAGGCACCGTATGTGCAGGCAATTCGCCAGGATTTGGAAAATTGCCTGCTCTCTGGATAGCCGAATGGCCAAGAAAGGTAACCTTTCTCCAGCCATTCGGATCTCTTTGGATAACCCTGTAAATCTAGCAGGATGAGGAGAGGGGTATTTTGAAATACTTTACTCTTTTTGTCCCAGCAGTTTAAGGTTTAACCCCTTAGTGACCAGGCGGTTTTACGATTGTCAGTCCGAAAGCGCCCGCTGCTGTTTTTACATTTCTGCGCTGTTTAGGTCTAATTTTCCTCTTACTCGTGTATGGAACCCACACATATTACATACCATTTTTCTCGCCATTAAATGGACTTTTTAAAGATACCATTATTTCCATCATATCTTGTAATGTACTATAAAAAATTATGAAGTATGATGAAAAAAAAATGGGGTACAAAACCCCACACTTTCAAAATTCAATACCCAAAATCGTGAACCGCCAAAAAGACCCCAGCTAAATAGTTTCGAAATTTTAAGTTTAACCCCTTAGGGACCAGGTGGTTTTGTCATTGTCTGTCCGAAAGTACCCACTGCTGTTTTTACTTTTCTGCACGGTTTGTGTTTAGCTCTTATTTTCCTCTCACTCGTTTACTATACCAACACATATACCCTTTTTATCGCCATTACATTGTCTTTCTAAAAGATACCATTATTTTCATCACATCTTATAATTCACTATAAAAAAAATATAAAATATGATGAAAAAAAAAAATGGGAAAAAACAAACACTTTCTCAAACTTTGACCCCCAAAATCTACAACCACCAAAAAAGACCACAGCTAAATAGTTTTGTAATTTTGTCCTGAGTTTAGAAATACCCAAATTTTACGTTTTTGCTTTTAAACCCCTTCACTGCTGACCTCTGTGCGCTTGAGCTCATTTTGACCGTTTTATGCTCATCATGAAGTCCTATTTTATTATATCCCCAGACAAACAATTTTTTTTACTTTCTACACAAAACCTAGTCACGTTTGGTATCATTGGAAAGGCCATGGATCAGGCCTTTCCAATGATATCAAACATGACCCTCCACATGGCAGCAAGGGGGTTAGCTGGCTGACTGACGTCATCACACATACGGCGATGACGTCAGTGGGTGGGGGTGACCCGGAGGCTTAGCTGACATCCAAGAAAACAAAGTAGCAAAACAAGAGGACATAGTCTTAGATTAGAGGGGCAAAGGTTTAAAAGTAACATCAGAAAGCATTATTTTACTGAGAGGGTGGTGGATACATGGAACAGTCTTCCAGTTGAAGTGGTAGAGGCTAAAACAGTAATTGAATTTAAGCAAGCATGGGATAGGCATAAGGCTATCCTAAACAAAAGATAAATCCAGGTAAAGTTTCCATGTAATTGGGCAGACTAGATGGGCCGAAAGGTTCTTATCTGCCGACATTTTTCTATGTTTCTAAGAGGTCAGTCACTTCCAGGTTCGAAACGGGATTCGGCACCTAAGGGGATAAAGAGAGGCACCGCTGAAAAAAGGAAGATTCTGTCCTCTTCAGCGGTACCACTCTTTTTTTCAATGTGGGGCCGTTTGGGAGGGAGAAGAGGAGCCCACCACCCCTTTCACATTCCCCACTGCAGGTGTCGGGGGGGGCGCAAGGCGATGACGTCACCGCGACGGCCGGGCCCCATTAATAGGCGGGACAGGCTTCAAGCTTGTCAGATTTCGTGGGAGCCCGGACCAGAGAGGTGAGTATAGGTAGGGAGGGCGGGGTTAAAGGAACATAGTATGTCCTTGGTTATTAAGGGGAATATTCCCCAGGACATACTATGTACGTCATTGGTCCTTAACCACTTGGCTGCTATGGACGCGCTGAGGTTCTCCTGTGCTACGGACGGGCTGAGCGCATCCTAGCACAGGAGGCAGCAATCAGCCGGGATTTCGGCTGATTGCTGGCCCCCCCGGTACGGGCTGACATCTTGGATGTCAGCCCGGCACTCCGGGACCCGGCGGGGCTATTGGATGTCATCGATGACATCTAATTCAGGCGCCCCCCCTCGAGTGCGGAGGAGGTGCCTGAAAGGGAGGGGGGAGGTCCTTCGGACCTCTCTCCCTCCCGATCGCTGGGGCCACAGGGTTAAGGCAGGCACCGTTTGGAAGGGCACAGCCTGCCCTTCCAAACGGTGGCTGATATTAACCCCTGGGGATATTAACCCCTGGGGAGCCGGATCACGATTCGGCGCCGAAAAGCACCGGATCGTGATCCTCTCCTGGAGCTGGCCGACATCTTGGATGTCGGCCAAGCCTCCGGGAACTCCCCCTGATGACGCCAGTCCTGGAGTTAACCCCTAGCTGCCAGCAATGGTGGAGATAGGGGGTTCATTGGAACCCCCTATCTCCCGATCTGTGGCAGCTAGGGGTTAAGAGCATGGCCTTTCCAACGATACCAAACATGACCATGTAGAATGTTTTTTTTTAAATATATATATAATATATATATAAATAAATATAAAAAAAAAATAAACAATTTTTTTTTGTTTTGTTAATGCAGCAATATTGTTCCCATTTCAATTATAATGTGAACAATGATGCTGCACTAACGATTTTTGTTTGGGGTGCGTGTGTTAAAAAAAAAAAAAAATCGCATAATTTTCCCCCAAAGAAAATGTAACGAGACCCCATTTCTAAATATTTTTTAACAAGCGCACCCCATACAAACTATAACCACAATTGCTCGCATTGTTGTGAACCCCAGAAGGATTTATGTCCCATGTAAGTGAGTTTACCACAAAAAAAGCACTTATTAGGCTAGTTAGTATGACACCTGCGATAGTGGAGTACATTGACATTGAGCAGGCTTATGTCCGCATTCCGATGATGGCAGTGGGTGGGGGAGATCCCGGAGGCTTGGCTGACATCCAAGATGTCAGCCACCTCCGGCCGAGATCCGCTGCTGAATCGTGATCCAGCATTAAAGCTGGGGAGGGCAGACTGTGACCTTTCTAGCGTTGCCTTTTTTTCCTCTCTAGCCATTAGTGATGGGGAGAGAGATGGGTCCAAAGGATCGAGACGATGCGCTAGGCGCATCCTTCACAGCAAAGTGGTTAATGTCCAAATATTGTTTTTATGGAATACCATTTCTTATTTATACTTTACCAAATAAAAGTAATTTTTTTTGTATTTACCCATCTATGAACAGTCACCTGGTATCTCCTAGGGGTTTCATGCAGGGTTATCCAAAGAGATTCGAATTGCTTGAGAAAGGTAACCGAACGCTGAAAATCAGGGTTAGGTTTACCTTTCCTGGCCATTCGCTATCCAGAGAGCAGGCAATTCGCCAAATTCCGTCGAATTGCCTGCACATTACGGTGCCTGCGTGCCTGTTCGAGGGCAGTGAAATCCCCATCAAAAAGCACTGCTTTCGGCCTATTCAGAGAACACAAACCAGCAGTGAAAGGTTCCCCTAATGTCCTGCCATTCGGTGGTTTAATTCGGCAAATTTATTCAGGAAGAATCCCATAGGCTTCAATGTTAAAAATATTCCCGGTTTTAATTCAATATCTAATAAACCGTTCATTATAAAATTCTGCAGCAAAAAGTCTCTTTATTTATAGATTTTTTAGGATACTTTAAGCATTTTTTCTGAATTTTTTTAAAAAAAATTAAAAGTCCGATTTTTTTTTTTTTTTTTTACAGTGCTTATTTTTGTAACAGCCCTCTTTATTATCATTCCCTGGATGCTCCTGTGAAAATTTCAGACATTTCGCTCAGTAGTTTCTTTGCAAACAGCGTTTCTTTTTTCCAGATTCATACAAATGTTTTTCTAATTTATTCACTGCCTCCTCTACGTCACAGTGCTTCGGCTCTGTGTGATTCGGCTCGTGTTCGGCTCCTGTTCGGCTCCTCTTCGAAGGTTAATCCAGATGTTTTTGCTTGTTCATAGTGCATTCGGTTAGTTTTCGTCAGTTTTCCGCAGCTTTTCCCTGCAAATTCGGACCCTGGTGTGTTGCTGAATACACCGCAGGGTCACCGAAATGCAATCGCAAAAGGAACCGAATTGAAGAGAACGAAAAGTCACCGAACGTGCGGTGACTTTTCGAATCTCTTTGGATAACCCTGATGGTCTTCATTGGGGGTTTCTATCTATATTTAGTGTATACCGCCCGTTGTTTGCTGGTGACCTTTGTTCTTTCCACCTCCCTATCAAGCACGTTTTTTTTTGCTAGTTTGCTCATTATAAAATATATGGTTATATTTTATATTCAAATCTCTTGGTTATTCCTAAATCAGGAGTTTTTAAAATCTCTGTATCTGAATGCAGTGCTTTGAACTTTGTATTATTGCATTCATACACAGGGTTATCCAAAGAGATCCGAATTGCTGAGAAAGGTAACCGAATGCTGAAAAATCAGCGTTCGGTTACCTTTCCTGGCCATTCGCTATCCAGAGAGGCAGCAAATCGCCAAATCCTGGCGAATTGCCTGCACATACGGTGCCTGTTCGGTGCCTGTTCGAGGGCAGTGAAATCCCCATGAAATGCACTGCTTCGGCTATTCAGAGAACACAAACCAGCAGTGAAAGGTTCCCCTAATGTCCTGCCATTCGGTGGTTTCATTCGGCAAATATTCAGGAGAATCCCATAGACTTCAATGTTAAAAATATTCCCGTTTTAATTCAATATCTAATAAACCGTTCATTATAAAATTCTGCAGCAAAAAGTCTCTGTATTTATAGATTTTTTAGGATACTTTAAGCATTTTTCAGATTTTTTTTATTTTTCTTAAAAAGTCCGATTTTTTTTTTTTTTTTTTTTCTTTAAACTTATTTTTTTTGTAACAGCCCTCTTTATTATCATCCCTGGACCTCCTGTGAAAATTTCAGACATTTTCGCTCAGTAGTTCTTTGCAAACAGCGTTTCTTTTTCCCAGATTCATACAAATTTTTTCTAATTTATTCACTGCCTCCTCTACGTCACAGCTGCTTCGCTCTGTGTGATTCGGCTCCTTTTCGGCTCCTGTTCGCTCCTGTTCCTCTTTTTCAAAAGGTTAATCCAGATGTTTTTGCTTGTTTTCAGCATGCATTCGGTTAGTTTTCGTCAGGTTTGCGGCAGCTTTTCCCTGCAATCGGGGACCCTGTGCTGTTTGCTGAATACAACCGCAGGGTCACCGAAATGCAATCGGCAAAAGGAACCGAATTGAAGAGAACGAAAAGTCACCGAACGTGCGGTGACTTTTCGAATCTCTTTGGATAACCCTGTAAGTGTTGTCTAGGAGGAATCTCATTCCCTTTTATGGAACATACAAAACAAGAATGGCTGCACTCAACCTAAGCATGCATTTTTCAATGTTTTTTTTCCTGAGACTGTCAGGGTTATCCAAAGAGATTCGAAAAGTCACCGCACGTTCGGTGACTTTTCGTTCTCTTCAATTCGGTTCCTTTTGCCGATTGCATTTCGGTGACCCTGCGGTGTAATCGGCAAAAGGAACCGAATTGAAGAGAACGAAAAGTCACCGAACGTGCGGTGACTTTTCGAATCTCTTTGGATAACCCTGACAGTCTCAGGAAAAAAACATTGAAAAATGCATGCTTAGGTTGAGTGCAGCCATTCTTGTTTTGTATGTTCCATAAAAGGGAATGAGATTCCTCCTAGACAACACTTACAGGGTTATCCAAAGAGATTCGAAAAGTCACCGCACGTTCGGTGACTTTTCGTTCTCTTCAATTCGGTTCCTTTTGCCGATTGCATTTCGGTGACCCTGCGGTGTATTCAGCAAACAGCACAGGGTCCCCGAATTGCAGGGAAAAGCTGCCGCAAACCTGACGAAAACTAACCGAATGCATGCTGAAAACAAGCAAAAACATCTGGATTAACCTTTGAAAAAGAGGAACAGGAGCCGAACAGGAGCCGAAAAGGAGCCGAATCACACAGAGCCGAAGCAGCTGTGACGTAGAGGAGGCAGTGAATAAATTAGAAAAAACATTTGTATGAATCTGGGAAAAAGAAACGCTGTTTGCAAAGAAACTACTGAGCGAAAATGTCTGAAATTTTCACAGGAGGTCCAGGGAATGATAATAAAGAGGGCTGTTACAAAAAAAATAAGCAAACTGAAAAAAAAAATCGGGACTTTTAATTTGTTTTTAAAAAATTCAGAAAAATGCTTAAAGTATCCTAAAAAATCTATAAATAAAGAGACTTTTTGCTGCAGAATTTTATAATGAACGGTTTATTAGATATTGAATTAATACGGGAATATTTTTAACATTGAAGTCTATGGGATTCTCCTGAATAAATTTGCCGAATTAAACCACCGAATGGCAGGACATTAGGGGAACCTTTCACTGCTGGTTTGTGTTCTCTGAATAGCCGAAGCAGTGCTTTTTGATGGGGTTTTCACTGCCCTCGAACAGGGACCGAACAGGCACCGTATGTTCAGGCAATTCGACAGGATTTGGCGAATTGCCTGCTCTCTGGATAGCCGAATGGTCAGGAAAGGCAACCGAACGCTGATTTTCAGCGTTCGGTTACCTTTCTCAAGCAATTCGAATCTCTTTGGATAACCCTGATAGTTTTTGTGATGTTGTATGTTGCATTGCCATTATGCAGGCATGAAAGAATGTTGTGCCCTGGCCTTTGAGACAAACATAGATAAGAAAAGCGCTTAAATTTTAAGCATTAAGATCCCAAAAAGTAAATTGTATATTACTATGAAGTATATAAAAGGCATTGACAAAGTGGTACCGTATATAAAAACACGATAGCACTATGTTCACTTTTAAAATGGTCAGTAAAAATATTACCTTCGAGAGGAGCACGCATCAGCAACAACGTGGACATCGAAACCTTTATCCAGCAGGTCTAGGGTGGTACTCTAAAAAGAAAGAAAGAATTTACTCAGTAGCCAATAGCTAAAAAATTAGTGCAAGGTTTATTAACCATAAACAAACATGTCTGAGGTGTGAACGCGTAGCAAAGCAGCAATTCCAGTAACAGGGGTAGCTAGGCCTTACAAGACCCACTAAGGTTTGACAGTCAACCCATCTAATAATGATATCGTTAGAATTATTTCAAATTATACAAAGCCATATATCATTACCAGTCTTTTTTCCCTTCACCCCCTCCTATTTGCGCCCTCACCCTGTGTAGATTTCTTGGTATTTGTAGAACAAATTGCAAAACAGTTCCCATGAAGGGTTTGTAAATTATATATATATATATATATTATATATAATGTGGTTGTGGTGAAGGACTAAAAGTGAGACAAAAAGCCTCCACACTATAATAAGTGTGTTTAATATTGCAGAAGCCACCTGCACATCATAGCAATTCAAAGAATTGCATCCCAGAGCTCCTGTGCCACATTCCCCATATGCAGCAAGGAATTTTGGGTAGGATATGCAAATGACCTCTGTCTCACTCTTTTTGCATTCTGGATCTGTTATTACACAGAACCCTAAAATCAATGCTATGCCACACTGTAGCTTTGTAGGATGCATAAAAGTGAGACAGAGGTCATTTGCATAGCCTACCCAGAATTCCTTGCTGCATATGGGGAATGTGGCACAGGAGCTCTGTGATGCAATTCTTTGAATTGCTATGATGTGCAGGTGGCTTCTGCAATATTAAACACTAATATATAACAGCAATACCCGTGCAGTATAGCTTATACAAATCATTGATAATAGTGCAATATAATGCAAAACGTGTAAGTGGTAATGTTTTAGCAAATGGGCAATTACAAGTCCCACGGTCCGTATTAAGCTGGCCCCGTAAAAGGTGCCGATTAGAGGGATAATGCCATCAGCAGGTTCTCAAGGGATAATCCTCTGGAATGCGGCACTAGTATTGCTGTTTATATTAAGATATATATATATATTATAGATAGATATCTATTTTTTTATTTTTTTTTGATTTTTATACATTCACTTTGCGCTTAAGGAAAGGTTTTGCTATAAGTGACCATCGGTCAGAAGGATTCTCAAGTTACTATTCATTAACAGGACTATACACAGGACACGAGGTCACCCATTTAGACTGGACGAAAGGAAATTCAGCCTAAAGCATAGGAAGCAAAGTGCGAACAATAAAGCTGTGGAATTCTCTGCCTGTTGAGGTGGTTGTGTCAGAGACTGTACCGACTTTTAAAAAGCGACTGGATGACTTCCTGCAGACACAGAATATTAAGGGTTATAATATTTAATATGTAGGTAAGCTTCTTTATTCTAGGAGAAATCTGACTGCCATTCTGGAGTCAAGAAGGAATTTTTCCCCAGTGTGTTGCATATTGGCGAGTGCTTCAGACTGGGTTTTTTGCCTTCCTTTGGATCAACAGCAGTAGGTGATGTGTGAGAGGCTGAACCTGATGGACGCATGTATTTTTTCAGCCTATGTAACTATGAAACAAGCAGAATTCATTGTTTCCACAATATTTAAACATCTATCTGCAGGGCCGGCCCAAGACATTGTGCTGCCTGGAGCGAAGGATGAAATGCTGCCCCCCCCAAAAAAAAACACGCAGTGTGTATGAGCGTATCAGAGTGCGCCACAGCAATAAAATTGAAACACTCATACACACCGTACATTAGAATTTTCTTGCTGTGGAGCTCTGTGATACAGTAATGTGAGGCATATAGAACGGAGCCCAGCGTCACATACCCAGCAGTGCCAAGCATCACA
Source organism: Leptobrachium leishanense (assembly GCA_009667805.1). NCBI lineage: Eukaryota > Metazoa > Chordata > Amphibia > Anura > Megophryidae > Leptobrachium > Leptobrachium leishanense. The sequence continues at coordinate 76,473,468 of CM019073.1, read as the reverse complement.
TACCCAGCAGAGCCCAGCGTCACATACCCAGCAGAGCCCACACATGGGTATATTGCCCCAGCTCACACATGGATATATCTGCCCCCAGGCTCACTCATGGATATATTTGCCCCAGGCTCACACATGGATATATTTACCCCCAGGCTCACACATGGATATATTTGCCCCAGACTCACACATGGATATATTTGCTGCAGGCTCACTCATGGATATATTTGCCCCCAGACTCACACATGGATAGATTTGCCCCAGGCTCACACATGGATAGATTTGCCCCAGGCTCACACATGGATAGATTTGCCCGCAGGCTCACCTCTGCCAGGCCCCTCCGAAGGGCAGATCCTGCGGCCGCCGCGTTCCTTCCTTAAACGAGCGGCAGCCTCATGAGTATCTGCCGCTCGCCTGGGATCCACCCTCCAGCCTGCCACGATCTCGCGAGATCACGTGATCTCGATCGCGGCAGGCTGGAGGATGGATCTCAGGCGAGCGGCAGATACTCATGCGGCTGCCGCTCGTTGAAGGAACGAACGCGGCGGCCGCACCATCTGCCGCCGCCGCATAAAAAAAAAAAAAAATAGTGCAGAGCTCAGCAGCGGTGCCGGAGGCTGAAATTTGCCGCCCCCGAATTTCTGCTGCCTGGCGCCGCTGCTCCGCTCTGCACCATTGTCGGGCCGGCCCTGCCTATCTGCTTTTTGTAACTGTATTCTTGTTTTTTGCTTGCTATCTTTGCTTAATTATTTTTCCTTGTGCCCCAGGCTTATTTGCATCACTCATCTTCTGCCACTGCCCCAATCATTCGCTTTCTCATCATTGCCTTGTGCTCCTGTGTCCTTACCATCACTAATCATCCCATTCCCACATTGTCTCTGCATGATTTTCCACACCACCATGTATTGTTTCCCCTCCTCCTCATCCCATTGTATCCCTGCATATTATAGTAACTCCTTCAAGTCTTTCGCTTTTACCTGCCAGTACCTCTGCCCTATTCCTTTCTAAGGCCGGGGTCAGACAAGCGTTTTTGAGAGCGGAAGGAAGTCCGTGAGAGTGGACGTTCCTTCCACTCTGACGCCTGTCTGGCCACCTCGCTGAGTGCAAGAGTGGATGATCGAAAAGGGACAGACACAAAAGGAAATGAAAAAAAATCTGCTCAATGTTCACTTTGACTATACAAATGCCTCCACAAATAGAAAGAAAAAAAAAAGGAATAATGTAAAGTAAAAACAAAATTAGACCATGCAAAACAAGCCATTTTTCACAACAAACACAAATCAATTTAACACTAAAGGCCCGTGTCAGACGAACGCAGTGATCACGTCCATGTTGCCGCACAGTTTAACGTCTGTCGTAGCATAGAATCATGAGCAATAGAGACCCACACACTAAGTGCGTACGAACTGCGCACGCACAAACGCATGTGGCAAACGGACGCAAGTTAGGCAAGAACGTAAAACTGCTAACACGGACGCGCAGAGTGTGCCACGTCCACCATGTCCTCGTAGCGTTCGGTGTGTGTTTTAAATTTTATTTCCCATATTTCCTTTTTTTCTACGTCCGTCATAAAAATCGGACTGTGTGGTGTCTACAGTATCTTCCGTCAGAACGTCCATCCGTTGTGCACGCACGCAGAGTGCGCGCGTCTGACTCTAGCCTGAACAAGAATACCGGATTAAGAAAAAAAAAAATCTTCATATATCCCAACCTCGGCGATTATGACCTAAAATTTTAAAATTCCTTTGTCAGTTTTCCATAATTATTTGTCTGGTGAGTAATCCCTTATTTGTATGTTGCTCATCATGGGGCCTAGGGCCAAAATACAGATAAGGAGTATTCAGAGAGCACAGAAATGTCGCTGACATTTCGGTGCTGTCTCGTTCCCTGCACTTCGGGGAAATCAAAGTTCCCCAAACTGCGGTTAATTCAGCACTCACCGCAGGGTCCACGAAGTGCAGGGAAAACCCGAACACCTGCAGAAAAAAAAGACAACGAACACGTCGGAAAAAGCAGAAAAGCTGCCGATCACAGTGCAGACCAGCCACCAGAAAAAGCCGATAAGCTGACGAAAGGGATAAAAAACAAAAAAAAAAAAAAACACACAACATGAATGAATGTGTCAAAATTGAAACGCTGTTTTCAAAACCGAACTGAGTAAAATGCCTGGAATTTACATATAAGGTCCTATGAATGATAATAAAAAGGTCTGTTACAGAAAAAAAAGAAAAGAAAAAGAAAATAGACTTTCTATTGCAGATTAAAACAAACGGTTTAATAGATACTGAATAAAAACAGGAATATTTTTAACATTGAAGCCTATGAGGTTCGCCTGAATAAACCTGCCGAATGAAACCACTGAGCAGCAGGGCGCTTCGGCAACTTTTCACTGCTGTTCGATGTTCTCTGAATAGATTAACCATTGCTTCTCTATGGGGGAGTTCACGGCCTTCGAACAGGCACCGTACGTGCAGGCAATTCGCCAAAATTTGGCGACCTGCCCGCTCTCTGAATAGCCGAATGGCCAGGAAATGTCACCTATACGTGGAAATTCACTGTTCGGTGACATTTTGGGGCCAGATCGTCTCTCTCTGAATAACCCCTTAAGTATCGGTGTTTGCCAAAGTTGCAAACAGCAATGTAAATCGCTGTTGTAACAGCAACAAAACGCTGGAGTTTCACAAAAGGAGGATCCAAACCGCAGCAGGAGAAGCTTCACATCGTTTGGATTCCTCTTTCATTACTACAGTGATTTTCATTAGTGTTTGCAACTCTGGCTGTTCCTGAATAATTCCCTTGTTGACAGTCTATCCCTGTTAGATAATTGCTTGCCCTTTCATTAACATAACATGATAAACAAAGGGTTGGGGGGGGGGGGTTTAAATCAAATGAGTTTATACCATAATGCAAGCCTGTGTCTCAATGCCGCATAATATAACAGATTTTCTGTCACTGATCGATCGAAGTTCTTCTTCCACTTCAGAAGTCAGCATGTTAAAGCAAGTCTTGGAGTATTTCTTTAATCCATCTGCTCCTAGCTCTGGAACTGTAGGACCAAGTCCTTTTGGATATTGCTCTGTTATAATGATTGGTACTTCCAGTATCTTGGCAGCCTAAAATAAAAAATAGCAGAATTTATAGATTAATGTGCATTGTACACAAGTGAAAAGTTACTATAAATGCAAACAGACGCTGCCTACCTCAAATGTAACCAGGCAAGGCCGGGGGTCAGACGAGCGTCTTTGAGAGCGGAAGAAACGTCCATCAGAATGGACGTTCCTCCACTCTGACGACCGTCTGGCCACTTTGCTGAGTGCAGTTAGTGCACTCAGCACTGCAAGGCTCGATCCCCCTATGGAGAATCTGAATTCGCAGCCCCGTCAACGTGCATCTAGCGTTTTAACTAGGGATGAGCTGGTCGGTTCGATATGTTCGGAGTTCGATTCGAACAGCGCCCGTTCGGGAACTCCGAACAGTTCCGCATGTTCGCCCACAATGCACTTTTTTCACTGGCCTGAAGCTTGTAATTGGCTACAGCCTGCACCTGACCACAGTTTAGGTGCAAGACAGGTGCAAGACTATGCCAATCACGGCTCAGAGTCCTGATTGAGCCCATGATGGGGCAAATTTTGCCCACAGAGCTAAGTCCCGCAGCACACTATATAAGGCTTCACACAGCCCTAACACGTGTTTTTTGAGAGGCGATTGTTGTGTTAGTGTATGTTCTCACTGCCAGCAGCTATTGGGGGGGGGGGTGTCTCACTTCTACAAAATATCTGGGAATTGTTGTAATGTGTGTGTTCTCACTGCCACCCAACAGGGGGTCTCACTGATTCATAGGAGGTTTCTGGGAATTGTAATCTGTGTCTTCTCACTGTCAGCTATCAGGGGGTCCCACATACTTCTAGCAGATTTCTGTGAATTGTAATCTGTGTCTTGTCACACTGCCACCCATCAGGGGGGGGGCTCACTGATTTATAGGAGGTTTCTGGGAATTTTAATCTGTGTCTTGTCACTGGCTGCCAGCTATCAGGGTGTCTCACTGAGTTATACCAGAGTTCTGGAAATCTTAATACCAGAGTTGAATCAGAGCTCTGCAGCATATCTCCAATTTTTATAACAGAGTTGAATCAGAGGTCTGTATATCTTTAATCTATATATCACCCACCATGTCAGAAAGGCCAAAAAGGACAGGCAGATGCTCCCAGGCACAGATAAGAGGGCAAGCAGCCTCTGTGTCGGGAGGCTGTGCCTCTGGTCGTGGTGGATGTGGTGCATCCTCTGCAGGGGCACGCTTGTCCTTTCTAACTGGTGCTGGCCGTCTTAAGCAGCAGCAACATACATACAGAGGACTTGGTGGATTGGCTAACCAGGCCATCCTCATCCTCCGAGTCCTCTGCCAGCCAGGCTTGTAGTGCTTTACAGTCCACCTCAGCTGCCAAAGCATCTAATGCAGCCTCCATGACCACAGCTACTCCTGCCGTAGCCTCACTATCACACACGGAGGAGTCAGCTGAATTGTTTGACTACAATGACAGTGACATGCTGCTTGAGGATGCGCAGCAACTATAGTGCTCTGATTCAATCTCTGAGGTTGAGGAAGGGAGTATAATCAACCTAGAGGAAGGGGGTGCCAGTGACACACAAATAACTGGCACTCATGTTGCCCCAGCAGCTGCAGCATACTGCCAAGTTGACTCCAGTGACGAGGAGATAGTGACCTCATCATCATTGTCATCACCCCCTGACTCCACCTGGGTGCCTGATCGAACAGAGGAGTCAAGTGAGGAGGAGGCTCAAACACGAGGCACAACGTCCACAGCGATTTTTGCTGGCATTCACCAGAATGGCGTTTAGTGAACAACATATACAATCTACAAAAGTACCGGCTGGGTGGAGTAGAGGTAACATCACTGCGCTATAACCGTGGAGAGAGACTGTGGAGACACAGGTTTGATCCCGGCAAGAGCACCTCTCCAGTAAGTGTCCTTGGGAAAGACACCTAGCGGTACATACGCGCCACCAAGGACATACTTGAAAACGAGAGAAATCTCAATGTATCCTTCCTGGTAAAATCTTTTCGAAGAAAGAAAAAAAAAAAATCTATAAAATAGGCCAAAGAAAATGGCTGGCAAATATAAAAAAAAAATTGAAGTTTGACATAATAGGATCTTACCCATTGGACAGAATCAAGAACACATTTAAAGCATTATATGTTATTGCGTTTTTTTCTTTTTCACAAATTCTCATTAATAACTACAGCACTACTAATAAAGGTCAATGCATTACACCCATGACTGACCCCTCCTGAGTAAATTGAACACCTCAAGCACTGCCAAAACCACCTTCATTCCGTTCTTGACCTTTCACGCACAGACGATAATACTCCTGCTTATTCAGTTATGGCATCAGACTGCTGTGGCCCAGGGCCTCCACCTCCAGCATCATCAGCAAGTCCCAATGAAGCTCATCTGGAAGGAATGGAATGAACCAAATACACTACACAGAAAAATATCTTCTGTGAACACGTGCAAATGCCTAAACGATGGAGCAGACAGAAACTTCAGTGAAGATATGGGATCATTGTATATTACTCCAAACATGTAGAGGATTTAAAGAGCCTCAGAAGACACAACATCTCGCAACACCATGCCACGGAGATAAAGTGTTAATTAATTGATCCGCTAACTCCCTAGCAACCTTGTAGACAGCACACAAGATGTTCATATGGGGAAAAATGATGGCACTGGCGACCAGCCATAAGAAGGCTAAACAGGCCCAAAGGAATACCCTACATTCTAGACTGTTTCACCTGGATCACAGACATAAAGCCTCTCCTACGCCTAACTTTCTTGACCTACAGCAAGCGCGAGCAGAACTCAGAGCATCTGTGGTCGAGAGAGACAGAGCTTTGAAATACACAAAACAACCTTATTATAAAAAAAGAAAACAAAGCAGACACCTTGTTAGCATGGAAACCCCGTGCAAAATGTTATGACCGTCCAATCCCACATACACTATATTGCCAAAAGTATTCGCTCACCTGCCTTGATTCGCATATGACTTTAAGTGACATCCCATTCCTAATCCATAGGGTTCGATAGGGTTCCACCCTTTGCAGCTATAACAGCTTCAACTCTTCCGGGAAGGCTGTCCACAAGGTTTAGGAGTTTGTTTATGGGAATTTTTGACCATTCTTCCAGAAGCGCATTTGTGAGGTCACACACTAATGTTGGACGAGAAGGCCTGGCTCTCAGTCTCCGCTCTAATTCATCCCAAAGGTGTTCTATCGGGTTGAGGTCAGGACTCTGTGCAGGCCAGTCAAGTTCATCCACACCAGACTGTCATCCATGTCTTTATGGACCATGCTTTATGCACTGGTGCACAGTCATGTTGGAAGAGAAAGGGGCCAGCTCCAAACTGTTCCCACAAAGTTGGGAGCATGGACTTGACCAAAATGTCTTGGTATGCTGAAGCATTCAGAGTTCCTTTCACTGGAACTAAGGAGCCAAGACAAGCTCCTGAAAAACAAGCCCACACCATAATCCCCCCTCCAAACTTTACACTTGGCACAATGCAGTCAGACAAGTACCGTTCTCCTGGCAACCGCCAAACCCAGACTCGTCCATCAGATTGCCAGATGGAGAAGCACGATTTCTCACTCCAGAGAACGCGTCTCCACTGCTCTAGAGTCCAGTGGAGGCGTGCTTTACACCACTGCATCTGACGCTTTGCATTGCACTTGGTGATGTATGGCTTGGATGCAGCTGCTCGGCCATGGAAACCCATTCCATGAAGCTCTCTGTGCACTGTTCTTGAGCTAATCTGAAGGCCACATGAGGTTTGGAGGTCTGTAGCGATTGACTCTGCAGAAAGTTGGCGACCTCTTTGCACTATGTGCCTCAGCATCCGCTGACCCCGCTCCGTCAGTTTACGTGGCCTACCACTTCGTGGCTGAGTTGCTGTCGTTCCCAAACACTTCCAAGCTCTTATAATACAGCTGACAGTTGACTGTGGAATATTTAGGAGCGAGGAAATTTCACGACTGGATTTGTTGCACAGGTGGCATCCTATCACAGTTCCACGCTGGAATTCACTGAGAGCGATCCATTCTTTCACAAATGTTTGTAAAAACAGTCTGCATGCCTAGGTGCTTGATTTTATATACCTGTGGCCATGGAAGTGATTGGAACACCTGATTCTGATTATTTGGATGGGTGAGCGAATACTTTTGGCAATATAGTGTATCACACTAAATCCTACCGCCTATATGAACAAGTGACATATCAGTAGAGAAAAAAAAAAAGGCTCCAAAAGGGAAAAAAAGGAGGTCTCTTATGTTAGTCCAATATTTGCTGGCTCTCTGCTCAGAATTTCCATCTGTAAAATCAGGTTACCAATCTCAGGCAGCATGTATAAAAGGAATCAAAGCAAGCACATGTGTAATTAACTACATTTCTACTCATAAAAGGCTGGAGGGAGATCAAGAAAACAAGGAATATACAGGATGTCTCCCACATGTCCTTAGCATTGAAGGGGTTAAGCTATACATTAACAGCGTTCAGTGCATTTCCTTTCTGTCGGGAACTGAGTCCAAGAGCACGGAAGGGACAATGAAAGGCCGGTGTCGGTGTTGGTTCTGATAACAGCAAAAGATGCAGATTATTGCTCAGGTTCTGCCCACCTCTTTCCTGTATTCCCAATCTGCCAATTTCCTGAAAACCTGTCTAGAATCCCGGCCAGGTTTTTGCATCTGAAATGCCTTTAAGAGACCACAAGTGCACTTTAAAGGGATACTCTAAGCAACATGACCACCTAAGCTATTTTAAGTGGTCATGATGCCCGGAGTATCCTGCCCTCTGTCCCCCCTCCCTCCGCTCAGCCGATCAGCTGAAAATGCTGAAAACAGCTGAGAGAGGCAGAGAAGTTTACTCCGCCCTCCCAGCTGTCAGTCAGCAGAGCGGGAATCATATTTCCCGCTTCTGCCGACTATTGCCGAGTAGGGTAGCTGAAAGCGCGATGACGTCTCCAACTCACTGCAGAAGCTGGCGGCTCCCTCTGAGGGTTAGTGTTGCACGCATCCTCTTGCGCGCAACACTAATCCTCAGAGGGAGCCGGGAGGAAGCCTGGCGATTGGCTGGCTTATGTGAGAGGCGCGCTTCTCACGTAAACCAGAAGCCAAGAAGCAAGAAGAAGGACGGGAGCGGAAGAGGAGGGAGGTGAGTATATAAAAAAAAAAAGAAACGCCCCTGGAAACAAGAGGATTTTAGGGTAAGTATTACAATTACACAAAAAAAAAAAAAAAAAACTATTTATTAAGGGAATAGGGATAGGTTAGGATTAAAAAACGGGGGGGGGGTGATTTTTTTGTTAGAGTGTTCCTTTAACAAACTCCATGTTGTCACCTGTTTAGGCTACGGTCACACGAGTGCACTGATTGCGCACAGTGTGTCCATTGAAACGGATGCACAAGATTGTGGTTACATTGTATCAGTTAGTTATGACAGGCATTGAGAAAAAGAATTAGAAAGGCTGTATAGCATCAATTAGTTTTGACGGATGTTGAGAAAAAGAAAAAAAAACTGAATGCAGGGATTTCTCTACGTCCACTGTAGCTTTTTCATGTCAATGCCATTTTGGCATCCACTGCAACATGCATTGCCCGTGCGTGAAAACATGCGCTCATGCTTTATGTGTGGTTCTCTATTGATTCCTTTGAAAACCTACGACGGACAGCAAACAGTGCGGTCAGACGGACGTGAAAAAGTGCGCTCGTCTGACCGCAGCCTTAAGGGTGTTGCCCATCTGCACCTGTGTCTTCGCATCCCATTTCATGGAGTGTTCCAAACTCTGTTCTCATGACTGCCTAGAATTGTTGAGATCGTGTATCCAAGTCAATGTGTTCCAGTAATCCGCATTGTGATATGGTGTATCCCCATCATTTTCTATTGTGCCGTGTTATATAGAATTTCTATCCTATGTGAGAGTTTAAACTGCTCCAATATGTGGATTTTCTAACATGCATACCTGTTCCTACCAGTGCATCCTGTGACCTTTGTAAATGAATCCCCTGACTGAACTGCATCCGGCCGGCTTTGCCAAACATCCCCAGTATTTGGGCTCTTGCCTGTCAACCTCCTGCACAACCATGACATGGGGGGGGGGGGTTATTCAGAGAGCACCAAAATGTAGACAAAATTTCAGTGCTCACTCATTCCCCGCACTTCAGGGAATCAAATTTCCTCATCCAGCGGTGAATTCAGTACAGTAGGACCTTTGACAGGTCCTACTGTACATCACCTAATGACTGCAATTATTGACTTAACTCACTGCACATAGAATTGTAGGTACAGGGTGACTTCAACATAGGGAAACAATATAGAACATCAGGTCTGCACCTCCCAAATGCACCTCTGGGTCCATGTACCCCAAGTTTAAAGTGACTCTCGTCACACCAATGATACCCAACATAGGATTATAAACAGAGCCAATGGACCCCCTTTCACCTCCTAGGATATTTTTCAAGGAGTGCAGGATGGTGCTTGTTTCTGAGGCCATCGTGCCCTTGATCAATGTCATCAGTGTGCAGAATGCAGTTAAGTAGTAAAGGCTGATAGAGGCAATTGGTCGCTTTTTGGCCCGTTGCTGTGGAGAAAACACGTGGTGTTGTGTATGTCATACGAAACTTAGAGCGAGACTCAACAACGTGCCCAGCATATCCACCACAGTGAACGAGTGTATAATTAAATTGAAGCCATCACAGAAGTAGGATAAAAGTTGGACCAACAGTATACAAACATACCTGTAACATTCGTGAAGCCACCTCTACGATCTGAGGGAAGAAGGCTATATTATGTCGAAATTTCTCTTGCATATCACATAGAAAAAGGACACTGGATCGCTGACCCAACTTTCCAATCCGATTTAGTAACATCTTTTCTTCCTGCAAAGAGAACAAATATAAAAAAAGAAAATGCACGTTATATACGGTTATTCTATACCTCATTAGAACAGTCATTGGGTACACTGAAGTTGTGCCTGGCCTATGTAATACATGATCATACTTTGTAAATAAGTCCCCATCATTTATTCCTAAATTATGTTTAGAATCTGTGTTTAGAATTTTTTTACAAGCTATATTAAAAGACAGCATTGCGGGGTTTAGGGCAGCAATGTACAGCATCCTTCCTCATGCAAAAACACACACACACACTTACCCATGCATCCGCATACACATTTTTAACAATGTATCATATATATATATATTATATATATATATATAATATATATATATATATATAAATAAATCACGAGTATAGCAGTCTGTAGCGATACCTTTTTTATTAGACTAACGTTACATTTAAAATACAAGCTTTTGAGAGTGATCCTCTCAAAAGCTTGTATTTTAACCTCCCTGGCGGTCTAATTTTTTCAAAATGTCGTGTCTAAAAGCATCTTAATTTTTTTTTTTAAAGGAAAAGTGTTTTTGTACATAGTTAGCCTGTAATAATTAGGAATCACACACTGAAATCCGTGCAATCAAGAGTACTTACTGGTAAAATTCTTTATAAATAAATAAATTAAAAAATAGTAAATACACTGAGTCCGATAAAGTTTGAAACACGACATAATAATTTATTATCCCAAAAATAATTATCCAAAATAATGCAAATAAATGATATTCAATAAAATACAACCAAAAAACACTGAAATCTGTCTGAAAACAAGGGTGAGACGATGTATGGTCTGTTTCTTATCCTGTAGTGCCACCTAGTGGCCGTTCATAAACATTGCACTTTGGATTATACAGTGAAAAATAATTTTTTTCTAAGTTTGCTGCTGGTCCCGCCCCCTGCATCGTGTGACTCGCAGGGAGCCTTACCAGGAAGCAGCTCGCCGCGATCACACTGCGGGGGACAGCCAGGGAGCGCAGGAGGAGGGGAGTATGCATCCAGCCCAAGTGTGGCTCGGGGTTACCGTTCGCGGTAGTGAAATTTAACCCCGAGTCACACTCGGGAATACCGCCAGGGAGGTTAAATGTAACGCTAGTCCAATAAAAAAAAAAAGGTATCACTACAGACTGCTATACTCGTGATTGTGGCATCTGGACTTACACGGCCTACCTAATCATATACTGAAATATATATACACACACACACACACACACACACATACATATATATCATTATAACATGTATTTGGTTTTACAAAACAATAAAATTGCACAAATTAACCCCCAGTAAATTATTTATTGGAAAGAGGTCACATGATATTAAATAACAGTATCGTACTCGGTATTGGCGAGTACCTGAAAAAAGTATCGGTACTCGTACTCCGTCTTAAAAAAATTGGTATCGTTGCAACCCTACTGATTCTGCTTTTCTTTACCAGTATCAACATTAGTGCACTCAAACTACAAGTTAACCCTCGCACCTTCTACCTCCACCTCCTACTGGCAGGAAGCGCTTTGTATTAGGGATAGACTGATATCACTTTTTAGTCACCGATTAAGGCAGCATTTCAACCTGATAACCGATATGCTATACATTTACATTTTTGAAAAATCTAAATTTCTACACAAATCTGGCATCACCTGAACAGGTTTAATAAAAATCTGTACATAACGGAAAAAATAAAGTGCTTGCAAAATAACCTAAATAGCTTTCTAGACAACAGAAAAATGGCAAAAAAAACTGTAAACATCACACGCTAAATGTCACTACTAGAAAGCTAAACAATATTTTGAATTAATAAATCACAGCGCTCAGTGTGAGGGGTTAAAATAATAAAACGCACAGTAATGTGCGCTGTGTATGAGCATATCACAGAGCTCCACAGTGGTAAAACTATCACTCATATACAGTGTACATTACTGTGAGTTTCGTTGCTGTGCAGCTCTGTAATACGCTCATATACACCGCATATTGCTGTGAGTTTTATTGTTGTGGCGCTCTGATACAGTATTGTGCGCCGTGTATGAGCGTATCACAGAGCTCTACAGTGCAGCATCATTGTTCACTTTATAAGTGTGAATAATAGTGCTGCATAAAAAAAAATACAATATTATTTTGCACAAACATTGGCCCATGCCCTTGCCTTTCCAATGATGTTCTGGCGTCTATGGTTACGGAGATATGGGCAGATATGGGGGTTCTTTGCACCCCCATATCTGCCCATAGGGAATCCCCTACCCAGCTGACGTGAGTACAGGAGACGTTTAAGTAAAGTAAGCTTGCGCAAGCTGCGAGGCGCTACACTTTTTCACCTGTCAAAATCGGAATATCAATGCGAAACGTTGAACTTCTCCTAGTGCTAACAATTACACAGTTAGGTCCAGAAATATTGGGACAGCGACACAATTCTAACATCTTTGACTCTATACACCACCACAATGGAGTTGGAATGAAACAAACACAATGTGCTTTAACTGCAGACTGACAGCTTTAATTTGAGGGTATGTACATCCAACTCAAGTGAACGGTGTAGGACTTACAGCAGTTTGCAGATGTGCCTCCCACTTGTTAAGGGACCAATGGTAATGGGACAATTGGCTTCTTAGCTGTTCCATGGCCAGGTGTGTGATATTCCCTCATTACCCCAATTACAATGCGCAGGTAAAAGGCCCAGAGTTCATTTCAAGTGTGCTATTTGCATTTGGAATCTGTTGCTGTCAACTCTCAAGATGAGTTCCAAAGAGCCGTCACTATCAGTGAAGCAAGCCATCATTAGGCTGAAGAAACAAAACAAACCCATCAGAGAGATATCAAGAACATTAGGCGTAGATAAAACAACTGTTTGGAACATTCTCAAAAAGAAGGAACGCACCGGTGAGCTCAGCAACTCCAAAAGACCCGGGAGACCACGGAAAACAACTGTGGTGGATGACGGAAGAATTCTTTCCCTGGTGAAGAAAACACCCTTCACAACAGTTGGCCAGATCAAGAACACTCTCCAGGAGGTAGGTGCAGTGTGTCAAAGTCAACAATCAAGAGAAGACTTCACCAGAGTGAATGCAGAGGGTTCACCACAAGATGTAAACCATTGGTGAGCCTCAAAAACAGGAAGGCCAGATTAGAGTTTGCCAAACAACACCTAACAAAGTTCTGGAACAAGATCCTATGGACAGATGAGACCAAGATCAACTTGTACCAGAGTGATGGGAAGAGAAGAGTATGGAGAAGGAAAGGAACTGCTCATGATTCTAAGCATACCACCTCATCAGTGAAGCATGGTGGTGGAAGTGTCATGGCGTGGGCATGTATGGCTACCAATGGAACTGGTTCTAGTGTATTTATTGATGATGTGACTGCTGACAAAAGCAGCAGGATGAATTCTGAAGGGTTTCGGGCAATATTATCTGCTCACATTCAGCCAAATGCTGCAGAACTCATTGGACGGCGCTTCACAGTGCAGATGGACAATGACCCAAAGCATACTGCAAAAGCAACCAAAGAGTTTTTGAAGGGACAGAAGTGGAATGTTATGCAATGGCCAAGTCAATCACCTGACTTGAATCCCATTGAGCATGCATTTCACTTGCTGAAGACAAAACTGAAGGGAAAATGCCCCAAGAACAAGCAGGAACTGAAGACAGTTGCAGTAGAGGCCTGGCAGAGCATCACCAGGGATGAAACCCAGCGTCTGGTGAGGTCTATGCGTTCCAGACTTCAGGCTGTGATTGACTGCAAAGGATTTGCAACCAAGTATTAAGAAGGGAAAGTTTGATTTAGGATTATTATTCTGTCCCATTACCTTTAGTCCCTTAACAAGTGGGAGGCACATCTGCAAACTGCTGTAAGTCCTACACCGTTCACCTGAGCTGGATGTACATACCCTCAAATTAAAGCTGACAGTCTGCAGTTAAAGCACATTGTGTTTGTTTCATTCCAACTCCATTGTGGTGGTGTATAGAGTCAAAGATGTTAGAATTGTGTCGATGTCCCAATATTTCTGGACCTGACTGTATATCGAGATGCTACATTAGCACCAACTATGGCCCACTGTGGGGGAAGGGGGCAGTTTACTACACAAAAGATCACAAAATGAATACACACAGTGACATACATAGTGCAATGTTAATTTTGTTGACTAATAATTTTCATCAAAGACGATCAAGGTTATTCAAAGAGAGAGGTGAAAAGCGGGAGAATGACAAGAATGGAAAATTCTAGACCAAAATAGCCAAACCAGAAAAATTCTCCCATTCATCTCACTTTCCAAATCTGCTATTTTGACCTAAGAATTTTCCATTCTCCAGTCATTCTCCTGCTTTTCACCGCTCTCTGAATAACCCTGTAAGTCGACTAAATTATTTTTTTGTGACTAAATCTACATAAAAACTAAGTTATGGCTATGGTGACTTTTGAAATAAACTCAAAAAAACACATTCATAAGGGGCATGCTAAAACATATAATTTTAAAAAGGCCAACTTTATTAAAATAAAGGAAACTCTCAATGTCATTGACTGGCAGAAACTCTTTCACGGAAAAACACTGAGGATAAGTGGAATATCTTTAAACTAACACTAGAAAAGTACACGTCACAATATATTCCACTGGTTAATAAATATAAAAGAAACAGACTGAAACCAATGTGGCTTAGTAGGAAGGTAACTAAGGAAATGAAAAACAAAAAGAAGGCATTTATAGCTTTTAAATTTGATAAATCTGAGGCATCCTATAAAGCATATAGGGCAGCCAATAAAGCATGTAAAAATGCGATTAGATGGGCTAAACTAGAAAATGAAAAAGAAATAGCCAAAGAGAGCAAGACCAACCCTAAAAGATTCTTTAGGTACATGAATTCTAAAAAACCTAAGAGTGAAAATGTAGGTTCACTAAAATCTGAGTCAGGGTTATTGTTAACTGAAGATCAGGATAAGGCAGAAATTTTAAATGATTATATTTCTTCAGTATTTATCAAAGAGAAACCTATAACAGGAGACATGCAATTCATTAATAAAAACTTACTAATACAAAGTGACTGGTTGACTCAGGACAAGGTTTTGCAGAAATTAAACAATGTGAATGTGAATAAAGCCCCAGGGCCAGATGGAATTCACCCACGAGTACTGAGAGAGCTATGTGTTGAAATATGTAAACCTCTGTTCTTAATCTTTCAAGATTCTTTTCTTTCAGGAATAGTACCAGAGGATTGGCGAAAAGCTGACGTCGTCCCTATATTTAAGAAAGGTTTAAAATTTGTGCCTGGGAATTATAGACCTGTGAGCTTAAAGGAACACTCCAAGCAGAAAATCACCACCCTTTTTTTTACTTTATATTAAACCTATTGCCCTAACTAGTCATTCAGTACATATATTTTTTTCAATGTTATACTTACCCTAAAAATCACACTTTTCCAACGACGTTTTTTTTTTTTTTACTCACCTCCATCCTCTTCCGCTCCCGTCGTGTTAAAGTTGGAACTTGGCTTAAGGTTTACGTGCAAAGCGCGCATGCGCGCCTATCACGTAAACCAGCCTATCAGCTCATTCAACCGCGCATGCGCGGAGCAGCGCACGTTCACGAGCGGCGAGGTGAGCTGAAGTTCACCCCGCCTGCTCGTCTAAAAACTTAGGCGGAGGAGAAGGAGGAGGAGACGGCTGCAGCTCCAGCTCCTTCTCCTGCACGTTCCCGCGACTCTGCCGGAGTGGTGGGACGTCATCGCGCTTCTAGCGCGATGACATCCCAGCTTTGCCGAGAGTTCCAAAACACGGGGACCTTGAAACCCGATCGGCTGATTGACAGCTGGGAGGGCGGAGTAAAGTCCACCGCTTCTCTCAGCAATATCAGCCGATCGGGAAAAGGTAGAAGGCTGGGGAAAAAAATGGGATACTTCAGGCAATATGACCACCTTAAAAAGCTGAGGTGGTCATATTGCCTGGAGTATCCCTTTAACATCTGTGGCTGGGAAAGTATTCGAGGGGTTACTAAGGGATAATATTCAGGAATTTATTGGGAGGTATAATGTTATTGGCAAAAATCAGCATGGTTTCATGAAACACAGATCATGTCAGACTAACCTAATTACGTTCTATGAGGAAGTAAGTAGAAGTATAGATCAGGGGGTCGCAGTGGATGTGATTTACTTAGATTTTGCCAAAGCTTTCGACACAGTTCCACACAAAAGGTTACTATTTAAATTAAGAAAAATTGGTCTAGATGAAAATACTTGTTCTTGGATAGAAAACTGGCAAAAAGATTGGTACATTTTCAAGATGGACACCAGTGGTAAGCGGTGTCCCTCAGGGGTCTGTTATAGGACCAATACTATTCAATTTATTTATAAATGACCTTGAGATAGGCATTGAAAGTCATGTATCAGTGTTTGCAGATGACACAAAACTAGGAAAAGTAATACAATGTGAGCAGGATGTTACTTCGCTACAGAGGGATTTAGATAGATTGGGGGACTGGGCACTTCACTCCAAAGTGCATAACTTTGCATTTAAGAACACACAAGTAATTTATACCCTAAATGGTACGGAGTTAGGGAAATCCAAGCAGGAGAAGGATTTGGGAATAATCATAGACTTCAAACTAAGTAACAATGTGCAATGTCAAACAGCAGCCGCCAAGGCAAGCAAAGTATTGGCATGCATTAAAAGGGGAGTTCACTCACGGGATGAAAACATAATTTTGCCTCTGTATAAATCAATGGTCAGGCTGCACCTTGAATATGCCGTGCAATTTTGGGCACCGGTCTTAAAAAAAGATATTATAGCGTTAGAAAAAGTGCAGAGAAGGGCAACTAAATTAATAAGGGGAATGGAAGGGTTAAGTTATGAGGCAAGATTAACAAGCTTAAACCTGTTTAGGTTAGAGAAACGGCGCCTTAGAGGGGATCTGATAACCTTATATAAATATATACGGGGCCATTATCAACCATTGTCAGATAACCTATTCATTAACAGGACTATACATAGGACAAGGGGTCATCCATTTAGACTGGAAGAAAGAAAATTTAGCTTAAAGCATAGGAAGGGTTATTTTACGGTGAGAACAATAAAGCTGTGGAATTCTCTGCCTGTTGAGGTGGTTGGGTCAGAGTCTGTACAGACTTTTAAAAAACGACTGGATGACTTCCTGCAGACACAGAATATTAAGGGTTATAATATTTAATATGTGGGTAAAAGCTTCTTGATCCAAGGAGAAATCTGACTGCCATTCTGGGGTCAAGAAGGAATTTTTAGCCAGTATGTTGCATATTGGCAAGCATTTCAGACTGGGTTTTTTGCCTTCTTTTGGATCAACAGCAGTAGGTTATGTGGGAGAGGCTGAACCCGATGGACGCATGTCTTTTTTCAGCCTATATAACTATGTAACTATGACTAAAACCAAGCCAAAACCCCACTGTACTTTTAGTCGACTAATAAAAACTAGACTAAAATTTTAGGGAGGGGCAATTTCGGAAGATCCAATCAGAACTAATCTCCAGTAAGAGCGAAACAGTGAATTATAAATTTTCAGATAAGATGTTACTCCAGGAGCATATAATGAGTTTAGAAATTCTGGAGAAATGCTTAACTAATGCAGAATACACTTTAAAACACATTAGATTTTAGTTACGAAATCTCCTCTAGATTCAGACAACTAACCTATGACTAAAACTAAATGGCAATTTAGTCAGAAGACTAGGACTAAAACTAAATAAACATTTCATGTCAAAAATTAACAATGGTATAGTGTAAAAAAAAAAAAAATGTCTTAACTAAACATACAAGAGAATGGTGGTAGTGGCCCTTTAGATTTATAGCACTCAATGGCTGCAGGCCGTGCAGGCGAGTAACAGGCAGTATTAATGCTTAAACTTTAATAGAGGTAATAGAAAGCACTGACACATTCCACTTGCAGCAAGAGATGTGAGGGCTAACAAAGTTGGAGCACTCAACCTCTAAGGCCGGGTGCACACGAGCGCACTCAGAGTGGAAGGAACGTCCGTGAGAGTTGACGTTCCTTCCACTCGACGCCCGCCTGCCCCCCCCCCAGTGCTGCAAAGCATGATCCTCCCATGGAGGATCGCACTTTGCAGCCCGTCGACGCGCATCCTAGCGCATTGACGGGGAGGCTTTCTAGGTGGACGCAAAAGCGTGTGACCAGCCCCGTCGCACCATCACATGGCACCGTTAAGGCTGGTGTCAGACGAGCGTAGTGTTCACGTCCGTGATTGCGCCTAAAAGTACGTCCGTGATAGCATGACAGAAAGCCCATCGGAGCCCGTTACATGAAGTACGTCCGCACTGAACTGCGGATGCACAACGGCCGAGGCCCACGGACGCAAGAACGTACAACCCCTAGAACGGCCGCACAAAGTGCGCTGCATCCGCAACGTCTGCATAGCTTTGTGTGTGAGTGATGGAACGTGGTCAGACGGACTGCATTTATACGTCCAGCATTTTTCAGACATAATGGTTTTGCTTTTTATTTTATTTTCCCTGCTACATCCGTCAAAATATACGTCAGTGAATAAACGGACTCTGTGGCCACTACTGCGTCTTCCGTACTGACGTACGTCCGTGTGTACGGATGTACAGTCCGTAGAAATCATGCTCGTCTGACCCTAGCCTAAGTGCGTGCGCACTAAGTGCGCTCGTGTGCACCCGGCCTAATAGAGATACGCAAAGTACTCACTGGCGGCCAAAGGTGCAAAGGCTAGTAATCCCTGGGGGTTTATGAGTGTAGTGGAAATATGATCCACAATGTTGGGAGTTGACATGTTCCAAGTGGCATACCGTGGGTTGTTGGCGCCCGGGGCAAGACAAGAATTGCATGCCCCCCCAACCTGTGGACACAGTAACACACCCTGATTCCCTTCCACCAGTAGAGTATTGGCCCCTTTACCCCACAAGCACATGTATTGTATATTAACAAAATACTGATATGCCCCCACTCTACGCCACTGCTACCAGTCACCCTGTCCCAGTAAATCCTAGCATAGTTCCACGCTCACACTATACCCAGTCACTCTCTCCAAGTACCCCCACTCACTCTCTTCCCAAACCTCCAGTCACTCTCTCCCAGTACCCTCCAGTCACTCTCTATCCAAGTACCCCCAGTCACCCTCTCCCCGTACCCCCTCACTGCGTGTTGGTCTCGCTGCTCTTGTGTCACACAGTGTTGCCTACCTGCGTGTAGTTGCTGTTGGCCCGGGGGGGGGGGAACTGTCCATGGGGCTTAGTGGGGACCGGATTTCAAATGTGCTGCATGGCTTGTGCCTCCCACACTCCTTCCTGTTCAGTGGCTGCATGGCTGCCAGCGGCAGGGGGCTTGCACAATGCTTCAAGGGGGGCTGACAAATATGGTACAGGTGTTCGGTCGAATAATGCTGTGCTGCTTCACGTCACTCAGGACCAGAATTTTCTGTCCTGGTCCTCCCTTCTGGAAGCTGAGTGCCAAGTCACCAATGGCGCTGCAAAACTGCCGGCTACCCGTGCATGGGCCTCTCACGGACACCAGTGTCCTTGAGCGGACACCTTGCTGATACCTGCTGGAAAATATTAGTGGTTCAAACTTTTGAAATTTTGCGCCCCTAAGAAAATTGCGCCAAGGGTGACCGCCCCTGAGGCCCCCAAACGCTACGCCACTGCATGTTCCTACAAAAAGAATACCACAAGCATGAAGTGGGTCAGCAAATCAGATCCCGCTCAGTGCTATTAACGCGGGAAAATGTAAAGCTCTATTCTGAGCATTTGTACACCTAACCGGAACTCGAGTACAATTAAAATCAATCTCCAATGACTTTCATTTTTTCACTTTTACCACAGCTCTGGTTAAGTTTACACCGGACTTGGAATCTAGTGCATAGTGCTTTAGTCCCAAACCTCAGAAGGCTGTCGCAGATTCTGAAATGAAAACTGGGAGATTCACTCCAATCACCATGATCATAACTTACGCTGTCATGCAGTGTCCCTTTAAAGTAAACGTGTCACTCACAGGCTTTCCTTGTGATGTCCAGCAAAGCTCATGAAGAGTAATGCGAGATCTCAGAGCACTGGGTGACGTCAAAGTACTGGTTCGTGAGCATCACATGGACAATTGTTCAAATCTCACGTGATTTACCCTTTGCAGAGAAGTGAACACGGCAGTTTTCCTGCTCTATACCATCATTGCTCGTCAGCAAAAGCCAACAGAATGGAGCGTTTGCAATCTTTTGGTAGGCGGTTACAGAACATGTTAAAATATTCTCTGCTAACTAAATTCCCTTTCAAATTAGTTAAAGATGTTTGGGCATGGCAGGGTCAATTAAAACAGGTATCCTATTGAAGAAAAAAAAAGAATTAAAATTCTACATATAAACTGCCCCACATCAAAAAATGTCACCTATAAACAGGTCAACAATGCCATCTTGACATGCAAATGTTGAGCTAATGCAAACCTTGTCTAAAACAGGTCCTTCATTCACAGTGCTAGATTTTGGCTAGGAAAGGACTAAGCTTATCGGATGCTTTTTAAATAATTTTTTTTATTCCAAGAAGTTCCTGTCTTGAGAATTACTGCCCCAAGGTGCTGGTTGTACCTTGAAAAAAAAACAAAAAAAAAAAAAAAAAACACAACCTTCTGCTTACAAAGGAGAGCCCCGTTACTGGCTCATAACCACGTAAGTGAATCCTTTATTTTCCTCATATAGAAAAAAGGGGTTTACGGATTTGCACTATATTGTATTATTTTTGGAAGAACACCCCGAACATCATAAAGAGATCTCTGCGGCAAGGGCTAAGGACAGCCGGAAAAATAGTCCAAAGGCGAATTACATAGAGCGACGGAGGCTTGTGAGTGTGAATAATCTGCATTTACATTGTAAAATCTTACATTTATGGTGTTACGCTATGCCTCTTTTTATACTTGAAAACGATAACTGTCAATGTATCCTTCCTGGTAAAATACGTTATAAATAAATAGTCTTAATAGCTATTAACCTCCCTGGCGGTCCGATTCTGACATATTTTATATGTCAGAATCTGTCTAATTTATTCTGGCCCCCTAGCGGTATGAGTGTGGCTCGGGGGTTAACTTTCAATACTGAAAGTGGTATCCCCGAGCCACACTCGGGACGATACTTACATGTCCTGCACTCCCTCGCTTTCCCCGCAGTCACACTGCAGCCGATCGCGATGTCACACTGGTTCACTCCTCGCGAGAAGAGAACCAGGCAGTGTGACGTTGCGAGCGGCTGGAGGAGAATGCGGTGGATCAGCGAGGGAGCGTAGGACATGTAAGTATCCAGCCCGAGTGTGGTTCGGGGATACCGCTTTTCGGTACAAAAAGTTAACCCCGAGCCACACTCAGGAAAACCGTCAGGGAGGTTAAGGTACAATATTGCACATCATCTCGGGGCGCTGCACTTGTCTTTTTGTATTTTTTTTTTAAGAAAGGATTAAGCTCTTTTTTGTTCTCCAATCGATTGAACAAAAATCAGGTATGCTATTAAAGTATCACCACCTGAAACTCACTGCCCTGAGCGTCTACAAAGTCATAAAACATTAAGACAGGGCTTAACAAATACCAGGCGCCAGGTCGTCATGGCAACTAGAAATTGCATCCTGGCACCTGGGCTTTTGTCAGCCCATTCACTGTTGGCACAGGTGAAGAGAAATCTTTATTGCAGTTCTGTGAAGCGTCTGCCCAGCTCCGCCTCACGTTGTCGCCGATTGCCAGCTTCCCCCACTGCTCCTTCCCCAGGCATCACACAGAGACATGAATGCTCAGCACAGCACATGTTGCTCTGATGTGTATCTTTACAGATGCACAGGTTTACACACAGTTACACCTCTCAGCTTTTGCCCAATAAGCTTCTTAGGATTCTTAAGAACTTCGTACATTGCAATCTGTAATAGCCGTGACAGGGGTAGAGACTGGAAACTATTGCTCACTTATTACCATAAAAAATAAATGGCTCCTAACTTTTTTTTTATCTGGCTGTTAGATTCAAAGCAAATTTGTCAAGCCCTGCATTAAGGCTTGGGTCAGACAAGGGTCATTGGAGAGTGGAAGGAAAGTCCGCGAGAGTGGACGTTCCTTCCACTCAACGCCCGCCTGGCCACCTCGCTGAGCGCACTCAGCGCTGCCGAGCACGATCCTCCTATGGAGGATCTCGCTTTGCAGCCCCGTCAACACGCGTCCTAGCGCATCGACAGGGAGGCTTTCATAATGGATGCTTGTGCGTGCGCACGAAATGCACGCGCAACAAGGGTGCACAAGCGTGTGACCGGCCCCGTTCCAGCGTCACAATGCTGCACCGGCTGCTGGTAAGCATGTCAGTACGGGCGCACATAATGCGCTCATCTGACGCGGCCCTAAGAGATTTCTTCCTCTTAAAAAGGGGCACTTTGCTGGTTGAAACGGGGGGGGGGGGTTAACCATTAGTGTCTCCTGACCCCCTCCCAGTTTTATTCCTTTAGCCCTTTATAAAATTCTCCTTCATTCCAGCACTGGGCACCTATGGAGATGTGCCATGCTACTGCTGGTTTCCTACAAAGCCACAGCAGTCAGGTGACTATAGGGATGCTGAGTTGTCAAGTGAGCATCCAGTCAATCCAGTGTAAAATTAAAATTCTAATATAATTACCATATATGGAATGCCATAAACCTCTTTCAAGTTTCTTCTTATATATCAAAATTGAAGTAAGATGCTGCGCCACGCCATGGCGTGAGACACCAAAATCAGCCACGGCAACGTAGCTTCAGGTCATGTCTGGGTATCTTTTGTTTTATTAGATTTCAAAGAACTTATAGCCAATCAGCATACAGATACATTTCCACGTCAAAGTTAACCAAGACGGTTTAACAAACACTTATTACCTTATATTGTGTAGTTAAATATGTGTTACCGGCGCCACAAATGGATATATTGCAATTAGAGGAGTTTCTTCAAGTCAAAGGAGATAACAATCTCTCTTAATGACGAGAGGTGGTAAATGCACAAGTTGAACGGAGTCTTTGATAAATAGTAGCTTTAAATAGAGCTATTATGGGAACTGCAGAACGCAGTCATATAGTGTGTTGTTTAATTACAGAGTATTGTAAAAGAGGGTGAAGCTCTACTTATTCCTGTATCAGTTGTGTTCAAAATTATTCAACCCCCACTGAAATTGAGTGTTTTGGCCAGTTTGACATTGATTTTGATCAGTCATCTTGCTTACAATTAAATCAAAGAGGCACGTGTAGGTCAGACAAATATAACATAACATTTATAATGAAATAACCACAAATGTCTTTTCTGTGCTCACATCATTATCAGTTTTATTCAACCCCCAAGTGACATTCAATCTTAGTACAACATCCTTTTACAGTTATAACAGCTTTTAAACGTGAAGCATAGCTTGACACAAGTGTCTTGCAGCGATCTACGGGTATCTTCGCCCATTTGTCATGGGCAAAAGCCTCCAATTCAGTCACATTCTTAGGCTTGCGCACTGCAACTGCTTTCTTTAAGTCCCACCAGAGGTTCTCAATCGGATTTAAGTCAGGTGACTGCAATGGCCACTCCAAAATGTTCCAGCCTTTAATCTGCAACCATGCTCTAGTGGACTTGGAGGTATGCTTGGGATCATTGTCCTGTTGAAAGGTCCAACGTCTCCCAAGCCTCAGGTTTGTGACGGACTGCATCACATTGTCATCCAATATCTCCTGGTACTGAAGAGAATTCATGGTACCTTGCACACGCTAAAGCGTCCCTGTACCTGCAGAAGCAAAACCGCCCCAAAGCATGATTGACCCCCCTGCCAGGCTTCACAGTAGGCAAGGTGTTCTTTTCTTCATAGGCCTTGTTCTTCCTCCTCCAAACATAGCGTTGATCCATGGGCCCAAACAGTTCTAATTTTGTTTCATCAGTCCACAGAACACTATCCCAAAACTTCTGTGGTTTGTGCACATGACTTTTGGCATACTGCAGTCGACTCTTCTTATTCTTTGGAGACAGCAAGGGGGTGCGCCTGGGAGTTCTGGCATGGAGGCCTTCATTACGCAGTGTGCGCCATATTGTCTGAGCTGAAACTTCAGTACCCACATCTGACAAATCTTTTCTCAGTTGCTCTGCAGTCACGCGGGGACTTTTCTCCACTCTACGCTTCAGGTAGCGCACAGCAGTCGAAGTCAGCATCTTCTTTCTGCCACGACCAGGTAGCTTTTCAACAGTGCCCTTTGCCTTGAATTTGCGAATGATGCTTCCTATGGTCTCTCTTGGTATGTTTAACATCTTTGCAATCTTCTTATAGCCATTGCCCTTCCTGTGAAGAGTAATCACCTCTTCTCTTGTCTTCCTGGACCATTCTCTTGACTTCACCATGTTTGTAACCACACCAGTAAATGTCTAGAAGGAGCTGAGTATCACAGTCATTTTAAAGCTGCCTAATTGGTGCTTATTATGCTTTATTGCTGCTCCGTGACATTCTCAGGTGTTTTCAATACCTGATTGAAGACACTTGAATGAACCGCTGTTCTTCAGAGTGGTAGTCTTTAAGGGGTTGAATAATTGTGTCAATGAAGAATTCACAAAAGAAACATTTACTACTGTATTACAAAACCAATTGATGTCATTTTAGTTGCATATGGTTCTTTAAAAAGTCCTTGTAGGATTTCATTCTGAATACAATTACAAATGTACACTAAATTCCCGAAAACCCTTTACAGCATTGGGGGTTGAATAATTTTGAACACAACTGTAGATACATAGGTATAAAGTGCTCTGAAAAAAGTGTTTAAGATAGAAAAGTGCTTTTTAAGTGTGCAAATTGACAAATTTATTTAATTAATTTATAAAAGTGCATCTATGCTAATGAAGTGCTAATCTATTTTTTAACATTCGGGTGAATTATTCCAGTACAGTATATGTATACATATAACATAACAATTTTTTACAACCTCTGGCTGTAGGCTTTGTGCGTTTGTGTGAGCTGCTGCTTTAAGTTTCCTGGGGAAATCACCATTTCTAACCTGTGGAGTTTGGGACTCTGAAGAAGGGGAATCGGTGTCTCCATAAATTCACCGAATGCCTGCTGTTTGGTGCCTCTTTTAGAATAGGCACCAGAAAAGGTGAGCAAGTTCTTTATTACCGATTTTCTTGACTATATATAAAATAGTCTGCACAGTTATCCTTTTTTTTGAGGAAACATCGCATAACCAATTTATTTAGTGATACCACCCCTGGTCTTGAAGACAGACGATGAAAAATAGTGCCAGCGCCAAGTAACAATCTACAAACTTTATTACCTTATATAGTTTACAAAAAATATTTTTCCTATCTTCCCGCTTCTGCGCACATTTTCCTGCACTGAA
Source organism: Leptobrachium leishanense (assembly GCA_009667805.1). NCBI lineage: Eukaryota > Metazoa > Chordata > Amphibia > Anura > Megophryidae > Leptobrachium > Leptobrachium leishanense. The sequence goes on along the minus strand of CM019073.1, from coordinate 76,448,208 downwards.
CATAACAGGAAATCGGTCACATCCCTTATCCTACAGAAGGAACAACTGTCTATGCAGAATTGAAAGAAACAAAATGGAGGGGGGGAATTTCACAGCCCATTTTATCAAAACAGGCTTTTCAAAAACAAAATATTTATATTTTATACAGGAAATTAAAATCTAACATCCAGTGGCTCTCATTTGAGCACATCAAGAGCCCCTGGTAGAGGTGGATAAAAAAAAGAATAAAAAAAAAAAGTGCACTGCTCCCAAGAAATCATCGTGAAGCTTAAATCAGGGCTTAAGATTCTGACCATTTTATTAAATCGATCTTGATCACAGTTTGCAAACTCCTCATAAGAACTTTATCTGCATGTGGTTTAAGAGGCGCACACGCACCTCTGATGCTCAAAGGAACCTTCCAGTAGGATCTCAAACTCATGAGCCATTTGAAGCTATCAGCAAGGTCTGCACCTCAAGCTTCTCCTGGGAGAAAGTCCCCTTAAGGCAGGGATCTCAAACTCTGGCCCCCCTGATGTTCCTGAACTACAGCTCCCATGATTCCCTAGCCATCTAATGCATTCAAAGAATTCTGGGACTTGTAGGCAAAAACATCTGGGGGGCCGTGAGTTTGAGATCCCTGCCTTAAGGGCTACTATGTACGTCAGTGGTCCTTTAACCACCTCCCTTTCTATACTCACATCTCTGGCTGGGTTCCCATGTCGGTCTGGCTTCCTTGAAGCCGGCCGTCGGTTTTATAAAAGGGGGGGACTGAAGGGGGGGCTTTGGACCCCTCTCCCTCCTGAACGGCAAACTGTATTAAAAAAAAAAAAATTGTATATTTATCTTCTCCCCGCACCACCTCTTCTCATGAAAGACTGCAGAATTTCTCACGCGCAGCCTCCATCCTCTGGAACGCTCTTCCTCGTACGATCCGACTTTCCCCTGGGTTCCCTTGCTTCAAACGCTCCCTTAAGATATTCCTGTTTAGGGAAGCCTACCACCCTACTCACTAATACACCCCATTGCCCCCACCAGTCCATCACGATCACCTTGCAGTCCTCTCCTCCTGTTTCCACCACCAGCCCTTCTGGATTTGGAGTTCCCACGGGAATAGGGCCCTCGTTTCCTCCTGTACTTTTTTATCAAAATGTTGTTCAGTCTCAATGTATTGTAACTCTGTCTATATCGTGCCTATTGTTCAGTGCTGTGGAATATGCTGCGCTATATAAATAAAGTATAATGATAAATAAATGGAGAGGCACAGCTTCAAACGGCACTATCCTCCTTAACCCCTTAGGTGCTGGATCGCAGTTACCTCCCGTAGTTGGCTGACATCTTGGATGTCAGCCAAGCCTCCGGGATCATCCCCGTCCATTGACATCATCGCCACATGCACGATGAAAAGAAACCACGGCCTTTCCAATGATACCAAACATGACCATGTTTGGTGTAAAAATAAAAATGGGTTAAAAAGATATATAAAATTTGTCTGGGGGGGGTTAATGAAACAGGACTTCAAAATCACGTTTAAACATGATGAGCATAAAATGGTCAAAAAGGAGCTCAGCACACTGAGGTGAAATGACTTAGAGAAGGGGTTAAAAAGCTAAAATTTACAGGGTTATTCAGAGCGGTGAAAAGCAGGAGAATGACTAGAGAAAGGAAAATTCTAGGTCAAAATAGCCAATTTGGAAGGTGAGATAAACTGGAGAATTTTTCGGGTTTGGCTATTTTGACCTAGAATTTTCCATTCTCCAGTTATTCTCCGGCTTTTCACCACTCTCTAAATAACCCTGTTAGTATTTCTAAACTCAGGACAAAATTACGAAACTATTTAGCTGGTTGGTGTAGATTTTTGGGGTCAAGGTTCGAGAAACTGGTTTTTCCAAATTTTATTATAGCGAATTAGAAGATATGATGAAAATAAGGGTATTTTTAGAAAGACAATTTAATGGTGAGAACAAGGGTAAATAATAATAATAATAAGCGTGGGTACAGTAAACGAGTAAGAGGAAAAATTAGAGCTAAACACAAACTGGGCAGAAAAGTAAAAAACAGCAGTGGGTACTTTTGAACAGACAATGGCAAAACCACCTGGTCCCTAGGTGGTTAAAACGGTACCGGAGAGTTCTAGTAAAAGGCTCGGATAAAAAAAATATACAGCAAATAACAATGATTCCAGAAAAGCAGATAAGAGTGCAACATATCACTTATACATTCCACTCCAGTAAAATATTTATTAGTGCATACCAGATAATAATTAGCATATATTGCAGCAATAGCAACTGGATAACTGCTACAGTTTAGCAAAAACATACAGAAAAAATACAAGAGATACATATCAAGTTCTTAAAATGAATATAAAAAAACATGAATTTATTAAAAACAAATAAAAAAAAAAAACACAAACAGAATTCTATCCTTCACCTTCAAGATATCTCACCTTCTTACTTCCTGAATACAACTTAGTCACCACCAGAGCCTGAAATCATATGTCGAGTTCTAAACATTAGAGACTGGCATATCGGCAGTTGCGACATCAGACGCTTCAACCCCGATCACGTGGTTTTAAGTCTGTGTATAGCCAGGTCCTGAAAGGTCGGTAAATCATACGTCCTCTAATGATTTTTCAGCGAATAAATGCCAGTGATTCTTCTGTCCTCCCCAGCAATGGTTAAAAAAAAAAAAACATACAGTCACACTTAAAATTAATTACTCAATAATATGTTCCTGCTCGCCTAATTCTAAGATATATTGGGGAAACACCTGCTCCATATCATTGGATTATAACTGCATATCTGCCAACTTTGAGAAACGTCTACACGGTGTGCTCTAATTTTCTTATATAATGATGTCATTGGAAATGACGTCACACATAAAATACCAGCATCTGCAATGTTAACAAGCTTATGTTTTGCTGTCACTTACATAAAATTAGAGAAGTTATGTATTTCAGCCCTTGAACAAGAATATTGTGCCTATGTTTACATAGCACTGGATGTGTGAAGCACCTGGAGGTGCCCCAGCAGCAACTCTGTAATGGGAAGAGCTATGATGAAAGCACCAGGAGGTTATTCACTAAGGTCCGAATTTGTCACAGAATGGTACAGAAATGACCATTGTACCAAATACAGTAAATGTGATAAAGATGGATGATAAAATGGTCACATCTTCTGTTTATGGGACTTGTATTGATCATGATGAGATTATTAGCAGTGCAAAAAAGAGACTATATATAAATAATTTTTTATAACGCCTGTGTATGAAAATTACAGTAACCTGCTGTATTCGTATCATACGGGGATTTTCAGCCATTATAATGCCCTGAATTTTATCCCCGTACAGCAGTGAGTGACCCCAGAGCAGTGACGTGCGGTGAGGTCAGTGGCTGGTGAGGCACTGGCTAGTATCAGAGCCAGATATACACAGGGTTACGCAGTCGCAAACTACGCATTTGATTATCGTTATATGGAAGAATAGAGTTTCACTATTTATAAAGTAAAGTTTGCATATTTTTTTTTACAGTTCTAAGAGCATGCACTTACAATACTGACTAATAGAGGGCGCTATTACACACATGCTGACTGCTGAGCTCTGCCTGCCCTCTCATGACTGACGAGGACAGTCACATGACTGTCCTGCGTCAATCAATCCATGGGGAGCTCTGCCTCCCATAGGGGGCTTTTTTTTAGAAAAAAAGAATTGCTTGAGACCAATGGAGCATTCCCTTTGGCTCAACTTTCAATTGCTCTCAGTGCCTCTGGAGGCACAAAAGAGCGTAGAACCAGGAAGCAAAGCCAGCTTGAGCTACGCAATTAGTGTAGCATTCAGCTGCGCAAATTGCGTAGGCTAGGCTGGCTCACTGCTGCCCCTGCTGTCTGTGTAGTGAATCACACACACACAGCAGCCAGCAAACTGAAAGTGCAGGGGGGAAAAAGCAGAGGACAGAGAAGCAGCGAGGGATCACGGAGCATGTGAGTTTGAGAACTTTTTTCAATAAATAAGATTTTATTTATAGTTTAAATATACACACAATACATGTCATTACAACACAATGAACACATTAATTTCCTGGAATGGTAGGGGGAGGCTCTGCCACCCCTGACTGCACTTCCCTGCCCCATAGTGTTCCCTGTATTCTGCCCACTCCCTGGCTGCTATAAGCCATCAGAAAAATGTTCAACCTTTTTTTTTTACAGTGAGGTTTGGGGCTACTATTTGCAGCTTGTTTTATCTCTCTCCAGGGTGACTGGAGAGAGATAAAAGAAAAGATTTTGTTTCTTCACAGGGGGGCACACTAATCTTGCTTTATAGTGGTGTGAAAAATGGGTTTTGATTTGCTAAGGAGTGCTTTTCAATGAATGTATTACAATGCAAAATCGAGTTAGCTTGACTTTGTGAGTGAAGGGGTTCAGGGGGTGTAGCCGGAGTCAGACAGGTTCACTTCATTAACGGCGCCGGACCAGACACAAGCAAGGATTGTCCAAACACGAGTCTCTTCAGGAAAGGCAAGAGTTTATTGTGTCGTCACACAAGTGCTCACACAGGATTGAATCGCTTAGAGTGAGCCCCGATTACACAGAGACATGAGGTTTTATGCCCCAAATACATAATTAGGTACATCCCCATTAGCCCACCTCCCTATGACACTCTATTCCACCCCACGTGGGTTAATACCTCCCATCATTAATTCGAACACAAAGAACATTCCACATATAACTATAAATTGATACACTTCTCGTTAGTTTGACAGTCTGTGATTTGTTTGTGCTGTCTTTCTCCGGGCAGTGCCTCCCTCCCTATCGGCTATGTTTATTCAGATGGCCTGGGGCCCGGTCTTCTATACTCCTTCGTCTTTCCGCGGGCCCCAACGACCTTGGAATATCTACTTCTCCGTGCCAGAAACGGCAAAGATCTTTCATAAGGCTTTAATTGCTTTTCTGCTAATCTAAACGCATTCCTAAATTTCTACGTATACCTCATTCTAGTTTCAGCTACAAACCTGTCTAGTTATATACAAGTGAACCAATATTCTGAACAAGATGGCCGCCTGTGTACAATGGCGGCCGTCTTCCAGCCTATTTCCACTTCATTCCCCCCTTGGCTCAAGTGTCAGGATCTTTTCCTGGCACTTGTAGCCATTACACTCCACTATTCTGAAACTACTGAAAAAAGGGGGGTTTCTTTCACTGGGAACATACCCTGTGGAATTATCAGTGGTATCTTCTGTGTTTGTGTAGATATCAGTATCCCTATGATCAAGATCACCACTATCATAAGTATCATGGATCCAATCTTTGAGATGAATCGTAAGATAGAACCAAACCATTCTCCCATTGCTCCAAACCCACGGAGCGGATTCCAGCCTTCGGCAGCAATCCTTCTGGCTGTGCCCTGCAACTGTGCTACCTTCTCCTGATGATCTTGAATTACCTGGTAATAGTCTGGGACTTTGTGTGTAGTGTTTCTGATGAAGGTGCAACATTCATAGTGCATTGTCATTTCACACAATCCATTCAAGGCCGCACTGATCTGCTCAAGCGCCATTTCATGTATCATTTGCACCTTTCGTAACTCACGCATTTCCAGATTCAGCAGCTGGATATCCATACTGGTTCTATTCAGAATCTCATCCATCAGATTGACATAGCTATTCAATCTCCTCATCATCTCTCCTCCCCATCCAGTCCATGCTGGCAACCATGTCCATATTCGATCCATCTTCGCAAACAATTCTCTCTTCGGTCTTTCAAACACCAGTGGGTACCTAGGGTGTAGTTCTGTGTCTGTGTTTGTGTCTTCTCCCCTTAGTTTCTGGATTGGGACCAGCTTAGCCAAATAACACATTCCCGTTATTGTTGGTGGTACCCATGTGTAACACACCCTTTCACAGCACACCTGGTACCCTCCTGTCACTATAAATGGTGATGAATATAGTGTTCCCTTTGATATCTCTATCGCAAGGTGTCTCAGCCGTCTCATCATATCCACTGCACCCTGCCTCCCATTGGTCACATTCCCAATCACCGCCTCTTGGTCTCTAGTGAGTTGCCTGTATCGTATATATAAATAATTCGCCTTTTGTCCTGTTTTGAATATGTAAATGTATGATGTCCAGTTGAACTGACTTGAGTTACATAACCCACCCTCGTTATTTGTTTCTTTATCTGGTCCTAGTTGAAAACACCATTCTGGTGGATACACTGGTCCTATTATAGGGTACCCGGGACTGACTGATTCTGTCTTTTCCCTGATACAAACATACTCAAATTCATTGGAACAGAGGCAAATGGTATATGAATTGTCTCTGGGTGCAGTCTACTACACACCCAGCATGCAGTTTGCCCAGACTTTTTAGCATAGTCATATTTGAATTGCACAAGTAAGTGTCCTCTTGGGTTGGTTCCAGATAGCGCCTCTCGTTTTTGTCTCCACATGGTACGGTTCTCCATCACCGGGTGCGTACCATTCCAGATATGGGAAATATCCACTTTCCCCACATTGCCCGTACAATTAGAGCATACTCCACGCGAGAGTCCATAAATCAAATTAGCAAGATATAAAATCAGCACCACAAATGCCCCGAGTGTCAGAATTCCTTGGGCAATTCTTTTTACAGTCACATAAACCCAATCCCTCCCCACCGGAATTTCAAAAATAAAGAACATTTCTGGATGATCAAGGGTGGGGGCCGGGCCCCTAAAAAGCACCCTGTGGGTATCCCCCGTTGGCGGGTGGTCAGGACCTGTGCCCATCAAAACACCCACTTGTTGATCCTCTGTATTATCTGGGTTAGAATCATTTAGGTGCTCATGGCTGTGGTCTTTGTCAGCTTCAGCCTCAGTGGGTTGGTCTCGTTGGTAACAACCTTCCATGTTGGTTCAGGACTGGCTGCGGCTGCTTTTACCCTGGAGTGATGTATCCACGGGACCACCTCGGCAACCTTTACTGCTATAGGGGTTGATAACAGGACAAAATAAAAACCTCTCCATTTTGGACCTAGTGGATCATTTTTCCACTCTTTTACCCATACTGAGTCACCCGGACAATACTTATACAGTGAAAAATACAGAGAATACAGTATATTATCCCCCACCCAAATATTTATTTTCTGCATTGTTTTACCCAGCATTACTACTTGTTCATTTAGTTTAATTTCTCCCAATGCCCGAAGGTCCCCCCTTAGTCCATTAATCAGAGGGGTTGGCCGTCCAAACATAAGTTCGTACGGACTTAGCTTCAATTGGGGGGTTGGTCTGCACCTAATGTGCAAAAGGACTATCGGCAGCAAGTCCAACCAGCCTAGTGACGTCTCTTGGCACAGTTTGGACATCAAAGTCTTTAGGGTACGGTTCATTCTTTCAACTTTTCCCGAACTTTGGGGCCTGTAGGCGGTCTATAGCTTCCAGGTGATGCCCAGTAGCCGGGCAAATTGTTGTAAACAGTTCTGGATAAATGCAGGGCCATTGTCCGACCCTATCTCGAGTGGAAGTTCGTAACGTGGTATTATTTCTTTCATTAGACTCTTTACCACTTCTGTCGTCTTTTCAGTTCTAGTTGGGAAGGCTTCTACCCATCCTGTCAAAGTGCACACCATCACTAGTAAATATTTGTATCCTTTGCAGGGTGGCAGCACTGTAAAGTCTATTTGTAATAATACCATTGGGGATAGCCCGATGGGCCTGTTCTCAAAATAACAAATCTTGTCTGTCTTGTGAATCTCTTACTGCTGGTATAAAAAAATTCATTACACTTTTCTTCATTCTTGGCAGTCTGTTCTTGATAAGGATCTCCTTGAGGAAGAACCTCACCAGTGGGACTTGATATTCTTCTGCTCCCAATTCTCCCAGACTGTGCAGTATTCGTGTGATTCGTAGATTATTGTGAGAATTGATTGTCAAATTTTCAAAACGTGACGCGAAATTCTCTGCTCGTTCAACTTCAATTGTTTCTTTGTCTTCCTCCTCCCCCACTATTTTTACGCCGAAGAATTTCAGCCTCATCTTGCAGACTCTGCGCAGTCTTTGCTGAACTTCTGAGGTGTTAACCATTAGGCATGTCTCTTGCGGATTTAGGGGAGTAGAGTAGAAATTTCGGCCTTGTGTTCGAGTTGGGAAAAACCATTGGATATAATCATGATTGAATTCTAACAGTTCATAATTCTTGCCATTTGTTCAATATTATTTCAATGAACTCGCCGTGGGGTTCAAACTTTATCAAATTCATATAGAACTCGTAATTTGGCATGGAAGATTGAGGCTCTTGCTTGCAGATCAGTACTTTAGCTTGAGCTTCTGCTTCTGTTGGTAGTGGCGGTTTTGCAGCTGCTTTTGCGGCCTGGTCCGCGCGTCTGTTACCTTTTGGAATTTCATCACGGCCTTTTTGATGGCCACGACAGTGCATGATGCTGACAGCACTTGGTTTCCACACTGCTTCCAGGAGGGCCGTGATTTCTGCAGCATATTTAATTTGTTGTCCTGAAGACGTGAGTAGGCCTCTTTCTTTGTAGAGTGCACCATGTGCATAGACTGTCATAAAGGCGTATTTGGAATCTATATAGATATTTACTCTTTTGCCTTCAGAAATTTCAAGGGCTCTGGTTAAGGCTGTTATTTCAGCTAGTTGTGCCGATGTATGGCCTGGCAGTGGCTTTGCTTCAATAATTTCTTCTGTTGAGACTACTGCATAGCCGGAGACTTTCTTCCCATCATCCATGTAGCTGCTACCATCAGTGAATAGCTGTAGATCGTATTTGTCTAGGGGTACGTCTTTCAAATCTGGCCTGCTACTGAACACTTCTTCCATGACTTGGAGGCATTCATGATTTGGATCCTCTTCACAGTCAGGCAGTAAAGTAGCAGGGTTTAAGGTAGCGATGAGGTCCAAATGAACCCGTGGATTTTCACACATCATGGCTTGGTACTTCGTCATCCGGCTGTTGCTAAACCAGTAACCTCCTTTGACATCCAGCAGAGCCTTGACAGCATGGGGCACCTTGACATGAAGAACTTGTCCAAGGGTCAGCTTGTCTGCTTCTGCTATCAGCATTGCGGTGGCAGCCACTGCTTTCAGGCATGGGGGTAGGCCGCAGGCCACAGGGTCGAGTTGCTTGGAGAGGTAGGCCACAGGCCTCAGCCACGAGCCAAAGGTCTGGACCAATACTCCTGTTGCTGTTTGGTTATGTTCATGTACGAACAGCTGGAAAGGCTTGCTATGATCTGGCAGACCCAGTGCAGGAGCTTCCATTAGCAGAGTCTTTAATTTCAGAAACGCTGCGGTTTGCTCTTCTTCCCAATGAAAGGGGTCTAATTCTCTTTCCTTGGTTGCTTGATGAAGCGGCTTGGCAATTTCTGCGAAGTTGGGGATCCACAGGCGGCAGAAGCCTGCAGCTCCCAGGAACTCACGGACTTGTCTCCTGGTCTTTAGTTGGGGTATGCGGCACATTGCTTCTTTCCTTTCTGCCCCTAGTGCACGTTTGGTACCTGTTAACTGGAATCCCAGGTATTTTACACTCTGTTTACATATTTGTGCTTTCTTTTTAGACACTCTGTAACCTGCTTGGCTTTCTGTGGGATATAATATTGTCTTAGAGCCACCGGTTTTGCGCCGGGCTTTAATTCAACTAATCTGGGCGGGTTGTCCTCCGCCCCCCACCTCAGGAATTCCAAGGAGTAGTGCGTGCGGATCCAGCGTGGCAGACAGAGTAGGTGCCGTGCGCCATTCTTCCTCCTTTGACATAACTACTGCGATTTTCACAGATTGGGGGTTGTGCGGGCTGGCTGGATTATACTACCGAACAAAACTGCCACTCTCCGGCAGGTTTAATTGAGCGTGACCCCCGGGAAGGAACGTAATTTGGGCTTGCAATTTGCAAAAGATATCCCGCCCCAGGAGCTGGATGGGACATTCGGGCATATACATATACACATTGTGTAAACAATATTCTCAGAAATATTTTCCCATAGCCCAAAACAGACTCTTAATACTACATCGAAAAAAAACAATAAAAATAAATCATTCCATCAAAAATCAAACAAAAACATACCTTGTAAAAACAGTAAAGAAAAATTACTTTAATTATTTCTCGAATTAATTTTCTAACCGTTTCATATATTTCAATTTAATTTATTAATAAATTTTATATTTTAGTAGGCAATATTGTATACTATTACATACTTATTATTATTTATATGCAATAATATAAAAAACCAGGACTCCCTTTTCTTTTCTTTTCTATTTAATTCTAGCTCTGAACAAAACTTAAACTTTCGGAATAATATCAACACAAAATATAAACATATATCTTGCACTCAACAGACTTCAGACAAATATTCTATTGTAACACACACTAAAATTAGCTAAACATAGTACGCTGCACAAGTACACAAAGGGTTATTCTTTCCAGCTATCAGAGAGCAAAGAAAAACAAACTGCTCCCAATTCTCCCCCTCTCTCTTGCAAACAGTCTGTCAGAAAAAGGAGGGGGCCTATTACACCAGGGACGACGCTCAATCTCAACTTTTAATTGAACAGTTTAATAATCAATTAAAAACACAATCGGACAAAATCAGTCTGAACCATACACACAAACTATACAGCACTGCAACTATCTCACTCCATAAAATATTAATTAATTTATATATACTCCCATCGGGCATCTCAATCTTTTCTGGTGGAGCCTCTCTATCTCCTCTACCCGATGCACCCTGCTCTTCTTCCTCAGCCATACGGGACGGAGCAGAGGGAGCTGACCGAGACATAGCAGCTGCCTGCTCCCCCCTCTCCGCCCGCGCAATCGCGGCATTCAGAGCTTCCCTAGCTGCCCCATAACATAATGGGTAGGACGGGGGCAGATTATCACTCTCTTCCGGTTGATCTAACACCGGTCTCCCTCTCTCTCTCCATTATTCTGGGGGTCCTGCTTCTTATTTCTCCCCGCTATCATTATAAAATAACTCTTATTTTTAATACAATATCTCCATACTTCTATATACGGATACTGTTCAGGATGCCCATACTGCTCTGTGACTTGGGAGTGTACCTTCTGTACCAACTCCGGGTCCATTGACCCCTGCTCTGGCCATCCTGGGACTAATAACGGCCACACAACTGTACACATTACTTTTAATTTCTCTTTTGTCAATTCTACACCATAGTCATGAGTTTTATATAATGCATCGAAATTTCGCACCATATACTCTAGGGGCGTCTCCCCCTCCTTTACCCTCTTGGGCTTTGATGACCCGTTACCCATTGTCACTCCTGAAAACAATACTTTTTGCGATACAAATATCTTATTTCAACAACAGTTAAAATCTACAGTCTGATACTTCAGTCAACAATTTATCCGCATCCACATACGCTTCCCCCTTCAGTAGCCGACTGCAGTCGCCTGAGCCGAAACCGTACGTCCAGGGTCAAATCTCGTATTTGCTTCCTCGTGGAGCGAGTAGGCGCACGTTCACTCACAGCACTCGAGTCAATTCATTCACAACACATTCCGTATCAGATACTTTCATCACAGAACAAAACATAGGCACTTCTACTCTTTCTACTAGCCAAGGGTACTTATCCCCTTCTTTGTGGCTCCTTATACCCCGTAATTTGAACTCTAACTCTTGACTGCTTGTGGCTATGTGCACCCCGTTCCTTGTCTATACTTCCGCCTGCAATTCCAATCTGCCTTATGGATAATCTACCCACTCAGCACCACTATCTCTGCAGCTATCGCTGGCTTTACTATAAGCCCTTTTCACTATACGGCGTACACACTAGGCACTGACTCAGGCTCTTAGCCCAGTCACAGAAAAATCCCTCCTCCTTTCCCTTTTACCCACGTGGCGAAGCTCTATTTACAAACACTGAACTATGCAACTCCACGCAGCTACCTTCTCCCTCTCTTACAGAACTACCCTTTGATTGGCATTCAATTCCCCCGAATCCAGACACCCGCTAGCCACTCTGGCTCCTCAGCAATATCAGCGCTATCAGCGGCGGGCTAGATATGCCAATAGGATGGTGGCCATCGCATCCTCTTATCCGTCTATCTCAGTCGGACGTTTCCCTTATATACCGGTATTTCCTTTAGACATACAAAACATAGAAGACACGTTACCTATCGCCGGCGCTGCTCGCTGTTTCCTCGGACTCGGGTGTGTCCCAGCTTCCCGGGCCGGGGGGTCTGTTTGGGACGAGATGAGGTCCACTGTACAGGAAATCCTGCTTGGCGCCTGCAGATGTCAGCTCACCTTCAACGGACGCCCCCAACCATCGGGATTCTGGCACTGCTGCAGTCAAGCGCCGCACTGTGTTCAGCAGCCGTTGCCTGTGTCTTGGCAAAAGGCCCGTTATCCCGGCTATCGAGACCCCAGAAATGTAGCCGGAGTCAGACAGGTTCACTTCATTAACGGCGCCGGACCAGACACAAGCAAGGATTGTCCAAACACGAGTCTCTTCAGGAAAGGCAAGAGTTTATTGTGTCGTCACACAAGTGCTCACACAGGATTGAATCGCTTAGAGTGAGCCCCGATTACACAGAGACATGAGGTTTTATGCCCCAAATACATAATTAGGTACATCCCCATTAGCCCACCTCCCTATGACACTCTATTCCACCCCACGTGGGTTAATACCTCCCATCATTAATTCGAACACAAAGAACATTCCACATATAACTATAAATTGATACACTTCTCGTTAGTTTGACAGTCTGTGATTTGTTTGTGCTGTCTTTCTCCGGGCAGTGCCTCCCTCCCTATCGGCTATGTTTATTCAGATGGCCTGGGGCCCGGTCTTCTATACTCCTTCGTCTTTCCGCGGGCCCCAACGACCTTGGAATATCTACTTCTCCGTGCCAGAAACGGCAAAGATCTTTCATAAGGCTTTAATTGCTTTTCTGCTAATCTAAACGCATTCCTAAATTTCTACGTATACCTCATTCTAGTTTCAGCTACAAACCTGTCTAGTTATATACAAGTGAACCAATATTCTGAACAAGATGGCCGCCTGTGTACAATGGCGGCCGTCTTCCAGCCTATTTCCACTTCAGGGGAATAAAATGGTGGCCACAAGCATATATACGCAAAGAAAAAAAAGTTACCCTGGGATCTGTGGAGCACTCCTGTTTACAATCAACTACCTCTGGATTTGGGGCATTTTGCTGCCCCGTCACAGGCCACGGGGCCAGGACCAGGCCAGGCAGCCACCGGGGCATTGACCAGGCCCGGCTGCTGCCTCAACCTCAACGGGCCCTTGCGCCTGCCTGGGCCTCGACCAGGCCCAGCGTCCACCAGGGCCTTGGCTAGCCCTGTTCAGGTGGTGTGTGGTAAGTATGCGGATGTGTGATTGTGTGTGTGGATGTGTAGCTCTGTGTATGTGTGTGCTGTGTAGCTCTGTGATACGCTCATGTACACTGCACATTACTATGAATTTTATTGCTGTGATGCTATAATATGCTCATACACACTGCACATTACTGTGAGCTTTATTGCTGTTGCAATCTGTGATACGCTAATACACACCACACATTACTGTGAGTTTTTTTTGCTGTGACACTCTGTGATACTCTCATACATACCACACATTACTGTGAGTCTTATTGCTGTGACGCTCTGTGATATGCTCATACCACATTACTGTGTCACAGTGCTCTCCACGGCAATAAAACTCAAAGTAATGTGCGGTGTATATGAGAGTGAGTTTTTTGCTGTGGAGCTCTGTGATACATTCATACACACCGCGTGTTTTCTTTTTCAGGTGGCAGCATTTCATCCTTGTACCCAGGCAGCACAGTGTTTTGGGCCAGCACTGATTTGAAGAGCCATGTGCAGGTGACTCATATGCTATTTTGGAATATAACAAACATACAAACGCACAGAAAACATTAAGTGCAATATTACATAGCTCACGCTAAAATGGGGATGTGGCGGTGAAGTGGAAACAGGCTGGAAGCTGGCCGCCATTATAAGCCAGGCGGCCATCTTGTTCAGAATATTGGTTCACTTGAAAATAACTAGGTAGGTTTTAGCTGAAACTAGAATGAAGCATACGTAGAAATTTAGGAATGTGTTAGATTAGCAGAAAAGCAATTAAAACCTGAGAAAGATCGAGGCTGTTCCTGGCACGAAGGGATAGAATGAGAAGTGGATACATCAAGGTCACAGAGGCCCCAGCAAGACAAAGGGAAGCATAGAAGATAGACCAGGTGCTACCCGCAACAAATGAACACAGGCGCTAGGGAGGCTAGCATAGCCCGGACTGAATGTAGTAACTAATCATGATCTGTCGAAACTAACATGAAGTTTGACAATTTACGGCCAATTTAATGGAATGTCTTTGTATTAGACTAAGGGAGGTATTAACCCACGTGGGGTGGGATAGTGTCACCGGGAGGTGGGCTAATTGGGATGTACCTAATTATGTATTCGGGGTATAAGACCCCTTGTCGGGGTGAACTCGGGGCTCAGTCTGTGCGATTCAATCCTGTCTGAGCATCTTCTGTGACGTCACAATAAAGTTTGCGTTAGTAGAACAACCGGAGGAGATTGATTCCCTGTCCCCGCCCTATCCATCATATTATGGGGCAGCGAGAGAAGCTTTGCGTGCCGCGGTTGCGCTGGCGGAGGGGGGGAGCGGGCGGCTGCTGCTGCTCTGCCGGCTTCCTCCGCTCCGGCAGGTTGTATTGCGGAGGAAGATGAGGGGGCAGTGGGTGGAGGAGACAGAGAGGTCCCACCAGGAAAGATTGAAATGCCTGATGGGAACGTATATAAACTAGTAACCCAAGAGGACAGCGATGATGAGGGTGAAGATGCAAAGCAAGGTGCAACCACTCGCGCAGCAAACAAAATATATAAACCCCGAGACCCATATCAGCACAATCCCAGTAAAAGTAAGATGCAAATGCCCCTACAGGAGGTGCCAGGCCCTGTACTGGAAAACGGAGAACCTGGGCCAGTGCAATACACATATGTCCCATTTACGACAACAGATCTGTTTAATTGGAAAACACACACGCCACTGTATTCCACTAACCCCGCGGCAGTGGCCAGTATGATAGAGTCAGTCATGCTCACACATAACCCCACATGGGCAGATTGTCAACAACTAATGCTGACAATGTTCACCACTGAGGAAAGAGCCCGAATAAATAGTAGCGCGCGAAAAATTCTACTTGCCCAAGCCGTAGAAGATGCCAGAGCCCAGCCAGAAGCGTGGGCAGAGGAACACTACCCCAAAACAGATCCCAAATGGCCGTACAATACCGCTGCAGGTATTGCACACCTGCAGACGTACCGTACAGCGGTAATAATGGGTGTTAAAGCGGGAGGGAAGAAACCCACAAACATGGGGAAAAAAGCGGATATTGTGCAAGATTCTAAAGAAACCCCAAGTGCATTTCTAGAAAGATTACTAGATGCATATAGGATGTACAGTCCTATTGACCCGGAGGCGGTGGAGAATCAGAGGTTAATTAATTCTTCATTTGTGGGTCAGTCACAGAGAGACATACGGAATAAAATACAGAGACAAGATGGGTTTTTGGGTAAAGGTATTAGTGAATTAGTGGAAATTAGTGGAAGTTGCTAATAAAGTGTATCATAACCGGGATTTGGAAGAAAAGCAGGAGGAGATAAAGAGACAAAAAGGGCATACAGGGGTGGTCGGATATATGGGAAATGGAGGAAGACGTGCCCCGGAAAGAGGGAGAGCGAGGGGTCGGGGAGGCAGAGGTAGGGGAACCCCTGGGACCCAATCAGTGCGCTTGGTGCCGGGGCGAAGGTCACTGGAAAAATAATTGTCCGGCATTTTTGGCTAAATTTGGGGTACAGGGGGAGGCTGGGGAATCGAGAGGTCAGGCCTCCAATGGTCAGGTAACAAATGGCAGATATGAGAGAAATGATGGTGCCGGTGCAGGGTTTGTTGGTCTGGCGGGAACGTCATTTGAAGGGCAAGGTATACATTGACACGGACCTGGGCCCATCCCACTCGGTAATCACGAGCCCACGGTCACTATGAGGGTGGGAAATAAAGATGACATTTTTATGGTTGACACCGGTGCCGAATATTCTGTCGTAACACAACAAATTGCACCCCCAATGGGAAAAGTTGATATTGTGGGAGCAATGGGGGTGTCCACTAAGTACCCCTTCCTTGCTTCACGAAAATGTAGTGTGGGTGGGCATAATGTTGAAAATGAATTTTTGTATATGCCCGAATGTCCCATCCAACTCCTGGGGCGGGATCTCCTTTGCAAATTGCAAGCCCAAATTACGTTTCTCCCCGGGGGTCACGCTAGATTAGACCTGCCTGAGAGTGGCAGCTCTACACGGCAGTACAGCCCAGCCAGCCAGTACACCCACCCTGTCAAAATTGCAGTAATTATGCCAAGAGAAGAAGAATGGCGCTCGGCACCAACCCCGCCGGCTGACCCAGACCCGTACACACTACTTCTGGGCATCCCCGGAGTGTGGGCGGAGGAAAACCCGCCCGGACTAGCTGTAAATATCCCTCCAGTGTATGTCGATTTAAAACCTGGTGCAACACCTGTGGCTTTAAGACAATATCATATCCCACAAAAAGCCAAGCAAAATATCCAAACACATTTGCAGAGACTTAAAGACCACGGCATATTGAAATTTTGCGTGTCATCGTGGAACACACCCCTGTTGCCAGTACTGAAAGAGGGCACACAAGAGTACCGCCCAGTCCAAGATTTACGAGCCGTCAACGAAGCCACAGTAACTACACCCTGTGGTTCCCAACCTATACAATTTATTGGCATTAATTCCCGGAGACACAAAATATTACACGGTGCTTGATTTAAAAGACGTTTTCTTTTGCATCTGCCTGGCTCCGGCAAGCCAGCCCCTTTTTGCATTTCAGTGGGAGGAATCTACCACGGGGGCGCGCCATCAAATGACCTGGACATGCCTCCCTCAAGGTTTCAAGAACTCGCCCACGATTTTTGGGTGCGCGCTCAGCCAGGACCTCCTGTCCTTCAACGCTCAGCCAGACAAAGTTGTTTTACTACAGTATGTAGATGATTTATTACTAGCTTCTCCCACAGAAAAAGACTGTCTCTCTGCCACAAAAGCCCTGCTACATCTGCTATGCCTTGCAGGTTACAGAGTGTCCAAAAAGAAAGCACAAATATGTAAACAGACTGTGAAATATTTAGGTTTTCAATTAACAGGTACCAAGCGTGCACTAGGGGCAGAGAGGAAAGAAGCAGTATGCCGAATACCCCAACCAAAGACAAGGAGACAAGTCCGTGAATTCCTGGGAGCTGCAGGTTTCTGCCGCCTGTGGATCCCCAACTTCGCAGATATTGCTAAGCCTCTACATCAAGCCACCAAAGGAGGAGAGCATGACCCCTTCCTCTGGAAAGAAGAGCAAACAGCAGCTTTCCTGAAATTAAAGACTCTCTTAATGGAGGCTCCTGCGCTGGGACTGCCAGATCACAGCAAGCCTTTCCAGCTGTACATGCATGAACACAATCAAACAGCTACAGGAGTGCTGATTCAGAATTTTGGCTCCTGGCCAAGGCCTGTGGCCTATCTCTCCAAGCAACTTGATCCTGTGGCCTGCGGCCTACCCCCATGCCTGAAAGCTGTGGCAGCCACCGCAATGCTGATAGCAGAAGCAGACAAGCTGACCCTTGGACAAGTTCTTCATGTCAAGGTGCCCCATGCTGTCAAAGCCCTGCTTGATGTAAAAGGAAGTTACTGGTTCAGCAACAGCCGGATGACGAAGTACCAAGCTATGATGTGTGAGAATCCACGAGTTCATTTGGACCTCATCGCTACCTTGAACCCTGCTACTTTACTGCCTGACTGTGAAGAGGATCCAGATCATGAATGCCTCCAAGTCATGGAAGAAGTGTTCAGTAGCAGGCCAGATTTGAAAGACGTACCCCTAGACAAATACGATCTACAGCTATTCACTGATGGTAGCAGTTACATGGATGATGGGAAGAAAGTCTCCGGCTATGCAATCGTCTCAGCAGAAGAGATTATTGAAGCAAATTCTCTACCAGGCCATACATCTGCACAACTGGCTGAAATAACAGCCCTCCTAGAAGCTGTATGGAAACCAAGTGCTGTCAGTATTATGCACTGTCGTGACCACCAGAAAGGCCATGATGAAATCCCGAAAGGCAACAGGCGCGCTGACCAGGCCGCAAAAGCGGCTGCAAAACCATTGCTAACAACTGAGCAAGCCAAAGTCCTGCTTTGCAAGCAAGAGGCCCAACCTCCCATGCCAAACTACGAATTCTACATGAATTGGAGAAAATTTGAACCTGGAGGCAAATTTATTGAAATTATGTTGCACAAATGGCACAATGACTACGAACTATTAGAACTCAATCATGATTATATCCAATGGCTCTTCCCAACCCGGTCACAAGGCCGAAATTTCTACTCCACTCCTCTGAACCCTCAAGAGACATGTCTTATGATTAACACCTCAGAAGTTCAGCAAAGACTCCGCAAAGCATACAAAATGATGCTGAAATTCTTCGGCGTAAAACTAATGGGGGAGTATGGGGAAGATGCAGAAGTAATCGAAGTTGAACGAGCAGAAAATTTCGCCTCACGTTTCGAAAATCTAACAACCAACCCTCATAATAATCTGAGAATTACACGAATACTGCTAAGTTTGGGAGAATTGGGAGCAGAAGAATACCAAGCCCCATTGGTGAGGTTCTTCCTCAAGAAGATCCTTATCAAAAACAGGTGTAATAGAGAATGGTAAGCGCCCACACTATGCCACCCGAATGCCCAGCAAACCAGACGGGAAGTGGTTTCCCCCAAACCAGACAAACAAGATTTCAAAAATACATATCTGGTCTGCGCGATGTGAAAACGCGAGGGAACTCGGACGGTTTCTCAAATGGCGTAGCAAACCATATTGGATGGTAGAAGAGGCATGTAAAAGAAACACAATTTAAGTGCAGAGAGACGACACCAATTAAAACATGAGCAATGTCTTTCAGTTATTAACTCACAAACACAGAGCCTGTCACTGGCTCTAAGTGGGTCGGTGCTTTTGGATTATTTTTCTTCAATAACTTCTCAGGAAACCCAATCCTTGGTAATGATTCTTCATAACATCCATAGGAATTTGGGAGAGAGAGAGAGAAACGAAATCCATTTGCCTATCGATCTGAGCTGGGAATAGCTCCACTACACGTGAGTTTGCACTTGTAGCTGATATATATATATGCCACTGTTTGTCAGATACACACAAGATTGTGCCTTCTCTCTCTCCCAAATTCCTATGGATGTTATGAAGAATCATTACCAAGGATTGGGTTTCCGGAGAAGTTATTGAAGAAAAATAATCCAAAAGCACCGACCCACGTAGAGCCAGTGACAGGCTCTGTGTTTTTTTTAAAAATTCTTTATTTAGAGAATTATAAAACAAGTCTCATGTAATCAAACAAGGTACGGCCACGCAGGGCCAGCAAACGTATATCAAATAAAGTAACCTTACATCATGCAATAACATGCAAAGAAAATAAGGGAATGGCGTAAGTAAGGTCATATTCAAGTAGCAAAAAGTCCTCCGGCGAGAAAAAAATCGAAAACAAAAAAAAGGGGAGGGTTAAAATGATGGCGTGAGTCCTCTGCGTTTAGGAAGGCGTAATCGCCTATGTAGCTTAAGAAACAGTCTGCGAAACCAAACAGGGTAGGGGGGAACCAGGGAATAGGGAAGCGGTCCAGTCAACAGTAAAAGGCAGTAAAACCGGGGGATCCCGGTTATCCCTGCTATAGAAAAAGAGAAAACGAGAAAAAACAGTGGCGGCCCATGTCCGTCTGGGGTCAGGGGGTAAAAAAGGGTAGCAAGAGTGTCTCAACCCGGCTGAATCTCCTGTGCGTCCGGTGAGATGCCCGTAGCTGCTAAGTCCGTCCAAGCTGTATCAGGGTTGGTGACCGTGTACGGAACGTTAGCATGAGTTACCACCAAGGAGCCAGCCTGGCCCCACCGGTATCGAATCCCGGAGAGCAGATGTCACATCTCTGAATCTGCGACGTGCCAACAGAGTCATAAACGGGAGATCGTGATATAGGGCTAACGTGACTCCCTCAAACTGTACAGGGTCCCGGGCACCCGGGGCAGACATAAGCACGACTTTCGAGGCCACATCGCGAAAGACCACCACGACGTCCCTTGGTTTCCCTTTGGGGGCCGCAGCAGCCTTCCGGACACGAAATGCTGCTCCAACTAGGTCCGTTGTATCGGAAGGCAGACCTGAGACCTGAATTGCGAGCCGACTCACGTATGGCAACAGATCTTCCGTGGAGACCGAGACCGGGATACCTCTGACTCGTATATTACGGCGACGGTGGCGTGACTCCAACGTCTCCACAGAACGCGTTAGGACCTCCACCTGTGAGCGAAGACTGTCCACTTGGCCAGATAAGCTGACCTGCTCCAGCGCGACCTCCTCCATCCGTACGTGCGTCGCCGTCACCTGAGTCCGGATCACCTCTACCTCTGCCCGTACAGCCGCCACCTCCGGTCTCCACATCTCTCTAATTTCAGCAATGATCTTGCGAAGGTCCCCCTTCGTAGAAGGGACATTATCGTCATCTACAGTATTCAAGGGAATAACGTTACTGTCGAGTGTCCCCTCCAAGGTTCCCCGTTCCCGGGGTCCCGATAGGAGCCATCATAGTCTGAGGCCATGTTACCAGTAGCTGGGGGTCGCAGGTCATCTAGCAAGTCCTCCTGCGAGAGGGTATGTGCGGCTGCCAGGGATGCCGTCATCTCAGCCCTCCGCTTCTTTTGGGCCCGCTTCTTGGCTGCTGTGGACGCTGGTTGTGATCCCAGCGGCTGAGACGATAGGGAGAGCCAAGACACCGCTGCTCCTGCATCATGAGGCCAGTAAGCGCTCTCCTAATCGGAGGTCTCGCATCCAGAGGGGAAGGGGGCAGACTCTCTCCGAGGAGCCGACCCATGCCTCATGGATTCCCTTATGTCCCGCTGTCGGGAGCCACTCTTCGAGGGAGCGCCGGGGGGTTGTTTCTAACCCATACAGGCGATCAAATCGTAAATGAGACTGCAGAACTCCACAGAGGCTTCTGAGAAACGCTGAGGAGGTAGGCCCGAAGTATAGTCCCAAACTTCCTGGTAACCGCGATCCACCACCGGACACACCAGGCAGCACAGATTACGTCCTCCGGAGCTTAATAGTTAGTCCAGGGGGGTCTAAAAAGCAGGTTTGTGATAAAACGAGCGGTATAAATGCAACAAAAGTCAAAAGGCTAGCGGGAGCTCTGCAAAACATGACCGCTCGCTTCCACAGCTAGCTCCGCCCCCTGACAGGCTCTGTGTTTGTGAGTTAATAACTGAAAGACATTGCTCATGTTTTAATTGGTGTCGTCTCTCTGCACTTAAATTGTGTTTCTTTTACATGCCTCTTCTACCATCCAATATGGTTTGCTACGCCATTTGAGAAACTGGCCGAGTTCCCTCGCGTTTTCACATCGCGCAGACCAGATATGTATTTTTGAAACCTTATCAAAAACAAACTGCCAAGAATGAAGAAAAGTGTGATGAACTTTTTTATACCAGCAGTGAGAGATTCACAGGAAAGACAAGATCTGCTGTTCTTTGCCTGGCGATACTATTTCCCAAAAGAAGAATTCATCTGGGGAAACCATGGAGAATTGGCACGATACAAAGCAAAACCAGTGGTGGCTGCACTCCTACCGGCACCATTGAGCGAATGGACACCTGTGTATTCAGAGAAAGAGAAGAAATGGTTATCAGAAGAACAAGGCGGATATGGAGAAGACGGATGGTTCCAGTTGAAGAATGGACAAATAGTACTACCAGCAACATTGGAGCCTGAGATTGTAAGAATGCTCCACGCAAGTACCCATGGAGGAAGAGAAATGATGGAACAACAATTGGAGCCACATTTCTACGTGCCAGAACTGTCAGTAATCTGCAAAGCAATAGCCCAGCAGTGCGTGACATGTGCCAAAAATAATCCAAGAACAGGCCCATCTCAACCTCCAGGGAAGCAGCCGATCGGGCTATCCCCAATGGCATTGTTACAGATAGATTTCACAGTGTTGCCACCCTGCAAAGGATATAAATATCTACTGGTAATGGTGTGTACCCTGACAGGATGGGTAGAAGCTTTCCCAACAAGAACGGAGAAAACAGTGGAAGTGGTGAAAAGTCTGATGAAGGAAATAATACCACGCTATGGACTTCCTCTCGAAATAGGGTCGGACAATGGCCCGCATTTATACAGAACTGTTTACAGCAACTTGCCCGACTATTGGGCATCACCTGGAAGTTACATACGGCTTACAGGCCCCAAAGCTCGGGAAAAGTCGAGAGAATGAACCGCACCCTAAAGACTTTGATTTCCAAACTGTGCCAAGAGACATCACTAGGCTGGTTGGATGTGCTGCCGATAGTCCTATTGCACATCAGGTGCAGGCCAACCCCCCAATTGAAGCTAAGTCTGTACGAACTCATGTTTGGACGGCCTACCCCTCTGATTAATGGACTAAGGGGGGACCTTCGGGCATTGGGGAAACTAAATGATCAGGTTGTGCTGTTGGGTAAAGCAATGCAGAAATTAAATACTTGGGTGGGAGATAATATACCTCACTTTTTATACCCCCCACTGCATAAGTATTGTCCAGGTGATTCAGTATGGGTGAAGGAGTGGAAAAATGATCCACTAGGCCCAAAATGGAGAGGTCCTTACTTTGTCCTGTTATCAACCCCTACAGCAGTAAAGGTTGCCGAGGTGGTCCCGTGGATACATCACTCCAGACTGAAGGTAGCTGCAGCCAATCCTGAACCAGTATGGAAGGTCGTCACCAACGAGACCAATCCACTGAGGCTAAAGCTAACAAAGACCACAGTCATGAGCCCCTGAGAGATTCGACTGAAAGCATCCAAGATACTCAACCCGTGGGTGTTTTGATGGATACAACGAGGTCTGATTATCCCCTGATGGGAGATGCTGAAAGGGTTATTTTTAGGGGCCCGGCCCCGACCCGTGATCAACCAGAAATGTCTTTTGTTTTTGAAATTCCGGCGGGGAGGGATTGGGTTTATGTGACTGTGTAGAGAATTGGCCAAGGGTTTTTGACAGTTGGGGCAATTCTGGTACTGATTTTGTTTCCTGCACATTTGATCCATGGACTATCGCGTGGAGCATGCCCCAGGTGCCCAAGCGCCACCAAGAAAGTGGAAATTTCCCAGATCTGGAATGGTACGCACCCGGTGATGGAGAACCGTACCATGTGGAGACAAAAACGAGAGGCGCTATCTGGAACCAGCCCAAGAGGACACTTACTTGTGCAATTTAAATATGACTATGCTAAAAAGTCTGGGAAAACCGCATGCTGGGTGTGTAGTAGACTGCACCCAGAGACAATTCATATACCATTTGCCTCTGTCCCAATGAATTTGAGTATGTTTGCATCAGGGAATGTCACAATACAAGCAGTCGATGCATCGAGGGAGAAACCAGAATCATTCAGTCCCGGGTACCCCATAATAGGACCAGTGTACCAACCAGAATGGTGTTTTCAATTAGGACCAGATAAGGAGACAAATAACGAGGGTGGGTTATGTAACGCAAGTCAGTTCAACTGGACATCATACATTTACATATTCAGAACAGGACTAAAGGCGCATTATATATATATATATACGGTGCAGGCAACTCACTAGAGAGCAAGAGGAGGTGATTGCGAATGCGACCAATGGAAGGCAGGATGCAGTGGATATCATGAGACGGCTGAGACAACTTGCGATAGAGGTAACAAAGGGAACACTATATTCATCACCATTTATAGTGAAAGGAGGGTACCAGGTGTGCTGTGAAAGGGTGTGTTACACATGGGTACCACCTACAGTAACGGGAATGTGTTATCTGGCTAAATTGATCCCAATCCAGAGGGTGAGGGGAGAAGACACTAATTCAGACACAACACTTCACCCTAGGTACCCACTGGTATTTGAAAGACAGAAGAGAGAGCTATTCAAGAAAGCGGATCGAATATGGGCATGGCTTCCAGCATGGACTGGATGGGGAAGAGAGTTGATGGCAATAATGAACAGTTATGCCAGTTTGATGGATGAGATTTTGAATAAGACTAGTTGGGATATTCAGTTACTGAATCTGGAAGTACGGGAGATACGAAAGGTACAAATGATACATAACATGGCACTGGAACAGATCAGTGCGGCTCTGAATGGATTGTGTGAGATGACGATGCATTATGAATGTTGCACTTTCATCAAGAACACTACACATGACGTCCCTGACTATTACCAGGTAATCCAAGATCACCAGGAGAAGGTAGCACAGTTGCAGAACACTGCAAGGAGGATCGCTGCTGAAGGCTGGAATCCACTCCGTGGGTTCGGAGCAATCGGAGATTGGTTCGGATCCATTCTGAGATTTATTTCACAGATTGGATCCATGATTCTGATGGTGGTGGTGATCTTGGTCATAGGGACACTACTGTACCGCATAGGGCTATGTCTATGGCCACTATGCAAGAGAGCACTGACACCCACACAGACACAGAAGATACCACTGATTATCCCACAAGACATGTTCCCAGCAAAAATAGGCCCCCCAAAGTATGAGGAATTTAAGAATAATAGTAGTGAGGTGTAATGGCTACAAGTCTCAGGAGAAGAACCTGAGGCTTGAGCCAAAGGGGGAATGAAGTGGAATCAGGCTGGAAGCTGGCCGCCATTATAAGCCAGGCGGCCATCTTGTTCAGAATATTGGTTCACTTGAAAATAAATAGGTAGGTTTTAGCTGAAACTAGAATGAAGCATACGTAGAAATTTAGGAATGTGTTAGATTAGCAGAAAAGCAATTAAAACCTGAGAAAGATCGAGGCTGTTTCTGGCACGAAGGGATAGAATGAGAAGTGGATACATCAAGGTCACAGAGGCCCCAGCAAGACAAAGGGAAGCATAGAAGATAGACCAGGTGCTACCCGCAACAAATGAACACAGGCGCTAGGGAGGCGAGCATAGCCCGGACTGAATGTAGTAACTAATCATGATCTGTCGAAACTAACATGAAGTTTGCCAATTTACGGCCAATTTAATGGAATGTCTTTGTATTAGACTAAGGGAGGTATTAACCCACGTGGGGTGGGATAGTGTCACCGGGAGGTGGGCTAATTGGGATGTACCTAATTATGTATTTGGGGTATAAGACCCCTTGTCGGGGTGAACTCGGGGCTCAGTCTTTGCGATTCAATCCTGTCTGAGCATCTTCTGTGACGTCACAATAAAGTTTGCCTTTCCTGAAGAGACTCATGTCCAGACAATCCTTGCTCGTGTCCGGTCCGGCCCCGTCCCGAGTGAACCAAGTGGATTCCAGTAACAGCGGGGCATCCCCCATTTTAGCGTGAGATTTCGGGGCAGGCACTATTTCAGCACCTTTCCCCGGAACCATGCGCTACCCTTCTGCACCGCCTCGAGTATCACCTCCTGGAGTCCATAGAACTCCAAGGAGGGTTGTGCTGCCGGGCCGCGAGCCTGTTGCGAGATTGCACAGTGCCGTGGAGTTATTGCGGCGGGACACTGGTGGCAAGAAACAGCGGATCAGGCTGATGTTCTCGCCACAGGATGAGAGGGGAGTATTGGAAAAGATTTGATTAGCCTGTGCCTGCAGGTTTCCCCGTAGCATCCCCATTTTGGTGTGAGATTCCGGGGTAGACGCTAACTCAGCAGTCTGCCCCAGAACCTTGCGTTACACTAAGGCCGGCGTCAGATGAACGCAGTGATCACGTCCCTGTTGCCGCACAGTTTAACGTCCGTCGTAGCATAGAATCATGATCAGTAGAGACCCGGCCACGCACAAAGTACGTGCGCACCAAACTGCACACGCACAACGCACTTGGCAAACAGATGCAAGTTAGGCAAGAACGCAAAACCGCTAGATGGACGCGCAGAGTGTGCCATGTGCGCGTAGCGTACTCTGTGAGTGATGAGATGTCAGACGCAGCGCATTTACGACGTCCAGCACCTTGATGCACAAAATGGCTTTTCATATCCTTTACAAATTTTTATCATTTTTCATATTAATTTTATTTCCCATAATTCCCTCTTTTGTTTTCTACGTCCGTCAAGAAAAACGGATCGTGTGGTGTCTACAGTATCTTCCGTCAGTATGTCCGTCCGTTATGCACGCACGTAGAGAGCACTCAGACTGCGTTCATCTGACATTAGCCTAAGTGATACTCGCGATAGCACTTCTGCGCCGCTGCGAGTATCACCTCCTGGAGTAAATAGGACTCCATGGAGGGTTCCACTTCCGGGCTGCCTGTCCTGCACGATCTCACTCTTGCGAGATCATGCAGGGCTGCGGATTGTTCGCCGAGGGAGACTGGCAACTTTGTATCTCACTGTTCCGGGGGGCCAAAAGCAGCGGATCAGGCCGCCGTTCTTGCTGTGGGATGAGAGGTGAGTATCTGTGTTCATTTTTAATTAATTTTTTAGCCGATACTGATTCTGCAAAAGCGGAATCAGTTAGCACCAGCTTTTAGATGTCGCTAAAAATTCAGTTACCTCATCGGTGCTGTAATTAACGCTTGGACTTTGTAATACCTTACTTTTCCTAACACTAATTACTGATTGCACTCCCTATATTTAGGTTAGGGTCAGACAAACGCATTTTTCACGTCTACCGTCAAAAAGTGCTTTGATGCATCCGGACGCATTTTTTCACGGAAGACGCGATAGCGGTCATACGATGCGCAATTTCGTCCGTATTTTTTGACGGAGCTATTAAAAACAAATGGACGTGATGTAAGCCGGACATGTGCAGCGTCTGACGTCTCCTAATCACGCACACATGCCGCTATGCCGATGCAGCGCACTCTGTGCGTCAGTACTAGCGGTTCCACGTTCTCGAAAAAATGCGTTCGTTTGCCGCTTGCGTTGTGCGGCCGAACTTTCGTGCGGCCATACTTTGTATATTGGCCGTCATTGGACGTCATTTGCTGCTACCCTGTTTCCCCGAAAATAAGACCTACCCCGAAAATAAGACCTAGTGTGTTTATTTGATAACTGGGCAAATATAAGACCTACCCCGAAAATAAGACCTAGGTGTAGGGCAACTTGAAGAGTCGTGGAGAGAATCAGTGATACCAGCGCCAGAGGAAGCGTGGCAGCAGTGGAGAGAGCAGAGCCACATAAAGCTGCGGTCACACGAGTGTTCTTTGAGCAGAAGGAACATCCATGAGACTGGACGTTCCTTCCACTCTGATGCCAGTGTGGCCACCTCGCTGAGCACAGTTAGTGCGCTCAGTGCTACACACAGTGCGATCCTCCTACGGAGGATCAAGCTTTGAAGCCCCGTCTGCGTCCGTCGTAGCTGTTTGACGGGGAGGCTGAAATCACCTCCGGTGGTAGTGCACGCAATTCGTGCGCACGCTGCACCATGTGACCCACTCCCTCCAGCCTTCACACAGCTGCAATGGGCGCAGGGAAGTCTGGTCACATGGACACTCAGTGAGTTCCTTCAGTTCCAAGAACGCTAGTGTGGCCGCAGCCTTAGCCGATGCATCCTATAACGCCAGCTCCTGTCACAGGTGGAGTGATACCAGATGTACACTATCAAAAAAAACACCAACATAAAAATAAGACCTACCCCGAAAATAAGACCTAGTGTGTCTTTTTTTGGGGGCCACAAAAAAATAAGACAGTGTCTTATTTTTGGGGAAACACGGTACTACGGCCGTGATTAAGTGCGGCTCAATGCATGTTCGCACTTCGTTCGTCTGACCCCAGCCTAAGTATGGGGTGTGTAAAGTATAGTAAGCTAGTGCAATCACCGATGCGCTAACAAATTTTGAACCTGCTTAGCTTTAAGGATGTAATATGGGGGCGTGCATTAAAGTCACTTATCCTGACGTCAAAACTTAGATATGTAATCTAGCCCTAAGGCCGGGTGCACACGGGGGGGTCTTCTGTAACACACATTACGTGCGTTAGAGAAAACCAGCGTCGCACTCGACGCCCGCCACCCCCCTTGCGCGATCTTCCATAGGAGCATAGAGGAGCCCCGCCGATGCGAATCCTAGCGCATCATCACTGTCGATGCGCTAGGATTCACGTCGATGGGGCTCCGCTATCCTCCTATGGAAGATCGCGCAAGGGGGGGTGGCGGGCACCGAGTGCGACGCTGGTTTTCTTTAACGCACGTAATGTGCGTTACAGAAGACGTCCCGTGTGCACCCGGCCTAAGGGCGGATACACTGGTGGCCACAAACACACATGCACACAAAACATTAAGGGCCATATTACATAGTTGGTGGTAACTTAACCAGAGCTGTTTGTAAACTTCCCAGAGCCATTATAGCCTATGGAGGTTTTAAGTTTACAACAGCTCTGGTTAAGTTACCACCAACTATGTAATACTGCCCTAAGGGTGGATAAAATAGAGGCCATAGATGTTACAAGAGGAGTAGATTAATGAGAATCGTATTGGAATTCATATTGTTTTCAACTTGATCACCTCTGTCATTAAGTAAATTGATCTCATTTGCTCTCTATTTACTTCTTTTAAAATAACAGCAGGATTCTTTTGTCCCTCTTGTGATCAAGTTAGATAAGGATCTCAGACTGAATTACCCGTGGGGGTAGGGGGGCTTAAGACCGCTAAAAGCATCAACTCTTTGTTTGCAGAAAAAATGTAAATTGTTTCAATCGCTGTTTGATAAGAAGACTGGACGAAATTCCACTAGATTAGCCGTTAAGTAAACGTTACAAGCTTGTACTCACTAATGATATGCGCTTTATTATTGTGACAGAAGTGAAATATACTGTATATGAATCTTTCAATTTATTTTAATTCACAAAGTGTATATGTATTTTCTGGGCTCTATTGGAAGTTGTTTGCATGAATCCCTGTTTCCCTATGTGTAGCTCACATAGCGCTGCATGAGAGAATCAGTCCAGAGATCTACCTGATAAGAAAGGTATATGTTTAGGTCAGACTGGAGAAGTCCACGCAGACTCTCATTTAACATTGAATAAATCACAAAAGTAAGAGATAAATACTATGTTGAGCTGATTTAGGTAACGTTTAAAAAACATAATAATAATAATATACTTTTAAGTTATGGATACAAGTATTTCTAAGGCACCATCAAGTTCCATAGCACTGTACAATGAATGTGACATAACTACAAATATACGTAAAAGTTAGATACATAGAGAGGACTCTGCTCAAGAGCTTACAATCTAAGTCAGACAGATAACATTTATGGAACACTATAAAAAAAAAGTCGATACCATGCCCCCCTCTTTTTCCTTTTAAATAATTGGGCAGATGTTGCTGATAGCTTCAGCTCAGCCCAATTAGGGGCCATATTACAATCTTCACGCTAAAACGGGGTGTTAAGGAGAAAACCTGTGCCTGCAGGTTTCTCCTTAGCGTCCCCGTTTTAGCGTCATATTACAGGGCAGGCTCTACTCCAGCAGGCTGCCCCATAGCGCGGTGCTAAGCCGCCCACCCCGAGCATCCTCTCCATGGACTTCATAGGACTCCATTGAGGCTTCCACTGCCGGTCACATGACCTGCAGGATCTCACCTCTCGCGAGATCCGAAAGGTCGGCGCCGGCGGAGAGATCGCGGAGGGAGATCCCCCAGTCTCCCTCTGCTTCCAGAGGCAAGAACAAGCGGATCGAGCCGCCGTTCTCCCCACGGAATGAGAGATGAGTATTTGATTTTTTTTTCTAGCTGGTGCTGAGTGATTCCTAAGAAGCAGTATCTTTAACTTTTCAATTAACCGCAGCGGGACATAATTAGCGTTAGGACTTTGTAATCCTAATGCTAATTTTTTTTTGAGAAAGGATTTTACCAGGAAGGATACATTGAGATTTCTCTCGTTTTCAAGTATGTCCTGGGTGGCGAGTATGTACCGTTAGGTGTCTTGCCCAAGGACACTTACTGGAGAGGTTGCTCGCTGGGATCGAACCCATGACTCCACAGGCTCTCTCCATGCAGAGCGGTGACATTACCTCTACTCCACCCAGCCGGCCATCAATTAACTCTTTGCGCTCTCCATTTTAAGCATAGAAAGGACAAAGTACAATAAACTCGCGCTGAAAAGCGCAAGCTCCGAATTACTAACGGGTTTTTTAATCCGTTAGCGTTCGGAATGTAATATAGTCGGCTCATAATAGGGCCACCAAAGCTAGTTAACGCTCACACAGCTGAGCGCTAACATTAGTGTTAACTTTGTAGTAGGGCCCTAAGTTTTTTTAAAATTTTTTTTTTTTAGGTTAAAATACCTATACTCACTCAGAGCTGGGGCTGCTCGCCCACTTCAGCTTAGGACTTCCATAACGCAGATGTTCCTGGCCATTTTTACATTTGCCTACTATCACACTCAATTTACACAGTGCCTGTGCAGAATGATGAATTCAGACGCCGTCTCCTAGAACTAAGGTTAATTTAGCCGACTAATTTTCGCCAACGACTTAGTTGTCAGTATTTTATCAGTGACAAAAACTAGACTATCAGGGTTATTCAAAGAGATCCAAATGGCTGCCGAAAGGGAACCGAACGCTGAAAATCAGCGTTCGGTTACCTTTCTTGGCCATTCGGCTATCCAGAGTGCAGGCAATTCGCCAAATCATGGCGAATTGCCTGCACATATGGTGCCTGTTCGAGGGCTGTGAATCCCCATAGAGAAGCAAGCTTCATCTATTCAGAGAGCAAAACCCAGCAGTGAAAAGTTACCGAATTGCCCTGCCATTCGGTGGTTTCATGCGGCAGATTTATTCAGGCGAATCCCATAGGATTCAATGTTAAAAATATTCCCGTTTTAATTCAATATCTAATGAACCGTTGATTATAATATTCTGCAGTAAAGATTCTCTTTATAGATTTTTTTAGGATATTTTTTTTTAAATCCTATTTTTTTAAATTATTTTTTAAAGTTTTTGGATTTTTTTTTAACTTTACTTATTATTATCATTCCCTGGACCTCATATGTAAATTTCAGACCTTTTCGCTCAGTAGTTTCTTTGCAAACAGCGTTTCACTTTTCAAACTTTCAAGCGAACATTTTTTTTTAATTTATTCACTCCATTCGTCTGCGGTGTCTTGTTTTTCCGGCGGCTGCACTGCATGTGATCGGCTCCTGCTCGGGTTTTTCTGGCATTTTCGTAGGTTAATCCAGATGTTTTTGCAGGTTTCGGTGTGCGTTCGCCCTTGTTTTGCGGGGAGTTTTCGGCGACTTTTCTCTGCATTTCGGCGGCCCTGTGGTGCTTGCTGATACACCGCAGGGTGGCCGAAATGGGATAGCCAAATCGTACCGAATTGAAGAGAACGAAAAGTCACCGAACGTGCGGTGACTTTTTCGATTCTCTTTGAATAACCCTGTATAACTGTCTTATGATGACAAAAACTATGACAAGGGACCAGCTCCGAGGCAACTTGGGCCATACTGCAGATCTCGCCTCTCACTTGCCCCAATACGGCTCCCAACTGCCTTTGAGGGGTCTTGGGGGACCCGAGGGACCTGGCTGCCTCCTTTCCGAGAGTCCGGAGGTGGAATATCTACTCCGGAGGAGATTCGGGCCTGGAAGCGGCGGCCATTTTGGAGGTCCTCGTGGAGGTCGGCGGAATCTCACTCCTGGCTGGGAACTCAAAAACAAAGTCCCAGGTACAAGCGGCAAGTGGCTGGTCCACGGCGGGGCTGAGGCGAGAGGAGACGGGGTCGGCGCCGGTTTGCCCTCCGGGGACACAACTCATCTCGGACCCCAGACCGAGGCCTATTACGGGGGCCGGAAGAGGCGGTGCAACACGGGCTGAAGTGAATACTGCCCTTCTCCTGGATCCTCGCGGAGCAGATAGGCGTGCGCCGGAGATCAGGTTGATTTCCCCGCGCTGGACAGGTGGCGCCGGGGATTCAGACCTTCCCGGCGGCGCCTGGTGATGAGCTGACGGGGGATGGTTCCGGCGGTCACTCTCCTCGTCTCCGCCGTCCTCGAGGGGCTACGACGCATGTCCGAGGTGAGAGGTGACCCTCCCGTCCAGCGAGGCATTCGGCCAATCCAAGCAAAAGAGTGCCCAGAAATGTAAAATTAAACGCTCATCTATAACATTCCTGGATTTTCCACAAGACCCATATTTAAAACTTTTCCCTTTTTTTTTTCCTTTTTTTCCATAATCTGCACAGACTGTCTGCGTAATATAATTTTTCCTCAACATGCACAGACTGTCTGCGTAATATAATTTTCCTCAATCTGCACGAACTGTCTGCGTAATATAATTTTTCCTCAATCTGCACGAACTGTCTGCGTAATATAATTTTTCCTCAATCTGCACAGACTGTTTGCGTAATATAATTTTTTCCTCAATCTGCACAGACTGTTTGCGTAATATAATTTTTTCCTCAATCTGCACAGACTGTCTGCATAATATAATTTTTCCTCAATCCGCACAGACTGTCTGCGTAATACAATTTTTCCTCAATCTGCACAGACTGTCTGCGTAATACAATTTTTCCTCAATCTGCACAGACTGTCTGCGTAATTCAATTTTTTCCTCAATCTGCACAGACTGTCTGCGTAATTCAATTTTTCCTCGATTTGCACTGACTGTCGGTGTAATATCCTTTTTTCTCTGGACGCTTTACCTTGACCTACAATGACAGAGTAAAGTAATTTTTTAGGTGGTCCCTGTGGGGCCCACTACTTTCTTATGATAATTTTCTACAAAAGACAGAGGCAGCGACCGAGCATGTTCTCTACGTGATCAGGCAACTCTGCAGGCAAGCGGTGCCACTCAACGGACACCGAACTTTCAACATCATAAACAGAAACGCGTACGCACAACGAACCAACCAGCATATCATGGCCTCCAGCAAAAGTAAGAAACCGGGAGCTAAACCAGACTTTTTTACTCCCAAATCCACTAAGCGCCGCGACGACACGGACACCCAAGAGGGAGGAAGATCCCCGTCGGCAGCCTCAGACCGGCTTCCCAATGTTGACAACGCAGACCTCTCGACATTCACACTTAAGATGGAAGCAATGTTCAAAGATCTATCGTCTGCACTGACCTCCCGCCTTGACGCAGTTTCAGCCGACATAAGGAAGGAGATCCGAGATATAGGAGACAGAACATCCCATTTGGAGACCAAGACGGAGGAACTGGCTACGGCTCACAACTGCATGGCGACCACAGTGGAGACGCTGGAAGAACAGATACAGAAATGTGAATCTAAACTAGCGGACCTCGAGGATCGCTCCCGCCGTCATAACCTAAAGATACGGGGCATCCCTGAAACGGTCTCTCCAGGGGAATTGTCCTCGTACGTCTCGGAATTCTTTACTCATTTACTACCAATCGTTGACCCGGAATCCCTGTTGATGGATCGCATCCATCGGGTGCCAAAACCACCATCCGCACCACTAAAAGCACCTAGAGATGTGATATTGAGACTTCATTATTATCGCCCCAAGGAAGACATTCTGAAAGCTCTACGTAGTCCGACAGCCCTCGGGGAGGAGTACGCCCACCTGGCAGTCTTTCCGGATCTCTCACAAGCTACACTCCAACTTCGACGTTCATATCGCCCTATTACCTCTGCACTACGAGAGGCTGATGTGAGGTACCGATGGGGATACCCTACAAAGTTGATAGTGACCCGGGATGGATCCACATCAGTGTTTGGATCACCCGCTGAGGGCCGCGAAGCCCTGGAGACCTGGGGGCTAAAGATACCCGAAGTGTCAGGAGCACATCCCAAAACGACCAAAAGAATTCGCGCAGAATGGCATAACCGCTGAGTAATAGTAACGACAATGAGATTCAACACCCACTTAAGTTAAAGGGTGGCCGTGCCTTTTTCCCAAGTTTGCTCGTTAGTTAGGTAAGGTTATGTGTGGTTTTCTGATTATACAAATGTTTTCTCTGTTATACACGCAGAAATAAGGCACTGTTTGCCGCAGTGTATGATCCACCTCTCTCCCCCTTCACTGGAAGGGATCAGGCTTCCTTACAAGGAACCCTGGATGGAGATTTGTTTGTTAATTCATGTATATAGTTGTACAGTGCACAAGCACTGGATTCTTTATTTCTTCTATTCTTTTTTCCTTCCCCCTCTTTTCTTAAAGGCTACTGATGCAGTCGACACCTATCCTGACTGGAGACATCGAGACGGACGTATGCAAATGTTAACACCTACAGTTGCGCAAGCTTCACAATTCGCAGTCACTGTATTAAAACCATTTTATGAAGATACTCACTTATAATGTGAAAGGCCTTAACCTGCCTGTAAAACGACACTCCCTATATAGAGATCTGCGCACTCACGACGCAGATATAATATGCTTGCAGGAGACCCACTTCCGCAGGTTGGACCACCCTGAACTCTTTACACCCCAATACATCAGACAATACCACTCAACGTATCGAGCTAAATCGCGAGGGGTCTCTATCCTAATTCATAATAGGGTAGCGTTCGAGACCCATCGGATAATTAAAGATCCAGGGGGCAGGTTTGTGATTTTAGTTTGTACAATGAACTCTAAGCTATATACTCTGGTAGCAGCATATGCCCCGAATTCAGCGCAGACACGATTTCTGACTCAATTACTTGACAAAGTTTCAGATGTTCTCTCGGGGGATCTGCTGCTTTGTGGCGATTTAAACACCTGTGTGGATTCCTTTAGGGACCGCTCCGCCTCACAGATATCCTCTTCCGCCACCTCCTCTTCGAACAAACTCAGGTCCCTCCTACAACAGTACCAATTGTATGACGCCTGGCGCCTCCTGCATCCCTTTGAACGAGACTACACTTTCAGGTCCATGGCGCACAATAGCTATACCAGATTAGATTACTTTTTGATATCAAACACGCTCCTCTCTAGAGTGATCGACTGTGTTATTCTCCCCTTTACTTGGTCGGATCATTCTCCTGTGCTTCTAACGCTGTCAGATGATTATAAATATTACACGAGACCGCCATGGCGACTTCCAGCACACGTGCTCAAACACGACCAGGCCGCTTCAGCATTGACAAACACATTGAAAGATTACTTCACTGAAAACGACATCCCAGACGTAAATCCTTTCACTTTATGGCAAGCACATAAGGCGGTGTTTCGGGGGGAATGCATAAAATGGGCTGCCAAGTTGCGTAAAGACTATGTCTCCACACGATTAGAGCTACTAGCCTCTATACAAATACTAGATACTCAGAATAAATTATCTCCCTCATCTACTTTGGCTGAGGAGTTGGGCGGCGCGATAGGCTCTCTACGAACCCTAGAGGCAGATAGGTATTTTGGTTCTATGGCCAAGCAAAAAGCAAGGTATTATGCATTCCAGAATAAACCTGGACGCTTATTAGCTCGCAAGCTTAAGCCCTCTAGGGCTCCCACTAAGGTTGCTGCAATTCAAACGGCGCAGGGTCTGATTCATAACCCTATAGACATTGCAAATGAATTTGCAACTTATTATGAGTCTCTGTATAATCTGGCTATAGCCGACTCAACGCCCAACCCTACCGCAGACGACATTAATGCATATCTAGCGAACTTAAATTTACCGTCGTTGACAACCACACAAGCAGAATCTCTGTCAGCTCCTATATCACAAGAGGAACTCTCCGGCGCCATTAAGGCCCTCCCGAAACATAAAGCGCCAGGACCGGACGGATTGACTGATCAATATTATACCTCTTTCTCCACCATACTGATACCACACTTATTGACAGTATTTGCACGAGCAAGAGAGACGAGTTCGTTCCCAGTGGATATGTTACGGGCACATATTATCACATTGCCGAAACCAGGGAAGACCCCAGACACATGTAAAAACCTGAGACCTATATCACTGCTAAACGTGGACCTGAAACTGTACAGTAAGATCTTAGCAACCAGACTTCAAATATTCCTCCCAAAACTGATTGGCCCCGATCAAGTGGGTTTTATTTCCGGACGTCAAGGCCCTGACAGTACAAAAAAACGGATTAACCTCATGGAGATGCAGCGGCGCTCGGGTCAACCCGGTCTCTTACTTTCGTTGGATGCCGAGAAGGCATTCGACAGAGTAAACTGGTTATTTATGGAATTGGTTATGACTAAATTTAACATTCCCACTGAGTTTCGAGCCGCGATACAAGCAATATATGACTCTCCCTCCGCGAGAGTGCTCATTTCGGGCTTCTTGTCGGAGGAATTCGTGATTACGAATGGAACCAGACAGGGATGTCCATTATCCCCTCTTTTATATGCGCTGGTTTTAGAACCCTTGGCACAAACCATAAGGCAGAATGATGAGGTTAGGGGAATACAGGCAGGCCCGGCTATATACAAACTCCATCTGTATGCTGATGATATATTAGTCACTTTGACTGATCCTCACTCGTCCATTCCTGCCCTACAAGACGAATTAACTACTTACAGCCAACTAACCTATCATCTGGTCAACGTCTCCAAAACGCAAGCTCTACCTCATAATATCCCCCAGACACAACTGACCGCACTACGTCGTCTATACATGTATGACTGGAGATCCCACTATCTCACATATTTAGGTCTGCGAATAACATGGGACCCGGGGACTGATTAAACATAACTATGATAGAATATTGACCGAAGTGAAATCCTTGTTGTCTAAGTGGAGGTCCCGGGAGGTGTCGTGGCTGGGCAGAATGGCGGCTGTAAAAATGAGTATTCTTCCAAAAATTTTATACATTTTTCGCGCCCTACCACTTAAGCTACCAAGACTCTATTTGGATACGTTACAATCTACCCTGATGACTTTTGTTTGGAACCATAAACGCCCTAGAGTCCCTAGATGCCTCTTATACTATAGACAAACAGAAGGAGGATTACACATGGTAAATATCCACAAATATTATAGAGCCTCCTGTTTGGCGTCATTATCCGAAATCTTTCATAATGAACCATGGCCACAATGGCTTGTGGTTGAAGCTTCTTGTTGGGAAGGCCACAATTTAGCCAACCTGCTCTTTTAGACCTAAGTTGCAGGCCCCTATGCCGTCCACAGCCCTTCACCTCGGAATCTGGGACCGCCATTTAACCATGATCACGAGCCACCACCCATTATCCATGGCTGCTCCTCTGTCTTCTCTGTCATACCTCCTGCCTCAGACACTTTTTGACCCTTGGCTCAGATGTGGGGTCTATAACCTACATCATCTTTTCACACCGTCTGCCATGCTCTCCTTTGATGCTGTCCGTTGTAAATATTCGATCTCAGACTCAATGTTTTTGTCGTATATGCAAATATATTCTTTTCTAAAAGCGAATAAGGTACTAACTGGACTCGAGACACACAAACCACTTTTGTCAGAGGTGGAGTTGTTTTGCCTGGACTCATTGTCTTCCAGTAAACCGATATCACTATTTTATCGTATATTAAATACACCGGCCACCAGGGAGTGTTGGGCTTTCCAGAAGGGGTGGGAGAGGGATTTATCTCGGTCCTTCTCAACTACCCAATGGCAAAAGGCATACAAATTTTCATTGGGAGCAACCAAGTGTGCAACTTTGATAGAGACACACAGGAAAGTCTTGTACAGATGGTACTACACACCGGACAAACTGAAACGATACTCGCCCCAAGCATCCGATCTATGCTGGAGATGTGCCTCCGCTGTTGGCACGATGGGACACATTTGGTGGCATTGCCCTGGAGTAGCCGAGCTTTGGAGAGACATTTCGGCACTGGCCACGGATGTACTGGGAGTGCCGATACCTCATGCTCCGGAAACACTTTTATTGGGAATGATAGATCTCCCACGCCCACATATACAGATGTTATTCATCTTGGTTTCTACTACAGCCTTGTTGATAGCCAGGAATTGGAAGACTGTTCACTTACCCACCCGGAAACAATTGATAGGCTTGCTGGACCAATACCGCCACTTTGACACCAAAGCTAATACGATATATGGCTTTAGACCAGCCAAAAAAGATCCTTGGCAACTGTGGGATATTCAAAAGATTTATGAGACAAGCAGGAATGGTCGTCCGAACACTCAGGCCAATTCTGGTTGAAAGTGTTTATTACTTCTGAAGTACAGGATTGATTGCATAAAAGCTGATATTAATGTTGGTCCTTTCCCCCCCCCTTTTTTTTTTCTTTTTTCTTCTCTTCCCCCTCTTCCTTTCTCTTCTTTTCTTCTCTTATGTTAAGGTACGTTTAATATATTTGGAAAGTACATTTTATGTCACATGAAAAATACCAATAAAAATATATTTAAATAAAAAAAATAAATGCGTACACATTCTAAAAAACGTACAAACAAATTGACTGTATATTAATGCCTGTATAAGCTTTCCTGTTATTGTCATACAGAAAATACTGACCTGAATAGCCACAGTCAGGATTTCTGTTATCGAGTACATGCGCGAGCGTCAATAACTGGGGCAATAGTTAGTCAGGAATCTATATCCAAGTAAATCGCAAACTAAATGTGTCGAATGGAAAAATGGCCAAATTTCCGCCATAAATTCCGTAAATATCAGGGATCGAGTTTATCGAATTAAATAGTCCTGACTAAATAGTCCTGAGTCCTGAATCAGACATTTTTACATTTTTAAACGTTATTAAAACGAGACGTGCTGTGTTTGACATCATACCTAATCATCAATTTTTGCCAAATCCAAATTCCCTGAAAATGTGTTTACCTCAAAAATTCTAACATCGTCATCGCTTCGATCCTGTCGGAGTCCATGTTTCCAAGGAATGCGGAATTGCGTCTTCTCTGCGTTGATCCACATGAGGCCTGGGTATTCCTGACTGTCAATCTGCTCAATGAGCCAGGGGATGATCCGTGGTTTCTGAGAGCCCATCCTGGGAGAACATCAAAAAAAGTAAAACATTCTCTTAAAGGGACACTACCTCTTACATCAGTGTTTCCCAGGCCTTTCCTCGGGGCCCTTGGCCGGGCCAGATTTTGCAGATCACCTTGGGGACTGAATCCTGCAATCACTGAGCAGCGAATCATATCATCTGTGCTTCAGATATCCTGCGGACCTGGCGAGGCGGAGGGTCCGGGGGACGGGTTTGGGAGGCACTGTCTTACATAAACTGTAACTAGATGACTTGTGCATTACAAATAAAAAACACTTTATAAAATAAAAAAAAATAAAAACTATGACAAAAGTCTACTGCCATTTTCATTGACCAAAAAAATTAGACGTAAATGTCAGGGTGGGGCTAATTTAAATAAAATTTTTAGTCACAGTCCTTTATGACCAAAATTAAATGGCATTTTGGTTGACGAATAAAACTTAGACAAAAATCTAT
Organism: Leptobrachium leishanense; assembly: GCA_009667805.1. Classification (NCBI taxonomy): domain Eukaryota; kingdom Metazoa; phylum Chordata; class Amphibia; order Anura; family Megophryidae; genus Leptobrachium; species Leptobrachium leishanense. Next base: position 76,408,907 of record CM019073.1, on the reverse strand, counting down.
TAACAGTTGACTAGAACTATGATGAAAGTCTATTGACATTTTCATCAACTAATAAAAATTAGACGGAAACGTTTGGGACCAATTTTTTTTTAGTTTTAACTATAGTCCTTTGACTTAAATGTCCTTTAGCTTTAGTCATATTTTAGTCGATTGAAGTAACACTACCCAGAATGCTCGCTGCTCCATGTGTTCAGAAACAGGATAATGTCAGCACTCTTTGTGTGCTGATATCATTCTTCCCCGAGTTGGACCCCAGCAGTTGGGATAGTCACAATCTCGTTTGCCAAGTGACAACAATGTGAAATCTCCCCTGCTTCACACAATGCTATCATCCCAAACAGGGCTGGAGGGAATGAGGGCACTCCACGCATCTTGACCAATTTAATAAGCTAAATTGGTCAAGTAACGTAGAGTGTCCTTTTGGGTGACACCAAAAGACTGGTTCCAAAGCGACATAACATGGCAGTCTTGAATGAACTGTTAGAAACATAGAAACATAGAAACATAGAAAGATGTCGGCAGATAAGAACCTTTCGGCCCATCTAGTCTGCCCAATTACATGGATACTTTACCTGGATTTATCTTTTGTTTAGGATAGCCTTATGCCTATCCCATGCTTGCTTAAATTCAACAACTGTTGGAGGTAAGACACTTGACAGTCCAGATGACCAGAGCCCACATAGGTTTAGGAGGAACTAGGTATTTAGCCTTTGAAATTAAATTGCTTATGAGGAAGTTTTTGTGGCTGGATAGCTGTGATGAGATTTGGTGTCTATGGTGAGCTTGGAGTATCTCTAGGCATACAAGATCAGAAATTGTAATAGGAGACCTAGAATAGTGACTCCATGCAGTGGGTTCAGGAACAACAAAGGGCTGAAAACAAAAGGGTAATTTGGTAAGTCTGGGCTGGCATTGTTTAAACACAGTTCACTAGCTAGACCAAGGTTATAAACAGAAAAAGCAACAGAGATCAAGATCATGGCATACTGTATTTGTAATTTGACCTAGTTGCTATTTATGAGGAGGAAGAGGTCACCATGAGTTGCTGGATCCTTGACAAACATTTTATCCCTTAATTTTCAACTGAAGTCTGGAGAACACTCCAATTGTGCAGAAAGACCTCCCTGGGAATTCCCAAACTGAGGCCTAAACCAATCAAGCCATTATCATTAAAGATACACTCTCTAAGCAATATGACTACTCAAATGATCTGATGGGCCTCACTGCCCTTTGCTCACTCATTCTTCTGTCCACCTCTGGGGGTTACTCAGAGGGCTAATTCAGCTGTCTGAGGAGTTCAGTTACTTTGTTCTGCCCAGAACCTGAGAGCTGATATGAGAGAGAACTCTGAAATATATAAGTTGAAGGTTTCCTGGGAGAAATATATTCAAGTGGGGGGGGGGGGTATTGACGGTGCAGGTAGGTGGAGGAGGTCACAGGCATAGGTCATAGTCACAGGCATTTGCAGAATAGAAAACACACCCAAACATGATTTTCACACAATGATACACCAGACCATTATAATTTATACATTGACAATCTGCACAATACCCATCTCTCTGCAAATATGCTTTGAAAGGAATACTTCAAGCACTATGACTTGTTATAGAAGTGGTCATCATGATGACTAGAATCTGCCCAACCCCTTTAACCACTATGAAAGCTCTCTGTGCATGTCAAGGAGAATCATTTGAGGGTTGATAATTGCACATATACAGTTTGTCCGCAATTTGTTTAAGAAAAAAAAGACATCACAGGGCATCAGGATTAAAAGGAAATACTTATTTTAAAAAGATCCTACTGTTTCTCTTTAAATTCTCTTTTAATTCATGCATATCTGCATTTACATATAAATTAACTTAAGGCTAGGGTCAGACTAACGCATTTTTCGCGTTGTCTGTGAAAAAGTGAGTTCGAACGAATGGACGCATTTTTTCACGGAATACGCGATAGCGGTCATACGATGTGCCTTTTCGTCCGTGATTTTGTACGGATCATCAATAAAACACTTCTTGTGTCTGGACGTTATGTTGGCCGGACATTAGCAGCGTCTGACGTCTCCCAATCACGCACACACGCCTCTAGCGGACGCAGCGCACTCTGTACGTCAGTACTAGCGGTCTGACGTTCTAGAAAAAAGGCGTTCGTTTGCCACTTGCGTTGCGCGGATGAACCTTCGTGCGGCCGTACTTCGTGTGTTCCCCGGCATTGGACGTCATTTGCTGCTAGCACGGCCGTGATTTCGTGCGTCTAAACGCACGCTAAAACTGCTTTCGTCTGACCCTAGCCTAAAGAAACACTCTACTGAAAAGTAGAGTGTCTTTTTTTGCCCTTAAATAATTGGGCAGTGGCTGTGGACAGCCTTTGTCCAATTATTTGTTATTTTTTAAAATTTTAGGTGGTTTTACGTCCCTTTATTCCCCCGTCACACACAACTCCTCCTCTTCGGCTCAGGTATTCTCGACCCCAGAAGTCCCTGAAGCTTTTCAGCACATTTTAGCTCACTGCGTAGCGTAGGAATCGCAAATTGTGCAACGCAAAGGGAGTTACAAACTCTATGTACACAAGTTTCGTAGCACCTGCACAGAACGATGGGTCTGAGCTGTGCTCATGCGCAGAGCAGATTCATCACGGCTTCTCAAATTGCTGACGCGATCGGTCTCAGAGATAGTGAAGTCGGCACGCTCTGCACGTGCCGACATCACTAGTAACCAGAAGCCGGGAAATTCAAATTCCTGGGCTGAGCGAAACTCCTCCACTTCACACAGCTTTTTAACCAATTCGGCTGGGTGGGGGAAACTCCTCACATCCCCACGACTTTTAAAAAACAAAGGGCTATATTACAATCTTCATCCAAAAACCCTCGCGCAAAGCGTGAATTTGTGTGCCAAGCGGTAAACTTTTCCGCGCGCAAATCACCGCTGGAATTACAATCCTCGCGCGTCTTTTCATCCGGCGATCAATAACGCGCACAAACAGGATGCACCCAAATGCTCGCGCAGTACCGTCGCGCACAAAAATCAGTGTGCGCCCTGTTTTTTTCTCGCGATTCAGCCAATGAGAATTAAGAACCACAATTATCTCATGTTAAGAAATTGCGCCTGCCAAAGTCAATCTGAGCATATATGCTGCAGCAATAATACATAATAATTAAAAGGGAATCCACAAGGTAGCGGAAGGGAGTATATTTAAAAGGAAACAAAGTAGCATAACAAGAGGACATAGTCTTAGATTAGAGGGGCAAAGGTTTAAAAGTAACATCAGGAAGCATTATTTTACTGAGCGGGTGGTGGATACATGGAACAGCCTTCCAGTTGAAGTTGTAGAGGCCAAAACAAATTGAATTTAAGCAAGCATGGGATAGGCATAAGGCTATCCTAAACAAAAGATAAATCCAGGTAAAGTATCCATGTAATTGGGCAGACTAGATGGGCCGAAAGGTTCTTATCTGCCGACATTTTTCTATGTTTCTATGCACGCACAACTTCTCCATTTTATTGGTTTGGTATGAGTTGAATGGGCAACTATACTTTGCTGCATTATTTTTTATGGGCTGGTGTATTTGGTTTTGGCCAGGTTGTTCATATTTGCCATTAACACCATCTTAGGAGTTGCTAAAATTATGCGCGCAAAGGCTATGCGGTAATTACCGCAAAATAGATTGTAATACCATCCGCATACCAGCGCACATTCGCATTTGCGCTCACAATGTAAGTATAGGACGCGCAAAGTACAGTAAGCTCGCGTAGGGTTCGCGCAGGTTCACCCGCAGTAGATGATTGCGAGCGGTTGTTGCACTGACTATGTAATACGGGATTCGGATGGCGGCAATGGTTTTACCCCTGGCATTAATGTTTTTTTGCGCCGGCGCAAACATTTGCGTGAAGATTGTTATTTAGCCCAAAGTGTTCAGGATGTGTAGAGTGTTTCTTTAACACACACACATAAACCTTTGCACTAGTACATGCTACACAACTAAATTCACACAAGGTAACACTGCATTTACGCATATGTAGACTGCCATTGGGTAATCCCTAAATTCATGAATAATGATTTAACATGCAGATATATTTCTATATCCCAAGATAATATGCTGTAGGTATGAATAGTACTGACAAACACACTTTTTAGGACCAGTCCTAGATATTGTTTTACATTTGTTTACTTTTTTTTAATGCCAAACAAGTTTTTCAGTTTGTTTTGCGAATGCAGGAGATAGACTCGGTGACCCTTGCTACAATTTACCTTAGGTGTGTCCTGTGAGCCAGGAAATAAACACACCATGAAAACCGATCCATTCCACATCCTCCTTTGGTGACTGAAACCTGCTAGACCAGTTTTTTGTGGCTTTTGTTTTTACCTCACAATTCATTTGGCTTGTAGCTTTGCTCGCGCACACCTACAGTGCATGTAGTCTCCTACAGGCCTAAGAATTCCACAGAAATGTCTGCTAATGCTTTGGATCGGTGTCGACTGGCCCTGCTTATCGCCGTTTTCATGGACTTGGCCGGAGTAACTTCTCTACTTGTTGGAATTTTTGCAGAACTGAAGCTCAATGGACAAGATTTTGGAGATTTATTGATTTACACTGGTGCGATCCTTGTTTTCCTGAGCCTCATTGGTTGGATTTTCTGGTATACAGGCAATATTGAAATATCCTTAGAGGAGCTACACCAAGACTATATGGTTAAGGATGGAAAGCTTGCTCGTCTGGCACGCAAGATCTCTCGTCACATCTCTCATCGAGATGTGCACCCTGGAAGTAGGAGGTGGAAAAACTCTGGACAAGGAGGAAATGGTAAACCAGACACCCTACAGTTATCAAAAGCAAAGGTGCCGAAACAGGAGTTGCTAACAGGAGTCCTTGAGTCATAAAGCGTGAGTTATTCCTCCTTCCACCAACAATTTACATAGTTACATAGGCTGAAAAAAGACAAGCGTCCATCAGGTTCAGCCTTTCAAATTTAATGACTCTTTATGGTGACTAGCTGTTTGTTTTCAAGATGTACTACTTGTAATTCAAGCCTTTACATTATAGCATAAAAATCGTATCATACACGACAAATACAGATAAAGAAATTTATAAGTAAAATTATCAATTGTTATTATATAGCAGGAATTCTTACAGGGTTTATACAGTATTTTAAAACATTCAGCGTGCCATGAATCCCTTACATATCTGTCATTATTAACTTCTTTTTTTTTTACCGAAGCTGATCTGAGTTTGACTTATTTTAGTATATTTATTTATCGGTTGTTTAAGAAGATTGGAAAAAGCAAATCATAAGGTAGTAAGCTCCACAGGTGGCATTCAGATACATTAAAAGGACACTCTATTAAAAAATTAGAGTTCCCTTTATTTTCCCGATAATAATTGGCAGTGACTGCCAACAAGTTGACAGCCTCTGCCCAATTTTTTTTTTTTTTTTTGGGTGTTTCAGGTTATTTTATTTACCTTTTTCCCCTCACTGCACGTAGCTCCTCCTCTTCAGCTCAGGGACTCCAAAACCCAGAAGTCCCTGAAACTTTTCTGCACAATTCGCACTCCTTTGCAACTTGTGTAGCATAAGAACCGCAAATTGTGCACCGCTACGAAACTTTCTGAAGCAATTTGCGCTCCTACGCAGCTCGTATAGAGTACGAGACACAAATTGCACAGTGCAGTGGGACTTGTGCACTTTACGTATGCAAGTTCCGTAGTGCCTGCGCAGAATGATGAATCGGAGCTATGCACGTGCGCAGATCTGATCCATTGACTGCCTCTCTGAGACCGATCACCACAGCGGCAATGACTTCTGTCCACTCTATCCGTGTCGAAGTCACTGGTGTCTGGCAGCCGGGAAATAAAAAAATCCCGGCTGCTGGTGATGCTGGGTGGCAAAAAGGAAACTCCTCCACTTCACCCAGCAATATCTCCAGATCAGGAGGCCGGGAGAGGGAGGGAACAGGGGATCACTCCTCACATCCTGGCCACTTTATAACTGATGAGGAAGAATGAAGTGTTCCTTTAGGCTCGGGTCAGACGAGCGTGATTTCTACGGACTGTACGTCCGGGCAGTACGGACATCGTCAGTACGGATGACGCAGTAGTGGTCACACAGTCCGTTTTTTCACTGAAGTTATTTTTGACGGATGTAGGAGGGAAAAATAAATTACAATGAAAAAACATTCTGTCCGTCAAAAATGCTGGACGTATAAATGCAGTCCGTCTGACCATGCTCCATCACTCACACACAAAGCTATGCAGACGTTGCAGACGTGGCGCACTCCGCACGTCCGTTCTAGCAGTATTACGTTCTTGCCTAACCTGTGTCCGTTTGCAGCGTCCGTCATGCGTCCGCAGTTCAGTGCGGACGTACTTCATGTGTCAGGCTCCAATGGACTTTCTTTCATGCTATCACGGACGTACTTTTAGGCGCAATCACGGACGTGAACACTACGCTCGTCTGACCCCAGCCTTAGGCTCGGGTCAGACGAGCGCACTGATCATGTCCGTGTTGCCGCACTCTTGTAGGTCCGTGGCAGCATAGCATTCTGACCAATGGAGCCTACACACAAAGTACTTCCGCACGGACGCGACAAATGGGCGCAGGTTAGGCAAGAATGTAAATCCGCTAGAACGGACGCACAGAGTGCGCTGTGTCCCCAACGTCCACATAGCTTTGTGTGTGAGTGATGGAACGTAGTCAGACGGACTGCATTTTTGACGTCCAGCATTTTTGACGGATAAAATGTTTTTCAGATTAATTTATTTTCCCTTCTACATCAGTCAAAAAAAACGTCAGTCACAAAAACGGACTGTGTGGCCACTACCTTGTTGTCAGTCAGAAAGTACGTCCGTTGTGCACGACGCACAGTCCGTACAGAATGCGCTCGTCTGACACGAGCCTTAATGTCTACTGACCAAATTATGTTCCTGGATGTTTGCTCAAAATCATCGTGAAATGGAATAAAACCAAACAAAACTAAAATGAAATGGTCAAAAACACACATATATATATCATACTTAATACACAAGAATGTATGAATGTATAAAACAATATAGTAAAAAGGAAATGATTTGCATATCTATTTTTAATTTATTGATTTCCATTTTGATATATATTTTTATACATTGCTATTATTATTATTATTGTCCTCATTTATATAGCGCCAACAGTTTCCGCAGCGCTTTACAATAACCAAAGGGAACGAGATACATATAAAATGGACAAAAGTGTGAAGAGTAGATCCCCTATATCGGCGCCCTGGATCCTGTTACTGGGCATGACTTGGGAGAGCTGCCCACTAGAGATGGGACGAGCACCCCCGTGTTCGGTTCGCATTCGAACTCGAACATTTTAAAAAAGTTTGAATTCGAACACGATTCGAACACAATGCAAGTCAATGGGGCTTGAACGTTCGAAAATTAAGGTGCCCTCCAAGAGGGCATATATGCAAGATATTGGCCATAAAAGGTGGATGGGAGTCCGGGTAGTGCCCTGGGGGACAGGAAACAATGAAAAAAAAGGTTTTAATTTTTTTTTTTACGTTTTTAACCCTTTCACTGCTGAGTGCTGAGCTCATTTTTACCGCTTTTGCTCATGTTTAAACGCGATTTGAAGCCATGGGAAATGTTTGAGCAACTACGAGTGGGAAAAATTACGATCTTAACGCAAACGTTAACGCTCACTTGCGTGAGCATTAACGTTTGCTGCAGTGTTCACCGCATATTTGTAACGATTCCCCAGGACAGACCTGGTAGGATCCCTAGTAACAGACCTCTAAACCTCCGATCCTTAGGATGGTCAGGACCACTAAACCTAACCTCTAGCAGCTACACAGGCCAGGGAGACAGCACCAGCAATATACACCACAGACTGAGATCAATATAAGTTTGTACTGCGCTATAGTGTATGGCAGGATGGAAGCGCACCAGCAGTAACAAGCAGCAGATATACCAGACAGGGCACAGAACGAGAGTAGTCGTTATAACAAAACCGGGTCAACAACGTTTAGGCACTAGTACTGCACTACTGTATATGGTGAGAATCGGCGCACACCAGTAGCAACAGGAGGCAAACAGAACAGGCAGGGAGTACACAAAGAGAATAGTCAAATGGCAGGCAAAGTCGGCAACAGATCGGGTCCTCAGAACAAGTAGGGTAAGTAACAAGTATACAAACTGATTCGGTAAGCTAGCGATGCGGGAATGAAACTCCAAGGCAAGGTGTACAGCGCGCGCTCCTGATTTAAATGTCCCGGCAGCTCCGCGTCATCACGCTGCGCCCTTCCCCCTGATCACTCACAGCTGTGCCGGGTGCTGCCAGAGCTCCTGGCATTCGGCCAGCTGGCGGCACCATGCATCCTGGGCCCCCCCCTATCGCCACCCGGGGTCCTGGATGTCACAATAATACAATCTAAATGCAAACGGGTTAAGTAGCCAAGTTTGTAAGAAGAATTAATGCAGCATATGAATCCTCACACTGCCGGGCAGCACCTCTACAGTCTGACGCTGGCTTTAAACGGCGCGCTGTGTGCAGCTTCTGAGAAGATACGCTATTAGGCTAGGGTCAGACTGAGGCAGTGCGAACGCGCGTGCAGGCGCACTTAATCACGGCCGCACTAGCAGCAAATGACGGGCAATGACGGCCAATATACGAAGTACGGTCGCACAAAAGTCCGGCTGCGCAACGCAAGTGGCAAACAAACGCATTTTGTCGAACGTAAAACCGCTAGTACGGTTGTACAGAGTGCGCTGCCTCCGCTAGCGGCGTGTGTGCGTGATTTTGAGATGTCAGACACTGCTAATGTCCGGCCAACATAACGTCCAGATGCACAAAGTGTTTTATTGATGATCCGTACAAAATCACGGACGCAAATGCGTATAGTATGACCGCTATCGCGTACTCCGTGAAAAAATGCGTCCATTCGTTCGAACGCACTTTTTCACAGACAACGTGAAAATGCGTTCGTCTGACCCTAGCCTTAGTGTAGCGGGGAAGCCGGCTGCGCATTTTGCATCGCTCCCTCTACACTAATAGCTTATCTTCTCAGAAGCTGCACACAGCGCGCCGGTGTATGCAGCTTCTAACAACGTGAGAGACGGGAGGCTCTGCTTGTTGGTGGATCCAGGAATCAGGTGAGTATTAGAGAAAAAAAAAGGTTTTATTTTATGTTCCCGGGGACCCTTGAACCATATTATTCCCAATTTTTAAATCAGCCAGACCCTTGAGACTATGACACATGACTATAACCATTTTTCAAGATAAAATCTTAGATCACTATATATCACCTCTCTCCGGGTATTAACCCCTTAACGCCGCAGGACGTACCATTACGTCCTGCATTAGGCGGGCTTTAACGCCGTAGGACCTAATGGTACGTCCACGGCGTTTGCAGCCTCCCTCCGGCCATACTCACCTCCTCCGGTCGCTCCCTCGCTGCTCTGACTCGGCGTGTTTCACTCCTCCTGGCGCACTGATGTCATCGCGCTGGGGGCCCGATGACGTCAGTTTCAGGCATCCCCCCCCCGCCGGAGCAGGGGAAGCGCCTGAAGGGGAGGGGGGATCATTTGGATCCCTCTATCTCCCCATCACCGGGGACTAGGAGGCTGTGGCCAGCATCGCTGGAAAGGTCACAGCCTGACCTTTCCAGCGATGTAGGGGGTTAACCCCTTAGTTGTCAGGTCGCGACCTGGCACCAATCGGTGCAAGACCATGGCCTTTTTCCGGTGGGTCTTCCTGCGTCAACTGCGCCATGCGCGATGATGTCAGTTAACCGGGGGAGCCCCCTAGCTGCAAAGGGATTTCCTAAGGAAATCCCATAGAAGAGATAGGGGGGTTATTTGAACTGCCTTAACTCCTGATCGGTGGCAGCTAGGGGTTCATGTCTGATATTGCTGGAAAGGCCAGAGCATGTTATAAGTAAAGTAAAAGTGTAAAAATTTTTAAAATAAAAATAATAAAAATAATTAATTAATTAATTAATAAAAAAATAACTTTTTTTTTTAATGCAGCACTATTGTTCACATTTCAATTATAATGTGAACAATGATGCTTCACTAATGATTTTTTGGGGGGGGGGGGTTTAAATAAAATCACGCAATTTCTCCCCAAAAAAAAATTGGGTTCCCCGTTCTAATTTTTTTAACAAGTCTACCCCATAGCATATGACCGCAAAGACTTGGATAATAAAATAAAAAAAAAAACACTTTACACACTGTGGATGATTGAAATTTTATTGAAAATTCACATTTAATTTTTTTTAACATTTTTCGTTATATGTATATGTCATGCCCTGCCAGAATGCTATAATAATGATATATTATTAATCTTCCGAGTCTGCCGGAAAGAACAATATATAATTTGTCTGGGTGGTATAATAATACGTGACTTAAAACCGCGTTTAAAAACGGTCAAAATGAGCTCAGCAAACTTCTACTTCGAAACAGAGCCGAAGTTGTAAAATTACTTCTGTCCTTAAGGGGTTAAAGCATACATGTATATGCATGAATTTGTTGATACTGTGACACCTGTATTGCATTTTAATTGTCATTAAGCATTTGCTAATAGACACGACAGAAACTTGATTAATTCTGCACGTTTTGCACTTTAGCCACTAGAGGGCCCTGTTACACTATAAGTTTCATTTCGATTGATCTTATCATAAGCACAAGAATAAGCGTCAACAAAGCAAAAAAAGCAAAAAAACTTTTATTTATTTATAAAGGATTTTACCAGGTAGGATACATTGAGATTTCTCTAGTTTTCAAGTATGTCCTGGGTTCAAGAACATTTTGCTTTTCATTTTATTTATTTTTCAATAACATTTTGCACATATTGGCTGTGTAATAACAAGCACAAGAATAAGCTGCTAGTAGTACACATAGAGGGTTATTCAAAGAGATCCGAATGGCTGGAGAAAGGTAACCGAACACTGAACATCAGCGTACGCTTACCTTTCTTAGCCATTCGGCTATCCAGAGAGCAGGCAATTCGCCAAATCCTGGCAAATTGCCTGCACATTCGGTGCCTGTTCGGTGCCTGTTCGAGGGCAGTGAAATACTCATACAGGGTTATCCAAAGAGATCCGAATTGCTTGAGAAAGGTAACCGAACGCTGAAAATCAGCGTTCGGTTACCTTTCCTGGCCATTCGGCTATCCAGAGAACAGGCAATTCGCCAAATCCTGGCGAATTGCCTGCACATACGGTGCCTGTTCGAGGGCAGTGAAATCCCCATGAAAAAGCACTGCTTCGGCTATTCAGAGAACACAAACCAGCAGTGAAAGGTTCCCCTAATGCCCTGCCATTCGGTGGTTTAATTCGGAGAATCCCATAGACTTCAATGTTAAAAATATTCCCGTTTTAATTCAATATCTAATAAACCGTTCATTATAAAATTCTGCAGCAAAAAGTCTCTTTATTTATAGATTTTTTAGGATACTTTAAGCATTTTTCCGTTTTCTTTTTTTTTTTTTAAAAGTCCGATTTGTTTTTTTTTTTATTTTTTTAAGTTTACTTATTTTTTCTGTAACAGCCCTTTTTATTATCATTCCCTGGACCTCATGTGCAAATTTCAGACATTTTCGCTCAGTAGTTTCTTTGCAAACAGCGTTTCATTTTCACAGATTCATACAAATGGTTTTGCTAATTTATTCACTGCCTCCTCTGCGTCTCAGCTGCTTCAGCTGCTTCTTCGGCTGTGTGTGATTCGGCTCCTGTTCGGGTTTTTCGAAGGTCAATCCAGATGTTTTTGCATGTTTTCGGCGTGCATTCGGTGGGTTTTGCGGTTCGTTTTTGTCGGGTTTGCGGCAGCTTTTCCCTGCAATTCGGGGACCCTGTGGTGTTTGCTGAATACACCGCAGGGTCACCGAAATGGGATTGGCAAAAGGAACCGAATTGAAAAGAACGAAAAGTCACCGAACGTGCGGTGACTTTTCGAATCTCTTTGAATAACCCTGATAAACAAGCACTGCTTCGGCTATTCAGAGAACACAAACCAGCAGTGAAAGGTTCCCGAAATGCCCTGACATTCGGTGGTTTCATGCAGCAGATTTATTCAGGAGAATCCCATAGGCTTCAATGTTAAAAATATTCCGGTTTTAATTCAATATCTAATAAACCGTTCATTATAATATTCTGCAGTAAAGAGTCTCTTTATTTATAGATTTTTTAGGATATTTTAAGCATTTTTCTTTTTTATGTTTACTTATTTTTTCTGTAACAGCCCTTTTTATTATCATTCATTGGACCTCATATGTAAATTTCAGACATTTTCGCTCAGTAGTTTCTTTGCAAACAGTGTTTCACTTTTCAATCATTCATGCAAACTGTTTTCCTAATTTTATTCACTGCCTTCTTCTGCGGTGTCGGGTTTTTCCGGAGGTTTCGCTGCGTGTGATCGACTCCTGCTCGGGTTTTTCCAGCATCTTCGACAGGTTAATCCAGATGTTTTTGCGGGTTTTCGGCGTGCATTCGCCGGGTTTTCGCCGGGTTTTCCCTGCACTTCGACAGCCCTGTGGTGCTTGCTGAATACACCACAGGGTGGCCGAAATGGGAAAGCCGATTTGCACCGAATTGAAGAGAACGAAAAGTCACCGAACGTGCGGTGACTTTTCAAATCTCTTTGAAAAACCCTGATACTCTACTTTTTGTACTGTATTCCAGATTATCAGGGTTATTCAAAGAGAATCGAAAAGTCACCGCATGTTTGGTGACTTTTCGTTCTCTTCGATTCGGCAATCCCATTTCAGCGACCCTGCGGCGTATTCAGCAAGCACCACAGGGCCGTCGAAGCGCAGGGAAAAGCTGCCGCAAACCCGACGAAAAGTCACTGCAAAAACCCGGCGAATGCACGCCGAAACCCGCAAAAACATCTGGATTAACCCGCCGAAGACGCCGGAAAAACCCGAGCAGGAGCCGATAACACGCAGAGCAGCTGCCAGAAAAAACCGACACCGCAGACAAGTGAAGTGAAGTGAATAAATTAGCAAAACAGTTTGCTTGGATGATTGAAAAGTGAAACGCTGTTTGCAAAGAAACTACTGAGCGAAAATGTCTGACATTTACATATGAGGTCCAGGGAATGATAATAAAAAGGGCTGTTACAGAAGAAATAAGTAAACTTAAAAAATAAATAAAACAAATCGGACTTTTTTTAAAAAAAAATTTAATCCATAAAAATGCTTAAAATATCCTAAAAAATCTATAAATAAAGAGACTCTTTACTGCAGAATTTTAGAATGAACGGTTTATTAGATATTGAATTAAAACGGGAATATTTTTAACATTGAAGCCTATGGGATTCTCCTGAATAAACCTGTCGAATGAAACCACCGAATGACTGGGCATTTCGGGAAAATCAGCGTTCGGTTACCTATCTCCAGCCATTCGGATCTCTTTGAATAACCCTGTATGTATTTTTAGAATATTTTTGACCCCATAGAAGGAAAATTGTTGCAAATACCGTATATAAGATAATGTTCGGACCTATGAGACATTAATTATCTTACTATAAGGAACCTGTGACGAGGTAGCACCTTACAGGGGACATCACCCACATATAAACGGACATATGATGGAAACGAGAGGTGCAGAGGGCCCTGCTTATAGGAGCTTAAAGTCTAGAGGGATTGGGGTTGAGGAAGACAGGAGGAATTTTACTAGCTATAATTAATATTAGTTATATATATATATAGATTTATATTTTTTTGGCCATTTGATTCTAGTTTTGTTTGATTTTATACCTATTCAAGAAGATTTTAATCGAACATCCAAGAACCGTAGTGAGTAGCCATTACATGCTTGACCATTTTTGGACATACTACCCTATGATTTGATTTTCTTCTTGCAGAATTGTCCCCTCTTTGGGCTCCATTACAATCCTCCCTCTAAAAACTGCGCCTGCAGTTTTCTCCCTAGCGCCCCCATTTTCTTTTTAAATTCAATAGATTTTTATTGAGGGAGAATAAACAATACAGAAAAGCGTAAATACTGTAGAATCTTGTGTCAGATACGGTGCGGATACGAGACCTGTCATCACAATATGTCTTATTGCGAACGTTACAAATCGCTCCTCCAATTATTCTATAGTCGAAAGAACAATACGTATACTGAACTACGACATCTAATGTCGAAATATAAAGAACGTGAGAGAAGCTTAAAAAAAAAAAAAAAAACAAGGGAAAAAAAGAAACGCCCGTAGCTAGATGTACTGTCGGTAAAGAGGGGAAGACCTAACGTAGATGCCACCAAGGGATAGTAAAGGGAAAGGAAGAAGAGAAGAAAAAAGAGAAAAAACAGGGGACGAGAGAGGGGGTGAAGTTACGGTCCCGCCCTCGCCGGACCTACGTCTAACCTGAGAAGGCAATGCGAGCAGAGGCCGGGAAGCAAACACCGTCAGCCATGGCGACCAGACTGCCTCAAAGTGGGCCATTCTGTCGCGAACCACTGCCATCAGGCGTTCCATCGTAACCATGTGCCAAATTTTGGCCTCTATCAGCTGGCACGGGGGAGGGGGGCCCTTCCAGGTCTTAGCCAAACAGATGCGTACCGCGGCGCACACCCTAGAGACCAGAGAATGTTCGCCGCGTGTAAGGGGTGCCTCGGGGTGCGGACGGTTAAGGAGTGCTGTCCAGGGATCCGGACGTAAGTGTGTCTCTAGTGCCCTGCTCAAATCACCAAACACCTCCGTCCAAATAGTCCTGACCATGCCACAGTCCCACCATGCATGCATATACGTCCCCTCTTCGTCACATCCCCTGAAGCAAGTCGACGGCGTCCCCGGGTACATCTTTGCGAGGCGCTGCGGGTGGATATACCACCTTGCCATGACCTTGTAACAGTTCTCGCGAACTGCGGTACAGATTGTAACCCGGCAGGTCCTATCAATAATGTCTGCCCACTCGCCGCCCTCCAGAGAGCTTCCTAGATCTTCCTCCCACCTTGTAATGTAGGATGCTTCCTGCGGGAAGGTCGGTTCAAGGATGAGGGAGTAGAGTGAGGATATCAAGCCGCGCCCTCTATGTTTCCATCAGCAGCAGGTCTCGTAAAGGGTCAGTCTGCGGTCAGGCGTCTCTCTGAGAGTTCCTCTGACAAAGTGTAGCAGTTGGAGGGCTCTGAATGTCTCCGAGGGGGTAGCGCTTTCGACTCCCTTAGGTAACCGAGGGTGACCGGGCGGCCCTGCAAAGTCAGGTCGCGCAGCTCTGTGATATCAGACCTGAGCCACCAACTGAACGCCCCAGGAGGGTTGCCCTCTGGGAACTTTGGATTGTAGAATAAAGATTGGAGGCCCGAACCCGGAGGGGACAGACCATCCCCATCTCTACAGAGGTTCCAGAGGCGCAGTGAATGCTGCAGCGTGGGGCTATTGTGGAGTGTCCGGGGAGTGGCTTTCTGGGCCCATTGAAGTGTGCGCAATGGCTGTGGTCCCCCCATATCTTGTTCAAGGGTAGTCCAGAGCGGGGCCCCGCTCCTTGGGTTAATCATAGAGAGCTTCGCAAATTGGGCCGCCTTGTAATAGGAGTAGAGGTGTGGGACTTCCATGCCTCCCCGTCGCTTGGATTGAAACATAAGGTTTTTAGGCAACCGGCCTCGACGACCTCCCCAAATAAAAGAGTGGATAGCCGACTGAAGAAAAGTCAGATCCGCCCTGCAAATAGGAATTGTCAGTGTTCTGAAGAGGTACAGCAGCTTCGGGAGCAGGGTCATCTTGACCGCATATATCCGACCAAAGAGCGAAAGGTGTAAATGGGACCATGCCGCCAGCAATGCGTGGAGGGTAGGAAGCAATACCCCATAATTAGCCGTGTACAGCTGACTCCAAGTAGGAGTCAGCTGGGTCCCCAGGGAGCCCATAGATGAGCGGCACCATCGAAAAGGGAACCGATCGCGAATCACCGCCTCCGTTAGGGTAAGATCAAGCACCTCGCTCTTATCCGCGTTAAGTTTATAGCCTGAGACCCTACCGTAGTCCTTCAGGGCCTTCATCAGATTGGGGAGGGTGGTGAGGGGTGAGGTCAGGGACAAGAGGACATCGTCAGCAAAAAGAGACAGCTTATATGGTTTTCCCCTCACTTCCATACCCCGGACATCAGGATGGTCCCTAATATATGCCGCCAGTGGTTCTATAGAGAGGGCGAATAGGAGCGGCGACAAGTGGCATCCCTGTCGGGTCCTGTTTAAGATAAGGAAGGGGGCCGAGAGGAACCCTCCCGTGTCAACCTGCGCCCTGGGGCCCGCAAATAAAGCCTGTATTGCCGTCAAAAGGTCTCCCCGTATTCCAAAGGAGGTCAATGTTGCCCATAAGTAGTTCCAATCTACCCTGTCAAAGGCCTTTTCGGCGTCTAGAGAAAGGAGAAAGGAGAAAAGAGCCTCTACCTGAGGTTGTAGCGACCTGGATCAGATTAAGGGCCCTTCTGATATTATCCGGGGCCTCTCTACCAGGGACAAAGCCCACCTGATCAGGATGGACAACCTCGGCGATATAGCGACCAATTCTGTTAGCTAGAATTTTAGCATAGATTATTATTATTATTATTATTCTTTATTTATAAAGCGCCAGCATATTCCGCAGCGCTGTACAATAAGCACAGTATAGACATGGTTACAATACATTGAACAACATTTGACAAACAGTACAGGAGGAGATGAGGGCCCTATTCCTGTAGGAACTCACAATCTGCGAGGGTTGGGGTTGGAAACAGGAGGAGAGGACTGTAAGGTGAGAGTGATTGATGGTTGCGTCAGTGAGTTGGGTGGTAGGCTTCCCTAAATAGGAACGTTTTAAGGGAGCGTTAATCAGGGAGATGGGCCTATAACTGGGGCATACCGCCGGGTCCTTGCCTGGCTTGGGGATGACCACAATGCGGGCCAGGAGCATGTCGGAAGACGGGACCTCCTTTCCTTTCATGTAGGTGTTAAATAGACTGGTCAGGGGCTGGAGTAGGACCGGGCTCAATCCCTTATAATAGGGGACCGAGAATCCGTCTGGGCCCGGGCACTTAGTGGAGTGTAAGTGTTTAATCACCTCTGCACCTTCCTCCGCCGAGATGGGGGCTGCCATGTCCCTGCGCTGCTGGTGGCTGAAGGAAGGCAGAGTGGTGCGACTGAGAAATTCCTGAATAAGTGCCTCCCTTGCTGGACCTGGCGTTGCAGTATTGCCGTTATAGAGGGACGCATAATAAGAGCAGAAGGCCCGGAAATGTCCCGGGGGTCAGAGGTCATCTCGCCAGAGCCAAGGCGCACTGCTCGCACTGTACGCTCCCGGGTTTGCTGCTTCAGCCGGCGGGCGAGAAGAGTGTCGGGTTTGTTACTCTTCTCAAAAAACTTCCGACCCGTCCACTGAAGAGCCGCCTGGACCTGACACGATAACAACATGTTGAGGCTCCCCCTGGCCTCCAGCAACTCCCTGAACAGAGTGGCGTCCCCAGTCCTTTTATGCTCACGCTCCAAGTCGCCCACCTTAGTTGCAAGTGAAACCATCTCAGCTGCCCTTTCTCGCTTGCGGCGGGACGCTATAGCGATTAGTTTGCCGTGCATGAACGCCTTGTGCGCCTCCCACACTGTGGTGGTAGCCATGCCTGGGGTGAAGTTGCGTTCAAAGAAGTCCGTCAAGTCAAGGTTCATGGTATCTTTCAAACCAGGGTCAAGGAAGAGGGAAGCATTAAAACGCCACACACTAGCCGAGCCCGATGCCCCCCAACCTAATAGTGCTATCTCAACTGCAGCATGGTCAGACCACGAGATTTCGTGAATGGTGGAAGAGACTAGGGCCGTAATGTTGTCTCTACTGCAAAAAACATAGTCTAATCTGGAATATGAGTCATGGGGATTCGAATAAAAGGAGTAGTCTCGGTCTCTAGGGTGGAGCAACCGCCAAGAATCGTACAGATTGGCAGTCTGGACTACGCCCCGGAAGGTCTTGGAGCGGCGGATAGGAGCGCGGCTGATTGCTGTCTTACTACGATCTAGGTAAGGGTCCATGACCGCATTAAAATCTCCTCCTACAAAGACCCCCCTATTCGGTAGCTGCGCAAGTCGATCCTCCAATGCCCTCCAAAAAGGTCCCTCAGGGGGGGAAAGAGCATAGACACTAACAAAGGTGACTGGCTTGCCTCCAATCGTCCCAGTCACCCGCAGGTATCTACCATCCATAGCTGACTCCTGATGGGTAAGATGGAAATGAAGACTTCCTCGCATCAGTATCGAGACTCCTGTCTTGCGGGAGCTACCAGCGGAGTGATAATGCTCGGTGTAACCCTCTCCCCAATATCCCGGGACTCTGTCCCAGGTAAAGTGAGTCTCCTGCAGGAGGACCACATCTGCGCGACGTTTCCGGTAATATCTGGTGGCCCCTCGTCGATTCGGGGACAGTAGACCCTTCACATTGTGAGAAATTACCTTGAGGCGGGCCCGCGCCTCGCCACCCCTCTCAACCATGAGGGATCAAGCAGATGGGAGCGATGGAAGGAGAGGTGAGAAAAAAGAGAGGGATAAGGGGTAAAACAGGAGGTGAGAGAGTAGGGGGAGAGGAAAAGGGAAAGATAGAGAGAGAGAGGAAGAAGAGAGAGAGGGAAAAAAAAGGAAAAAAGAAAAAAAAAGGGGGAGGATAGAAGACACCGAAAAAGATGTGTCTGGTGGTGGATTGTACCGACCACTAGGTACGCACTCGGGGGCAAGAGCGACAGCGAGGAGAAGGCCACCAGCCCATAGACTCCCCAAGGGAGGACCGTGACCTAAAATTCAGCTTCTAAATCTTTGAAAACCCACCCAACCATCCCCCCAAGTCAACAGGTGAGTCAATGTCCAGGTGCAGCTAGCCCACCAAACCCTCCACCCCCAGTCCCACAGCAACCAGGGCCAGGAGCTGCAGAGGCCCCCGGGGACCCGGAGGCATCCACCAGGGATCATCCAGCTATCAACAGGGTATCTACCGTAGAACTGAGATCCAACCCGAAAGAGCCCGACAGGTGTGGGCTCTCTCCGGTTCTCTGACATTCCCTCCAGCCCTCTAGTCCCGCCCCGTGAAATCCCAGAATGGTGTACGGGGGGGCAAAGTAAAGCTCAGTACTTAAAGTCCCATGGAGAAGATGAGTGATGGTCTCTCTCATGCAGTGTAGGGGGGCGGGGGGATAATGTCAGCAGCGTCCTGTAGGCTAACGCACCAGTGAGCGTCTCCGATCCTGCCTCCTCGGCCTGCCCCTGGACTCACTTCTATAATGACCTAGCTCCATCCACGCTCCAGAAACGCCGGGCACTTAAGCCCCTCACGGATCTTCTCCGCGAGAGGGATGTCAGATACCGCTGGGGGTTCCCATTCCGCCTTCTCCTTCCTCACAACGGTACTTTCTTGTCTCTCCATTCCCCCGCAGATAGCTCGACTGTCTTGGAGACGCTGGGCATCCCGGAACCCCCGGACCTCTTTGCGCAGGGAGAGGCGTGAGGAGTGACGTCGTCGAGGGTCGGAGCAGCGTTGCGCACCGCCTGGAGTATAGCTTCTTTGGTGGTGTAGTAATGACATCTAAGTATCACGTCTCTAGGAGGATCCGTCTCCGGTGGTTTCGGGCGTAAGGCTCTGTGGGCCCGGTCAAGTAGCAGTTCCTCCTCGGGTGTCTCGGGCAGAAGCGTCTGGAAGTAGCGATGAAGGAAGTCCCGTAGATTCACCACCGTCTCAGGAATATTACGGAACCGAAGTTTGGAGTGGCGGGACCGATTATCCATATCCTCAACCGCCTCCTGTAGGAGTTCGTATATGTTTTGAAGGACCCCCAGATCCACTCTACCTCTGTGTCCGCTGCCTGGGCTTCGTCCGCCCGCTGCTCGAGGGCCGCCGTGCGCGTCCCAAGGGTCCCCAGATCCGCTCTCAGACCATCAATTCCAGCCCTGAGATCTGCTTGTAGGTCATCTTTAATAGTCAGAAGGAGTTGGCGCAAATCTTGTATGTCCCGGCGCGTGCACGGTGCGTCATGGGTCGCCGACTCCTCAGCGGGCGTCGCCATCTTTGGAGATGTAGAGGTTGCAGATCGAGCCGGGGTGAAGCACCGGGAAATATCCTTTTGACCCGGATTACGTCCAGATTTAGTCCCGGGCATGACGAGGGGGATCGCGTAGAGAGTCCGTAACTCAATAGGTCGCTTAGGAGGCTTCAAGGGAGTCTCTTGGGCTTGGCGCTACAGCCTCAGGTTGCCATCCGTACTGCCCAGCAGGGCACAGTTCCTTGAGAAAAGGTGCTTTAGAGAAACACGCACTTGTAGTAGTCAGGACCGGTCAAGTCTTTGTAGGAAACTAGATCAAATATAGTGGTCCAGTGAAATCGAGCGAGGAAAAAGAGAAGAAGAGAAAAAAAAAGCCTCAGAGAGCACTCTCAATGCAATGTGGTTCTGTGCCCTAAACAAAATACTTTTCCTTCCCTTTCCCCCCCTCTTCTTCTTTTATAGTAGTGGGAGGGTGATCAGTGCTATTCGCCCAGAAAACATATGATAGGAGAGAGATAAAAAAATAAATAAAAAAAATTTAAAAAAGGAAACTTCTTAAATGATCTCTTCACTCTCCCCTCTCTCCTCTCTGCCCGCTTCACCTCAGGGACCGTTGGGGCCGCGGTGAGGGTCCGAGCAATGGCGGAAGACTGAGGTCCTCAGGGTGGGGGTCGCGTGGGTCCTGAGCAGCCGACAGCGTCCGCCTCCGCCTCTCCGCAGGGGCTCGCCTGGCCTGATGGTGTCCACAATGAGGAGGATCTCCCGGCGGCAGAACGAAGGGGGAGCAGGGCCGTAAGCCTTATTTGGTGTCCTTCTGATCGGTAAAGGCCGCACCACGTGTCTCTGGCCTTCAATGGCGTGTGGCGCGGTGGCGCGGCCAACGCCGGGTTGTGCCAGGACCGGTCAAGTCCCTATCTGCCCCACGTTGCCAGGTGGGCAGTGAAGCCTTGAAGTAGCTCCCGCCCGTCGTAGGTGGCCCCCCCTCGGCTCCGCTGGTCAGGCCGCAGATGGGAAACGGGAGCTCAGCCTCCCCCGGGGGGCAACGCTCTCACCTGGCTCGGGAGCAGGAAGGTAGCCGCTTCTCAGGCCGGGCGTCAGGGTAAGGGGGGAAAGCTCAGACCGGGTGCATCGCCCTTACTTTTCTTTTCCCGTCTTCGGCTCTTATCTCCCCTCGAGGCTTCCACAATGGCCGCCGCCTCTAGGCCTCAAAAGTAAAACGGGCCGGGTATCAGCTCCACAGGGCGTCCGGGTGGAGAGAGACGACCCAGATCGGGCCCCACTGGCCCACGACCGTCCGGGTGAGTGAGGGAGTCCTGTGGGGTGATTAATAAGCTCCAAATGCTGCAGGTTTCTCTCGTTCCTTACGGAGCTCACAAGAGACGCGGCCATCAACCACACCGTTCGGCACCGCCCCCCCGCCTAGCGCCCCCATTTTAATGGGAGTTTACAATGCAGGCGCTTAAAAAGCTGCCTGCATTGTTACCGGGCGCTATGCCCCGGGATGCGCGCAGCAGCGCTAAGCACCACCAGGAGCATCCACTCGATGGAGTCCATTAAATTTCTCCTGTGCCGGTCACATGACCTGCCGGATCTCGCCTCACGAGATCCGGCAGGTCATCGTAGTGATCCGCAGAGTGGGACTGGGGGACTTTTTCTCCCAGTTTCTCCCTGCTCCCGCCGGATGGAGGAGGCGGACGGAGCCGCGGTCCTTGCCGCGGGATATTAGGTGAGTATCTGGATTTTTTTTGGGGGGGGGGGTTACTGCTGGTGCTAATGGATTCTGCACCAGTGGAATCCGTTAGCACCAAGTCCAGGCTCTGGTTAACTTTTTGCTAACCGCAGCCGGACGTTAATCAGCATTAGGACTTTGTAATACTAACGCTGATTAACACTTTGGGCTCTCTATTCTTAACACGGGGAGCGCAAAGTACAGTAACCTCGCGCTGAAAAGTGCAAGGTACCAAACGCTAACAGGTTTCTTAACCCGTTAGCATTTGGATTGTAGTTTACGTTGGCTACCTGGGCTAATGTTAATGATCACTCAGGTGCGCGCCAACGTTAGCACCCAGAGTGTAATGTAGCCCTGTGCTTCTATTGTTTTTGTACCGAATTTGCTCCTGACTAATCTTTTAGGTAGTGAGCAAAAATATGTGAAGGCCCTGAGAAAAGGCAATGTTTGTGATGGTCCTGAGAACGGGCAAGAGTATAAGTGGCCTGCATTTCAGTGTGTACCCACTGAGATCTCACAAGGTTTTAGCTCGATGGTACCATTACAGAGGGGGTTGAACCATATGCAAACCAGTCTATTACCCACATAGGCCCCTATTACACGCTTCGCGCAGCGCATTTGCGTGCGCGCAAATGCGCATTTGCGCGAGGACAAAACCATTTGCGCAGAACGTCGTATTTTGACGTTCGCACAAACGATGCGCGTAATCGTCTACCGCGATTGACACTGCGCGAACCCAGCACGAGCGCAAGTCCGTGCGCGCATCCTATACTTAACACTGACAGTGCAAATGCGCTCGTGCGCTGGTACGCGGATGGTATTACAATCTTTGCGCAACGAAAGTTTGCGCGCATTTTCGTAACGTGTTTGAAAAGCTGGTGGTAACTGTAAATTTGATCGTTCTGGCCGAAACGAAAAACACCAGCACGAAAAAACTAAATACAGCACAGTACAGTTACACATTCTACACATACCCAAACAATAAAATTTATTAATTGTCCAAAATGTTTTTTCGCTCCAGCACATATACGCAGATTGACTTTGACAGGCGCAACAACCTAACGTTAGAAAATGGTGGTTCTTAATTCTGATTGGCTGAATCCCGTGAAAAAACAGTTTGCCCACCGATTCCTGCACGCAACGTTCATTTGCGCGTCGGATTTGCGCACGAAAAATCTTGAAGGAAGTAAAATGCTCTCTGATCGTAGTACCGCGTTAATTTGCGTGCTAACGTTTTTTTGCGTGCGCATTTGCGCAAAGAGTGTCCTCTGCTTCTTTTAGCTTCATATAAAAGAGGATTTTTAGGTATAAAAGGACCAATAGGAAAAATAAAAATTCAATTTGAGATATTATTTTATTCTGATGAAGATTTTGCTATTGGTGCCATTATGCAAATTTAAAAGCACTTGTGGGACATTTGTAACACATTTACTTCACATTTGTAACGCATTTCACTTATAGTGCAGTGGAAATCGGTCTTTGCATGGGTGGGAGAGGTAATGAATTTGGTTGCAAAAGAAATTGCTATATGGATGTGGTACTTCAGGCAGAGCCAGCTCTAGAGTTTGTGTAGCCTTTGGGAAAGCTAAATTATATGGTCCATCTTGTAATGCAAAAAACAGAATGAATTAACCTAGTATATGCTAATTAATGTGTCACAAAGCTCGCTTGGCATTCCTAATACAATGGTTGAATCATCTGAAATTTAAGTGATATAATAAAATCAAATATTTTGGTTCATTTAAACTTGACAAATTTAATTTCTGCTCTTTGAATCGATGCTTTTGATAAGCATCATCATGATACACACACTGCAAACACACAGCATAATTAATTGAAATTGTGAAATTGAACCCATGATAATGCAAATTTCCAACTTGCTATCAAACTGGTGATTTCACTGCATCTCAAGCAAAAGCTTAAAGCAAGGGTGTTAATGCACCATCGGGTGAAATGTAGTCCAATCACTTGGTGCACGGTTCCTCATTGTGCGGCTCGTGTAGCCGGTAGTGGCGTCTCGTGGCTTGCCGAGGCACTCGACAAAACGGATCACTGGGGCTGCTAGCGGAATGCATTAACCCGCATTCCACTAGCCCTCCGAGGGCCCTATTACATTCTTCACGCAATTTCGCCCACGCAGCGCATTTTTTTTGCGCACAGCGTTCAGCGTTAGCGCGCGAAAATTAACAATGGTATTACAATCCGAGCGCATTTTTCCATCCGTCAAAAAAAAATTGTGCGTGAAAACCGACGTGCAAAAATGCGCGCAAAGTACGTTGCGCGCAGAAATCAGTGTGCGGACTGTTTTTTCACGCCTGTCAAAGTCAAAAAAGTTTGCATTTCCTGAAATGTCCAAAGGGAAATTAATGGAACTCTAGCTGTAATGAACGTTCGTTTGCAGTCTAACTATACTTGTTTATATAAAATCACCCTGTGATCGCTAGCCTGCTTCAATACAATTTGTAGCTTATGAACTTCATTTACATTCTTTCTCATACAGGATTTTGTTAGACTTTTTGTTCCCAGTGCTAATTTTCCTACTTATGCAAATTATCAAGGCTCACAGAGGGATAACATAGAATAATGAAATACATCAGAAAACAAAATAAAAAATAAAGAAGGAATTTGCATTATTAAAGTGTCATTTTTATTGCAGTGCCTAGTATTGTATAGTATCTTGACCTGATACCGTTAGTCAATCAGTGCAAAGAACCTTTGTTTGCAAATGTTTGTGATTACCAAACACAACACAATAGCTGTGCACACTTAGGGCCATATTACATAGTTGGTGGTAACTTAACCAGAGCTGTTTGTAAACTTCCAAGAGCCATTATAGCCTATGGAGGTTTTAAGTTTACAACAGCTCTGGTTAAGTTACCACCAACTATGTAATATGGCCCTTATTGTTTTCTTTTAGTTAGGGTTATATTGCTCTATTTTTGTTTTCTTAGCACTACAGGATTATCTGGTTACATCACCCTTAGGGATGTTTAGCATAATACAGATTGTACAGCGGATCTGCAATGTCGTGCCTAGTAAGTAAAGTCAATCACAATATGCAAAGAGATTTAATTTAATTATGTGATATAAAACACCCAGAATAACAAATTATTCTGTGGGAGAAAAAATAGAAGAAAGCCACAATTTTTAACCTTCAAACCTTTTAACCTTCAAAAGTTCCTGCAGGAGTCCAACATTGAGTAAGTAATTAACAGCACCTTGGACATGCCCTGCAGGCAGCCTTGATTTATCCCTGGTGGTCCTGTGGTGAAACAATACAGTCTGCATCACAGTTGGGTGCAGACCACATAATACTTCATTGGTGAGCTGTGTGGCACTGTGCGCACAGCACTTTGACACATCATCGCTGGGTGCTGTGTGCATTCTGATGCACATTGAGTGCTAATGAGCGTTAGGGTTGCAGACTGCATCGCTCCACCACAGGATCAATAAGGATACAACAGTGGCTACAGTGGCCCAATGGAGTACCCCCCCCCCCAACAGTGGCTGACAGTTGAGGCTCTGGCATTGATTGTAATACCATCCGCGTACCAGCGCACAAACGCATTTGCGCTCACAATGTTAAGTATAGGACGCGCACAGTTCATCACGCTTGCGCAGGTCCATCCGCGTTAAACGTTAACGCGCATCGTTTGCGCGAACGTTGTAATATGACGTTCAGCGCAAAGGGTTTTGCCCCTCGCGTTAATGCGTTTTTGCACACACGTTAAAAATTGCGCGAAGAATGTAATAGAGCCCCTAGTGTCTGGCATGCTCCCTCACGCGGCCGCCGACCTGAAGGATGTGATGCAGCCGAGATCTCGCAAGAGCGCTTCACAGCCTTCAGAAGCCAGCGGCCACATGAAGGAGCATGCCGGACACTTGGAGGAACACGCGGCTCTGTGCTGGTAAGTATAATTCTGGGGGCTCTGTGCTGGGTATACAAAATTCTGGGGGCTCTGTGCTGGGTATACAAAATTCTGGGGGCTCTGCCGGGTATATATAATTCTGGGGGCTCTGCTGGGTATATATATAATTCTGGGGGCTCTGCTGGGTATACATAATTCTGGGGTCTGTGCTGTATATACATACTTCTGGTGGTCTGTGCTGGGTATATATAATTCTGGGTGCCTGTGCTGGGTATATATAATTATGGGGGGTCTGTGCCTGGTTATACATAATTCTGGGGTCCTGTGCTAGGTATATATAATTCTGGGGGTCTGTGCCTGGTTATAAATAATTATGGGGGTCTGTGCTGGGTATATATAATTTTGGTGGCTCTGCTGGGTGTATATATATTTATAGTTTCTACAAGGGTTGTGGTGTGTAACGGGGAGCCCCCTATAGGGTGAGGGGGAACCCCCAATCTGCAGAGATGAAGCCTTAAGGACAGGTATACAGCTTCCAGGGAACAAACCAAGATATTAACAGAACTTAGAAAGATCCCTAAGCCCTGACTGAGATCCTTGAAAGATGGTCTCGAAATTCTAACTAGGCTAGGTTTGCAAGATGAATAAAATATAAACCAGACAGACAATAAATGCAGGTATACAGATTCCAGGGAACAAAGCAAGATATAAACAGAAACTAGAAAGATCCCTAAGCCCTGACTGAGATCCTTGAAAGGTGGTCTCGAAATACTAGCTAGGCTAGGTTTGCAAGACAAACAAAACATAAACCAGACAGACAATAAATGCAGGTATACAGGTTCCAGGGAACAAAGCAAGATATAAACAGAAACTAGAAAGATCCCTAAGCCCTGACTGAGATCCTTGAAAGGTGGTCTCGAAATACTAGCTAGGCTAGGTTTGCAAGACAAACAAAACATAAACCAGACAGACAATAAATGCAAGCATACAGATTCCAAAGCACGGTACAGTACAGGGGACAGACAGAAGAGAGATCCAGATACAAGAGCCAAAAGGTCATACACGGAATATCATTCTAGAGGGGTCAGGCAAGAGAGGGATCCTAAATACATGAGCCAGAGGTCGTACACAGCAAATCAAAGTAAACCAGCAAATACAGGGACTAGGTATGAAAGACTATCCTGGTCCAAGGATCAAGGGGAGTCCTGGTCGTACTTATAGGGCAGAACAGGTCATGTGACCGCAGGCCAATCAGCCCAACATATGGCCTGCAGGCTGAAAACAAAAATAAACAGGAATCCCTGCTACCACCAGCAGGGGGCAAGGCCAAAACGTGACATGGTGAAGGACTAAAAGTGAGACAGAGGTCATTTGCATATCCTACCCAGAGTTCCTTGCTGCATATGGGGAATGTGGCACAGGGGCTCTGGGATGCAATTCATTGAATTGCTGTGATGTGCAGGTGGCTTCTGCAATATTAAACACACTTATTATAGTGTAAGGCTTTTTATCTCACTTTTAGTCCTTCACCACAACCCTTGTAGAAACTAATTTACCCTACGGTCCAAGCATCCACGGCAACTGGTCATGCCTACCGCCTAGCTAATGAGGGTTCAACAAATCTGAAACAGTGCTGTCCTAGGAGTGGTTTTGACTAGTTGCATAAACCTTATCTCTGCTACAAAGCCACAGTGTGGCCTAGCATTGATTTTAGGGTTCTGTGTAATAACAGATCCAGGATGCATAAAAGTGTGACGGAGGTCATTTGCATATTCTATCCAGAGTTCCTTGCTGCATATGGGGAATGTGGCACAGGAGCTCTGGGATGCAATTCATTGAATTGCTGTGATGTGCAGGTGGCTTCTGCAATATTAAACATATATATATATATAATTCAGGGGGATCTGCTGGGTGTGTGTATATATATATATATATATATAATTCAGGGGGATTTGATGGGTGTATATAATTCTGGGGGCTCTGCTGGGTATACAAAATTCTGGGGGCTCTGCTGGGTATTCCTAATTCTGGGGTCTGTGCTGTATATACATAATTCTGGGTGCCTGTGCTGGGTATATATAATTCTGGGTGCCTGTGCTGGGTATATATAATTATGGGGCGGTCTGTGCCTGGTTATACATAATTCTGGGGACCTGTGCTGGGTATATATAATTCTGGGGGGTCTGTGCCTGGTTATAGGATTTATAGGATCGGATCTGATCCGATCATGTATCGGATCGGATCCTATAGTTGCTGCCTGATTTAAAAAAAAAAAAGCAAAACTGTCGAAATTATCGTTTTGCTGGTTTTGCAGCTTTTTCTCTTTTTTCTTTTTGTCGGCTTTGCGGCGTCTTTTTCCCCGCACTCCGGGGACCCTGCCGTGAATGCAGAATTCACCGCAGGGTGAGGAAATTTGATTCCCCGAAGTGTGGGGAACAACATTTCGGTGCTCTGTGAATAATCCCTTAAAGGAACACTCTACTCAAAAAATCACCCCCCGTTTTTTTATCCTAACCTATCCCTATTCCCTTAATAAATCTTTCGTTTTTATTTTTTTTCTTGTAACTGTAATACTTACCCTAAAATCCTCTTGTTTCCAGCGGCGTTTTTTTTTTTATATACTCACCTCCCTCCTCTTCCGCTCCCGTCCTTCTTCTTGCTTCTTGACTTCTGGTTTACATGAGAAGCGCGCATGCGCGCCTCTCACATAAGCCAGCCAATCAGCAGGCTTCCTCCCGGCTCCCTCTGAGGATTAGTGTTGCGTGCAAGAGGATGCGTGCAACACTAACCCTCAGAGGGAGCCGCCAGCTTCTGCGGTGAGTTGGAGACGTCATCGCGCTGAAAGCGCGATGACGTCTCCTACTCGGCAAAAGTCGTCAGAAGCGGGAAATATGATTCCCGCTCTGCTGACTGACAGCTAGGAGGGCGGAGTAAAGTTCTCCGCCTCTCTCAGCTGTTTTCAGCATTTTCAGCTGAACTGCTGAGGGGAGACAGAGGGCGGCATACTCCGGGCATCATGACCACCTAAAATAGCTTAGGTGGTCATGTTGCTTAGAGTATCCCTTTAAGTGAATTTGCAAAATTGTCACACAGTGCATAGAATGGCACAATCCACCGCTTCCTCTAAGGCTGGGGTCAGACGAGCGCAGTTATCACGTCCGTGTTGCCGCACATTTTGTACGTCTGTGGCAGCATAGCATTCTGACCAATGGAGCCCCACACACGAAGTAAGTCCGCACAGAAGTGCAGATGCATGGCGGACGCGGCAAACGGACGCAGTTTAGACAAGAACGTAATACTGCTAGAACGGACGTGCGGAGTGCGCCACGTCTGCAACGTCCGTGTAGCTTTGTGTGTGAGTGATGAAACGTGGTCAGACGGACTGCATTTATACGTCCAGCATTTTTGACGGACAGAATGTTTTTTTCATTGTAATTTATTTTCCCTGCTACATCAGTCAAAAAATACGTCAGTGAAAAAAACGGACTGTGTGGCCACTACCTTGTCGTCAGTCAGTAAGTACTGCACGGACGCACAGTCCGTACAAAATGCGCTCATCTGACCCTAGCCTAAAGCTTGCATAAGGAAAATAAGAAATGCAGGGTTATTCAGAGAGCGGTGAAAAGCAGGAGAAAGACTGGAGAAGTGAAAATTCTAGGTCAAAATAGCCAAAACCAGAAAAATTCTCCCATTTATCTCACTTTACAGATCAGCTATTTTGACCTCGAATTTTCCATTCTCCTGCTTTTCACTTCTCTCTGAATAACCCTGATGGAGTCAGGGCTGGATTAAGATCTCTATGGGTCTGGAGTTGAAGAGTTTGGTGTGCTTTTTTGGAATTTAGTGAAATGAAAACATATTTTAGGTTAAAAAATATATATATACAGTGAAGCACCACACAACAAGCCGAACCATCACCAGAGGTCTCTAAAGCCAATACCAGAAATAGTGGTTTCCCCTAAACCAAACACATGTATACATAAATATATATAACCTGGTACGGCGCAATTTAGGCTAGGGACAGATGAGCGCATTTTCTGCGGCCACCGTCAAAATGTACGTCGATGCGTGCGCACGCATTTTTTCACGGAATACGCTTAAGTGGTCAGACGATGCGCAATTCTGGACGTATTTCATGACGATGGGGTGAAAAGTTTGAACGTTATGTTGGCCGCACACTAGCAGCGTCTGACGTCTCCTAATCACGCACACACGCTGCTATGCGGCCGCAGCGCACTCTGTACGTCAGTACCAGCGGTTTAACGTTCTCGAAAAAATGCGTTCATTTTCCACTTGCGTTGCGCGGCCGGACTTTTGTGCGACCGTACTTCGTATATTGGCTGTCATTGCCCGGCATCTGCTGCTAGTGCGGCCGTGATTATGTGCGCCAGAACGCGCGTTCGCACTGCCTCAGTCTGACCCTAGCCTTAATGCTTATAGAGGTACTCCGGTGTGTCTCATTGTTTCCAGATGAACATGAAAAGAAACAAATATAGACAATATGGCAAAAAGGAACACAATTCACTTATCCCAAGAGAGATAGTGATAGATTGCAGAGCACCCCAACCAATGTGGGATTAAACCCTCATAAATGACATATTGTAAAGAAATAGTGGTTTTCCACTTATCATTAAATACCTATTAGAGAAGACCTACAGATAGGTTGGGGTTGTTAAAATAATGATTTTATTATTGGACAATGCCATACATGAAACATATAATTAGTTATAAAATAAACATAGACATAAGGATGAACATTAAATTAGAGGTAAATAGGAAAAGTTGGTATTACCATTGTGGATCATATATAATAAATTCCTAATGACATAGGATATGACAAAGTGTAACAAGTGGATAATAAGTAGCCAGATATTAACACATAGATGTATATATAACATATGACTCCGAAGGAATAATAGTCAATATCGCTATTGTATTGCCCGTGCATGTAGATGTTGACTAGTGGTATACAGTCAATTATGTTGACACGAATAGTATATACCACGATGGCAATACGAATAATTCACTGCCACACATCGAGATGGGCAGGTCAGTATCAATATATATGTCGCTCAAATTCACATGTGAATATCATTCAAAAATTGGATGGTTGCGCAACTAAATTTCAGCCGTCATGAGTCCTCAAAATATATTATACTGGCTGTAGACTGACAGTATAGTGTAGAGCAGTATGTGATTAGAACTTGCTACTAGCGTCGGCAGTTAAAGCTGTATTGCTAACAGCCTTATTTACACAGACCGGATGTGTAAACTGTGAAGTAAAACGGGATATCCACTTGTTACACTTTGTCATATCCTATGTCAAAAATTATATGTTTCATGTATGGCATTGTCCAATAATAAAATCATTATTTTAATAACCCCAACCTATCTGTAGGTCTTCTCTGATAGTGGTTTTCCACTTAT
Organism: Leptobrachium leishanense; assembly: GCA_009667805.1. NCBI lineage: Eukaryota > Metazoa > Chordata > Amphibia > Anura > Megophryidae > Leptobrachium > Leptobrachium leishanense. The sequence goes on along the minus strand of CM019073.1, from coordinate 76,377,927 downwards.
CATTAAATACCTATTTCTTTACAATATATAGACATTATGGTACAGTATGCATATACTATATATAGATGGGTATTAACAGAAGGATCCACTCACAAATAGAGAGCCTTAACACTGGCTCAAAGTGGAACTGCGCCTGTGGGTTTTTATCTTCTTATTTCTCAGGTGGCCCATACACCCTGCAATGGATTTTTCTCCCCACACGAGATATAGAAGAGATATTTTAGGTTATTTAATAGTGCAGACATGGGTATATCTAACCAGGCAGATACTGTGTGAGTATCGTAGATACTCGAGTATAGCGTGACCAGGCAGTATAGGCAGTATAGCGTCTAACCAGGCAGATACTGTGTGAGTATCGTAGATACTCGAGTATAGCGTGACCAGGCAGTATAGGCAGTATAGCGTCTAACCAGGCAGATACTGTGTGAGTATCGTAGATACTCGAGTATAGCGTGACCAGGCAGTATAGGCAGTATAGCGTCTAACCAGGCAGATACTGTGTGAGTATCGTAGATACTCGAGTATAGCGTGACCAGGCAGTATAGGCAGTATAGCGTCTAACCAGGCAGATACTGTGTGAGTACCGTAGATACTCGAGTATAGCGTGACCAGGCAGTATAGGCAGTATAGCGTCTAACCAGGCAGATACTGTGTGAGTACCGTAGATACTTGAGTATAGCGTGACCAGGCAGTATAGGCAGTATAGCGTCTAACCAGGCAGATACTGTGTGAGTACCGTAGATACTCGAGTATAGCGTGACCAGGCAGTATAGGCAGTATATAGCGTCTAACCAGGCAGATACTGTGTGAGTATCGTAGATACTCGAGTATAGCGTGACCAGGCAGTATAGGCAGTATAAGCGTCTAACCAGGCAGATACTGTGTGAGTACCGTAGATACTCGAGTATAGCGTGACCAGGCAGTATAGCAGTATAGCGTCTAACCAGGCAGATACTGTGTGAGTACCGTAGATACTCGAGTATAAGCGTGACCAGGCAGTATAGGCAGTATAGCGTCTAACCAGGCAGATACTGTGTGAGTACCGTAGATACTCGAGTATAGCGTGACCCGAATATAACGCGATGGATAGAGATTTATTATGGAAAGAAGAGAATACTCAAGACTCGAATATAATGCGAGGAGTAAAATTCTACTGTACTGGTAAACAATTAAGATCCTTCCAAGTTCTCTTAGCACAGGCTACCCCTGAGGCCAGGGTGCTCTGCTCTAGAGTGATTGCAGTTGTTACTAAGTATGAAGCCGCGGGCCACCCGTTTTCTTTACTAGCGATTAGATGGCCAACGGAGGCGAGCGAGGTGAAAGATTGGCTTAAACCGAATGCGCCCCCTGGCCGTGATGGATCCCACCTCTCCGGAATCCAGGAGTTCCCGAAGTGTTTGCAAGCCGCAGGGAGCCCGCATTCACTTCAGCGAGACTTCCGGAACTTCCGGGAGACTTGGGATCTAGAGCAAGGCAAGTTTCATTTTTTTTTTTTTACATGTGATGCAGATGTCTTGAATATAACGCGACCCCTCCAATTTTAAGGTAAATTTTTGTCACCAAAATCTAGCGGTATACTCGAGTATCTACAGTAAATTTCCATTCAGATTTCAATCATTTGCAGCGTGTAAAATTATCAGAATTGGTGCATCCCTAGTTTTGGAGGATGGTGTTTTATGAATAATATGACTATAGGGGTTATTCAGAGAGAGCCGACCTGGCCCCGAAATGTAACCGGACGCTGAAATTCAGTGTCTGGTGACATTTCGGGGCTATTCGGCTATTCACAGAGCAGGCAATTCACCAAATTGCCTGCACGTACGGTGCCTGTTCGAGGGCAGTGAAATCCCCCATATAGAAGCAATGGTTAATCTATTCAGAGAACACTGAAGAGCTGAGAAATGTCAGTGAAATGCCCTGCCATTCGGTGGTTTCATTCAACAGGTTTATTCAGGCGAATCCCATAGGTTTCAATGTAAAAAATATTCCCGTTTTAACCCAATATCTAATAAACCGTTTATTATCTTATTCTGCAGTAAAAAGTCTCTTATTTCTAGATTTTTTTTAGGATCTTTTAGGCATTTATCGGGATTTTGTGGGAAAATGCTTCCATTTCTTTTTTAAATCGTTTTTTTCATTTTTCCTTAACACACCTTTTTATTATCATTCATAGGACCTTATTTGTAATTTTCAGATATTTTCATTCTGTAGTTTTTTTGCAAACAGCGTTTCAATTTTGAAACTTTCAAATGTACTTTTTTAACTCGTTCATCTGCTAGTCGGCTTTTTCCGGCAGTTGCTCTGCGCTGTGATCAGCGGCTCGTCGGCTTTTTCCGGTGTTTTCGGCGTGGTTTTCGGTGGCTTTTTGGCGGGTTTTCCCTGCATTCCGGGTGCCCTGTGGTGCTTGCTAGATCCACCGCATGGTGGGGAACTTTGATTCCCCGAAGTGCGGGGCACGAGAGAACACCGAAATGTCGGCGACAATTCCGGTGCTCTCTGATTAACCCCATATGTATAAAATACTGAACTTGCTCCAAGCGTGGGGAATGAGAAGGTGAGTAATAGCAGTGGTATTGCTCATTTTATATGTGACAAATGGACAATGCCATCGCTTTGGAACTAAAAATAAATAAATTTAAAAATGATTTTTTCTCTTCTTTTAGTTTTTACATGGTCCTGTTTGGTATCAATGCAAATGCCAGACTCTGACCTGTCCAATGACGCCTCACTTGACCTTGTGTGTTGTATAGATTAGAGACGGTTCCAAAGTCCCCTCAGTGCTTCTCGCTGCAGTGTGGCGGTTTAGGTTTTGATGGAACAATGCGAATTAACGGATTGTGCCATCGCCTCCACACTTGTTGGTGACATGAGAAATTAGATGGTGAGTTAGTGCAGCATCATTGTTCAGTTCATAGTTGAAAGTGAACAATATTGCTGTGTTACAAAGAAAAAATAAAGAAATATATATATATTTTTTTATTGTTACAGAAAACCTGGTATCATTGGAAAGGTCATGCTCTGGCCTTACCAGTGATACCTCACATGACCCTGTAGCTGCTATGGAGTCAGAGATACAAAGGTCCAAATGCCCATCAATGCAGACATACAGGGTTATTCAGAGAGAGGTGAAAAGCAGGAGAATGACTTGAGAATGGAAAATTCTAGGTAGAAATAGCCAAACCAGAAAAATTCTCCCATTTATCTCACTTTCCAAATCGGCTATTTTGACCTCGAATTTTCCATTATCCAGTCATTCTCCTGCTTTTCACCTCTCTCTGAATAATCCTGATAGTTATTCCCTTTCTGGGCCTATTATGGGACATGGGCATGGAGCTGCTGCTCCAACAGCCCCTATGTTAAACAGGCCCTGCATAGAGTACAACCGACAATACACGTTAGGCTTGTGCACCGATATTTTTTTTTTTATTTTTAAAAAATTCGGTTCGTTCGGATTTTGTAAATTTTCGTTTCGACTCGTTTCGGCCGATGTCCGGTTCGGTTCGTTTCGGTTCGTTTTTCGTATCGACTTTTTCTTCGTGATTTCGGAAATTTTCGTGTTTTTCAGAACGTCTGTTCTCCTCGTTTCAAAGTGTCTATTCGTTTTGACGTAAACTTATGGTTTTTCGGATACGATAATTCTGCCGATACGATAATTCTGCCATTGAGATTTCTCATGTTTTACATGAAGGATACATTGAGATTTCTCTGGTTTCCCGGAAAGGATACATTGAGATTTCTCTGGTTTACAAGAAGGATACATTGAGATTTCTCATTTTTTACAAAAAGGATACATTGAGATTTCTCATGTTTTACAAGAAGGATACATTGAGATTTCTCATGTTTTACATGAAGGATACATTGAGATTTCTCTGGTTTCCCGGAAAGGATACATTGAGATTTCTCTGGTTTACAAGAATGATACATTGAGAGTTCTCATTTTTTACAAAAAGGATACATTGAGATTTCTCATGTTTTACAAGAAGGATACGTTGAGATTTCTCTGGTTTCCCGGGAAGGATACATTGAGATTTCTCATGTTTTACAAGAAGGATACATTGAGATTTCTCATTTTTTACAAAAAGGATACATTGAGATTTCTCATGTTTTACAAGAAGAATACATTGCGATTTCTCATGTTTTACATGAAGGATACATTGAGATTTCTCATGTTTTACATGAAGGATACATTGAGATTTCTCTGGTTTCCCGGGAAGGATACATTGAGATTTCTCTGGTTTCCCGGGAAGGATACATTGAGATTTCTCATGTTTTACAAGAAGGATACATTGAGAGTTCTCATTTTTTACAAAAAGGATACATTGAGATTTCTCTGGTTTTCCAGGAAGGATACATTGAGATGGGAATGATACAAAATTTAATTACAGAATCAGCGATATAAATACGATGCCCGAAATTACTGAAATGGAACCGAAATCAAGAATGGAACGAAAATTTATTTCGATTTTACACATTTCTAGTCCATTCGAAAAGTTTTTTCGTTTCGGCTCGAAAATTTGTTCGAATCTGCCGTTTTCGGATCCGAAAATTTTCCGAAAATCGGCCGAATCCGAATGCACGAATCGGGAAATTTCGTGAAAATGCTGAAATTCCGAAACCCAAAACGCACATCCCTAATACGTGTGTATGGTTGGATGCTGACCCAGTCGCACAAGCGCAGTCAGAGGGGGCCCTCAGCCATCCTTCAAATGCATCATGTATATGCTACATAAAAAAAATTCCCAAGCCAAAGGGTTCAGGAGTAAAGGTGGCAACCCTGTGGTATTCCCACTGAGCATCGCAGACACACTGTACATTTCGGTGAGTTTATTACTTTGGAGCTCTGTGATGATGCTGGAAACCAGGGGCCCTGTTACATTCTTCACGCAAAAACGCACACGCAACGCGTGAATTTTTGCGCGAAGCATTAATCTTTAACGCGCGTAAATAAACGCTGGTATAACAATCCTCAGGCATTTTTTCATCCGTCAAAAAATAACGCGCATAAAACGGACGCGCACAAACGCGCACACAGCAACGTTGCGCTCAGAAATCAGTGTGCGGACCGATTTTTTTCACGCGATTCAGCCAATCTGAATTAAGAACCACAATTGTCTCCCGTTAAGTTTTTGCGCCTGTCAAAGTCAATCTGCGCATATATGCTGCATCAATAATAAATGCACAAATTCATTGGTTTGGTATGTGTAGAATGTGTAACTATACTTTGCTGCGTATTTTTTTTTGGGCTGGTGTATTTGGGTTCGGCCGGGTTGATAGAATTTGCCATTAACCCCAGCTTTTAGGAGTTGGTAAAATTATGCACGCAAAGGCTGTGTGTTATAAACTGCGCATAGATTGTAATACCATCCGCGTACCAGCGCACAAACGCATTTTGCACTCACAATATTAAGTATAGGACGTGCAATGTATAGTAAGCTCGCGCAGTGTTCGCGCAGGATCGCCTGCGGTAGACATATACGTGCGTTTGTTGCGCTGACATTGTAATACGACGTTCAGCGCAAAGGGTTTTGCCCCTGTACAAATTTTTCACTGTACGCATGCGCAGATTAGATCCATCAGCTGCCTCTCTGCGAATGCTCACTGTTGCGGGTTGTATCAGTGTGATGTTTCCAGGCTCTCTGCCTGTTGATGTCACAAGTGACCTATCTGCTGACCGGCAGCTGGGAAATTCAAAATCCTGACTCCTGGTGACGCTGGGCTAGGTGGAGGAAACTCCTCCACTTCACACAGTGATCACAACAGATCACGGCGGCAGGGGGAGGCAGAGAAAGGGGGACACTTGGGGGACACTTCCCCTTAAGGCTGGGGTCAGACGAGCGCAGTGTTAACGTCCGTGTTGCCCGCACATAAGTACGTCCGTGATAGCATACAATTGTGTTAAATGGAGCCCCACACACGAAGTACGTCCGCACAGAAGTGCGGGGGCTGACGGACGCTGCAAACGGACGCAGGTTAGGCAAGAACGTAATACTGCTAGAACGGACGTGCGGAGTGCGCCACGTCCACAACGTCCGCATAGCTTTGTGTGTGAGTGATGCAACAAGGTCAGACAGACTGCATTTATACGTCCAGCATTTTTGACGGACAGAATGTTTTTTCATTGTAATTTATTTCCCTGCTACATCAGTCAAAAAATACGTCAGTGAAAAAAACGGACTGTGTGGCCACTACCTTGTCGTCAGTCAGAAAGTACGTCCGTACTGCACGGACGCACAGTCCGTACAAAATGCGCTCATCTGACCCTAGCCTAAGTTTACACTTAATTTAAAATCTCACATAATGTATTTTAACCCCAGAAAAGTATATGAAACCATTAACACTTTACATTTCATTACTTTAATACAATATAATTGAATGGTACTAATGGCTTCAATTTGTTGCATATTTTTAAAATCCTTTCATTTTTTTTTATTAGGTTGATGACATTCATCTGGGCATCGCTGATTGTGAAACCCATATCTGCTTTTCCATTCTGGATGTGTAACACGTAATGAAAAAAAACACAGGAACATGCTATTTTTCAGTTAAAGAGGCCAGAAACAAAGAACTATCTACAAAACAGAAGATATAAAATGAAGAAAAAACTATAGTTAAAATATGTTTGTCTCCGTTTGATGTCAGTGCTGAACAGCTCAAAATTTTGTACAAACTTTATAAACTGAGGAAGCCCTAGTCCCACACATAGATTGTATTAGTTCTGTCATCAATGGGCGAATGTGTGGATTATTGATTTACTGTTTCTTACTATAATATCCAATTTATGGTATTTTATTAGTGTTTAAATGTATACTTTGTATTTGAAAATGCATAAGGCACAATGTTTAAGGCTGGGGTCAGACCAGCGCACTTTTAACGTGCGTTCTGGCGCACATAATTACGGCCGCACTAGCAGCAGATGACGGGCAATGACGGCCAATATACGATGTACGGCCGCACAAAAGTCCGGCCGTGCAACGCAAGTGGAATTTGAATGCATTTTTCTGAGAACGCTGAACCGCTAGTACTGACGTACTGAGTGCGCAGCTGCGGCATAGCGGCGTGTGTGCGTGATTAGGAGATGTCAGACGCTGCTAATGTCCAGCCTACATAACGTCCAAACGCAAAAAGAGTTTTATTGACGATCCGTACAAAATCACGACCGAAAATGCGCGTCGTCTGACCGTTTTTGCGCATTCCGTGAAAAAATACGTCAATGCGTTCGGAAGCACTTTTTCACGTTCGCGGGGAAAAATGCTTTCGTCTGACCCTAACCTTATAGTTTACACATTCGAAGACACAATGGGCTCTATTACATTCTTCGCGCAAATGTTAACGCGTGCGCAAAAACACATTATCGCGAGAGGCAAAACCCTTTGAGCAGAACGTCATATTACAACATCCGCGCAAAAAATTTGCGTTAATGTCTAACGCGGGTGGACCTGCGTGAACCCTTAGCGAGCACACTGTACTTTGCGCGTCCTATACTTAACATTGTGAGCGCAAATGCGTTTGTGCGCTGGTACGCGGATGGTATTACAATCTATGCGCAAATTTTAACGGACAACGTTTGCGCGCAGAATTTTAACGTCTTTTAAAAGCTGGTGTCAATGGCAAATCTGAACAACCTGGCCGAACCCAAATACACCAGCCCAAAAAAAAAAAATACAGCAAAGTATAGTTACACATTCTACACATACCCAAACAATAAAATTGAGAAGTTGTGTGTGCTTTTTTTATTGATGCAGCATATATGCTCAGATTGATTTTGACAGACACAAAAACTTAACTGGAGACAATTGCGGTTCTTAATTCAGATTGGTTGAATCGCGGGAAAAAACAGTTTGCACACCGATTTCTGAGCGCAGCGTTAATGCGCGTGCGTTTTTGCGTGTCTATTTTACGCTCGTTATTTTTTGACGGATGAAAAAATGCGTTCGGATTGTAATACCAGCATTAACTTACGCGCGTTAACATTTTACACTTCGCGCGCAAGTTAACGCGCTGCGCGAGCGTTTTTTGCGCGAAGAATGTAATAGAGCCCAAAATAAGATTAGTCATTAATATTTTTATTATGAACTGCAGAATTTTAAAAAAGTCAAAACAGAAAAATAAAAATTTATAGAACCGCTAAACTACGTATAATCATAAACATTACATACTATCGTTCAAGGGAATAAAAACGTTATAATTGTAAAACAAAGTTGAAGACTAGAGTAAGATGGGAACGCGTTGAATTGTTATTTATCTTGAGACATTTAACCCTTTAATGCCACGGGACATGCTATGATGTCTGCGTGGTGGGTTGGTCTTGAAGACGGCACACCCAGGTACGTCCTTCTGAATTCTAAGGGCCATCTTGGCCCCATCCCGTAGCCGCAGCACGCCATTGGCTGCAGTGGGACGGCCTGAACTCAGACTGTCCCCCTGCAGGCAATGATGCACATTGGCTGCGCGAGTGGGCCAAATCAGAGGCCCATGACGGCACCTGTTGGCAAGGTGTACCAGTAACGCCCATCATGAAGGGGATAAACTCTTCATAAACCCCTTCAGTACCAAGTTGTTTTCCATAAAACCACTGCCAGGTCCCTGTTGGTTTATGGAAAATAATATTACAACATTAACCCTTTCGCTGCTGAGGCTTTTCCCACCTCTGTGCTGAGCTCATTTTTACCGGTTTTGCTCATCATGTTTAAACGTGTTTTGAAGGCTTATTTTAGTATATGACCCAGACATATTATATATCGTTCTTTCCATCAGACTCGGCAGATTCATAATATGTCATTATTATATGTATACGTCATGACCTGTCTGTTTATTATAACAAAAAATGAAATAAAATATGAATTTTCAATAATTTACAACGTGTAAAGTGTTTTTTTTCACAATTTAACATGCGAGCAATTGCGGTTATATTTTGTAAGGGGTGCGCTTGTTAAAAAAATTAGAGATGGGGTCTCATTACATTTTTTCTTGGGGAAAATTACGGGTTTTTTAACAAACCCACCGCATACAAAAATCGTTATTGCAGCATCATTGTTCACATTATAATTGAAATGGGAACAATATTGCTGCATTAACAAACCAAAAAAAAGAAAAAAACTTGTTTATGTTTTTTTTATAATTTTTTTTAAATATTTTTTTATTTTATTTTATTTTGTAGAACTTTTTTATACTCATGTTTGGTATTGTTGGAACGGCCATGCTCTGGCCGATCCAACAATACCAAACATTAACCCTTAGCTGCCACGGATCAGGAGATGGGGGGTTCATTGGAACCCCCCTATCTCCACCATTGGTGGCAGTTAGGGGTTAACTCCAGGACTGGCGTCATCGTGCTATGCACGATGACGCCAGTCCTCAGGGGGCATTCCCGGAAGCTTGGCCGACATCCAAGATGTCGTCCAGCTCCGGGAAAGGATCACGAACAAGGCGCTTTTCGGCGCCGATCCGTGATCCGGCCCCCATGGGGTTAATGCCAGGTACCATTTGGAAGGGCAGGCTGTGCCCTTCTAAACGGTGCCTGGGTTAACCCCCTGCACGCCGCCGATCGGGAGGGAGAGAGGTCCGAAGGACCTCCCCCCCCCTCCCTTTCAGGCGCCTCCTCCACACATGCCCCGCGATGACACCTAATTGACACCCGCGATGACACCTAATTACTCCGGCAGCGGTTCCGGGTGCTGGGCTGACATCGAGGATCTCAGCCTGCACCGGGGGGGCCAGCGATCGGCCGGAACCCGGACGAACGCTGGCCCCAAAGAGAGGACGCGCTCAGCAGCGAAGTGGTTAATATTACAACATAGAAAGTGTAAAATGAACGAACATCATTTAGGTACATTTTAGAGACAGTAAACCTATGTGACAGGCCCCCTGCTGCCTGAAAAGTCTATTAGGTCTATTCACTAAAGGTGAAACTCAGGAGAATTGGCAGAAGTGAAAATTCTAGATCAAAATAGCCAAACCAGAAAAATTTATCTCACTTCCCAAATCGGTTGTTCTTTTCTGCCAATTCTCCTGAGTTTCACCTTTTAGTGAATAAACCTGTACATATATAATAATACAGCTGGGAATCCTTTTTTCCTTGATCCCCAAGCTGCACAAAGAGTTACAGCACCCTGGATGACATGTAGACGGTGCTGAAAATTTGGGGGGAAATTCTGGAGCCCATTTGCAATATAATTCTGATTAGAGTAAACTAAATCCACTCGTAGTGCTCCAGAATATTTCCAGGTCGAGTTCACTCAATGTTGGACCCCTGCAGGAGCTTTTAAACATGGAGTATAAATGGCAATTCTAGTGAAGAGGTTAAAGTGGTGGGTCTACCTAGAAGCGGTAGGAGCAATTGAAATTCCATCAACCTTCCCATTTGTTTACAGCATGATCTCACACCCCACAGATCTTTATGGCCTACAATTCCCAGAATTTTTTGAATGTAATAGAAGGTCAGAGAAACATGGGAGTTGCAGTTCAGAAACATCGGGGGGAGGGGCAGAGTTTTAAATTCCTGGTTTAGATGAGATCTCAGTTGTTGGTTACCCAGACTTTTATTAGAGCTGCCCAGGTAATTTTCAAGGTTTCCAACAATCACAATTGCCACACGATTGAAACTTATGGGGTTATTCAGAGAGCATTTCAGTGCCCTTTCGTTCCCCGCGTTTCCCTGCACTTCGGGGGATCAAAGTTCCCCACCCTACGGTGTATTCAGCATGCACCAAAGGGCCCCCAGAGTGCAGGGAAAAGCCAACAAACACTCACTGAAGACCCACAGAAACTGCCGCATAAAAGACACCGAACACGCCAGAAAAAGCCGATGAGCTGCCGATCACAGAGCAGCCGCCGGAAAAAGTCGACAAGCTGACGAATGGGGTAAAAAAAAAGTACGTTTGAAAGTTTCCAAATTTGAAACGCTGTTTACAAAAAAATACTGAATGAAAATGTCTGGATTATATATATAAATTCCATCATTCCATCAAGAATGATAATAAAAATGTCTGTTACAGAAAAATGAGGAAAAAAAACTATTTAAAAAAAAAAATTGCTGAAAAATGCCTAAAAGATCCTAAAAAAATCTATAAAGAAACTTTTTACTGCAGAATAAAATAATGATACTGAATTAAAGCAGGAATATTTTTAACATTGAAGCCTATGGGATTCACCTGAATAAACCTGACGAATGAAACCACCGACGGGCAGGGCATTTCGACAACTTTTCACCGCTGTTAGGTGTCTCTGAATAGATGAACCATTATCCATAGATGGGTGATTTCACTGACGTTGAACAGCACCATACGTGCAGGCAATTCGCCAAAATTTGGCGAATTGCCTGCTCTCTGAATAGGCGAATGGCCCCGAAATGTCACCGTACACTGAATTTCAGTGTCCTGTTACATTTCGGTGACATTTCGGACCTCTCTGAATAACCCCTTTGGTATGTAATCTCCGAGTAGCTCAGTACTTTGGTTAATTATAGCACAGATTACAAATATGTAAACATCCTGATATTAAAAAGCACTGTTTGCAGTGGTGAATGTGTGGGTGTGGATCTTTTGTCTAAAACGTGTTTGTGAAATACCCCTTGTCCTTGGATAGCCTTTCCAGTACAGAGCATGCAAGGTTGCTGTATTTTTATATATTGTGGGATTTTCTATCAATGTTTGCATATGAATTTGCTAGTGACAGTCATTTTAAGAATGTTCTTTTTTTACTGTGCGAAAATGTTTTATGTTTGCTCTTTATCTTCATTCTGAGGGCCCACAGCTAAGAAAAATAAAACCTCTCATCTCTTACTGTTTTGGTTGTACGTCTTGTTATTTTTAAAGATCTGTTGGAGAGGCTTTAGAGGAAAAACAGTTATAGAATTAATATACAAACTAAATAAATATAGTTACCTCCATCAAGAACTGCTGGGTAACTCCGACAAGAGTGTTCTTTTAAGAATCTGGTTGGGGTCACCTAGACCCTGAAACCTTGTCCCTCTGGATGTTTAGGTTCTATATCTCCCATGAGGGTCAGCTTCTTATTATGGTGTTGGCAGAGGATTAAAGGAAATGTAGTTCCAAAACCACTGGGATGCCAAAGTTGCTGACCCATGATCTAGTCACTGGTCATCTGCCAAGCTCCTATATGGATAATAACTGTTAAATGCATGTTCAAGTGGTAATGGAATCAAGGAATTATGTGACAAGGGCAGGGCAGGGAAATGGTTTCTAGCGAGAGAATCCGGGTTCCTATACCTGTACCACAGTTCAAATTAGGCTTGTGCACCGATTTTTTTTTTTCCGTTCGATTCGATTTTTCGGATTTTTAAACTTTTCGATTCGGCTCGTTTCGCCCCGATTTCTGTTTCGATTCGGCTCGACTCGTTTTTCGCATACATTTTTTTCGGAATTTCGACCATTTTTCGTATTTTCGTGTCACTGAGCTCGTTTTTTGTATCGACTTTTCGTATTTTCGGAAATTTTCGTTTTTCTGAACGTCTGTTCTCCTCGTTTCAAAGCAATAAATTTCGATTTGACACATTTCAAGTACATTCGAAAATTCCGAAAATATTTCGTTTCGGCTCGGAAAACTTTTCGGATCTGCCATTTTCGGATCTAAAAATTTTTGGAAAATCGGCCGCATCCGAAAACACTAATCGGGAAATTTCGTGAAAATTCCGAAATTCCGAAACCCGAAACGCACATCCCTAGTTCAAATGTAGGCTAATGGTGGAAAAGAGGAGGACATATGAATAATGCTATATAGCATGGTGATATGGAAAGGTAATGTTAAATCAAGAAGAAATGAGGCTTATTTTTACTTTGGACACACTGATCCCGAAAGTGTTAAATAAAGACTTTGAGGTGTGCCATTCTTTATGATTCTTTATACGTATGTTTAAATGTTTTAATCTTGCCAACAGTTTTAAATTTTACGGTCAATGACAATGTACTAAAGGACTACTATAGCAGATATATATGATTTATTTATATGGAGGCAAATGGTGATCTAAGGGTAGAGGATGTTGGTCTTGGCACATAGTGTTGTGAGCAAAGTTAATGTCGGATCCGTGTTCCCCCCAAATCGAAAGTGAAATGAGTGATGTGCTTCCTGATCTGATGTAACTGACTAAACTCGGCGGAAGTACTATCATCGGGATGCGACTATGATATAAAGCCGGCACTCAGCGACGTTATTGGGCGTTACCATCGTTTCACGTGGACCTCAGCCAATACAAGGATGTTAATTAGGATATAGACTATTTAATACCGGAGGATGCCCGTTTTTTTTTTTAACATTGATTTTGTTTTCCACTGATGAAGCCCTTTCATGTTTGGGGCGAAATGCGTCTGGTTATTGCTGGAATAAATTGATATTTTTATTCTTACATCGTCTGGGATCTATATGTGCTTTTTTATGGGTTTGGCCTGCTAATTAAAACCTGGAAGTTTGGTATAACTGGAGCCCGGTCTAAAGCTCCAACGGGTTGAGTGCGATCCATATGATTGTTTATTGATGTGGTTTTCATCAATCTGCACCATCCCTTCTTTCCTTTAATTTTTCTGAGAGGACTCCCTTGAGAGTGGACCCGTTCACGATATTGGTGGAGTTTGCTAATATTTGCAGAGCGGTGTACGCCCCTAAGAACGAATAAGGAACCTCTTTGATTGAAGACGGACGGACATTGGACTGATGTCCATAGGAGATTGACTCCAATTTGATTCTATGTAAGTCTCTTTGTGTGCCAACGTTTCTTTGGTACAATTAGTACGCTTTTTTTTTCTTTTTTCAATCAATACTGGAGCGCTATAATTTTTTTCCATATAACTTCCAATTTGTGGTGGCTTTGGGAATGGCCACTTGAGTGTACTAACCGATCAGTGAAAATGAATTACATTGAAGCGCCACTGAAATTCACTGTTATTTCTATAAAGGTAATGTTAGAGCATCTTATCTGATTACTCAACTGTTACCCATAATTGTTTAAGGTGCATAAGACCTAGGGATGAGCCGAACACCCCCCGAGTTCGGTTCGGGCCCGAACCCGAATTTTTCCAAATGTTCGGGTCCGAACCCGAACCCCATGCAAGTCAATGGGGCTGAAAATTCGTTTTTTAGAGTGCCCTCCAAGAGGGCATTTATGCTACATATTTGCCATTAAAGGTGTATGGGGGTCCGGGAAGTGCCCTGGGGGACAGGAAACAAGGACAAAAAGTTTAAAAAAATACGTTTTTAAAGGGACAGTGAGTTTTCCATGAAATAAGGGTTAAAAATAAAAACGAAAAATTCCTTCAAATATCGTGCCTAGGAGGTCCCCATAACCTGCCCGTGAAGTGGCGGATTTTTAGGATGTATAGAAACACTTAAAAACAAAAAAATTATGTTTCAAATGACGGTAAATGCTTTTCCTTTAATCTATCCATAAACAACTGCTTGGGGCGGCAGTCTGTATGAAAGAGGAGACATTTTCGTACACGCAGAAAAAGTTTACTGATTTTTTTGGCTAAATTATTGTGAAACCTATGCAGGCTTTGGATTAAAGTAACAATAGGTGCTTCAAAATTGGTCCTTTAGCGTCCCCAACAGTGCCATCACACCGTAACCCCTCTGAGGATATGAATCTGATACAGGCGTCAGTGGCAGTGCACCCAAATATTGTACTTTTGGTGCCAGGCCTGCAAGTACTATCATACAGTAACCCCTCTGTGGTATTGTGGAAGAATGCAGGGGTAAACCTAGCGGTCCTATATTAAAAAGATATGCATCTGGTTAAGGCGTCAGTGCACCCAGATGGTGTGCCTTTGGTGCCAGGCCAGCAAGTATGATCATACAGTAACCCCTCTGTGGTATTGTGGAAGAGTGCAGGGGTGGACCATGTGGTCCTATATTGAAAAGATATGATTCTGGTCAAGGCGTCAGTGCACCCAGATATTCTGCCTTTGGTGCCAGGCCTGCAAGTATCATCATACAGTAACCCCTCTGTGGTATTGTGGAAGAGTGCAGGGGTGGACCTTGCAGTCTTACATTAAAATGATATGCATCTGGTAAAGGCGTCAGTGCACCCAGATATTGTGCCTTTCATGGCAGCTAGTGCCTTCACACAGTAACCCTTTTGTGGTATTATGGAAGAGTGCAGGGTTGGACCCTGCGGTTCAAAAAATTAAAATGATATAAATCTGGCACAGGCGTCAGTGCAGCCAAATATTGCGCCTTTCATGGCAGCAAGTGCATTCTCACCGTAACCCTTTTGTGGTATTGTGGAAGAGTGCAGGGTCGGACCCTGCGGTTCAAAAAATTTAAATGATATAAATCTGGCACAGGCGTCAGTGCAGCCAAATATTGCGCCTTTCATGGCAGCAAGTGCTTTCATACTGTAACCCTTTTGTGGTATTGTGGAAGAGTTCAGTGCTGGAGGTTTTGTGAATGCAGAAGACATTCCCGATCTATTCCGTTATGTCAGCATCAGGGGGTTGATAGCTGCTGATCCAGGACTGATTCATTTTTATAAATGTCAGCTGGTCTACAGAGTCGGTGGACAGACGCACTCTTTTGTCTGTGACAAAACCTCCAGCGGCACTGAACGTCCTTTCAGAAAGCACGCTGGATGAAGGGCAACCTAGTAGCTGCATAGCATATTGGCTAAATTCTGGCCAGTGATCCAATCTCAACACCCAGTAAGCCAGTGGATCATCTGCTGGAAAGGTATCCAGGTCTGCCCTTGCCCCTAGGTAGTCCTGCACCATATGGTGAAGACGATGGCAATGGGTGCCTACATTTGATGTCCCTGGGCGTCGTGGACTAAAAAAATAAAAAAATGCATCAGTCAAACGGCCCTGGCCTTCACCACTATTCCTCTGATCATCCGCAGCCTCAGAAGCACTTGTGTCAGCACTTGGTAATCTAACAGTGCCTGGAAAGGTGTTACACTAGTGTCGCTTTATAGCGTCCTCAAGTTTTTTCATCCTGTGCTCCCTCTGTGCGGGCAGGATGAGCTCTGCAACTTTTCCCTTGTATCGTGGATCAAGAAGGGTTGCCAACCAGTAATGATCCCTCTTCTTGATAGCACGAATCCTGGGGTCCTTTAGCAGGCTTTGCATTATTAGGGAGCCCATGCAGCGTAGGTTGGAGGTGGCATTAGCTTCCGAGTCTTCCTGGTCAATGAGGATGACCGTATCGTGCACTTCCTCCTCCCAGCCACGCACTAGCCCTTCTGTTTCTGGGCACACAAAACCCTCTCTTGAGGAATCCCCACCTTCAATGCCCCCACTACTTAAATATTCCTCCTCTTCCTCCTCCTGTCTGATCTGAGTAGGACCCGCTGGAATGCTGTCTGCAGAAAGACTGGGGCCTTGAGAGCTAGGGAAGGCCTCCTCTTGCTCCCGCTGCTCTGCCTCTAGAGCCACATCTATAATTCCCCACAGAGTGTGCTCCAGCAGGAACACTAAAGGAATTGTGTCACTGATGCATGCACTGTCCCTGCTCACCATCCTCGTTGCCTCCTCAAATGGTGACAGTACAGTGCATGCATCCTTGATCATCAGCCACTGCGGGGGGGGGGAACCAAGTTGACCTGAACCTGTCCTTGTGCCATACTCACACAGGTACTCGTTGATGGCCCTCTGCTGCTTGTGCAGACGCTGCAGCATTGCTAATGTCGAGTTCCACCTGGTGGGCATGTCACAGATCAGACGGTTTGTGGGAAGGTGGAATTCTCTTTGAATTTCTGCCAAGCGAACGCTTGCTGGGAATGATCGTCTGAAGTGGCTGCAGACTTTTCTGGCCTGGCTGAGAAGCTCTGGCAGCCCTGGGTACTTGGTTAGGAAACGCTGTACCACTAGATTTAGGACGTGTGCTAGGCATGGTACATGCGTCAATTTACCCTTGCGTAGGGCGGAGAGAAGGTTGCTGCCATTATCACAGACGATCATTCCCAGCTCAAGCTGGCGTGGTGTTAACCATCTCTGCACCTGGCCCTGCAGAGCTGACAGAATTTCTGGCCCGGTGTGGCTCCTGTCCCCTGCACATTTCATTTTTTAATGAGTTATTTTTTTTTTATTGCTTATTTAAGAATGGGAAGTAGATTTACTACCAATAGAATGAAAGTTTCTTATTTTTTCTTTAAAGATTTTTTAATCATTTTTTGGGTTAAATTTTAGGTTTCTTAACTTTTTTTAAAGAAACAAGGCTTTTTAACCCAGGTTAGGTTTCAATGCAGCATATGATTCTGCACCCTGTCGGGCAGCACCTCTACAGTATAATAATGCAGCATAAGATTCCGCACACTGCCGGGCAGCACCTCTACAGTATAATTAATGCAGCATATGAATCCGCACACTGCCGGGCAGCACCTCTACAGTATAATTAGTGCAACATATGAATCCGCACACTGTCAGGCAGCACCTCTACAGTATAATTAATGCAGCATACGAATCCGCACACTGCCGGGCAGCACCTCTACAGTATAATAATGCAGCATGTGATTCCGCAACCTGCCAGCAGCACCTCTACAGTATAATAATGCAGCATATGAATCCGCACACTGCCGGGCAGCACGTCTGCAGTATAGTTAATGCAGCATATGAATCCGCACACTGCCGGGCAGCCCTACAGTGGTGGTTCCCAACTGCGGTCCTCAAGTACCCCCAACAGGCCAGGTTTTAAGGATTCCCTGGGGGAAATGCAGACTGAATCTTGCACTCACTGAGCAGCAAATCATATCACATGTGCCATGCTTCGATATATCTGGAAAACCTGACCTGTAGGGGGTACTTGAGGAACCACTGCCCTACATCTATCTATGTAATAGACTGGTCTTTAGGGATGAGCGGTTCAGGTTCGGACAGTTCGGAGTTCGGCCCGAAATTATCCTGTTCGGGTAGATTGCGAACTCCGAACATTTCCGGGTGTTCGGCGCATGTTCGAGTCCACAATGCATCATAATGGCCCACAATGCATTTTCCCACTGGCCTGAAGCTCGTAATTGGCTACAGCCTTGCACCTGACCACAGGTCTGGTGCAAGACAGGTTCAACAGTATGCCAATCACTGCTCAGAGTCCTGATTGGGCAAATTTTGCCCAATCATGGGCTCACAGAGCTAAGTCCCGCAGCACACTATCAGGGTTATCCAAAGAGATCCGAATTGCTTGAGAAAGGTAGCCGAACACTGAAAATCAGCGTTCGGTTACCTTTCCTGACCATTCGGCTATCCAGAGAGCAGGCAATTCGCCAAATCCTGGCGAATTGCCTGAACATACGGTGCCTGTTCGAGGGCAGTGAAATCCCCATAAAAAAGCACTGCTTCAGCTATTCAGAGAACACAAACCAGCAATGAAAGGTTCCCCTAATGCCCTGCCATTCGGTGGTTTAATTCGGCAAATTTATTCAGGAGAATCCCATAGACTTCAATGTTAAAAATATTCCTGTTTTAATTCAATATCTAATAAACCGTTCATTATAAAATTCTGCAGCAAAAAGTCTCTTTATTTATAGATTTTTTAGGATATGTTAAGCATTTTTCTGATTTTTCTTTTTTTTTTTTTTTAAAAGTCCGATTTTTTTTTTTTTTTTCAGCTTACTTATTTTTTTTGTGACAGCCCTCTTTATTATCATTCCCTGGACCTCCTGTGAAAACTTCAGACATTTTCGCTCAGTAGTTTCTTTGCAAACAGCGTTTCATTTTCCCAGATTCATACAAATGGTTTTGCTAATTTATTCACCTCCCTCTGTCTGTGTCACAGCTGCTTCGGCTCTGTGTGATTCAGCTCCTGTTCGGCTCCTGCTCGGGTTTTTCGAGGGTTAATCCAGATGTTTTGGCTTGTTTTCAGCGTGCATTCGGTGGGTTTTGCGGTTAGTTTTCGTCAGGTTTACGGCAGCTTTTCCCTGCAATTCGGGGACCCTGTGCTGTTTGCTGAATACACCGCAGGGTCACCGAAATGGGATCGGCAAAAGGAACCGAATTGAAGAGAACGAAAAGTCACCGAACGTACAGTGACTTTTCGAATCTCTTTGGATAACCCTGTATATAACGTTTCCACGCGCCGATTCTGCACGCATTTCAGAGGAGATTGTTGTGTGTTGTTACTGCCGGTCTGCCACGCTACGGTCTCATTTCTACAAAATATCAGGGAATTGAGATGTGTGTCTTGTCACTGTGCCAGCAAGTTTTTTTGGGGTCACTAATTTCTTTAAAACATTTGTGAATTGAGGTGATCTGTGTCTTGTCACACAGCCAGTACCACGCAGTATTTTGGGGCTCCCTAATTTCTACAAAACATTTGTGAATTGAGGTGATCTGTGTCTTGTCACACAGCCAGTACCACGCAGTATTTTGGGGCTCACTAATTTCTTTAAAACATTTGTGAATTGAGGTGATCTGTGTCTTGTCACACAGCCAGTACCACGCAGTATTTTGGGGCTCACTAATTTCTATAAAAAATATTTGTGAATTGAGGTGATCTTCTGTGTCTTGTCACACAGCCAGTACCACGCAGTATTTTTGGGGTCACTAATTTCTACAAAATATTTGGGAATTGTTATAATCCGTGTGTTCTCACTGGCTGCCACCCATCAAGGGGTCTCACTGATTTATAAGAGGTTTCACTGCCACCCATCAAAGGGTCTCACTGATTTATAGGAGGTTTCACTGCCGCCCATCAAAGGGTCTCACTGATTTATAGGAGGTTTCACTGCCACCCATCAAAGGGTCTCACTGATTTATAGGAGGTTTCACTGCCACCCATCAAAGGGTCTCACTGATTTATAGGAGGTTTCATGGCCACCCATCAAAGTGTCTCACTGATTTATAAGAGGTTCCACTGCCACCCATCAAAGAGTCTCACTGATTTATAGGAGGTTTCACTGCCACCCATCAAGGGGTCTCACTGATTTATAGGAGGTTTCACTGCCACCCATCAAAGGGTCTCACTGATTTATAGGAGGTTTCATGGCCACCCATCAAAGTGTCTCACTGATTTATAAGAGGTTCCACTGCCACCCATCAAAGAGTCTCACTGATTTATAGGAGGTTTCACTGCCACCCATCAAGGGGTCTCACTGATTTATAAGAGGTTTCACTGCCACCCATCAAAGGGTCTCACTGATTTATAGGAGGTTTCACTGCCACCCATCAAAGGGTCTCACTGATTTATAGGAGGTTTCACTGCCACCCATCAAAGGGTCTCACTGATTTATAGGAGGTTTCATGGCCACCCATCAAAGTGTCTCACTGATTTATAAGAGGTTCCACTGCCACCCATCAAAGAGTCTCACTGATTTATAGGAGGTTTCACTGCCACCCATCAAGGGGTCTCACTGATTTATAAGAGGTTTCACTGCCACCCATCAAAGGGTCTCACTGATTTATAGGAGGTTTCACTGCCACCCATCAAAGGGTCTCACTGATTTATACCAGAGTTATTTAAATCTTTAATCTTTATACCAGAGTTGAATCAGAGTTCTGTATAAATTTAATCTATATATCACTCACCATGTCTGAAAGAACAAAAAGGACAGGCAGACGCTCCCAGACACAGATAAGAGGGCAAGCAGCCTCTGTGTCGGGAGGCTGTGCCTCTGGTCGGGGTGGACGTGGTGGACATGGTGCATCCTCTGCAGGGGCAGGCTTGTCCTTTATAACTGGTGTTGGCCGTCTTCTTAACCTGCAGCAACATACAGAGGATTTGGTGGATTGGCTAGCCAGGCCATCCTCATCCTCCGAGTCCTCTGCCAGCCAGGCTTCTAGTGCTTTACAGTCCACTTCAGCTGCCAAAGCATCTAATGCAGCCTCCATGTCCACAGCTACTCCTGCGGTAGCCTCGCTATCACACACGGAGGATTCAGCTGAATTGTTTGACTACAATGACAGTGTTTGCTTTTTGGCTGCAGAAGGTGCCCCCAAAGTTTTAGCCCTGTGGATATAATGGCCAGGGTGCTAAAACTGTTTTAAAAAAAAAATCAGCTGATGAATGCCCATACATAACATGCTTTCAGCAGCTGATGTAGGGAACCATGAGCTGCAGCTGAAACTAATGTAACTTCCTTTGGCCAGTAGATGGCGCCATCTGTGTGGCAAATATGTTATAACTGTAAGAAATACTCTGAGAATATTCCCAAATATTTCTTACTGTATAATTCATTTTTTTTAAAAAAACAAACCACTTGTTCCTGACAATGTTTTTTTGGGGAATCACTTGGTAGCAAAGGGGTCAATTCTCAATCTCTCTGTGTTTTCCCTCACTGGTTTTCCTCTGCCACTGTATTACTGTTTAACTAATGCTCACAACCACAATTCATCTTAAACAGTGCCCTCAAGTCCCCCTAACAGGCCAGATATGTGAAGCACAGCACAGGTGATACGATTTGATGCTCAGTGATTGCAAGATTCAGTCTGCATTTCCCCAAGATAATCCGTACAATCTGGCCTGTTAGGGGTACTTGAGGACCGGAGTTGAGAAACATTGATCTAAAACACAAGAGTTCTATAATCACTAAAGTTCATTGTTATTGATAGCAATGGCAAAATGTAGTTGCATCTATAGTGTCATTTGCTATGCAGAGAAGAAAAATGGAAGACCAACAAAAATTTTTTTGCAAACAATGGTGATATATGTAAAATATAATATGTGAAATCTGCAGTTACTCTCAATTTACCAGTGTTTGCAGTAAAGGTGAATATACATCATTGATTTTAAAGTGGCAATCTACATAGACCTCCCAATCAAACTGGCCTGTAAACAGTAGAAAACTCCACTGGTCAACTTCGATTGAAACACAGGTGGAAACTACTCTTAAATCTACACTAAACTAGACTAATACCGTCCATTGAGGAACTCGATGATGCCGTAGGAAGACCCGAGCAGGTGCTGCTACAGCTTGAAAACTATGCAGCACTTTTCCTGCGAACTGTTCCAGTCCAGGTTTTGCAGTGGTTTTGCAGTTGTTTTGTGCTCTCCCCAGGCTCCTGTAAATCCACTCCTTCTCTGCCCTACCTCACCATACACTCTCAGGTGTGTGTAAGACCTGATTGACTCCCTTGTAAAGGGAGAGTCATGCCCTCCAGGCTGGACTGGACAGCATTTTCAAAGGATTGCCCCTGGCGGTGCAAACAGCTTTTCCTGCCAAACTAGTACCTGACCCTGCTCTGTCAAGTGTGCTACAGTTCAATGAAAACCAGTGGTTAACATATAACTCCTGAAACGATTTTTGCTTCCACAACACTAGGAAAGCCTTTAGATCTCCATCTGGCAGGAGCTGCCAACACCCATCAATTTTAGCAACAAAATGGGACACTCTGTAATGATCCTTAAAATATTTTCATCGATAGCTTTCCCGGCCGACTGTGTCACCTGTACCCAAGAGGCCAATTGCTCCAAATGGAAGATCTGCTCCCGTGTAAAGCAGATGGCCCGATCCATCCACTTCGTTACCTACAGCTGAGAGCTTTCGCCACCCACTCTAACGTTAAAGCGGCTGCTGTATCCTCTCTCTAGATTCGAACGCCTGTGCCTCATAGGATCCTACCCCAAAGGCTTGATATCTCGACTTTACAGTATGCTCACGACTCTCTTGGACTGGAAGGAACTCCACTATATCGCTGCACAGGAATCTGATGTGGGGGAGTCTTTGGAGGCGGAGGACTGGGCTGATATATGGGAGGCTATGAAATCGGTCTCCATCTGCACGACGCACCAGGAGCAATTAAGACAATTTTTTGATGGTACGTCTCACACCGGTTCAGGTTTCGCGCTTGTCCCCATCTACCCTGGACACATGCTAGAGGGGATGCGGCGCCTGGGGAACATATCTCCACATGTGGTGGTCCTGCCTCAAGGTCCAACGGTTCTGGTCGGAGGTTCACACTTTAATTGTGGCGGTGATGACTCGGGAGGTTCCCCTGGATCCTTGGACCTTCTTGCTTTCACATCCCATTCCGGAATTTAACAGGAGCGAAAACAAGCTGGTCGCTAAACTGACATTGGCAGCACGCAGGGTATTGGCCGAGGGATGGAACTGTCCGACGGTCCCGTCCTCTGCTCGTATCCAACCCAAACTAAGGGATGCCCAACTAATGGATGAACTGACTGCTTTGGTTAATTATACTCTGCCGTCTTATTATAAAATTTGGTCCCCATGGATTACTCAAATGGGCGACTGTGGGGAGATGTGCATATTATTGCTCTGTGTTGCTTCTGTGGATTACATCTTGGGTGAGTTCCCTCACTTTTTCTCCCAGTAGTTTAATGAAACAGAATGTGCATCACATACCATAGAGCAGTACAAGTCCAGAATGAATAAGGCCTAGTGCCATAATGCAGTAGTTCTCAAATATCTCCTCAAGTACCCCCAACAGGCCAGGTTTGACAGTTTGAAGCACAACACAGGGGATATGATTTGCTGCTCAGTGATTGCAGGATTCAGTCTGTATTTCCCCAAGGTGATCTGAAAAATCTGTCCTGTTAGTGGGTACTTGAGGACACGGTTGAAAACCACTGCCATAATGGTTAAAATGTTTCAAAACTATGTTACCACAATCTCTGCCATCTCTTTGCAGTACTACTGTATGGTAATAAGTGATGACACTTATGTGTTTCAGTAGCTGGACTATAGCAGGATCCGTGCAGAGTGTCACTCTTGTTGCTGTATGTTAACAATGGACTTGTTGTACTCCAATTGCGTCCCTTCCCCATCTCCTTCACACCGATTGTACTGCGACCCTGTTCCACTGACCCCCATTGTGCCTCTTTGTCACGATTGGGTTGTGCCGGAGTTGCAGGGTCGAGCCCAGGTGCAGTGACAGAGTGGAGTGAGGCAGATATTCGGGGTAAAACAGGTAAAGGTTTATTACACAAGAAAAAATCACAGCAGAGATAAACCAAAAGGGAGCACTGAATAATGTATAACAGGAGGCTGGACAAGACAGGAATGGGACTGACGTACGAGGCACAGGACAGGATACACCAGGTGGACAGGACAGGAACTAGACCGAGTATAAACAGAATACTTTAACAAGGCACAGAGGGTCAGGACATGAAGAGGGCAACTGGGGAACACAAGGACACTTACTGGGAATGAGACAGAACAAAGGAAGGGGCTTAGGACCAGGAAACCTGATAGGTAAAAGTCCAGGTAATATGGGGAAATTCATCAAGGTCTCCAAAAGGGGTAATCCAAGGGACACAGTCAGAGTTCAAGCATGGTTCGAGGCGGGCAGCAAGCAAGGGAGTAGTCAAAGTCCAAAGCAAAAAGTCATACATGGGATATCCAATGACAAAGGGTATGATAAGGTAAAGCAGGATCTTCAGGATGGAGATGTACACCGCACATAGGTTGCAGGGAACTTAAGGACTTCAGTAAACGCAGAAGCACTCCATCTAAGCTGGAGTGCCATTATAACCCAGACCCAGGCCCAGCCCACACCTGTGGTTGAGATTCACCAGTAAAACCTGGCGTGGACGACTGGGCACCTGGATATGGAACAGGGGAAACCCAGTTTGGAATGTTCATGGAGAGGGGCACCGTTGGCGAAGGCTGTGATACTCTTACCATCTCATTCTAATTGTGCCTATGTCTCTACACCTCTCTACACTGTTGTGCTTTGTGTGGTTTTCATTTACCTCGATTTCAAAGCAGAGGCAATAAAACTCATTTTTCAATGGCCTGGATATCAGTGACCCTGAGATAGTATATACAGGGGGCTCCATTCACTAACTTGTAACCTCAGCTCAAAATAATCAATAATAAAACTTCTCCAACACTCCTGTAACAGCCAAAGTGCCTCTTGGGATTAGTCAAACCAGTGCTGGCAAATTCAACGCAAAGATTACAGAGATATTGTGCTTGTCCGCTACAATTTGCAATTTAGTGAATTAAGTCAATTTTATTCATAAACATTAACTACTGTGAAAAGTGACACCGAGTTTCTTCTTTATCCACTAGGTGGCTCTCTACCCTAAGTAATGTTTACTCGCAGAACGTGGGCAACACTTGATAAATGCTATACCTAAGATATAGGCTAGAATCCTTAATCACAAAGCGGTTCATTTCAATACCAAAGCAGTCAATGTTTATTTTACAAATAATAGTAAAAGCTTTATTTAAATTTACAGCGACATATCTACACATTGTCTGCACACTTTATAGGGGATACGTGCAGATATAGGCAAGCTAGAGCACTAAATATACACAATGACGCCTTCTACATTCCAAAACTGAGATACACACTGCATAACGCCCACCCTACAAGTGAATATGGTTAAATGTAGACACTGTAAGGATTTACACAATATGACAGGTTTAAGAACAGATTTCCATTTTCAATCCCTTCACACTTGCATCGGACTATTTTTGTCGAGTAAGTAATAAAGTTGTGAAGAAATTCAAACAATGGTAGTTCCAAACAAAGGTAATATAGAAACATAGAAAGAAACATAGAAAGATGTCGGCAGATAAGAACCTTTCGGCCCATCTAGTCTGCCCAATTACATGGATACTTTACTTGGATTTATCTTTTGTTTAGGATAGCCTTATGCCTATCCCATGCTTGCTTAAATTCAATTACTGTTTTGGCCTCTACCACTTCAACTGGAAGGCTGTTCCATGTATCCACCACCCTCTCAGTAAAATAATGCTTCCTGATGTTACTTTTAAACCTTTGCCCCTCTAATCTAAGACTATGTCCTCTTGTTTTGCTACTTTGTTTCCTTTTAAATATGCTCCCTTCCTCTACCTTGTGGATTCCCTTTACGTATTTAAATGTTTCTATCATATCTCCTCTGTCTCGTCTTTTTTCCAAGCTGTACATGTTAAGATCATTAAGCCTTTCCTGGTAACTTTTCTCCTTCAAGCCATACACCATTTTAGTAGCCCTTCTCTGAACTCTCTCTAAAATGTCTATATCCTTCTGGAGATACGGTCTCCAGTACTGCACACAGTACTCCAAGTGAGGTCTCACCAGTGCTCTGTACAGTGGCATGAGCACTTCCCTTTTCCTACTGCTAATACCTCTCCCTACACAACCAAGCATTCTGCTAGCATTTCCTGCTGCTCTATTACATTGACTACTTACCTTTAGATCCTCTGAAATAATAACCCCTAAATCCTTTTCCTCAGATGTTGAGGTTAGGACTGTATCAAATATTCTATATTCAGCCCTTGGGTTTTTACGTCCCAGGTGCATTATCTTGCACTTATCCACATTAAAACTCAATTGCCACAGCTCCGACCATTTTTTTAGTTTACCTAAATCATTTGTCATTTGGCTGATCCCTCCAGGAACGTCAACCCTGTTGCAAATCTTTGTGTCATCAGCAAAAAGACATACTTTTCCATTAATACCTTCTGCAATATCACTAACAAAAATATTAAATAGAATGGGTCCAAGTACTGACCCCTGAGGTACCCCACTGGTAACAAGACCTTGCGCCGAATAAACTCCATTTACCACAACCCTCTGTTGCCTGTCACTCAGCCACTGCCTAATCCATTCAACAATATTGGAATCCAAGCTCAAAGATTGCAATTTATTGATAAGCCTTCTATGCGGAACAGTATCAAAAGCCTTACTGAAATCTAAATAAGCAATGTCTACTGCACCACCTGTGTCTATTATTTTTGTTACCCAATCAAAAAAATCAATAAGATTAGTTTGGCATGATCTCCCTGAGGTAAACCCATGTTGTTTCTGATCCTGTAATCTATGTGTTTTTAGATGTTCAACAATCCTTTCCTTTAACATGGTTTCCATTAATTTCCCCACTACTTTTTTTTTGCCTTCTTTTGGATCAACAGCAGTAGGTTATGTGGGAGAGGCTGAACCCGATGGACGCATGTCTTTTTTCAGCCTATATAACTATGTAACTATGTAACTATGTAACTGACGTAAGACTAACTGGCCTATAGTTCCCAGATTCCTCCCTACTACCCTTCTTGTGAATGGGCACAACATTTGCTAATTTCCAGTCTTCTGGGACGACTCCGTTAGCAAGGATTGGTTAAATAAATCTGTTAACGGTTTTGCTATTACATCACTGAGCTCTTTTAATAATTTAGGGTGGATCCCATCAGGCCCCATTGATTTATTTGTCTTTACTTTAGACAGCTGCTGTAGAACCTCCTCCTCTGTAAACTGATATGTAATTGTCTCGTTAGTGTTTCCTCCTAACTGAGGTCCCTTTCCTTCCTTTTCTTCTGCAAAGACTGAACAAAAATATTCATTGAGGCAGTCAGCGAGACTTTTATCCTCTTCTACATACCTTCCTTCCTTTGTTTTTAATCTAACTAATCCTTGTTTTACTTTTCTTTTCTCGTTTATGTATCTAAAAAATGTTTTGTCCCCCTTTTTTACTGACTGAGCTATTTTCTCTTCTGCGTGTGCTTTGGAAGCTCTTATAAATTGCTTTGCCTCTTTCTGCCTAATCTTATAGGTTTGCCTATCTTCTTCACTCTGAGTTGTTTTATAATTATTGAATGCTGTCTTTTTGTTCTTCACTATTTTGGCCACTTCTGCAGAGTACCACAGTAGTTTCTTCCCTTTTTTGTTTTTGCTAACAAGTCGAATGCAAGTGCCTGTGGCCTTCAATAATGCTTCTTTTAAATAATCCCATTTCTCCTGGACACCCTTTAAACTCCTCCAGTCTGATAATGACTCCTTCACACAAAGTCTCATTTTAGAAAAATCTGTTTTTTTAAAGTCTAAAACTTTTGTTTTTGTTTTTTGTGTGGTGTGGCTCCATCTCTGTTCTTATATTAAACCATACTGACTGGTGATCACTAGATCCCAAATTTTCACCTACAACAACGTCCGATACCAAACCTCCATTTGTGAGTATTAAATCCAATATGGCCTCTTTACGGGTCGGCTCCTCAACTACTTGTGTTAGAGATAATCCCAGTAGGGAGTTTAGAATATTTGTACTCCTGGTGCACCCAGCAGTTTTGGTTTTCCAGTTCACATCAGGAAGATTAAAGTCCCCCATGATAATAACTTCCCCCTTCATTGCCATTTTGGCTATTTCCTCAAGCAGCAGATTATCTAGCTCTTCTACTTGTCCAGGGGGTCTATAGATCACACCTACACGAGCTACTGTATGATTGTAATATGTTTATTCAAAGCAAAATATATCATATCTTATTCAAACAAAAGTAGCACCCCTGTTTGAATAGAAGTTCGCTGCAGTCTGAGTATATTGAATGAAGTGAACTGCAAGTGCAAACTCGGTGCCTCCTTACCGGACAGAAGAAATTAAGGTTAATAAGGGTTAGGATTTATTTTATATCTATATAAAAAAAAATCAGTATTAACATAAATTTGACACCCGTTAAGGTACCATCATTTTCTTTACACCTTACGGTGTATAACCCTTATAATATTTATATGTGGGTAAAACGTGCTTGATCCAAGGAGAAATCTGACTGTCATTCTGGGGTCAAGAAGGATTTTTTTCCCAGTGTGTTGCTTATTGGCGAACGCTTCAGACTGTGATGTTTGCCTTCTTCTTCTTATTATTATTATTATTTATTAAGAGCCAACACATTCCGCAGCGCTGTACAAGGTGCAATGGGTAAAGACAGGACAATTCTACAATACATACAGGAGACAGGTCAGTATTCCTGCCAGCAGATACAGGAGGATATGAGGACCCTATTCCCGTGGGAATTTACAATCTAGATGGGTGAGGGGATTAGAAACAGGAGGGGGGGGCTGCAGGGAGAGGTGAGGACTGTTTTTGGGTCGGTCGGATGTCTTGTTACGGAGTCGGGTGGTAGGCTTCCCTAAACAGAAGGGTCTTTTGGATAAAAAGCAGTAGGTAATTTGTGAAAGGCTGGACCCGATGGACGCATGTCTTTTTTCAGGCTATGTAACTATGTAACTGCTGTATGTAAAGTGCTGGGTGTATAAATGTTGCTGATTATGAAATAGCCTCTCAGACTCCAGCTGCAGTACTATAGTAAATTTATTAACAAAACAACTTGCTCTTAGGCAAGCTTTCTGCCACTCTTTTCCCTGGTTCATTGGAGGTTGTATCCACACCTGTCCACCAACATTTAGAGGCCACATGTCTTTGGATCCCCTGTTGTGTTGAGTCTCTTGCAATGCCTGCTTGTTCCTGCAAAGGTTTTGGTGCCTGTCATTCATCACTTGAACGTGTATCAACAGACTCCATCTCATGGAAAGCAAAGATTTGGTCCATCAACCCATCAGTTCTTGAGCAGGACTACACTCCATGCCTTGTGTCGGTGTGCTGTGATGATCCAGTACTGCTAACTAAGGATCATTTCTAGAAGACACAGCCGTTTGCAGCACTCTCTTGGCTGTCTTTACTGCTGACTCTACCTTCCCATTGCTTTGAGGGTATCTTAGTGATGAGGTAACATGGTCAAAGTCCCAATTCACACTGAAGTATTTAAAATCCATTGAAATAAACTGGGGTCCATTAGCTGAACATATAGGGCCACATTACAATCCAAGCATTAAAACGCGGGCGCAAGGGAGGAAAAACTCGCCCGCAGTTTTCCCCCTTGCGCCCGCGTTTTAACGCTGGATTAGAATACAGGTGCAAAAAAGCTGCCTGCATTGTTACCGCGAGTTAACCCTCGGGATGCTTGAGGCAGCGCTGAGCGCAGCCGCGAGCATCCACTCGATGGAGTCCATAGGACTCCATTGAGTTTCTCCCTGCCGGTCACATGACCAGCCGGATTTCACCTCGCGAGATCCGGCCGGTCGGCGTAGTGATACGCAGGTAGAGACTGGGGGACTTTTCCCCCCAGTCTTTCCCTGCTCCCGCCGGCCGGGGGAGGCAGACATAGCCACAGTCCTCGCCGCGGGACAGGATGTGAGTATACGCTTCTGTTTTTTTTATTTTTTAGGCTGGTGTTAACGGATTCCACTGCTGCAGAATCCATCAACACCAGCAGAAACCCCCCCAATAATATCATATACTCACCTCCTAGCCCGTGGCGAGGACCACGGCTCCAACCGCCCCTTCTGTCTGCCTGGAGCAGGGAGAGACTGGGGGAAAAAGTCCCCCAGTCTCTCCTTGCGGATCACTATGCCGATCTGACAGATCTCGCGACGTGAGATCTGGCAGCTCATGTGACCGGCGCCGTCTGCCTCAATGGAATCCTATGGACTCCATCGAGTGGATGCTCGCGGTGGCGCTTAGTGCTGCTGCGTGCATCCCGTTTTTCTCATTTGCGTTCCCGTTTTAGTGCGATGACTGTATTGATGCCCAAAGTTTTTGTTTAACATGCCCATTTAACACAAATGACGAGAAGTCACTAGCCATTTTTAGCACTCCTTTTTAATTTTGTTTTGAGTGTTTTCCTTCACATCTTAATCAGACTCTTGCAGAACCTTCATTAAAAACATGCTTAAATCAGCTTTCCTCTTTTGTTCATGTTGTAACTTTTTCTTCTCACCTCTCCAAAGACAGCTGAAGTAGAAGAAGAGAGAATCGTTTAAGAGGTTATTCATTAAGCACTGTTGTTTCACTGTAATTGCAAACAACGGTAAAACCACTGTTGTTGCATTTAGGGTGCACGTCAGGTATCCACATATAGAAAATTCAACAAGGGCTGGCGAAATAGCTTTAAACAACAGTAATAACATTATTCTGCACTAGAAGTGAACTTCTTCTATTCTCAGTCCACCATTGTTGTACAAAATGGTTCAACTTGCCCGTATCCGCCCCTTTCTGACGCAAGATACCGCAAAAGTGCTGGTTCATGCTCTTGTCATTTCATGACTTGACTACTGCAACTCGCTCCTTATTGGCCTCTCCAACTCCCGTATTGCCCCTTTGCAATCTGTAATGAATGCAGGGGCAAGGCTTATTTTTCCCACTAAACGCACCTCGCATACTTCCCCCCCTCTGCCGGTCCCTCCATTGGCTTCCTGTATGTTTCAGGATACAGTTTAAAATACTGATGCTCACGTTCAAATCACTCAATAACTCAACCCCTCCCTAAATGTCTTCGTTACTCCGCAAGCACGTCCCATCTAGACAACTCCGTTCGGCAGGTGATCTCCACCTGTCATCAGTCCACACACGCACGGCCAACTCTCGCCTCCAAGACGTCTCAAGGGCAGCACCAGTCCTGTGGTATGACTTGCCTCGCCCTATCAAACTCTCCCCTGACATTCGGGCCTACAAGAAATCCCTCAAAACCCATCTCTTCAGATTAGCGTACCACATCACTGATGCAACTCATCCCTCTGCTACTCACACTTGATTGAAGCTGCATCTATGGCCCAACCATTCCCAAACCACTGGCACTAATGATCCTGCTATCTAGTGAAATTCCTCTTGTCTTCCTCAACCCCAATCCCTCTGGACTGTAAACTCCTATGAGCAGGATTTTTTAGGGGGGGTTTTAGCTGATGCTAAATGATTCTGCAAAAGCAGAATCAGTTAGCACGAGCTTTTAGATGTCTCTAAAAATTCAGTTACCACATAAGTGTGGTAATTAGCGCTATGACTTTGTAATACCTTACCTATCCTAACGCTAATTACTGATTACGCTCCCCATGTTAAGTATAGGGTGCGCAGAGTACAGTAAGCTCGCACAAGTGAGCACAATCACCGATGAGCTAATAGATTTTTTTTAACCTGTTAGCGTTAGGAAGGTAATAGGGGGGCATTCATTAAAGTCACTTATCCTGACGTAACGGTTACTCACCTGAACGCTACAGTTAGCTGTCACTAGGGAATATTGTGTTTTATTTCTGTAACTTAGATGAACATCAAACTACGTTTTTTGACACATTTATATATACATGCTGTCATTTCTAAAGGGTTCACATACTTTTTCTTGCAATTGTATTTTCCCTGGATTTTTATGATCAAGTCACTGCCTCAATGTGTGTCGCCTACATTTATTATTGCCTTCTATGCAGAAACAGCATCCATTACTTTTTAAAAAAATGAATTTCTGGCCTGTAATGCTCTTTTAAAAATAGTTTTGGCATATCTTATAATATATTATTTTATATGTTTCCATATTTTTTTCATTTTTTTTTGAGAAAGTATTTTACCAGGAAGGATACATTGAGATTTCTCTCGTTTTCAAGTATGTCCTGGGTGGCGAGTATGTACCATTAGGTGTCTTGCCCAAGGACACTTGCTGGAGAGGTGCTCTTGCTGGGATTGAACCCATGTCTCCACAGGCTCTCTCCACTCAGAGCAGTAATGTTACCTCTACTGCACTCAGCCAGTACTATATTAAGAAGTTATAAATTTGAAAGACTAGCATATAGCAAACCTGTAAAAAATGGCAGTCACTTTACTTTACAAAAAACATTTGTAAAATAACATTAGTATATATAAAATATTCTATGAAGCTGAGACTCTTCCATTTTATACCTTCTGTACATAGTTTCGTTACAGCTCATGTTGGATACTCACCAAAACACACTGAAAATGATCAGAAGAATGATCATAATACAGATTCCAGAGAGGAGGAGGATACGATGCGATTGTTCTTTTTCTAGAATAAGACATAATATACAAACGGCTTGTTATACAAAGTGTTGTTATTTATTATGACAGATTAATGATTTAAGCTAATTTTGCTTAAAGCACATGTAGCGCTCACTCCCGGAGGAGCCGCTGAAAATGAACCACGGGTCAGTCTCCCCGCACTAGGGAATAAATATACTCCAACACGCTGAACAGTTTTATAATTTAAAAGGTTTACTAAAAGGTTTGCAGCTCTTAAGACACGGTATATGCAGGAAGATTTACAGTACTTTCGTAACACGATAAACGCGCAGCGGCAAAAGAAACGAAAACACGAGGGCTTCGTATTTTCGGAAAAACCCCCGACCGAGCAGAAAATTAAAAGATACGAAATTCGAGGAAAAACCGCGTAGCGGGACACAATAAAATACACAGTTCTCGTATTACGATAGACGCGCAGCGGGAACAAAAAAAGGAAAAATCGTTCAGAATGTAGCTTTTTCTTTGCCCCCTTGTATGGATTTTGAAAAAGGAAAACAGAGTCCTGCACAGGTTAAGTCCCAGAACTTGAAGTGATATATATTTATATATGTAGGGTACCCGGTACTTTTCTACTGGCCAGTGAGCTTACTTTAACGATGTCTTCGACTAGTCAGTTGGGGCCCTGTGGGTTTTAGAAGGAAACAGCAGTGTACGCTTAAATTTACACACGGCCTTGGGGCCTCTCACCCATCCAGCGCAAGCTTGAGGTTCCGCTGACCCAGGACGTCTCTCCGCTCGATACTGACTGGGGACGCCGACCACCGGATCTGTTGTCTGGCCTTCCGTCTGTCAGCCGCAACTCAGCCAGCTTACCGCCTGCTCCCCGCTTCCATCGACCGCGGTACTCCTTACTCGAGGGGTCTTCTCTCCTCAGCACTGCACTCGGAATACAGCTGGTGATGTCTCTCTCCCGCAAGGCTGGGTGGCCCGATTGTGAGGCCCAATCCACTCTGTCTGCGCTCCGGCCTAGCTCTTGATCTCTCCTTCTGTGTGTGTCTCTGTGCATCCGCTCTCCTCAGCTCCCTGGCGCGCTCTGCCTGTTCTCCACGAGGTGCAGGATGTACAGGCTCTCCACAAACCCACCCACTTCCTGTTTCTTCGCAAAGCATGCATGGATATGTAGTTCAAGTGTCCAGGGTCTTAAATCGTGATAGTCTCCATCTTGTGGCCAAAAATGGGTACTGCCACAGTAAACTTTAACACATCGCTACACACACAACGGAGCTGATGTATTTTTCCAATTAATTCCTTGTATTTCCTTTTAAAAATGCTTAGACCTTAGATTTATCGGGGCCTAGTGTGAATTGATTCCAAAACAACCTAGCATGCATGAAAAATGTTTTATGTAATAATGATGTTATAATCTGAAGATTTTGAAACGTATGTTTATGAAATATATAGATGGATCCAACTCACACAAAGTGTGAATTCATCCAATGAAAAATCTAATTGATTGTGATTTATTTTCCAATTAAAGGGATACTGTACTAAAAATATAGACTTCCTTTTTTGCCCTTAATTAATTGGGCAGAATGAGCCGACAAGCCACTGAACAGAGGTAAAATTAAAAAAAAAACACTGCAACTTTTAAAAAGCGTTTGCAAAAAAAAATCTACTGCACAAAAATGCCTGGACTTGATATATAAAGTCCTTTGAATAAGAATAAAAAGGTCTGTTACAGGAAAAAAAGCCATTAAAAAAAATTGCCTGAAAAATGCCTAAAAAATTAATAAAGACTTTTTGCTGCAAATGAAAAGAATGAATGGCTGAATAAATGTTTAATAAAAACTAGGAATTTAGTTTAACATTGTAAACTATGGGAGTCGTCAATTGATGATTAAATCTGTTGAATGAAACCACCGAAAATCAGGGCATTTCACTGTCATTTTGGTGATGTTCATAATAGAAATTCGCTAATATTTGTTGAACTGGAAGCTTTTTGAATAGCCAAATGGCCCCCGAAATTGCACCATATGGGGAAATTCACTTTTCAGTGCAATTTCGGAGCTCTTTGAGTAACCTGGAATGTCTTCATCAGAAAACTGCACACAGAATCAGATTCTATCTTCATCTCAACATATTAGGGGTTATTCAAAGAACACCAAATTGGCCACTGAACGTTGAATTTCCCTGAAAAACAGTGACCTTCGGCGGCAGTGATATCCCCATAGAGAAGTAAAGGTTAATCTATTCAGAGAACGCCGAACTGCACTGAATGTCAGTGAAATGCCCTGATTTCGATGGTTTCATTCAACAGGTGCAGGCGAATCCCAATGTAAAAAAATTCCCCGTTTTTCCTAAATACTTATTCCACCATTTATTCTTTTCATTTACAGCAAAAAGTCTCTTTATTTATTTATTTTTAGGATTCTTTAGACATTTTAACAGATTTTTTCAAAATGGCGTGGCTTTTTTCTGTAACAGACCTTTATATCATTATTCATAGTATCTTGTATATTATCTCCATACATTTTCATGCAGTAGTTTTCTTAACACTCCTTTTAAAAGTTGTGTTTTTTTTCCTTACCCCTGTTCGGCCGCTGATCGGCTATTTTTCAGATTGATTTGATGCAATCAGCAGGTTATGGAATTGATTCTGGGGTTTTGCGGTGGTTTTAGAATGCGTTCTGCAGTTTTGCAGAAGTTTTTCAATTTGGCGGTTTGATTGACTTCGGGGTCCCTGTGGTGAATGCTGAATTCACTGCAGGGTTGGCGAATTTAACTATGCGGTGAACGGAAAAGCACCAAAATGTCATGACATTTTGGTGTTCTCAGAATAACCCATATAGACTAATTCTCTTTCTAGAACTGCATGCTCACTATCTTTTTGTCCCTTCAACTTTATCACACTCAGGACACATCTCCCCACCAGTAGTAGCTGCATTATAATAATGAAACGGGTTTGGGTTGAAATCCCTACAACCAGGTTCCCTAGTGCCAAAATCCCGAGGGCCAACTTCCCTACACAGACAACTCCCTGACGGGCAACTTCCAGACATCCAAAATCCCAGTGGCTAACAGTAACCCTACTCCCTAACCCCCTAAACCTAGCCCTAACCCTAACCCCCCTAAACCAAGCCCTAGTCCTAACCCCCTAAACCTAGCCCTAACCCTAATCCCCCTAAACCTAGCCCTAATCCTAACCCCCCTAAACCTAGCCCTAACCCTCCTAAACCTAGCCCTAACCCTAACCCCCCTAAAACTAGCCCTGACCATAACACCCTAAACCTGGCCCTAACCCCTAAACCTAGCCCTAACCCTAACCCCCTAAACCTAGCCCTAACCCTACCCCCTAAAACTAGCCCTAACCCCCTAAACCTAGTCCTAACCCCCCAAACCTAGCCCTAACCCTAACCCCTAAACCTAGCCCTAACCCTAACCCCCTTAATCCTACCCCTAACCCCCTAAACCTAGCCCTAACCCCCCTAAAACTAGCCCTAACCCCTAAACCTAGTCCTAACCCCCCAAACCTAGCCCTAACCCTAACCCCTAAACCTAGCCCTAACCCTAACCCCCTAAACCTAGCCCTAACCCTAACCCTAACCCTAACCCCCAAAAACTAGCCCTAACCCCCTAAACCTAGTCCTAACCCCCCTAAACCTAGTCTTAACCCCCTAAACCTAGCCCTAACCCTAACCCCCTTAATCCTACCCCTAACCCCCTAAAACTAGCCCTAACCCCCTAAACCTAGCCCATACCCCCTAAACCTAGCCCTAACCCTAACCCCCTAAACCTAGCCCTAACCCCCTAAATCTAGCCCTAACCCCCTAAACCTAGCCCTAACTCCCCTAAACCTAGCCCTAACCCCCCTAAACCTAGCCATAACCCTAACATCTAAACCTAGCCCTAACCCTAACCCCCCTAAACCTAGCCCTAACCCCCTTAAACCTAGGGTTAGGGTGTTAGTTTTAGGGTTTTAGCCGCTGGGATTATGGATGTCTGGAAGTTGAACGTGTAGTGAAGTTGGGATGTCCGGCACTTGTTCTGTCTGGAAGTTGGCATTAGGGAACCTGGCTGTAAGGATTTTGTCCGGCACCCTAATGAAACAAATTGTGGAAACAGAAGGATGTAAAAAGGCGCTTCAAAGAAATCGGATCGCTACACGTTCTTTTGAATGTGGTGTTCCCTTCACCACGAAGAAATGTAGTAGAAATAGAACAGATAAAAGAACAGCGCTCCTACCCTAATACAATCTATTACATCTCCGGTGATACCACCAAGGTGTAACAATAAGAAGCAGTTTTCTTACACTTCTATATTTCTTGGAAAACAGTGCCTTCAGAATTGTTCCTTTTAATGAGGTCTAGATGTTAGGTAGACAGTCTCGATCTCCAGACATAAGGAACAAGGAAAATACTACAATAGTGCAGATCAACCAATAATAACTTATGGGTGAAATAAACAAAAGTTCAGTGATATATTGTACTCACAATCTTCGAGAGCTCCCTAGCTCTATAATTATCGCGTTACGGACTGCTAGGGCCAGTCAGCCAGACTTCTCCTTTTCAGGATAACTTTCTCTTATGTCTCAAAAAGAGAAAAAACTTTCATGGCAAAGCAACATGTAATTCTTTATGTAAAGCAGTGTCTCCAGAAAAGGAATCTTACTCACCCTCTGGAGAGCAATACCAAGTTCTAGAGATCCAGCACCCACAAATTGTTAGGCACAATTTTAGACAGCCTCTTTCAAGATGAAGGTTCTGTAGGACTGTAGATTTCATAAACCACAGATTTTATTGATAAAGAAAAAGTATACATATGATTAAAAATAGAAGCCAGACGCGTTTCGCGCATCAATGCGCTTCTTCAGTGGCAAATAGAAAAGAAAATTACATTCCATTATACATAACACATATACTGTATATATATGTCCCCTTTAATGTTACTGTGTCCGTCATTGGTTTGTTTCGTTCGCGCCATTTCCGATATGGCCGTTCGTTCGCGCCCTTCCGCACTTCCACCTTTGATAGATCCGAACGAGGTACGCCAAGGTGATTTCCAAGCGGTGGAGCCTTTTTCCTTCCGGAATTCATGCGCATGCGTGTAGACGTCTTCCTCCCTCCAGTTTTGTTTTCTCTGGTTATGGTTCATATGGGCATGCGTGAAAAGTCCGTCACTCTGCCTTTCACGTAGGCGTTTCGTATTTGTGAATTTCATTTCGAACATACAAAAAGAAGGGGGAAAGAATGCCGTTTAAATGTGCTGTTAAACTGGACACCTCTTGTAAACATGAAGCCCTTAAACTTAATCATATCTTTTACAGTAAAATGAAAAGCTTTCAACAAGACTGCAATATACTATAAATGGATGTTATAACCTTATCATATAAGGGGACTCACGGTTGGAAAATATATACACAAAATATGAATAAAATACAAAATAAAATCCTCAAATGGAGGGTTAACCCCTTCACTGCTGAGCCATTTCGGGTCTAATTTTTCTTCTTTACTTTAAACATGGTCATGTTTGGTATCATTGGAAAGGCCATGCTCTGGCCTTTCTACTGTTAACAAACATGACCGTCTAGCTGCCAACAGTGGGGAGATATCGTGGTTCAAAGGAACCCCCTATCTCCACCCCTATCTTTCCTTAGGAGTCAATGAGGACTTTCCCCACACGTCCTCAGCAGTGAAAGGGTTAAACCCCGGCGCCTCAAAAAACACCTTTTTGGTTTTTTAAAGGCAAGGTGGTAAAACAAGTGCAGGGTTTGACGAATTTACTTCGAATCTAGGAGCAGGCAAAAAAGTTAGGAGCCAGTTTATTTTTTGTTATGGTAATAAGTGGGTGGTAGTCTCCAGTGTCTCCCTTTCCCTCACTGCTTATTACAGCATTGAAATGTTTGCATACCCTACCCAGAATTCTTTGCTGCAAATGGGGAATGTAGAACAGGAGGCTCTGGAGTGCAGTTCTTTGAATAGCTGTGATGTGCAGATGGCTTCTGCAATAACAAACATAACCAATTATAGCGTATATACATGAATACAGTATATATATTTATATAGGAGAGAGAAGAGGAGGAATTAAATGTTTCTATTTTTGTTATTAATATTTATAAGTCTATTTTTTAACCAGTTTATTTAGGTGTTCATCTCGAACGCCAAGCCCAAAGACTACCAAAGGCCGGTCAGGGCATGAGACTTAATGGACAGCGTGAGATTCATCACACCCCTGAAGCATCTACTGCACTGGAAGGCCTTTTTATAGGAAAATTGTGACATGACATAGTTCTAGAACTCCCTCCAACTAATCACCATCCAGGAGCCTGGTTTGAGTCCCCAGCCAATAACCATCTAGGAGTCAGACATGCCAACCAATCCCATTAAAGGACTGCAAATTAAAACATTTGCAGGAACTTTAACCCCTTCACTGCTGAGCCATTTCGGGTCTAATTTTTCTTCTTTACTTTAAACATGGTCATGTTTGGTATCATTGGAAAGGCCATGCTCTGGCCTTTCTACTGTTAACAAACATGACCGTCTAGCTGCCAACAGTGGGGAGATATCGTGGTTCAAAGGAACCCCCTATCTCCACCCCTATCTTTCCTTAGGAGTCAATGAGGACTTTCCCCTCACGTCCTCAGCAGTGAAAGGGTTAATACATACTAAGCGGGAATGTTTAACCCAACCTTTATATAATATTATGTATAAAATTAAAAGCCTGAAATAAGAGAAATAAAAAATTCCTCAGATAGTGGTCATTTACCTAATCTACCAAATTGTTATCAATGATTTGGAGCCAAAAATGTAATTAAACTTTAAATAGTGATCATATCTTAAACAGTAAGCATATTTTATCCATAATGATATATTGTGCTAATGGGAGTAACCTTATATATCCATTAAGATTATAAATAGAACATACACCATCAATAAAAAATGAATTGTACTAAAAATTGTTATGTAACCTGTATACTTCCAACTCAGATATAATTTAAATAAAAGAGTATAAATAAAAGATTTATAAAAAATGACACACTTCAAAGTCCTTATTTAGACCTCTCGGGATCAGTGTGTCAAATTGAAAAATAAGTTTCATTTCTTCTTGGTTTATTTTCTTTAAAAAGTCTTCACCTCTCCACTCTCTATCAACCTTGCGTAAAGCAAAAAATAAAAGGCCATTGGGTGAGCTATTATTTGAAGTTAAAGTGTGATGATACTGAATGCTTTTCTAATCCCCGTTGAATATTTAGTACGTGCTCCAATATCCTAACATATAGGGGTCTACTTGTCCTGCCAATATAAATTTTATTACATGGACACACAAGGGCATAAATGACATTGCTAGAATAGCATGAAATAATCTGTTTGATTCTAAAATTACCTTTAAAATAAAAGGAGGGGAAAAATGTTTTCTTTAAAGTAAGATTATTGCAGGCAGAACAAGAGCCGCACTGATAAAAACTCTCTTTAATTGGTATAGTTTTAAAACCTTTTTTATCTTGGCAGGTATGGCTTCTAACATTCTGTTGTTTGATGGTCCTCGCTCCTCTGTTGACAGTTTTTGGTTTATCCTCCAAAATGTCTTGGAGCGCCGGATCTTTTTTTTAAAATATGCTAATATTTCCTTATAGATTTATTAATAGCTCGAGTCTGACTATTATAGTCATATATAAAAGAATATTTTAATGAAAATAAACCAAGAAGAAATTAAACTTATTTTTCAATTCGACACACTGATCCCGAGAGGTCTGAATAAGGACTTTGAATTGTGTAATTTTTTAGAAATCTTTTATATATACTATTTTATTTAAATTATATCTGGGGGGGCGGAGCTGACTGCAGACAGGAGAGGACGCACATCGCTGAACTCCCTAGCTGATTGTACATTTTATGTGATTTGGGCGTCCCTCCGTCTGTTTTATGTCCCCCACTCGGTGGCTACTGTCGGCTGGCTGTGGCGCTGGGGTGCCGTGAAGAGTTGCGGGTGCTCTTGTCGACGAAGGAGCCGGTTTGGGATTTCGGCCCTACACGTGCAGTCTACCCTGACGGCCATTTCTGAAGCCTGCATCGTCGTTGGGCTCGTGGTTCATTCCTGGCGCACATATCCTCCGCACAGATGACTGATCCGGACTCCCTGCCCCTCACGAAGGATATGCTGATGGAGCTGATGGAGGAATTTCGGGCCTCGTGGATCCAGGTCTGGTGGTAAGCTGGATGGCGCTCTGGGGTGGTGCCGGCTGGGAAGGCTGTCGGTGGGCCTTCGGCGGAGTTGCCGGAAGGTGCGGCTTTCTGGGGATCGTGCTGAGTGTGGACGGAGCCATGTCGGCCCAGGAGATGTGGTACCTTCTCTGATCGAACGGCCAGTGGAGGTACGCCCTGACTACCTGGAGGACTTACTTGTAGCGGTGATGGATGAGAGATCGAGAGGTATTCCCCCACCCCCGGGTCGGCCACTGGAGAGGCTGCATGAACTGAACGAGCTCTACCTGCTGGATGGACGGCAGCGAAAAGGACAGCTGGTGGATGGAAGCACTGCGGTTGTGGAAGGTATCCCCGTCCTGGAAACTGAAGTGTCCCTGCTGGAGGTTGTCCCCAGGGGGCTGCATGCCTCCTCACTCTCTTGTTGGACACCGGCTGACTCTCCCTAGCCCAGCCACCTCACCTTTCTGGCTGCTGATCCTCTGCTGTTGCCCCCCCAATTCCCATCTCTGATCACGTCCACCGTGATGACACCCCTTTCCCCACTATTGTGACACATACCCCCCCCCCCTTCCCTGCACTCTGGACATTTTTTTTCTTATTGTGGACTAGTGGACTATCCTTTGCACCACTGGGCTGTGGCTTTCTGTGTGGCGGCAGGGTGTCTGGACTTTCTCCCCCCCCCTTTTTTAAAAATGTTTTATTATTATTTTTGTGTGGGACATTGGGTTGCTCTGGGTGAGCCATTGGGGCAGATACCATGGCTCTGACTGCCCCCTCTGGCTCCAGATCATCCAGCCCTGTGGCCTCTTCCATGACCTCCAGTATCTCCCTGGAGAGCGCCAGGAACGCCACTCTTGTTCGGGCAGTCCCCTCCATGTTTTTTCCTCACCCCCCTTTATTTTTTGACCAGACGGCCTTATTTATTGCTGACTTCGCCGCCTCCCTGCTACAGAGGTCCCGTGTTTGTCTGAGTGCCCCCCTCCTTTTTATCTTTCCCTGCTGTTTTACCGCTGATCTCTTGTTCGCTGTACCCTTTGAAATATTTATTTTTTTGCGATTTTGCTGTATGGCTTATTTCTCTTATAATAAAAATCTTGAATTGAAATAAATAAATAAATAAATTATATCTGAGTTGGAAGTATACAGGTTACATAACAATTTTTAGCACAATTCATT
The DNA here is from genome assembly GCA_009667805.1 of Leptobrachium leishanense. Lineage (NCBI taxonomy): Eukaryota > Metazoa > Chordata > Amphibia > Anura > Megophryidae > Leptobrachium > Leptobrachium leishanense. The sequence continues at coordinate 76,336,141 of CM019073.1, read as the reverse complement.
TTTTATTGATGGTGTATGTTCTATTTATAATCTTAATGGATATATAAGGTTACTCCCATTAGCACAATATATCATTACGGATAAAATATATGCTTCCTGTTTAGGATATGATCACTATTTAATGTTTAATTACATTTTTGGCTCCAAATCATTGATAACAATTTGGTAGATTAGGTAAATGACCACTATCTGAGGAATTTTTTATTTCTTTTATTTTAGGCTTTTAATTTTATACATAATATTATATAAAGGTTGGGCTAAACATTCCCGCTTTGTATGTATTAACCCTCCATTTCAGGATTTTATTTTGTATTTTATTCACATTTTGTGTATATATTTTCCAACCATGAGTCCCCTTATATGATAAGGTTATAACATCCATTTATAGTATATTGCGATCTTGTTGAAAGCTTTTAATTTTACTGTAAAAGATATGATTAAGTTTAAGGGCTTCATGTTTACAAGAGGTGTCCAGTTTAACAGCACATTTGAACAGCATGCTTTCCCCCTTCTTTTTGTATGTTCGAAGCGAAAATCACAAATACGAAACGCCTATTTGAAAGGCAGAGTGACGGACTTTTCGTGCATGCCCGTATGGACCATAACCAGAGAAAACGAAACTGGAGGGAGGAAGACGTCTACACGCATGCGCATGAATTCCGGAAGGAGAAAGGCTCCACCGCTTGGAGAGTTAACCCGGAAGTAAAATTGCCTTGGCGTACCTCGTTCGGATCTATCAAAGGCAAAAGTGCAGAAGGGCGCTTACAACCGGCCATATCGGAAATTGTGCGAACGAAACGAACCAATGACGGACACAGTAACGTTAAAGGGGACATATATATATATATGTGTTATGTATAATGGAATGTAATGTTCTTTTCTATTTTCCACTGAAGAAGTGCATTGATGTGCAAAACGCGTCTGGCTTCTATTTTTAATCATATGTATACTTTTTCTTTATCAATAAAATCTGTGGTTTATGAAATCTGAAGTCCTACAGAACCTTCATCTTGAAAGAGGCTTTCTAAAATTGTGCCTAACAATTTGTGGGTGCTGGATCCCTAGAGCTTGGTATTGCTCTCCAGAGGGTGAGTGAGCTTCCTTTTCTGGAGACACTGCTTTACATAAAGAATTACATGTTGCTTTGCCATGAAAGTTTTTTCTCTTTTTGAGACATAAGAGAAAGTGATCCTGAAAAGGAGAAGTCTGGCTGACGGATTGGCCCTAACAGTCCGTAATGCGTTAACTATAGAGCTAGGGAGCTCTCGAAGATTGTGAGTGCAATATATCACTGAACTTTTGTTTATTTCACCGATAAGTTATTATTTGTTGATCTCCACTATTGTAGTATTTTCCTTGTTCCGTATGTCTGGAGATCGAGACAGTCTACCTAACATCTAGACCTCGTTAAAAGGAACAATTCTGAAGGCACTGTTTTCCAAGAAATATAGAAGTGTAAGAAAACTGCTTCTTATTTTTACACCTTGGTGGTATCACCGGAGATGTAATAGTTTGTATTAGGGTAGGAGCACTGTTCCTTTATCTGTTCTAATGAAACAAATGTTGTTACATCCTCAGCCCCCGCTGTGCCCCCTGGGGGGTCTGGGCAAGAAGGGGGACCACTGCCTGGCCGGGTGCCAGCACTTTCTGCTGGCAGATCGGCATCTGAGAGGGCGTGGTCAGGTGTGGTTACCAGGAGCCACAGGCTTTAAAACAGGGCTCTAGGAGTTGCCTCATCGCCCTGTTGTGGAGTTCATTTCACGCACCGCTACTTCCTAAATCTATTTGAATTCACTGTTGACGACCCTGCTTTGTATGAGATTCCTGCTCCTGTTATTTGACTCGGCTTGGCTTTTGACTACTCTCTCTCTATTGTGCATTTTTACGTTGTTCGTTTATTTTAGTGATTTAACCCCATGCTGGTTGCTGGTTGATCACTCGCTGTTTGGTTTCTGTCCCATCACGTTTGGAGATATTATTTGTTTGTAACCCTCCGGGGTCCCTTTACCCAGGCTACTACTCATGTTAATGTTTTTGCAAAGACCACGATAACAAACGATTGTTTATTTCTGTTTAATTTTATTTCTAATTGCATCTCTGTACATATTAGCAATAACAATCTTGTATGCAAGTCGGTACCTTCCAAGAGTCACCAGGTATCTAATAATCCTAAGTATTTACCAGAACGATTGGTTTCTGCATCTCTGACTGCCCTTCACCTTGAATACTTCACGGACTGTCATTCCACGTATGCTGTTTCTGAGTGTGTCCTAGGTAATCTGTTGGTCTCAAAACCTTCAGAGCTTAGAGACAATTCAGTTAGTCCATGTGTCTCCTTGTTACAGTCTGTAGTTTATAAACCTTTTGTATTATTCAAGCAGATACTTCTGCCCTCAAGGATCTCAACTCCGCTACTCGTGTGGCAGCATTACCGCTACCGTTACATTACAACAGGGCCAATGGATCTGGCAGGAGTATCTGAACTCATGTCCAAATTAGGTGACTTGATTAATAAACAGGAGGAACAACTCCATAGACAGGAGGACCAAGATCATAGACTAGAGGAGCAGGATCATAGGATGGATCAATTTGCTCAGGCTTTGGGCCTACTCCTGAATCAACCTAAGGAGTTAGGTCAGGCATCACTACCCTCCACTCCTGCAGTTAATGAGGCTCCCCAAACTGTATCTGTCTCTTCTATGATCGCTTCTGGAGTATCTCATGTGAGTTTAAAGAAACCTACGTCTTTCAGTGGAAATTCTGGTTTATGCAGAGGGTTCATAACCCAAATTGATATCATGTTTGAGTTAAATCCAGGTATGTGTCCTACAGATAGAGCTAAGGTGGGTTATGTGATTAACCACCTGACTGAGAAAGCTCTACTGTGGGCAACCCCTTTATGGGAATTAAAGAAACCAGTGATATATAATTATGCTGCGTTTATGAATGACTTAAGACGTACATTTGACCCTGCTCGAAGGGCTACAGGGGCAGCGAGAGCCTTGTGGCATATTTCCCAGGGCAACCGCTGAGTTGCTGACTATGCCATAGAATTCAAAACAATAGCAGCAGAATTACAGTGGCAAAATGAAGTGCTTGTTACGGCATTTCTCGAGGGACTTTCAGAGAATGTTATTAATGAATTAGCACCTTTGTGTTTGCCTGAAGGACTAGAAAATCTGATTGACTATTGTATTGCTCTTGATGATCAGATAAGATACAGAAGGTCTGGTCAAAGCAAGTCACATAAACAACCTCTCGGTACATGTTCTGTTCCCAGGTCTGTTCATGCTGTATCTCCTCCCAGACCCATGCCTGCAGAACCAGAGCCTATGCAACTAGGTCGTACTGGCTTATCTGAGGAGGAGAGACAATTTCGTCTTAGAGAAGGCCTCTGTTTTTACTGTGCAGACAAACGACATTTTTGTTTACAATGCCCCAAGAGACCTAAGAGGTCTAACATGTCACAAGCGAGCATGGTATCCCCTGAAAGACTGGTTCTAGGTACCACTGTCGTGTCTCTCGTATCTAATAAGAAAAGAGAGAAAAAATCTAGAGTGGTAGTGCCTGTAACCATTGGTTGGGAAAAGGTCAAATTTGACACTGAGGCATTACTGGATTCTGGGTCTGCAGGAAATTTTCTAGACTCTGGGTTTGCTGCCATTCACCAAGTGCCTCTGGTTGAGAGAGAGGTACCACTTCTCATTGAGAGTATTGATGGCAGGAGGTTGACAAGACCTCATGTCACGCATCAAACTGTTCCTGTATCTTTTAGCACTGGTGTTCTGCATAAAGAGAAAATACAGTTACAAATTATTGAGTCTCCTACCGTGCCTATCATATTGGGCTATCCATGGTTGGCTAAACACAACCCAGTGGTGAACTGGGGAAAAGAGGAGTTGGTAGCTTGAATGTAGCCACTGCTCCTCCACTCTCTACTGTAGTACCCGAGTGGTACAAAGACTTAAAGGAGGTGTTCGATAAGGGTAAATCCGAGATCTTGCCACCTCACAGGCTGTATGATTGTGCCATAGACATATCACCAGGCACTATGCCTCCAAGGGGTCATGTGTATCCACTTTCTCAGAAAGAAAATGATATTATGGAAGAGTATATACGTGAAAACCTAGCCAAAGGGTTCATACGTCGTTCTTCCTCTCCTGCGGGTTTCTTCTTTGTGTCTAAAAAGGAGGGGGATTTAAGACCTTGCATTGACTATAGAGGGTTAAACAGAATCACTATACGTAATGCCTACCCCATCCCTTTAATATCCGAGTTGTTCGACCACTTAAGAGATGCCAAAATTTACACGAAGTTGGATCTTCGTGGTGCGTACAATTTGGTGAGAATCAAGGAGGACCACGAGTGGAAGACTGCCTTTAATACTCGCAGTGGTCATTATGAGTATTTAGTTATGCCTTTTGGCCTATGCAATGCGCCTGCAGTCTTCCAAGACTTTATTAATGATGTCCTGAGGGATTTTTTGCAAGTCTTTGTAATCGTCTATTTAGATGATATTCTGATATATTCTCCTGATGTTGAACTTGAGACACACCATGTCCATGTAAGGACAGTGTTGCAAAGGTTACTGGAGAATAAACTATACTGTAAGTTAGAGAAGTGCCTGTTTGACATAACTTCAGTACATTTCCTGGGTTACATCATCACACCAAATGGGTTTGAGATGGATCCTAAAAAGCTATCTGCCATCAGAGAATGGCCACTACCTCAAGGTCTGAAAGCCATACAAAGATTTCTTGGTTTCACAAACTATTATAGGAGGTTTATCAAAGGATTCTCTTCTGTTGTGTCTTCCATCACGACCATGACTAAGAAGGTTTGCTCAGAATCAGGTTTGGAGTGACCAGGCCAAGCAGGCATTCCAGTCACTTAAAGAAGCGTTTGTCTCAGCACCTATCCTAAGGCATCCAGTACCAGGCCTTCCATTTCAGCTTGAGGTTGATGCATCTGAAATAGGGATTGGTGCAATTCTGTCTCAAAGAGAAAGTCCTGAGGGACCTGTACATCCTTGTGGGTTTTTCTCTAGAAAGATGACACCTGCTGAGAAAAACTATGACATAGGGAACAGAGAATTACTAGCAGTTATAGCGGCCCTCAAGGAATGGCACTATTTGTTAGAAGGCACTAAAGATCCTGTGATAATTGTCACAGACCATAAGAATCTAGTGTACATGGGAGATGCCAAACGCCTGAATTCCAGGTAAGCCAGGTGGTCACTGTTCTTGTCAAGTTTCAAATTTTTGTTAACTTATCGTCCTGGTTCTTAAAACACAAAAGCTGATGCTTTATCTAGACAGTTCAAGTCATATGAACAGCACACGTTTGACCACAGTCCAATCATTCCTCACGAGAGGATCTTGGGTACCACGGTCTTGACAGTGTCTTCTCCTTTGCTGGAGAGAATCCAGGCTGGTCAGGGTGTTGCTCCTCTTGAAAAACCTCCTGGGAAAATGTTTGTACCTGAGGAGGAGAGAACACAGATGATGAGGACTTATCATGATTCCAAACCCTATGGGCATATGGGAATAAATAAAACAGTGGCCATGATTGAGAAACAGTTCTGGTGGGGTGTTATGCGAAGGGATATTAAAGACTACATAGCCACATGTGACGTGTGCTGTAGAAGTAAAAATGCCCGGTCCTTACCTGTTGGTCTCTTGCTGCCTTTACCTGTGCCAGAGAGACCTTGGTTCCACCTCTCGATGGACTTTATTACAGATTTACCACCTTCTAAAGGTTATACTGTAATCCTTACAGTGGTAGATAGGTTCTCTAAGATGGTATACTTTATACCACTGGTAAAGCTTCCTTCAGCCAGCGAGCTGGTACCAGTATTCATACAAAGTATTGTTAGACTTCATGGGGTTCCTCTGGGAATAGTATCCGACAGAGGAACTCAGTTCGTGTCTCGTTTCTGGCGAGGATTTTGTGAAAACCTAGGTATTGAGTTGAGCTTCTCCTCTGCTTATCACCCACAAACTAATGGGGCCGCAGAGAGAGCCAACCAAAGTGTTGAGCAGTACTTGCGTTGCTTCGTGTCTGAAAGACAAAATGAGTGGGCAGACCTGTTACCCTGGGCTGAGGTTGCTTTAAACAACTCAGTAAGTGAAACCACAGGCCACTCACCTTTCCATGCAGTCTATGGTTATGACCCTCCCATGCTCCCTTCTGAATTCCAAGCGACTGCTTTGCCAGTCTTGGACGAACATCTGAATGACATGAAAGGGACATGGGAGAAAGTAAAAGAGATTATGAAGGCCAATATTGAGAAACAAAAAATAAAAGCAGACAGACGCAGAGGTCCTGCACCGGTATATACGGTTGGGGACAAGGTATGGCTGTCTACCAGAAACATCAAATTGTTGGTGCCATCCATGAAGATAGCTCCCAGGTTTATTGGGCCTTATAAAGTGTTAAGACGTATTAATCCTGTCTCTTATGCGTTGGCTTTGCCTCCTTTTCTTCGTATACATAACGTATTTCATGTCAGCCTCCTGAAGCCTCTTACCTGTAATAAGTACACCAGAATTGCTGTTCCCCCTCCACCTATCAAGTCTCAGGGTGAGGATGAGTACGAGGTCCGTGTCATCCTGCGGTCCCGACTCGTCAGGGGTGTCTTTCAGTACCTGGTGGACTGGGAGGGTTATGGTCCTGAGGATCGTTCTTGGCAAGATGCCGGCGATAGCCATGTGCCTCGTCTGGTTCTCCTGTTTCATGAGGCCCATCCTTCAGCGCCTGGTGGTCGTTCTGGGCCCGACTGTAGACGGGGGGGTTCTGTTACATCTTCAGCCCCCGCTGTGCCCCCTGGGGGGTCTGGGCAAGAAGGGGGACCACTGGCTGGTCGGGTGCCAGCACTTTCTGCTGGCAGATCGGCATCTGAGGGGGCGGGGTCAGGTGTGGTTACCAGGAGCCACAGGCTTTAAAACAGGGCTCTAGGAGTTGCCTCATCGCCCTGTTGTGGAGTTCATTTCACGCACCACTACGTCCTAAATCTATTTGAATCTACTGTTGACGACCCTGCTTTGTATGAGATTCCTGCTCCTGTTATTTGACCCGGCTTGGCTTTTGACTACTCTCTCTCTATTGCGTATTTTTACCTTGTTTGTTTATTTTAGTGATTTAACCCCATGCTGGTTGCTGGGCTGATCGCTCGCTGTTTGGTTTCTGTCCCATCACGTTTGGGGATATCGTTTGTAACCCTCTCGGGTCCCTTTACCCAGGCTACTACTCATGTTAATGTTTTTGCAAAGACCACGATAACAAACGATTGTTTATTTCTGTTTAATGTTATTTCTAATCGCATCTCTGTACATATTAGCAATAACAATCTTGTATGCAAGTCAGTACCTTCCGAGAGTCACCAGATATTAAATAATCCTAAGTATTTACCAGAACGATTGGTTTCTGCATCTCTGACTGCCCTGCACCTTGAATACTTCACGGACTGTCATTCCACGTATGCTGTTTCTGAGCGTGTCCTAGGTAATCTGTTGGTCTCGAAACCTTCAGAGTTTAGAGACAATTCAGTTAGTACTTGTGTCTCCTTGTTACAGTCTGTAGTTTATAAACCTTTTGTATTATTCAAGCAGATACTTCTGCCCTCAAGGACCTCAACTTCGCTACTCATGTGGCAGCGTTACCGCTACCGTTATAAATGTATATTAGCCACTAAAGAATATACAGTATATACGAGTATCTTTTATAACCAATTCTTTCACCTTCCCAAGTGATTGTACTTTTTGTTTTACTTTTGCACATCGTCATACACATCCTCCCCAGTTGTACATACTAACTTGTAGAATAGTTAGTAAATAGCATAAACTACACAGGAAAGTACTTTATTTTCAAGTAAGACTGTTACATATTTGTGTGTAAAATTATCGTCTTTGTCAATATGCCATACTAGGCCCTTTAATCAGGAAGATAGGTTCTTGAGACATTGGGAGTGTGCTTAAATCAGACCATGGGTGGATTAGGAATGGTACCAGAGAAATCAGGTCTAATTTGTCAGTTCTATTGATTTATGCAGTCTCTTAAAGCTATAGCACTGAGTTAATGTTGGCTTGCTGGGTGAATGGAGTAGGGGTAACATCACTGCTCTATAACAGTGGAGAGAGGCTGTGTCCTTGAGCAAGACACCTAACGGTACATACTCGCCACCCAGGACATACTTGAAAACAAGGGAAATCTCCATGTATCCTTCCTGGTAAAATTTTTCTAAAAACCCCCCAAAAAAACCCCTTTAATCCCTAATTCAGTTTATGGTTCAAAGTCATTAAAGCATTTCCTTGGTTTGCTTAATGTCTAGTCAATGTGTTTGTATCATAAAAGGAGTACTGACAGATTTGCATGCTGAATTTTTGTTTCTATTCTGTTTTCAGCTCTCCAAGGTTAATCAAAACAGAGCCAACTCAGGCCTCAGCTACTTGTGGAGCAACATAGAAGAAGCGTGAAGCAACATCTGTACTTATACACATTGGATGAGGGTGTCAAAAGCCAATTTAGACCCATATGGCATGATTATGGAGGCAACAGTCAGTTTGGGTGTGACTGATTTATAGGAAAAAAATTTACTTCTTCCACAAATCAGTTTGAGTACACATTTACAGAGAACACACAAACCACACAAGCAGTATTGGAGTAATACAATTTTGTATCATATGCTGGCTCCTTTAAACATTTTCTTATATCTGACGATCACTTAAAAATGAACAGTGTAAATAAAAGGACAGAAGGAAAACACAAAACTTTCTAACATACAGTCAGGTCCAGAAATATTGGGACATCGAGACAATTCTAACATCTTTGGCTCTATACACCACCTCAATGGAGTTGGAATGAAACAAACACAATGTGCTTTAACTGCAGACTGTCAGCTTTAATTTGAGGGTATGTACATCCAACTCAGGTGAACAGTGTAGGACTTACAGCAGTTTGCAGATGTGCCTCCCACTTGTTAAGGGACCAAAAGTAATGGGACAGAATAATAATCATAAATCAAACTTTCCCTTCTTAATACTTGGTTGCAAATCCTTTGCAGTCAATCACAGCCTGAAGTCTGGAATGCATAGACATCACCAGACGCTGGGTTTCATCCCTGGTGATGCTCTGCCAGGCCTCTACTGCAACGGTCTTCAGTTCCTGCTTGTTCTTGGGGCATTTTCCCTTCAGTTTTGTCTTCAGCAAGTGAATGCATGCTCAATGGGATTCAGGTCAGGTGATTGACTTGGCCATTGCATAACATTCCACTTCTGTCCCTTCAAAAACTCTTTGGTTGCTTTTGCTGTATGCTTTGGGTCATTGTCCATCTGCACTGTGAAGCGCCGTCCAATGAGTTCTGCAGCATTTGGCTGAATGTGAGCAGATAATATTGCCCGAAACACTTCAGAATTCATCCTGCTGCTTTTGTCAGCAGTCACATCATCAATAAATACAAGAGAACCAATTCCATTGGCAGCCGTACATGCCCACACCATGACACTACCACCACCATGCTTCACTGATGAGGTGGTATGCTTAGGATCATGAGCAGTTCCTTTCCTTCTCCATACTCTTCTCTTCCCATCATTCTGGTACAAGTTGATCTTGGTCTCATCTGTCCATAGGATCTTGTTCCAGAACTGTGAAGGCTTTGTTAGGTGTTGTTTGGCAAACTCTAATCTGGCCTTCCTGTTTTTGAGGCTCACCAATGGTTTACATCTTGTGGTGAACCCTCTGTATTCACTCTGGTGAAGTCTTCTCTTGATTGTTGACTTTGACACACATACACCTACCTCCTGGAGAGTGTTCTTGATCTGGCCAACTGTTGTGAAGGGTGTTTTCTTCACCAGGGAAAGAATTCTTCGGTCCTCCACCACAGTTGTTTTCCGTGGTCTCCCGGGTCTTTTGGTATTGCTGAGCTCACCGGTGCGTTCCTTCATTTTGAGAATGTTCTAAACAGTTGTTTTGGCCACGCCTAATGTTCTTGCTATCTCTCTGATGGGTTTGTTTTGTTTCTTCAGCCTAATGATGGCTTGCTTCACTGATAGTGACAGCTCTTTGGCTCTCATCTTGAGAGTTGACAGCAACAGATTCCAAATGCTAATAGCACAGTTGAAATGATCTCTGGGCCTTTTATCTGCACATTGTAATTGGGGTAATGAGGGAATATCACACACCTGGCCCTGGAACAGCTGAGAAGCCAATTGTCCCATTACTTTTGGTCCCTTAACAAGTGGGAGGCACATCTGAAAAGTGCTGTAAGTCCTACACTGTTCACCTGAGTTGGATGTACATAACATCAAATTAAAGCCGACAGTCTGCAGTTAAAGCACATTGTGTTTGTTTCATTCCAACTCCATTGTGGTGGTGTATAGAGCCAAAGATGTTAGAATTGTGTCGATGTCCCAATATTTCTGGACCTGACTGTATACAGGGTTATTCACAGTGCTCTTTCGTTCCCCACACTTTGGGGTATCAAATTCCCTCACCTTGCGGTGAATTCACCATTCACTGCAGGGACCCTGAAGTTCAGGGAAAGTCTGCCGCCCACATCCGAAAATACACTGTAAAACTGCTGCATCGAACGGGAAAACCTGACGCAAAACCGCTGTAAAAACACTGAAGGCATCTGAAAAAAGCCAACCATCCACCGCAAAACTGCCAAAAAAACCCTGAACACATCCAAAAAAAGCTGATGATCCGCTGAACGCAGCGCCGACCAGCCACCGAAAAAAGCAGACATGCCGACGAACTGGGTAAAAAAAAAAGATCGAAAGTTTTAACATTTTAAATGCTGTTTGCAAAAAAACTACTGGGCAAAATGTCTGGAATTAACATATAAGGTCCTATGAATAGTAATAAAAAATAATTTGCAGAAAAATCCCAAAAAATGCCTAATATCCTAGAAAAAGAAAATAAAGAGTTAAATCTGCCGAATGAAACCACCGACCCTCCGGTGCAACTTCAGCAATTTTTCACTGCTGTACGTTGTTCTGTGAATAGATTAACCATTGCCTCTCTATGTGGATTTCACTGCCGCTGAACAGCACCGTAGTTTGCTGGCAATTCACTAAATTTTTCGCAAACTGCCTGCTTTATGGATAGCCGAATGGCCACGAAAATACACCGTATAGGGAAATTCACTGTGCAGTGCATTTTCGGGGCAAGTACAGCTCTCTGTGAATGATCTCTATAGTATAATACAGTAAAATGAATTGCTGTGTATAAGCCCCTAAAATACATTCTGATAACTGATAACTGATAAATTTATCATGGTTCCAGTGCTTGGGCATCGTTCTACAACTGCATCTGTCTGTTTGAAGCCTTGGTCGTTTTGTCCAGCTCATTTTGTTTCTGTGATCAGGAGTGCAGAGTGTCATTTCTCCTGGCCACCTATTCTACGACACGAGTGTCACTTGGCATCTTTTATGTTCCGGTAGAGACAGCATCATGTAATTGACAAATTGATGTGCTTTGCTGCTTAGTTATGATGTCAACCTTTTTTCCCTTACTATTTTCCAGTCCTTGTCTTAGCCATTGCATGTTTTCGGTCTCTGCTGAGTGCTTCATTTGATTGTTTGTGTTTTTGATTTTAGGTTGTCCTTGCTTTAGGCTTGTCTTCTGTGTTCCTATCTCAGCTAGTTTATGGTTTTCTCTGTTTATCGATTCTTCTGTCTTCTGGTTCCCTTTACTTGTCTTGTCTCTGATTTCTCTCACCCTGTTATTATTATTATTATTCTTTATTTATATAGCGTCACTCAGCATATAATGCAGCGCTGTACAATGGGCACAATATAGACAGGGTTATAATACATTGAACAACAATTGACAAACGGTACAATAGGAAACGAGGGCCATATTCCAGTGGGATCTCACAATCTAGAAGGGTTGGGGGTGGAAACAGGAGGAGAGGACTGCAAGGTGAGAGTGATGAACTGCAAGGTGAGAGTGATGGACTGATGTTCTTCAGTGTCTACCTGGCCATTCAAAGGATTGCTTTTCTTTTCTGCCTACACTACTTTAGAGATCGTTCCCTGTCTACAGTATGCACCAATACGTGACATAAGTGAAAATGAGTAGCATACGCATAGGTGTCTCTACAGGGGGCAAAGGGGGGCAATTGCCCCCCAAGGTTATTCCTTGCCCCCCCACCAGAAATAAGCATCCAGCTTCCCACTCTTTTTGGACCGCTGTATCTCCGTCGCTGTGCTTCGCAGATTCTGGCCTTTCCAATGATACCCAACATGACCATATTCAGTGTAAAGTAAAAGTCATAAAACATCAAATAAAAACGTGCACATAAACGTAAACATTTTCACAGGGTTGAAATGGCTCAGCAGTGAAGTGGTTAAAGTTCAGACTAGACATTACATTGTGTATTATGTTCGTATTTGCCTTGGTTTAGTTAAGGGTTAATGGTTAGGCTTCATCCCTCACAGTATACATTTTATTTTTTCCTTGATTTATGACATTTTAGAGGTTAATGGGTAGGCGCCATGCCTCACAGTGTGGTATATTGATATCTGCGGAGGCGCTATATTATTAGAGTACGTACTAGCTCTGGGTCTGCTGCCTACAAGGTGTTGCACATAAACCTCAACAAAATGTGCAAAAAGGTATACAAAAAGGGGGGTGTAGATCCTAGTAGTGTAGTTTAATAAATGACTTCTATGCCTAGGTAGTGTTCCTAGACATATATCAAACACATCAGATGAGTGCTTCAAATCAAACCTAGATCCTCATTGTATGATAAAGCAGTGATAACATCATATGTAAAAAGTATCCCTCAGTGATTCAGCAATTATTGATCCTGTGCAAAATCACAGACACATCAAGCAAATAAGTGTTGATAAACTAGGTTCAACATATATGATGAAGTGCAATGCAGCGATGTATCTTGACCTAGGCTGACTAGGCCTAGGCCTAAGGCGGCACTTTTAGGGGGCAGAAAAAAAAGAGACCTCCGCACTAAAACAGCCGCCCTGCCACTCACTGTGATCCGCGGCCGCCATTTTGTTT